>CM053609.1:101788741-101860130 GCA_028646535.1 Procyon lotor
AGAAGATGAAATAAATCCAGATATGGAGATCATCTAGTGTAGGCTAGAGAGTTTGGATTTTTATTAATAGTCAAGGGATGGTATCAGTCAAGATAAAGTTTATTAGTTTGCAAGAACTACTGTGACTAAGGATCACAGACTGGGTGGCTTAGACAACAGAAATTTATTGTCCTAGAAGCTGGAAGTCAGAGATCAAGGTATCATCTAGAGTTGTATCCTTCTGAGGACTCTGAAGAAGAATCTACTCCCTAGACTGTCCTCTTCTGGTGGCTTGCTGGGAATCCTTGGCATTTTCTTGTTTTTTTGGTTTTTTAAAGATTTTATTTATTTATTTGACAGAGAGGAGAGAGATCACAAGTAGACAGAGAGGAAGGCAGAGAGAGAGGGGGAAGCAGGCTCCCCGCCGAGCAGAGAGCCCGATGCGGGGCTCGATCCCAAGACCCTGAGATCATGACCTGAGCCGAAGACAGAGGCTTTAACACACTGAGCCACCCAGGTGCCCCAGGATTTTCTTGTTTATGGACACATCACCCTGACCTTCACTTTAATATTCTTATGATACTCTCCCTGTTTGTGTGCTGTGTCCCAGTTTCTTCTTCTTCTTCTTTTATTTTTAAGATTTTATTTATTTATTTGACAGAGTGATCACAAGTAGGCAGAGAGGCAGGCAAAGAGAGAGGGGGAAGCAGGCTCCCTGCTGAGCAGAGAGCCCGATGTGGGGCTCGATCCCAGGACCCTGAGATCATGACCTGAGCCGAAGGCAGAGGCTTTCACCCGCTGAGCCACCCAGGCGCCCTTGAGTTTCTTCTTCTTGTAAGGACACCAGTTCTACTGGATTAGGACCTAGACTACCGGTCTCATTTTCACTTAATTACCTCCATACAGACTGACTCCAAATAGGTCACATTTTGAAATACTGGGGCTTAGAATTTCAACATATGAATTTTGGGGGGACACAATTCAGCCCATAACATGAAGTGACAAAAACATTTCTTACAGATGATAATTCTCCTTCTGGTTCAAGGTAGGCTGAAGTACAGAGAAATGATGATAGGAGAGCAGACGTGAGGCTGTAAACATATTGAAGGATTAGAAGCCATTCAAATGTGATCCAAACCCTCAAGAAGCCCTTATCCCCTCTAGACATCTTATTTTTCCTTAAAGAACTCAAGGAGAACAGAGATTTGGAAAAATATCCCTGCATTTCTGGAAGTAAGTTTTAAGAGATTCCTTCTCATTGATCCTTAGTTCTTTTATTTTACTCCTAGAAGCAGGTTTTTTGATTGTGTGCCTATTTTAAAGGGTAGATTTCCTTTAATCACACAGGGAATGATTTCATCTTAAAATTAAAAATATACTTTAACTGTCAATCTATTGGACAAAAGGGTTTATAACATCTACAATTGCTTAGGTAAGTATCTTTCCTTTGGAAAAAAAAAAAAAAAAAGAAATGGTGGGGGAAAGGAAAAGATTGAGACCCTCAGTGTTGATACCATTTGATTGTGGCCACATGTTGAGTCAAAGGCAGCACTGACTTCCAAGTTGCCTACTTAATTCTCTAGACTGTGCCTGCTGCCTTATATTTATGTCTTAATAACATGTACATATGCAGCCTAGCTGTTATGAGGACAGTGGGAAGCATAAATTTGATTTTTCTCAACTTCTCCACATTTAAAATCCCCACTTGTTGGTTGAATTAGCATAGTATTTTAACATTTAATTTCCTGGGGGTACCAGATGTTTTATTTTGTGTATTTGTTTTATTTGTGTTATAGTCATTGGGTCATTTAAAAAGAAACTCAGAGAGGCAGAAATGACACGACCCAATAAATATGTAGTTTAATAATGTTCAGTGAATACATGTGCAGAATGAATGTAAGTGCAAATAAACATACTCCAGTGAAAAATGATTAGATGTTGCCTATTTACATTTGGATTCTCAGTTATACTATTCGTGTCTTTGGGAGGTTTCAGGGAATGGGCCAGGGAGAAGACAGGAGGAGCAGCCTTAGGCAGTATGGATTCTCAGTGTCTTTAAATTGATTGATTAACATGTTCATACTAGCAGGAGAATTACTGCCTTGGATTCTAGAAGCTCTGAAATGGCATAATTTTATGTGATGTGGTTCCCACTGATAAGGGGAGGATGAATAGAAACATATACTAGATTTCCCTCCAGGGTACAGGACTCCTTTTGCTAGGACTCTTGGCTAAAAATGAAAGTGCTAAGGGTATGGGAAGAAAGGCATCAAGGAAACAGTACAGGAAAATGTGGGGCGAGCCCTGGAAACCCATCAACAGTTTGTACACCCTACCCACTCTTTTGTATCACTGACTTATTTGCCTCTCCTTCCTCTCCCTTCACCGTCTCTCTCCCTACCTTCTCCCTTTGTCCAAATTAATTTAGCACTGTGATTTCAGTTCTAAGCCCTCATCCAATTGTGTGGTGAAGACAGCTATTAGTTAATTGCTAATTAACCACTTGCTAAGCTGGGCAAAATGGACAGAATTCCCTATCTTTGTGTAATTTTCCTTCTGGGGGAAGGTAGGGAGGGGTTAACAAAGCAAGCAAGTTAATTATACAGTTTATTAGATGGCGCTAAAAGTTTCAAAGAGAATTAAGGCAGAGAAACGGGATTGGAATTTGGGAAGTTGACATTTTATAAAGGATGGTCAGAAAAGATACTGCTTTTCTTATGGATTATAAAGCCGTGTCCTTGTTACTTTTTAGATGTTTGTTCTGTGGCCATTAAAACATCTAGGAACTTTCTCTGAGAGCATTTGGGTTCCAGTATCCAAGCCTGGAGATGAAATTATGGCACATTATGATCATTAAAAATTTTTTTATTGTAATGTGCAAATAGGAGGGCATTTTACTGACAACCTGGAGAATGTGATGGATTTATAACAAGTCTTAAAATATCAGATGATGATCCTAGGATGTGTGTCTAGGATCTGTTCCAGGCCTGTGTTTGAAATTGTCATAGATGAAAGCAATATGGAAGAGAATAATAGCAACATCATAATTTATAAGAGAGCTGTTCAGAACAAGCAGGAAATGACAGTCAGTTTCTTTCTTCTGTATGTTTCCTTCCATCTCCACCTCTTCTCTTTGCTCTGGACTCAGTGTTTTGTATGTGCTGGATTTCATTCATTTGGCAAACCACTGTCACACCACATTAGGAAGAATGTGATGAGCCTCTAATTGGCCATTGCCTTGTACACAAACCTCCTCTGTTTGTTCTGGGTAACACCAGGCGTCCCATAAATTGGTAATTTGACTGTCAGTTTCTATAATGCCCTTGACAATAAGACAAACACAACTCCCGTGTGATATATTCCCAAACGCTGATCTTCAGACTATTTCGTAAAAAGATACAGGGGCAGGGTTTCTCTTCACTCCTCGGAAAGGAAGGGGGAGCAAACAGGACATGAAGGATTTAGGAGCCTTCTCAACAACGTGTCACCCGGTCGGACTCTAGACCGAAGCTGCCCCTTCTCAGCGGTGTGTGTGTGAACGGAAGGGAATCAGGGAGTCAGGCTCCCTGATAGTGGGTAGTTTTGCATAATGAAAGATCTTTTAATGTCTTTGGGGAAACTTGGGGCAGTACTCCAGCCACAGACCTTTCTTCCCTTACCACCTGCTGTCACATTTCTCTCCTCCTGTGTGTTTCTTTATTATTTTCCCTTTTAGAGGTAACTGTGTATAATTCAGATAGTTGCAATTTTAAATTTTACCTTTTCCTTGCTATTACTATTATTCCACACCTGAATACCCTTCCCCCGCTTTTTTTTTTTCTTCCTGCTTTCTGACGGTGGAAATAAGGTAACTAAACCTTGACTGAGTAACAAAAAAGTAAACAGCAACAAAGCCAAACCAGTTTTATTTATTTATTTTTTATTAATAGATAATGTATTATTTGTTTCAGGGGTACGAGTCTGTGATTCATCAGTCTTAAATAATTCATAGCACTCACCACTGCAGATACCGTCCCCAATGTCCATCACCCAGCCACCCCATCCCTCCCGTCCCCCTCTCTTCCAGCAACCCTCAGTTTGTTTCCTGAGATTGAGAGTCTCTTTCGGAAAGCCAAATCAGTTTTAAAGAAATCTTCCTAGTAAGAGAAATCATCGTAGCTATTAGCACAAATACATTTATTGTGGACGAATTTAGGACTTGTCCTGGAAAAAATGAATCACATTTATTTACAAACATTTGCTTTCAGTATCCTTCCTGAAGGTGTAGGGGAGGCTCTGGGACAGAGGGAAAACATAGGGTGAGCTCAGTTTAATGATAGCACAGTAGTGTTTTAGGTTTGTGTATAGGGGCTAATTCTCTTGCTCTGGAACAATTAGTGTCAAATTCTTCTTATTCATTAACATGAAAATCTGATTGATTACCTCTTTGGCTTCTTTATTTTCTTTGAAAGGACTTGAAAATCTTGAGAGTGGACTTCTGAAAAATCCCATCAAACATCTCTGAGTATGTTTTTGGTGGCTTCTCAGCTATTTTATTTAACACTGAAGTTCAACACTGTTCCTATTTAGTGGAGAAAAACATTTTGAAAAACCAGAAGTATTTTTTTTTTTTTTAACATGTATCTTCATTAGCAGTTGCCCTACCTGTTGAATTAGCTGGGGAAGCAACTTGAGATAGATGGATGGAGGGATGGTTGGATAGACGGATAAGTTTATGAATGGATAGATTGGATAGATAGATAATAGACCTCCTTTCCGGTTTCAGAAGATTTTGAGAGAGCCCTCAATTATCATTCATTGGAGATATAATCTAATAAGTGTTTGGGAATTGGGTTAGTACCATTCTTGAGTGGCGGTTTCTGATTTTTTTTAACAACTATGTAGGCCCAATACAGGCTAGTTGGAAGCACATGTTTCTCCTATGACATGTTACGAATGAATATGAAATTGGTCAACATCTATCACATAGCTACCAATATATACTTCTACAGCCAGTCTGGAGAGATTGCCAGTCCTAAAGATTCTATTGAGGAATGACCTAGACAGCTTGCATTTATACTCTTTTTAAAAGATTGTATTTATTTGTCAGAGAGAAAGTACAAGCAGGGGGAGCAGCAGGCAGGGGGAGAAGCAGGCTCCCTGCTGAGCAAGGAGCCTGTTGCTGGACTCATCCCAGAACCCTGGGATCATGACCTGAGCCAAAGGCAGATGCTTAACTAACTGAACCACCCAGGTGTCCCTTGCATTTATACTCTTCCTAAGATAGCTATCAGTGGTCTTCTGATCTCTAAGACTTTCCAGATTTTTGGCTGCTAAATAGATGGTGCTGACTATAGATACTGATCCCTTTCTTTCTTTCTTTCTTTCTTTCTTTCTTTCTTTCTTTCTTTCTTTCTTTCTTTCTTTCTTTCTTCTTTCTTCTTTCTTCTTTCTTCTTTCTTCCTCTCTCTCTCTCTCTCTCTCTCTCCCTTTCCTCTCTTTCTTTCTTTAATCATTGGTGAAATCATGGTCTCAAATCTCTGACTTGACTAAAAGTTGAGTGGTTTTGGTTGTAATAAAAAAATTAATAATAAAAAGTAATTAGTGTAGTATAATGGAAACAATGCAATTGATATGTTTTGAAAATATAGAAATAAATATTTTTTAACGCAAAATCACTTATAATCTTGAATATGTCAACCAGTCTGACCTACTTGATAATTAAGCTTATTTCATAGGGCAGTTGTGAGAACCAAGTGAAACGATGTATTTGCAAATACTTAGTAACTCTAAAGGACTGTCAAATGCTCGTGTAATTGTTGCTGGATTGAAGAGTACTTTCTGGTGATATTAATGACACTATGACATGATGACCGTCTCTTGTACTCTGCTTCCCCATCTCCTCTCTCCCTTGTTTTTTTAGCATAGTCATTGTGTGTTGACATCCCACTATGAATCTGTGTGCTCTTTTCTAATTTGGAAGTCACCTATAATCAACAGATACCCCCTTTTCTTCTGGAGATAGTTTGGACTGCAGAAACAATTTCAGGGATCCCAAATATTTGTTCTACAGATACATTTCAGAATGCAAAGAGAATATTGACCTGCTTTTAACTATTTCCCATAGGAACCTGCTCCAGATGTATATCTTAGAGACAAATTGGCATTTATTCTTACAGACAATGCATTGGACAATGTAAGAAAATTGCAGATTAAATCAGCATTTTCCTGCTGCTGGATGTAAAGCAAATCTGTGCTGAAATGGAAGTCCTGCTTAATCTGTGTGCTAGAGGTTGCCGGAACCAATGTTTGGTGGCTTACATCCTTAACGATGCTGGAAAACTCTTTACAATATGAGGAGTATTACCTGAATCCTTTTCTTCTTAGTCCCTTTCCTTTACAACTACTAGGAACCTTTCTTAAAAGAGCTAAACTAAAGATGTGTTGAAGGATTCTATCTCCATCCCATTCCTTCCTTTCTGCACAATTGCTATCTACAGTCATTCGCTCTCTTGGTCCCATCAAATACCAGCCTTTTTTTTTTTTTTTTTTAAGATAGCACACTTAAATGTTAAAAGAACATTTTCTCAAGCTAGACTGCTTGTGTTCAAATTCCATCTCTGCCACTTACTTGCTGTGTGGCCTTGAACAAGTTATTTAACCTCTCTGTGCCTCGGTATCTATGTCATAGGAGGGCTGTTAGGAGGATTAGAGTTAATTCCTGTAAAGTGCTTAGAAAAGCATCTGGCACAAAGTGAATGCTACATAAGTTTTTGTTATATAAAATAAGCTTGGTGGCTAACCTGTACCACCTGCGTATTGCCTTTCATATAGTAGGTATGCAATAAATACTTGACTAAATAAATCAACAAATTGGAGGGAGACAGAGGACACATGCATTCATTCTTATTTTTTACTGAATAGCTATGCAATCTTAACACACGCAATTTAAACTTTACTGGAGTTGTCTTCTCGTATGTAAAGTAGAAATACAAATATTTACCTAATTTCAAAGGAGAATTATAATTATCCAAGTGATAATGTACTCTCAGTGAGTTTAGTATATTCATGTGAGGTGTTACAGTGTTTGTTTCTATCAAATTACTAAATTGATTCTGGCGAGAAATATGTGGAATTAAATAGTCGATGTGACAGATGCACCTGGTCCAGAGATTGGCAGTCATCGTGAGTGCCAAGAGCTAGAAACCAATGGCCTGTGTCAATTTTAAGCAATATATGAAGTGTTTATATATATGTGCTATATGTAAGTGTTTATGTATATGTGCTATATGTGTTTATATATATGTGCTATATGTGTTTATATATATGTGCTATATATGTAATTACGAAGGTCCCCACCTCGTTTAAGAAGGAGGCTTCTCATTTGCCTACCAGGCCCAGTCGGCTACTTTTGGCTACTTCATGTTATGGAAGAGAACCTGAGCAAACCTTGGGAATTTTAATCTTCCTTTGTCACAGCCCTTCATAGCGTTAGGCCACGTTCCAAGGACAGTGTTTGGAGCTGTTTGTTTTTATGCTGATGGATGTCGTAGTCTGTTATCCATGAACTAAAGCAGCTCTTCTCCCATTGCTACTGGCATATTTTCTTATGTTTATGAGTCTGACAGGCAAACATATCTGAAGCATATCTCATATACTGATCTGTGAAGGAGATCAGCCCTTTGTTTTACTCGATTGGAAACAAAATATGCAGGTGACAGAAAACCCTGCATCGATTTCTACTTGGGCTGACACAGCCAAGACGATGGAGTCCTCCTTGGGCACTTTCCAGCCTGTGCCATTTGATCACGTGACTCAAATTTGCAGACCCATTGAAGAGATGGCTGAATTTCTTTCTACCTCAACAAACCTACTTTTATTTTATTTTATTTTTATTATTTTTTTGTTTCATAAGTTGCTGCAACTATATTGTGATGGATTTTGTGATAGAGAAAACTGAAAGTCCAATAACATCACAGCTTCAACTCTCTTAATGTGCTGTGTGATCTTTATGCACCTCATTTTCTACCCTTTGACTTAGGTTCTCCACCTATAAAGTACATGCATTTCAGTTGACCGCAAGAGTTTTACAGAATGAAATTATTTGCTTGTTAAAGAGAGACTGTGGAAAGTACCTGTGGGCTGGTAATGGGGTTGAAGAACTACAAAGTAGTCAATCCCTGGCTAGAGTTTGCATTTTTTTTTCTTCTCTGTGCTAAAAAAGCCTTTTATGTTTAGAGTTTGCATTATTGTTGCATTTTTTGTGTGCATATTTATGGCTTACATGTGTTGATTTCCCAGTGAGGCCATGAACTTCTTCATGGCAGTGGGCCACTGATAATGAGCAAATATTAGTTAGAAGGATATATGATAAGTGCTACTTACTAATTTACTGGTTCAAAATAATATGGATGGGATTTCTTCTTCCTCACCTAAAATTGTGACTTGGCAAAGTATCTTTAGTATTGTCCTCCTTTTTTTGATTCCTTGATGATTATTAATTGGTTCCAGTGGTGTATGGATCAGATCTTTAATTAAGTCCTCCTTTCTGCCTAACTCCCTGCCAAAACTTATTTTTCATTTTTCTTCCTGCAGTGCTCAAACAGCAGTTGATGCCAAATGCATGCTGTTTGATTACATTCCATCTAAATTTGCTTGCAAAGAAAACTGAGGCAATAACATTTATTTCGGGTAGTTCTTTTTTTTTTTTTTTTAAATCACTTCTTGGCCTTTTGGCTCATATCTAGAATGCTTCAGGTAGTTTTACAAAGAGCACTTCTTGGGCCTCATTGTATATGTTGGAGGGGAAGGACGGGGAGGGGAATGAGGTAGACATCCTTCCCAGGCATTAACTGATTTATGATGAAAATGGAAAGCCGCTGGCCCTTGGCCAAACTGAGCTGAGATATGGTCCATATGTAAGAGTTGGTCTACTGGGCCTGCTTCTTATGCTTCTGCACCTCCTGTAGCTTTCTAGTGAAAGCCACCCTCATGGGTTAGAGCCTTGCTTTTGGGGAGAGGGGCAACCTCTAGAGGAGTGAAGTGCTGGTGGTTGTGCCACAGCCTAATCCATCAATCACTAAGCTTTCAATTCCTCTTCATTTCCCCTCCTTCATGGGTTCGCTTCTTGGATCTGATGACTACAGAGGAAGAAGTGGTATTGTATTATCTATTGCTGCAAAACAATTTACTCAGCAACTTCCAACAGTAAGAATGCATATTGCACACCTTCTGTGAGTTGGGAATCCAGGACTAGCATAGATGGGTGCCTCTGGCTCAGGGCCCCTCATAAACTACAGTCAAGGTGACAGCCAGGGCTTCAGTCATCCCAAGGCTCAACTTGGGAGGGTTCTGCTTCCAAGTTCATTCTGTGGTTGTTGGTAGGCCTTAGGTCCTTGCGGACTATGGGCTAGAGATATCAGTTCCTCAATATATGCGCCTCTCTATAGGGCAGCTTACAACATGGTAACTGTCTCGCCTTAGAATAAACAAGAGAGGGGGAGGGAGAGATTGGGTCTTTTTCACTTGGTTTTTGAGAGGGGCATTCCATCACTTGTGCTATATGCTACTGATCCTTTAGAAGTGAGTCAATAAGTCCAGTGCATATTTAAGGGGAGGGATGATATAAAGGCATGGATATCAGGAGGTAGGGATAATTGGGGACCATCTTGCAGAATTGCCTTTCACAGGTGCAGATAGCATGAAATGGACATTTGAATGCCTACATGCTGGTTTTCTGAGGTTGCCTGCATGGAATACTATTGTGGTGCCTGCCACAGAGTAGAGAGCATTCCATGCTATTTCCTTTCATCACCCAGTACATTGTCTGCTGCATAGTGTACACTCAAGTATCTATATGCTTATGAAATTCTATTTTATTGAAAAGATGAGAGTCTCCCTATTACAAAGAGATTAATGTTTGATGTTATCCTTTCTGGACAATTTCCTTTCTGTGTTGTACTTTTCCAGCTATCATCAAAGGGAATGGACTTAAATCTGAAATTAATCATTCAGAAATAAGGAACAAATGAAGCCAGTCTAGAGTGACCTTGCTTGAATTACCTTTTTAACCATAATTAGGAGTTTCTTCTTTAGGTTAGGATGCTGTTGTCGATCTCCCACAGCAGATAATACAAATTAAATTCCCCTATGACCTTGAAAATATTCTCCTGTTAACCTGGCCTCACCTGGAATGCAATAAATAGAAGATAAAGCACACAGTATGTGTAATCTTAACCACATAGAAGAGACACTGGGTAGATGGCCACACTGTGTCCTTTGTGAACCCGGGAAACAATGTTTTTTGGCTATTTCTTCTGAGTTCTTTGGTACTTAAATCCTTGATCTCCCTTGAAGCAGACAATAAGTTATTATCCTTTTTAATCCTATTGTCAAAAATATTTATTAAGTTTCTACTTCCACGTGGGTAATTACAAAAAGTACTTTTGTGTGGTCCCTGGACCTTTGGGTGATTATAAGGAGTGATAACAAGGACCCAGGTGTTAACTGGACATTAAACTATAACTGAAATGGATTGTCCTGTAGAACTAGACCTATTGGTTATAACGCAAATCAGCCCCTTGTCACCTGTGATAAGCTATGAGACAAACTGCACACAACTACTACATAGGGCATGCGTTTTGACAGTCATACGGTTCATTCTGTGATATAATGCTATACCATATGGTACGGTTTTGCTTCTTTTACATTATATTCAAGAGACTGAAAATATCTGTCAGGGGACTTCTAGCCTATTGGTTAGAGATCTTTAGGGAGGGTTTATTTAAGTTGTTTTATAGGCAAGGATGTTATCTTGAGAGAGATACTTAGAAATCTTTGTAGACTTATATAGGCATTCTAATAAAGCTTTTAGATAATGAAGCTCGATTTTATATTGGTTGAAATGATAAGATTATAAGTCTAAATAATTTTTCTCTTCTGATACGCTTTGTTTAGAATGACCGTTGAAAGATGCCCAGATGTCTTTTGCTGTTCTTACAATCAGAGAGTCTCAGGGTTGAATTAAACTTTAGAGGTTACTGAGATCAATCAGCCATAGCATTCTTTTTGTTTAACTTTTGACTGATTCATCTACTTTAGTGTTCAAAGTACCTTCCAAAGCGGAACAGAGGCAAGTGTGCTAACCAATAGGAAGTTAGATTTTTAGCAGCTGATCCATGGGGGAAGATACCCTGTTTTTCACTACTCCATTAGAAATGAGTGCCGGAAGCCCATTTCCACTATAAATACAACCCAGTGACATTATGTCATAAAAATCTATCCAAGCTTACTGTGCATACCTTCCAGAACCTGAATGCAAAGTGATGGCTAAACCATTTTATTTTATTTTATTTTATTTTATTTTTTTAAACCATTTTATTTTAATTGGCCCGTGCACAAGGAGACTGAATAAGATGACATGTGTTTCAGCATTTACATTTTCTAAGTAAGTAGGAAAGCAAGAGGCTGTAAAATATGGTGTTATTCAATTCATTGACTGTATTAACAACTTGGCTCTGTTTGTTGATATTTGTCCCTGCTACATAACGTATAGTTTTGTCAGATTAAAAAAAACAATCTTGGATATAGTTTTATTTACACCTACTCATACATTTCTAAGAGATGAACGACTGTTTCTGGGAATACTTACAAATGAAGAATCTAAGTTGTTTTTGTGGCATGATTACAAGTGAAGCAAATGACTTCTTTTCTTTGAACCATACTTCCAGTACCTATCAAGGCAGGAGGTGACACTGAATGATCTGTAAGGTTCCTTCCAGCTCTAATGCCCTATTGGCCCATGATTCTTGTGTGGGGATACTGGGAGTGATAACTTCTTTTTTGTCACTGGTCTTTATGTTCATGGCAAGTATGTATTCTTTTAGTGACAAAAGCAAGCCTGTGTTCCTCTCCTTCTTATGAAAGCAACTGTGCTACAGAAGATGAGTTCTCTTCCCTGCACTCTGACTCCTGGTCAGAGCTGTACTCAGTTCCATGGCCCTTTTCTTATGGAGGACACCTTCAGATATAGAAGGACCCTTTGGTGATGGGGATGAAGGAGGGCATTTGCTGTGATGAGCACTAGGTATTGTATGTAAGTGTTGCATCACTAAACTCTATACCTGAAACTACAGAAGAAGGAGAAAGAGAAGAAGGAGAAAGAAAAGGAAGAAGAAAAAGAAGGAGGAGGAGGAGAGAAAAGAAAAAAGAAAAGAAAAGAGAAACAGAAAAAAAAAGATCCTTTGGTTAAATTACCAGGCAAATATTACCATACAAAACTAACCAAGATAGGGATATAATAGAATCATGGGATGCGGGGAAACAAATCAATTTGTTTAAGAAACTGCAAGCTGATTAGAAACCCATTCGTAGTAAAATATCTACTTTTTAAAATTTAAATTCAATTAGCCAACATATAGTACATTATTAGTTTCAGATGTAGTGTTCAGTGATTCATCAGTTGCTTATAACACCAGTGCTCATCACATCACGTGCCCACCTTAATGCCCATCATCCAGTTATCCCATCCCCAGCCTTCTTCCCCTTCCACAGTTCTCAGTTTTTTTCCCAGAGTCAAGAGTCTCTCATGGTTGGTCTCCTCCTTTCTCCATTGTTAAACAACAACTGGAAAGAAAATATAATTATGTTACTGAAATAATATCTCCTCCATAGAGGAAAGGATCTTTAGAGAAATCAAAGGAATATATCCTTTGACACCAGAAATAATTACATTAAAGTTAAAACTTCAATCAGTCTTGTAATGAGATAAAAGGTAGTATGGCTAATTTAAACTTTCAAATATTTATGTTTTGTAATAGTTCTTTAATACCCTCTAATCTAAACGTTTGCTCAGAGATTTCTAAAAAGAATAGTAGATGATGATAAATGTTTCTGCCTCTTACTCTTTGGAAGAAATGCCAATAGGCAAAGAGATCACAAGGTACGTATAAGAGAGAAGGAGAAGTTCAAACTGGATCATCATTCACTCACCAAGTTGTTATGTTAAGGTCACTGTGCCATTCGGTTTGATAATCTTCCTGAAGGAAGAGTGGCCCCACATGAGACTTCCGAGGAATGACAGATGGAGAATCCAGAAGTAATGAGGGATTGTGGTGTGGTTTGTAAGGAAATCTGAAACTGGGCACGGTGAAGCATCTGAGTTCTGCTTCAGTTAATTAAGACTCTAAATGTCCTTGACTCACACACCTTAGGAGCCAAGTCAGTTATCCTCTTTGCCTAAGGATAAATGAGAAAAGAAGCAGATATATAATGGATTTGAAAGATGGTTTTAAGAAATACAAGAGATGCAGATAATCTATTTTAAACTATAGTTAGCAAGTGGAATAAGTTGTTTTAAGATAGATGGTTTCACAGATGTATACTTATCTTCAAACTCATCAAGTTCTGTACATTAATTATATGCAGCTTTTTGTATATCAAAAAGGAAAGATAGATGGAGGCTGTCTGAGGAATTTTAATTTGGGAGAGATCCCCCAAATAATAGCAGTTTGCTCAACAAGGCTCGAGTCTAATCGGATAGGATCAATGGTTAGAAGGAATCTGTTTATACTCACATTTTAGCAGTTTCTGATTCCACACCACAGGTTTTCCCCAAAGCATATATTTGGGGCGAGGGTGGTATATGCCCCTTTCTTGTCCCTTTTTCCAGCTCCCATTCTTTCAAACACTGAGTTATTTCACATGGGTACTTTTCTCCTTTGTCTTCTTGACTTTCAGATAAGTTCCCATCTTCCTCAGCTTTCTTTCGTCATATATCATGGTGGTGATGATTTCTCAAGTCCCATATCCAGCAAGAGCTTTGTGCATGAAAAGAAGAAAGCTTATGACAGGTTTTTGGGATTTCAGAGTCCAGAAACAGAGCCTTGCTCAACACTTGTCTGGCTCACCCTCTAGGTGCTTGTGATGGTCTCTGTCTTTCCTCTCCTCCAGAAATTCCCCCAACTCTAGCTGGGCCTTCCTTATTAGTTCAGATCTAGTAACCCAAACATAATCAATTGTCTTTGGTCAAAAGGAAATTTTATCCTCCTACATGGTGGTTTATCTTCTAACCCCCTACGGCCACCATCAACACTTTCGTTCTATTTTACTTTTGTCTGTTTTCTTTTAAATCCCTGTTTCCCTTCCCCATCTCCTAGACATGAGTCAACCATTCTTTTTTTTTTTTTTTTTTTTTAAGATTTTTTATTTATTTGATAGAGAGAAACACAGCGAGAGAGGGAACACAAGCAGAGGGAATGGTAGCGGGAGAAGCAGGCCTCCTGCCGAGCAGAGAGCCCGATGCGGGGCTCGATCCCAGGACCCTGGGATCTGACCTGGGCCGAAGGCAGACGCTTAACGACTGAGTCAACCATTCTTGCAGCATTTCACGAATATAAGTCTAGTGCTGTGCTAAGTTCCTTGCATCAGTTATTTCATTAATAATCAGTGAAGTTGGTTCCACCTTCTCTCCCATTTTGTTAGATGGTAAAACCGAGGCTCAGAATAAGTGTAAGTACTTGTCTTAAGACCAAATCTGCTGTTTGTGATCCCAGATGGTTAATGTTTAGAATACCTCCCTATTCTATGCTAGGCACTAGGGTAGTTAATGGAAAGTGAGAAATAGAAAATTCTATCTGCCCAAGCTCTCCACCTAATGGAAGAGACAGATGTGTAAAACATAAATTACTGCATGGTACAGAAGTGCTTTTACAGAGGAGTGGTAGCATTCTATGGCAGAAAACATAGGAAGACATGCATTTTCATCATTGCAGACTGAGAGTGTCTTAAAATAGTCTGGGTTATCATAAAAGCTGGTTTTTCATGCTTTCTGCCAGGCGCCATAGCTTGTCTCCATGAGTTGTTGAAATGGGCGCCATACAGAGTGGAACAACTATTTGAAGAGGCATGAAGGTGAAATAGTCTCCCACCTCTGCTGATGGATCAGAAGAAGATCCCTGGATTCAGATTTACTTCTCTAGAGGAAAAATGTAAATAATTTAATATATATGTATCCACATGTATTTATACATACACAGATACAAAAGTAGACAAAAATATATACATACATGTACATAAACATATCCACTTATGCACATGAAACATACCCATAAATATCTATATATGTATAGGTGTGTATGAACACAGATGTATACACACAAAGGAATATGTGTGTGTACGTATGCACGGGAATATAATGTACATGCATACATCCCATTTCAGAAAGTTGTTTTCTGCTAGCCTCTTAAGGTCCATTAAAATATTAATTTGACAGGATACCTCAAATGCTCTGCATATATACCTCATCACAAAAACAAATAGATTGTGTGGGATGCTGACTTTATTCTTCTGCCCTAGAAGAAGACTTAAGATGGTTGCAATGATGACAGTGATGGTGAGGATTTCATCAAAATTAGAATGCGCTGCACTGTAGCAGATTCTGTCTGGTAGGAGTCTCCACTTCTACACGTAGGAAACTGAAGCCAAGAGAAGTTCCTTGGCTTGACGGAAGAGCCATACTTTGAATTCAGAGCTTCTTTCTTCCGAATGAGTCCTCTTTATACCACATCATACCTTTTTTATGAGGGATAAATACTGGCAATCTGTCTAATGCAGACTAATTGGAGAGAAGTCTAAGGTGAACAAGGAGAATATGTAGGCCACACAAAACTTGAAATTCATATTTGCTTCTTGCAGATTCACGTAGGACTTCAAATTCAGCTAAAGAAATAATTTCCCAATTTTACAGAAAGTCCAAATAAAAGCCGGCTACACTTTAGCATAGATTCTGTTATATATTCACAGTGTCAAATAAATGAGGTTTTCTTTTTGGGAGGGGACCAAAGATTCTTCTACCACTCGGTTACCATTTGCATTCATAACACGGGAAGACAGGAAGACGTTGATGGAACATTTTTTTCTGCCTTCTTCATTTTTAAATGGATGGTGACATGCTTTCCAGCAGCATCTCCAAACAAAGATGACAAATTCCCATTTATTTTCCATCGGTGGCACTGTGTAAGATGTTGTACTAAGTCTAAGCTTGGTACTCCTCAGGCACCAGAGTTTTATTCCCACAGCAACGTGGAACTCCCATAAAAATAACAATTCCATCGCCAGTCACTCTGTCAGGAGTATCGGCAGATTGAAGAAGACTTATCTGATTTCACTAAAGCTATTAGTCTGAAACTCTGATCTGTAAATCTGGATGGGAACCACACAAAGGGAAGCAAAGTCTGCCAGAAGCGATGGCTTTTGTACATTCTCAAAAAAAAAAAAAAAAAGTCTCATAAAACAATGGGTTGAAAACAGAGCCTTAGAAATGAAGCAAAGGATGAAGGGAGCTTTTATTGAGCAGGTGCAATGTTCCAGGCATCACTGTGCTAGGCTGTTTACACTGTATACTTGGAACAGTGAATTGGCTTTTTCTTTGCTTTGCTTTTTTTTTTTTTTCTCCTTTTTCCATCAGTGTGCATGTGTGTGTGTCTCCAGCACAAAAATTGTTTTATTGTTACTGTTGTTTTTGCCTATATAAGAATAGGATAATATGATTTATGCTAGGGATGTTTCTTCAAGATCCCAGGAGAATATCTTGTGACTGGAAAATTTCTAGAGTCTTGAAGGCAAAAATAAGTAAAGGGGCAGGAAAGTATAGGAAAAGTCATTAGGGGCTTTATATAAAGCAGTTTTTAAAATCTCTTTAAAATCTTTAAAATCTTAGATTGGGAAATTATAACTATCACAGTTAAGTTTTATTTGGTATAAAATGTAGTGACTCTTAAAGAATAGCATGGGGGAGGGATGCCCGGGTGGCTCAGTTAAGCACCTGCCTTCGGCTCGAGTCATGATCCTAGGGTTCTCTTGGGCTCCTTGCTACATGAGTTGCCTACTTCTCCCTCTGCTTGCCCCTCCCCCTGCTTGTGCTTGCTCTCTCTCTCCCTCTCTCTGACAAAAAAATAAATACAATATTTAAAAAAAAATAGCATAGGGGAGTTTTGAAGAGTGATGGAAGTATTCGGCTTCCTGATTATCCTGATTGTGGCGATGGCTCCTGCGAACCAATACGTGTTTTAAAATTTGTGGAAAAAGCCTTTGATTTTATTATATGATGACTTTAAAAATAAAATTTAAAACATTCTAATAAAAGGTTGTCAGCTCTAAGTCAATGTTATGTTAAAGGATGTCTAACAAAAATGATATCATTTGATCATATTGTCAACCAACTATTAAACCCAAATTGGTGACAAAAAAGAACTATCATTATTCTTCACAAAGGATAAAATTACAATCTTTACATCTATTTTCTGAAATGTTTTCCTCTGACATCTGGATAACCCTTGGCTATTTTACTGCCTAGGCCTCCATGCTAGTTTGGAAAATTGGAGAACAAAAGCCTTTAAGGATTCAGGGCGTCAGGTAGGTGTCCCTGTTGCGCCTTCCAGTGGGTCAAATGCGATGACTTTAGTTGGTGCTTATCCTTGTCTTTCTGTCCATTCATTAGTCATCAATTCTCCTATTGATTTTTTTTTTAACAAAGGTCAAGAATATGTTTGTAGGTGACACCAATTGTTTCAAAGAGTTTGTCCCAACTCCTTACTGTTCTGATTTAAACCCCTTGTGGCATTTTCTACTGCATGGATAGTGATAAATGGGGTTGAGAGTGACACAGAAATGAACTCAGAGATAAGTTTATGGCACTGCTGGGGACCATCTGTTAAGGTAAATGTTTAAGGTAAAATGCATTAAGGCCTAAGAGCTGAGGAGACATTTTACTTGCCTCCTGCCTTTAGGATTGTGCCTGGGTTCCTGCTTGGTTTTACTCTTATTTGCTGCTGTTCATTTGCTAGAATGGAATCCTAAACACATTTGAGTTGTATTGTTGAAATAAGTGGATTAAACAATAAAAACTAGGAGTTACGTTGGTTTTTGTTGGGAGTCGTAAAGTGTTTAAAGACATTTGTATTGTTCCTTATTATTTATGATTCCCTACTATTAAATAGTTGATAGAATTTGTTATCTTCAATAATGCAATATTAGGGGTGCCTGGGTGGCTCATTTGGTTAAGTGGCTGCCTTCCCCTCAGGTCATGATCTCAGGGTCCTGGGATCCAGCCCCACATCAGGCTCCCTGCTCAGCAGGAGCCTGCTTCTCCCTCTCCCTCTGCCTGCTCATCCCCTTGCTTGTGCGCTATCTCTCTATCAAATAAACAAATAAAATCTTAAAAAAAAAAAACAAAAACAAACCTGAAACACTAAACACTATCTTTTAGGGCTATCAATGCCAATCAAGATGAAAATAATTTATGAAATGAGTGACCTGGTGCTAAAATCACCATTAAAGCTATTTGAAGTATATTATAGGTTTCTGGTGATCTCATAATAAAATAGAGAAGCTTGAACATACCCACTTCATTTTTAACCCTTCAAGGTATATCTTCAGAGAAGAAATTCAAGTAATATATCTACCGTTCATAGGAAAACGGTCCTCTTTCAAAGAGAAAATGAAATTTAGCTACTAGATTTAAATAAAAAATATTCATTTCTAGCTTCTACCTGATAATGTAATGGCTCTGGCTTATAGAATGGGTTTTATTCCAGATCAGTCCCACCCAGTGCAAGAAAGCACAGAAAAAGAGGGAACTGTGAGGGGAATCAGAGAGAGGGAAACAGTGAGGAAGAGGGAGAAAAATGATCTGAATACAAGATTATTTTAAAAAACGAGTAAGACAATTTTCTGGGTAGAAGTCCTTTTGGAATTTTCTTTTCTAGAAACCTCTGAATATGATCTGTGAAAATGATTAGAAACTTTGAATGGTTTCCCTCTAGGAGGATAGAACTACCTGTTTAACTATAATGATTCTGATGATTTTGCTTCTTAAGCTTGTCCTTTGAGATCAGCAAAAAAGTCCCATTTTCTAATCTCCCATTTGAGCTGGGGTTGATTGATGCATAATTAAGATCACTAAGGAGCGATGATAAGAGCTGCAGTCTCTAAATGCTTCCGTGATGATTTTTTTTTCTCTCTTCTTTCTTTAAAGACCTTTCTTGTGGTTCTTACATTGATAGCTTGGTATTGGGGGAAGGGAGTTGGTGTTAGGATGATCCAGAAGAGATCAGAAAAGATGATTCAGAAAAGATCCAGAGAGAATTCAACTGAAATTATAACCTCTTGGATTGGATGAAATCCTACAGGTCACTTAGCCAGGTCCTTTCTTACACAGGGGGGGAAACAGCATTCTGAGGCAAAGCGATTTTCTCCAGTTTCCACATGTGGTCAGGAGTTAAGGCAGGAAGGAAACTAAAATTTTCCCATTCCCAGTCCTTTGTCCTCTCCACTAGGGCATTGTCATCCCTCTCTGTGACTCGGGATCTTATGCTCTTTGTCATCACTCAAGAAGTGGATTTTAACCTCTCCCTTGTCAGTGCGAGGAACTGTATGCCTGAAAAAGTTAAAAGAGTGACACAGAGTAACATCTGCCTTTGGATCCTTCTCTCATTTTAAATTGATGGTACATGCTGCGGAGACGCGAGTTTGCATAGGAAGCATGGACCGCTTCACATTTGATCAGATTGGCCCTGTGGAATCATCGCAAGTTCTTGAGTTACGTCAGCATTTAGTGAAAGGTGTGTAGCAATGAAGGCTTTTCCTCAACTTTCAAAGTCCGTGGAGGTAATTTATATTCATACTTCTTTTTATTGTTTCCCTAATAAAATTGGTTCAGTTTTAAGTGTAAAATGAAAAATACTGAAACAAGTTTAGACTCCTGTGTGAAAAGTCTAGCACTCTATCTGTAACTCTCTAAAACATTAGGTGTTCTCTATAGACATGAGCAGTTATTTAATGAGACAGAGGCAAAGGTCTGTCTTCTAGTTCTATGAATGTAAAGCCTCATGAAAATTTGAATGTGAGCTTGGGAAACACATAGATCTTAATTTATAAATTATAAATAAAAATTCAGATGAGGAAAAGTTCACACACCTTTTCTGGAAAAAGTACTCTGGAGAGAGAAGTACACATTTAGAACAACATCTTGGATGTCTTACATCTCTATGAATGGAGTGGGAGCACCGAACCAGTTGTAAGAGCCACAGGTAGAGAAGGCTTCGCAGTGGTGTTTATGTTTAAGTAGAGGCTTGAAGAGGGGCCTTGGGTGGCTCAGTCAGTTAAGCATCTACCTTGGGCTCAGGTCAGGATTCCAGGACCCTGGGATCAAGCCCTGCATCTGGCTTCCTGCTCACTGGGGAGTCTGCTTCTCCCTCTCTCTCCCCTGGCTCATGCTTTCTCTCTCCTTCTCTCTCAACTAAATAAATAAAACCTTTAAGAAATATAAGTGGAGACTTGAAGAATGACTATTTCCTGGTAGCGAATAGGGAGAAGAACAGTCTAGTTGAAGAGTTAAGGAGAAAACTCAAGAGCTACCAGGAGGCCTAACCAGATACAGTCCCATTTAACCCAGTCAAAACTGATATTTGTATCTTTATTGTATTCTTTTAAAGAAACCTCTGCCCAATTCCTTGAACAGAAATACCAGGCAACCATTGCCATCTTAACTAAAAAAATTTATTTTTGAGAACGTTCTTGGGAGAGTCCTCTTGAGAGAAGATAAAATAATGCTTTCAGTTGCACTTGGGAAGAGTGTGAGGTGCTGGGTGATCTGTGTGTTTACAAAATAATAGCTCACCATTCCCTGATTAAGCAGCCCCAGTATTCAAGTGAGTCGAAGCAATCTCAGAATAATTGGAAATTGCAACAAAGCAAAGTTTTCTTGTATCATACAGAAGGAAATGGTTTCTAATAGGCAGAGGGAAGAGGACTGGCTAGATCCTTACAAAACTGCCAAAGTCTGCTACAATATTTCAGATAAATCACTTCCACCATCTGAACTTTGAGGTGTCTCAGCTTCCACTTAATGAGAAAAATTGCTCGAGCCTCTCTCATTCCGCTTACCACCTTAACTCTTCTCCCTGAAGATTAGCATAAAGTAAGGTGACTTGAAGGGCCATGTGAAAAAGGACACCTTTACTTACTCCTGGTAAGGGTGGGGATTGGCTGCCTTGCCTGGGCCTCCCCCGATTAGCAACATCATTCCACATCCCATCAAGATGAAGAATGCTGAAAGCAAAGATTGGAACACTTAAGATCCTTCCCCTGTCTTTCCCCGAAGTTTCAATATATCCATGTGTATGTGTATAATATATTCTTGCCTATTTTATGATACTGTAAATAATGATACTCTTTGAAGTGGGCAGATTTCTTACATTTTCCTTGTGACTTGGGCTTAAGTCAAAAATTCTCTTGACAGTTCCTCAGATGTAGTACCTGTGGAAGGGAAGGGTTAATTGAGAACACTTGAAATTTATATAAGAGACTGATTAAGCTGGTCATTTGCATGAATATAATATTTTTATGATATTGGCTTTCATATTTCTTGATTTTCTTTGTCATCTGAGCACTTTTTTGTACATCATGTTAAAAATGTGTCTTCTCAGTAAAGGCTGGCTATAAGGCAAGTGGAATCGTGATACGGCTGTTTAATTTTAAGAGCTATCTCTTTTAAAAATCTATGTAATTATTAACTGTCTCAGACATGTAGGCTATTTCAGCAAAACTTAGAAAGTAAGGACATCCTGCGCAGCTAAATTTTTTTTTATCAATCATGATATGACAGCAACCAACAACAGAATGAAAGAAAACAACAAAAATACCTGGTCTCATGGTTTGAGTGTCTCTACTTGGATTATTTGGGGATGTGGTGTTGATGTCAGGAAAGGACAGAGGCATCTTTTATAATCCACCTTATCGTCCACCTGTTCTGCTTCATGAGGATCGGCCAACACAATCTTATTGAACAGTGCCGTATGCAAAGCCATGGGGGGAGGGGGCGCAATGAGGTAGGTACCCCTGACTGCAGGGTATTAATAAACTCTAGGAAAAAGATGATCTGAGTGCTGAATAATATATTAACAACTTAAAAATCAAATGAGTAAAACAAAAAACAAAACAGAAACCTACTTTGAGTTTCACAGAAAGTTAGGTGATGACAAACAAGGAAGTTGCCTTAGTAAGAAGGTTGTTTGCTTTGAGCTTCCCACAAATGAGAAGAAATCAAATAATCAGAGAGGGGGAGAAACAGACCCTGTAGGTGAGAACAGCATCCTGAGCAGAAGTATGTGAGCGCAATCCCCATAGACAAGGAATTTTCTCTCTTCCTTGCTTGACAGTTATTTCATAGGTGAACAAAAAAGGCCAAAGAGTTATGAGGGTTCGCCTTTTGCTTTCTGCCTCTTTTGTTTCTCAAGAAACCCTAAGCTCATACCTTGGGATATTTTGACAAGCTTAGAAACCTTTTCCAAAAATAACTTGTGTGCATGGCAAGGCATTTCTCAAATCAGAGGAGGTGATGGAAATGATGACGACAGAGCTTTTCATACACACCCTCAAACTCGCATAGAGAGCAGCTGGTTTCTCTCCTGCGTATTTCAGTACCATTCAGGGGACTTGAAAGGAATACAGAATTTTTAGAGGGATCTCTTAACTTTCGCCACATCTCTTTACCTGTTTTAAGAACATTTATTTGACCTGAATTAAGAGAGCGACTTTTCATTTTCAGTTTGAGGCGTTAAGTGGGAGGTTTGCCTTATTTTTGTGTTTTTGAAATAATCTTGAAAATCAAATGCGGGGGCGCCTGGGTGGCTCAGTCGTTAAGCGTCTGCCTTCGGCCCAGGTCATGATTCCAGGGTCCTGGGATCGACCCCCGCATCGGGCTCCCTGCTCAGTGGGAAGCCTGCTTCTCCCGCTACCATTCCCTCTGCTTGTGTTCCCTCTCTCGCTGTGTTTCTCTCTGTCAAATAAATAAAATCTTTAAAAAAAAAAAAAGAAAATCAAATGCGGGTACTCCCTTGAGCCATGTCTCTGGACTAACACATTTAGGATGGCTGTAATGTTAAAGTCACCTTCTCTTTGGTATCTCAAAGCGTATCTCGCCAAATTATTAATTCTATGGAGGACTGATTGCACTTTAAGTTCAGAAACACTCTCTCTTTAAATAACACATCTTAGCTCAGGGCTGAAGTCTCCGCTGGTTCTTAACTAGATGGAATGACACTCATCCCCTTATGTAGAAAAGCTACTTTTAGAGTTCCACTTAATTTCTTCCCATATTATGTAGGATGGTGACTATCAAGGTCTCTGAAATGCATCTCTGAACGTGACGCTTCACATGAAGGTGCCCAAGCATTTGGAAACTCTTGGCTTCCCTTTTATTTTTAAAAATTTTTTTCAAGATTTATTTATTGTAGAAACAGAGAAGAGAGCATGAGTGGGAAGGGCAAGGGGAGAGGGAGAGAACCTGAAGCACACTTCATGCTCAGTGAGGAGCCCAACTTGGGGCTCCATTTCACAACCTTGAGATCATGATCTGACTCAAAACCAAGAGTCGGACATTTAATAACTGAGCCACCGAGGCGTGCCTCATCTTGCCTGAGGATAGACCTGGCTACTTTGTACAATGGCGTTTAGGTTAGATATGCTTCTTTCCTCTGTAGAATCACAGCCTTCTTCTTTTTTTTTTTTAAGATTTTATTTATTTGACAGAGAAACACAGTGAGAGAGGGAACACAAGCAGAGGGAATGGTAGCGGGAGAAGCAGGCTTCTTGCTGAGCAGAGAACCCGATGCGGGGCTCGATCCCAGGACCCTGGGATCATGACCTGAGCCGAAGGCAGAAGCTCAATGCCTGAGGCACCCAGGCACCCCGGAATCACAGCCTTCTAATTACCTTTGACTTCTGGGTTTTATCTTTGTCTCTTTTCTTCTCTCTCTCTCCTCTGCTTTTCACTTCCTTTTGTTGACTCTCTGGGTCTGTCACCTTACCCTACGTGCCTTTCCTAATTGTTTTCTTCTCCCTGCCAACTTCTGATACTACTGTATCCTCTACTCTGCGTTCCTCTCACCCCCAGTGTCCCATCGCTCCCCATCGTCTCTTCTAGTCATTCCACCCACTACTCAAAAATCATCATTGACAACCCTCAGGGTGCCGGCGTGGTTCAGTCAGTTAAGCGTCTGCGTTCAGCTCAGGTCTGGGTATCAGATTCCTATGTTCAAGCCAGCATCAGGCTCCCTGCTCAGTGGGGAGTCTGCTTCTCCAGGTCTCTCTGCCCCTCCCCACCATCTGCACTCTCTAACAAATAAATAAAATCTTAAAAAAAAAATCACTCACAACCCTCCACCACTTCTCCGTAGGAGAAAGTCCACCTCGTTAGGAAACAGACTTTATCTCCTACACTGTATAAGCCGTGGAGGGATTCATAGAATATACAGCTTACTGAGTCAAGTCTGGAGCACTACCGGGACATGCATGGTATTAGAAAGAAATAAAGCCTTTTGTGGGAATTGACTGATAATTTCCCAGTACCTAATGCCTCATTTTCTTAGTGGGGACACAAACCCCAAGATTTAGAGATAACGAGCTTGGAGGAAAAACAGAAATCCCAGAGCACAAAAACCACATTGTCAAGAACAACATGGGGCCACAAGGAGGTCCCTGTGTTACTAACGTTCATCTCCAGATTCTTTTCCAGTACGAAACTGTACTTGGGTCTTAGTCAACCATCTCCGTAAAGAATGTGACTCAAAACAGGCAGAATGAAGTAAGCCTTGGACCTCCTTTATACCCCTAACAAAAGCGTGTCTTGATTGGTGTCATTTTGTGTTTGGGTATGCAGCAAGCTGTAATAATAATAAAAGCATCTAGCTTATTGCCTGGAGCATCGTTGTTATTTGAAAACATTTTGACCCTGAAAACTGCTGAAGAAAGCTAAGGGCATATTGTAGTAAGTCTTTGGATGTGAAGATAAGAAGTTTGCATCAAGGTAATCAGTAGTGGGAAGCTCCAACCACAGGTCTTTACATACCATATTCTTTTCCACCAGCATGTGGAAAGCAAGGTGGATTAATGATAGTAGCATAACAAAAACGTAAGCTGCATCTGGTTCACGTTCAGTCTCTGATTCTTCGGGAGGTTTTCCACACCCCCTTCCCTATTCATGCTTTCCAGCTGATTTGACAGAAGGACAGAAGGATTAAGAAATCAAGTAGCTTATCTGAGAGGATCCCCACCGGGCACTTTGTCCTAGGTGTTCCTGCTTGTAGCTTATATAATCAGGAGAATTCTGTGTGCTGAGGGTACTACTATAAAGGGGATTGTTTGAGTCAGTGGGTGATGGTGTCAAGGCAATTATAGCCAGGTGATGGGTAATCTTAAAGCCCTAGTTAGTGCCCCAGGAGACCCAGAGACAGGGTTTCCTCCGTACCTTTGCCATTGTACATTCTGATGTGAGGTGGCTCACTTAACCAAACAGGAACAAAAGTGAATGATTAAGGGGGGAGACAGTGTGTCCCTCTATTGCTTTGGGGCAGAAAAAACACCCCATGTTAATCTTTTCTAATGTGTCCCTTTTTGTTACGTTTATATTTTTGTTGGGTTTCTTTATTCACTTAAAATGAAACTAAACCCAAACTACAAGAATTGAACATAGTTTCCTTTTAGATTCTTAAAAAAAAAAAGGCAACAATTAAAGGTATTTTTAAAAATGAAATGGAAAAGGCAATAAATTAGCTGCATTTCTTTCCATTTAATTTTTTTCCATCTTAAGGTTATTTATAACAGATAATTCTACATCAAACTTGAGATGTAATTACATAGGTGGAAGGCTTATGATTTGTGTCCCATTCGTGGTCGCTAATCCTAATATCTAGGGAATCCATTTGAAATTGGGTCTCAGTTGAGTGTTAGGACAAAGGCCTTTCCCTAGAGAGATCAGAGACCCTTCACTTCCCTCTTTTAATTACACAATTAATACATGCTATTAAAAAAATTTCAAAATACAGTTGACTCTTGAACAACACCAGTTTGAACTGCATGGGTCCACTTAGGTGGATCTTTTTTCAACATATACACTACAGTACACTAGATGTATTTTCTTTTCCTTTGGCTTTGCTTTATTTTTTTAAAGATTTTATTTATTTATTTGACAGAGTGAGAGATTATAAGTAGGCAGAGAGGCAGGCAGAGAGAGAAGGGGAAGCAGGCTCCCTGCTGAGCAGAGATCCCAATTTGGGGCTCCATTCCAGGACCCTGAAATCATGACGTGAGCCGAAGGTAGCTTAACCCACTGAGCCACCCAGGTGCCCCTTCCTTATGATTTTCTTAATAACATTTCCTTTTTTTTTAAAGCTTAGTTTACTGTAAGAATGTAGTATATAATACATATAACATGCAAAATATGTGTTAATTGATCATGTTATTGGTGAGGCTTCTGGTCAAGCCTACTAGTAGTTAAATTTTGAGGGAGTCAAAAAGTATACTCAGATTTTTGGCTGGGGGTGGGGTGGGTACCCCAATCCCCACATTGTTCAAGGGTCAAGTATATGCTGAAGAATATCAAGAGCAAATAAAAGTCCCCTCTGAGCATCTTCAACTCTACTCTTCTTTCAAGTGGGATCACTGCTAACATTTCAGTGTACAGACATCCAAACCTTTTGCTCTGCCTTTACAAATAGGAACATGCACACATGTGCACATACATGTCATACACACACACACACACACACACACACACACGTCGATTCAGAAAGATGACTTAGTTTTCATACAGAGTCATCCAATACAGATGTGTCCTGGACATCTTCCCCTGTCAGTACCTGTAGAAATAAATATGCAAGTTCTCTTTAAATTCAAAGTGAAATAAACTGTGAAGGTTTGCTGGAGCTGCTTCGTGTATATGTGCTTCCAGGCTGGAAAGGACAAATGAATGAAATTAGCCAGCCAGTTTCTGCCACAGCATGATGGCTTGGTTGTGTGATAAAATGAGCCCCATGAAAGAGGGAGTGCAGCAAACTCCCACCGAGCCCCATTGTTCCTGAAGAACTTGCATAGTGACAGGCCCTTGGGGCTTTCTTATTCCCAGTTTTGAAAAGGTAAAAGAAACATTTTCCCCAAAGGCCCTGCTCAGTTGGTTCCCATTGTGCTTTCTTCTGAGGTATCTAACTGCTTGCCCTGGGCTTTGCAGGACCTTGGGTTGAATGCTGTTCCAGTGGAGGGTGTCATCTGGGTTCACTCACTCATTCACGCATTCATTTATTCATGCTCAGGTTTACCAAATGGCAGATTCTGGGCACAGAGCTAGAGATACCTACCTAAACAGACATGGTCCATCGTTTAACAAAGGACATTATAGATCAATGAGGGATACAAACAAGGAAATAGACAATTACAAGAAAGTGTGAGTCATGGGCTGGCCGTGTGGTATAGAAACTTCTGGGCAAAGTTGAGGCCTTGAGGAGAAGCTTCCTGGACAAGACATCTCCTATGAGAACTGAAGGGTGATTAGAACTTAGTTGGGTGAACAGAGGTGTGGAGACAAGAAGTGCTGGAGGAGGAAGAGGCCACATGCTAAAGGTCCAAGGGTGCCTTCAGGGACAGGCAGGTTGGGGCGGGTGATGGCCTCAGTGGTCTCTTAAAGGGGTTTCTGAACTTTTTTCTGAATGTCCTGGGGGTGGGGTGGGCAATTAAAGACTCTTAAGTGTGAGCATGTGATTTGTAAGGTTTATAAGGTGGAGAACAGATGGAAAGGGCAGGGAGACCATCAGGATGCTGCTGAGGATTGTTGGAGTGGCTTTAACTAGGGAGGTGGCCGAGGGACTGGAGTTGTGGGCAGAGCTTGAGGGAGCATTTCTCACATCCTGTGAGTGAGTCTGTGCCATTACAGGAGCTCCAATTGAGTTTGGCAACTTTGAGAAGCTGCATAAACCACAGGCAAAGCAGTTAACTTTGACATTGCACGCTGAATGCGTGTGGTGCACAGGTTAGATAAATATCTGTCTCCGGGGATGTGTGTATACACACAGACACACACACACACACACACACACACACACACACACGGGAGCATTTTTATTTTGTTTTGTTTTCAAGAGATAATTGCACCCGAGGCTGGAGCTTGCTTACCCTATCTTTTGGACTCAGAGTACAGTGCCTGGTCTATTTTCTACATGACTGGGCTTTACTTCAGAACTGACGAGTCATATATCATTCTGATTGATTTTTTTTCTTTTTTCTTCCCCCTCCTCCTCTCAAATGGGGGGGTGGTGGAATAGAGATTGTGATGAGAGAAGATCAGGGCAACTCAACACAAATATGCAGTTATTAGGAACCCTCTGGGTCTAGCTCTGTTGTCCTCTTGTTTTGTTAGTCAGAGCTCACATAGAGAAGTAGAGGGTCGAATGAGGTCAGACAGTGGGTAAGGGAGAAGAGATAAGCAGCCCAGGCTTGGAGTGCCTTGGTCTGTGCCAGAGGGGAGTGGTAAGAAGGGGGCATAGCAGAGGTATGGAATGACCAACAAGTGTCCTGAGCTGTGGGGTTAGAGCGAAGCTCTGAATTGCTTCCCAGAGCTTGCATTGCTCCTGGATTCTTGGGTTGGCTTTCACCTCTGTCTTCCATTTTGGCTTCCCTTCTCCTTAGTGCCGGTCACTCCAATGCAAAGGCTCCAAAGCATAAGCATCCATTTGTATTAAAGCAGAAAGATGCAGACAGAAGGGATGTGTGTGTGTATGTGTGTGCACACATACACTTTAAAAGAAACTCTTTGTAAAGATAAATGGATTTCAGAAAAGGGATGGGATTGTATTACAATGAAAATATAAACCACTTCTTTAGAAGACAGCCCCTCTGGTCTGCAAGATTTTTATTCTCTTCTCAAATTTATACAATTCTGATTTTGTCCAATTCACAGATACAGTCCTAAAGAATTAGGCTCTTGGGATAAAATAATCCTTCCAATATATATGTGTTCTTCACTTGGGCTCCTTTATTTACTGCCTGGCCTCCTCTTCTCGATCTGAGCTCTGAGTAACAAAACAGGAAGACAACAGAGCTAGACTCAGGAGGCTCCTGGTAATTGCATGAGCCTATTAAGGATGTAAAATAAAATAATTCTGAGATTTTTTAAATGACAGTATTCATTAGCAAGTTGTAGAAATGCATGTCTTGATGATCACCTTTTTCTTGGACTCCAACAAACCTCAGTGAATTCCCTTGACCATCAGATATTGAGGGGAAAAGTACTGGGCTAGAGCTGAGGGTGATGCAGGGGAATATAAGCAGAGAGACAGTTAAAAATGAGGCTTATTTGTTTTATATCTTTGACCCATACATGTTGGCTTTGCAAAGATGGTGGGGTGTGTGTGTGTGTGTGTGCAAGAGAGAGAGAAAGCGAGCGCACGCATGTGCATGTGAAATGGGGAAAAAAAATACCAATGCATCAAAATGGACAGGTCATTTTGTTGAATGTAACCAAACTCCTGAGCATCCTGAGATTAGGAGCAGTCATAATTTCTGGCTGCCATGCTTTATGCTAATGTGGCTGTCTTCTGTTGTAGGCTTCTGCTGAGACAGCCACTTTACTCCTGCTTAATTTTAATTTTCCCTCTAATGGTAGTGGTGGAGACCTGGGTATCTACAGTCAGCTTTTACCAATTTAACTGGCTACCACCACAGGCCATTATAAATTATTATTCTTATTTAGCACTTGAATCTACAATTTATTTCCTTCATGTTCTATAAAATATAGTTATAGACTTAGGTCTGGGTTAGCTCTGCTTCATTGTTCTTATAAATCCATATCTGTCATTAGCAATAAGCTAAACTTTTTTGGATGCTAAACATTCGTAACCCCTACAAGACAGACTGGTTATTTATCAAAGAGTTTCATTCATTTATCAATGCATGTGAAATGCATTTACTCAGTGCCTACTTTATACTAGTGATGTTTTTGGCACTGGAGATAAAACAATATGCTTTAGTGGTAAGAATGTCTAGAAAATACTAGTCAGAATTGAGGAAGAATACTTCTCTCTACTGATAGTGTCAATATCGTTTTTTCTCCCCAATTTCTAGACAGCTACACGGGAAACTCCTGCAAGGTTTTATTTTCATTATTTTTTGATCTGCCTTCCGGAATTTGTTAAGTTGCCTTTGCCTTTAGTGGCGTTATATTTTAGTATTTTTTACCTAATGTCTTAGGAAACATATTTTCTCATTTCATACTGATGATTATTTTGGAATGTGAGAATAATCACTAGAAACCTATATGTGAAAATTTCATTTTTCATAAATTTCATAAATTTTCATAAATTTCATAAATTTTGTTTTCATAAGAATTTATATGCATCTGAAAAAATAAAGGGTACTCTCTGTTTTCGGAATCTAGACTCTAGACATCTTTCAAATTTTTTTTTTACCAACTCTAATTTCATTATTCCCAGCTGGCCAATTGATTTCCTGTCTCTTTCTTCTTTTCTTCCTTTCTTCTCTTTCTTAAATTTTGTCTCTCCCTTCCTCCTTTCCTTCCTGCCATCCTCCCTTCCTTTCTCTGAAAAAGCTATGCTTCAATGTGCTGGCAGGAAAGAGCAACCGTAAGTTAGTGTAATTAACATATAGGGAATGATTTTCCTTTTATCCCCTTACTGTGTTTTAGCATTAATAACTACTGACTGAAAATGCTCATTAACTTCTTGGAGCCACACTTTATTACCTGTAGAACTATGACATACTTCGCGTGAAGACTGAGATAATATATGGGAAACAAACTAGTTCTATGTATCTACGTTGCCCATGCTTGTTTCTCTCTAGTCTTCTCAGTGGGAATCCCTGAGAATCAGTGAGTATCGGTGCCCGATTCACAGACTCCTGATGCCATGCTTCATTGCTTTGACTCCTTTTCTCCCAGTATATCTTGAGGCTCCTTTCTTGAACTTGCTACTTTTGACTTCCATACCTCGCCTGTCTAAGCCCTCCCCAGGTTAGTCTTGACTTCCATACTTAACTTGTCTAAGTCCTCTCTATGTTAGTCTTGATCTCTTCTATTGACCCTGTTCTGCCACAGACAAATACAGTTCTGATAGTAAATTGGTATGCTTCTGAGAAAATTAGATTTTGAGTTAATCTTGATATATAATAATGAAAAGTTCAACCTTAAGGAAGCCTTTAAGTGTTAAGTCAAAGCAGTTCCCTGGTCACAATAGCCTTTTCTACCTTTTATCATGGTGCTTGGACTTTTTTCATTATAATCTCATTCCTTCCTTCTTTAAAGAATTTTTAGATTTGTCTTCTAAGCCTCAAATACTCCTGGTTAGCACCTGAAACTATCATCAGTTGGCACCTAAGAATGGCTAAACTGAGAGCAAGGGCTTGCCAAAATGGAGCAGAGCTTGACATTGGAGAGCAGAGGAGACAGGAAGAGAGAAAACACCAGAAGTAAATTTATTCTTGCATTGTAGTTTTGCCAATGGCTAACCTGCTGTAACTTCAGGAGCTTTGGTTTTGCTGGTATCTGAGAAAGCCCTGGCTCTGCATAGCTTGGTCAGAGGAAGTAGACTAGTCATTTTTACCTGTGTCCCAAGGGTAAGTGTGCCAACCTTGTGGCCTGGTGTGCACCATGAAGCATCAGAAGGGAAAATTGAGGAATGCATTTACTTAGACCATTACGAGAGAAAGATTTTCCCCTTGCAGGCCAGATTGATGAGTCCAAAAGGAAGAGGGAGAAACATTACTGAATGAATGATTTGTGACCAAGTTGAGTGAACCAACACTCATCCTCTGACTAGAGTTTGAGGCTCTGGTACATCTGACCTTTTCTACATTGCATTTAATGGATGTGCCAGGAATGAATAATCCCCTTATCAATTATTTCAATATATCCCTTATCACTTTAGAAAGGGAAGCTTGTGTATGTTTCTCATGTAAATGTAACTGCCCCCCCCCCCCCCCCCCGTAAGTACCATTGTGCTAATACGTGGGATTCTTCCAATTTGTGTTCCATGTCAGAAGTACTGTTACAAAAGCCTGGTCATCGGTTGCGAAGCCTCCCTGAAGATCAAATAAGGGGGACACGTCCATGTTCTTAACCAGTGTTCCGCAGGTTGTTTGGGGTTATATTACTCCTGTGCAGCTGCTTCTCAGGAAGAGATCCCTCTACAAAGTGCTCATTAATCCTCATACCTTTGGAGAACTCTTCTGGGCTGCTATCTAAATCCATATCGCAGAGCACACTGGAATAATGAGCCCTTGGCAAAGTCCCCTGGGAAGGGGACAGCCAGCCCATAATGCTCACTTTATCTGGAACTTAAAATGCTTTCTGATGACTAAATTAAAGCAGCCCAGCCATCCTGCTCTGGATGCACCCTGTCTTAGCCCATCTCAGATTTTTAGTACAAGAACAATCTCCACTAAGCAGGTTTGGTTAATGAATGTCTCCGTCTATTTTAAACTTTTACCCCAATGCCCTAAAGCATACATACATTACTGCATATGCTTTAGAAAACCTGTTTACTTTACAGTTCCTTTTTGTTTGGGGCCTCATTGCAATTTTTTTCTCAAATTAATGGATATGGTCCATCATTGCTTGGCTATAAGGGGAGTATTTTTTCCCCCCTCGATGGGTGGTTTCCTGGGGAAGGAGCTCATGGCATCACTCTAGCTCTGGCTGTGCTACATGCTTTCCCACACATTCTCCCCCCACCACACTTTTCTTGTAATGTTGCTGAGTCTGGCTAATTAGATCCTTTCTCTAATTTAAGTTGCTTTCATTTAACACACATTGAGGATGTCTGATGCTTATGCTTACAGAGCTGTTGAGTTTAAGAGCTCAGAGAAATGCTCCCCATTGAGATTTCTGAATGCCACAATGGTGCCTGGAAAAGGAAGCACATCAGAGTGCTTTTGGCAGCAAGTAACTGGGATTCCTGATCACTCGTAATAATACAAGAATACTATTGTGGTTCCAAATAACTTCACATTTGACATTGAAAGGCTAAAAGGAAAAATGGATTTCCTCACTTTTTGCCAGGGAAGAAAACTTTTCCCAGAAGTCTTCCAATTCTCCCCCTTTCCAGCCTCCAGCAGAGTTTGCCTTATGTCTGATTGGTCAAGTTGAACATCTGGGTACCCCTAAATCAGCCACTGACAAAGGAGAATGGGATTTCTGTGATTATATAGCATAATCATGATGTATCTCCTCCGGCTGGACCCATTGTCCTGAGCACAGAGCTACCCAGTTCCTGAACAAAATCAGAATTCAGGAATTAACTGGTAGAGAAGAACAGGTGGAGGGTAGACAACTACACAGTAGTGTTTGCCACAGGAGCGACCACAAATGGGTTTCTAGGTATTTTGTATGCCATTTGCAAGGGTTTAAACAGTTTTCTGTTTAGTTTGAGATATTTCCAAGTAACTATGTTATTTCTTGGTTACAGTCCATCTTGGACCCCTCTTATCTCACTGCATGCAAAGTGGAAGGTGTAAAAGAATTTGGGGAGTCCTAGGGAAAAACATAAGTAGAAGGTGTCCAAGAAGAGTCCCTTGTAAACAAAGGGACCGTATGATTTCTAGTTTAAATCAGGACACTTTTGAAAATCAAATGGAGTACTATGAATAATCATTCCAAGTCAACAGATAGATCATCCTAGGCAAACTGATATATATTAAATTCAGGCTTATAGGAGGGAGTCTATTTATGAGATATTATGGAAAAGCAAAATTAATTTTTTCAAGTTTTCTTAGGTGGAGGGAATGTCATATTTATTTAAAATCATAGAAAATTTCCAATTTATATGGGAACTTTATGTTTAATTTTATTTAAGTCTTACGAGACATTAGAAAATAAGACTATTATAAAAGGTACAATTACTTTTCCTGTACTTCTCACACCTTGTGGGTCTTCAGATGAATTTGAGAAAAAATATTAGCATCTATAAAATTAAAATATTGGATATTGGTTTATGTTTGCTGAAAAACCGTAAATCCCATGCCTGTGCCAAGTCTTCTCTAATTTCTTCTAACCTGCCAAGGCTTAGCTGTCACTGATATTTTTGTACTAAGTATCCTTTTGGTTTTGGCTGCTAATGGAATTTGTGTTGAGGGATTAACCAAAACAGAAGAAGAATCATTTTCTACAGACAAAATGTGTCTAAGCATGAATGAAACATGTGAATGGTCATGTGAGGGGAAGGAGCAAAGTAGTGGTTTTGCCCTCAAAAGAAATGTCCCCAGGTACTTTCTTCCCTGTAGATAGTTTAGTTTTCTATTTTGCTCCTGTGCTCACAGGATGTTCTCTGTCTGTCAATCACAATAAAGGGGAGCCTTTTCAGTGAGACAGACCACTGAATCTGTTAGTGACCATATGTATCTGAGAAAATGACAGGCACAAGAAGAAGCCTAAACATAATCACATCTAGGGTAGGTATTTTCAAAATCGAATGTTGATATTGAGACAGTAAGAGGAGTTATTTTGAAAGCCCCAATCATCCCTCTCTTCCACTCAATTTCAGCTAAAAACTAGTGGAGAACTTTCATGAATAGTAAAGAGACTTGTACTTTCCTATGTTTTTAATGTTTAGTCTCTCTTCAGTCTTCTTAAGAATAGGATCCAGTGTCTTGTTTTTCCTTATTGGTCCAGGGTGCCCTTTCTCAGATGATCTATGATATTGCAGTTGATACTAGGATGTTGCTTTGATTTCTGATTTATGTGATTAGTTCTTGGATCTTAGAAATGAGTAGTTCATTAAAGATCAGCTTTCTATCAAGAATTTAAGAGAAACCTCATATTTCTGAGCAAACTTTTATTTTTCTTATGAAAGCACTGTTTCTTGGTCTGCAAAGCTGCTAATCTGTGAGTTACATTCACTCTAGGCTTACCAGAAAGACTAGGTCACCCCCTAGGTTTTGATGACCGTATTGTCATTTAGACAGCAAACAAGGCATGAAATACCATATCACAGAACTCAACACCCCCAAACAGGGACAAGAAACCCCTCACATTTAGGTGTAGTCAGCAGTCGCTGTGTTAAATCATGTCATGGTCCAGTATCTGGGCTCATAGTCTACTAGTGGTTTGTTGCTCTCAGGGAACATTCTTTGATCCCAAACTACAGAGGAAGGTACATCTGGTGGGTCCATGTGAATGTTAAAACAGTAACTCTACTGATAAAATATTCCCAGCAGCTCATAATTAATATCTCTCATCTTTACATTTGTTTCCTAGGGTGCAAATAAGAAAGTGGGCACAGAGCAAACTTAATTCATGGGTAGAAGATAGCATCCAACTCTCTAAAATCTATTTACTGGAAGAATCAGCTGTTTCCTCTACCTTACTCTTGGCATGTGGCCAACAGCCCAGCCAGGAGTCACCTTACAAAGTTGGTGGATCCAGGGTTGGTGTTCTCAATGTCCTGTCTCAATGATCCAAAGGGAAGATCCAGGGTTGGTGTTCTCAATGTCCTGTTTCTGTATAGTGAGTGCTGCACTGTCACACTTATGAAATGAGTCTGAGGTTTAGCCAAGCCATTTATATGTCGGTATTACTGCTTATCTTTATTTTTCCTCCAACCTTAAATCATTTCGGAGTTCCCTACCTTTTGGACTGGCAGGAAATTAAAGGATTTTCTTTTCTTATAATGGGGTCATATATAATTCTCTAGGTAGTGATGACAGAAAAGCTTGAGGAAGAAAATAGTGGGGTCATCTTTATTGTCATTTTTTGGCTCTGGATGCCAGTGATCTTCTCCCACTGCCCACCAGCCAGCTTCCAGTAAGCATCTCTATCCTGGGTGCTACATGGAGGCAGAGCACTGGTCTCTGCCACCTAGATCCTTGCTGTGGGTTGAATTGAATCCACAGAAAAGAGATGTTAAAGTCCCAACCTCTGATACCTATAAATGTCACCCTGTTTAGATATCAGGTTTTTGTAGATGTAATTAAGATGGGTTCATACTGGAGTACGGTGGGTCTCTAACCCAGTATGGCTGGTGTCCTCATAAGAAGAGGAGGAGAAGAAACAGAGACAGACACAGAGAAGAGGGTGCCATGAGAAGACACAGCACACACAGGAAAAACATCGTGTGACAGCTGAGGCAGAGACTGGAGTGATATGTCTACAGGCCAGGGAACACCCATGATTGCCAGCAATGCCAAGGAGCCAGCGGAGAAGCAGGGAACAGATTCTGCCCTGGAGCTTTCACAGACAACATGGCCCTGTCAGTATCTTGATTTCAGACTTCTGATCTCTAGAAGAGTGAAAACAAACAAACAAACAAACGAACTTTTGTTGTTTTATGCCACTCATTTTGTTATGGCAACCTTTAGAAAATGACAGAGTCAGGGAACCTGGGTGGCTCAGTTGGTGAAGCATCTGCCTTCAGCTTAGGTCATAATCTTGGGGTTCTAGGATCGAGATCCACATCAGGTTCCCTGCTCAGTGGGGAGCCTGCTTCTCCCTCTTCCTCTGCTGCTCCCCCCTTGTGCTCACTCTCTCTCTGTTAAGTAAATATATAAAATCTTTTAAAAAATGACTGGGTCCCCTTCTTTCCCTTCCCTGCTGAAGATCCTTAGCATTTCTCAGCCAAAGTCCTTCTGTATCTCCCATTCTTTGAGATCACTGAGCATAATCCCTCTCCACTGAGTATTTGGAAGCATAATGCTGGCCATACCTCCTGGGGGTGGAGAAGATAAAGAAAATGCTTATACAATTTAGTTGGGTTGTTGTTGTTGTTGTTGTTGTTGTTGTTTTGATATATCACATTATTATACTTCTATTTTTGAGAGACAGGTTTTGAGGGAGGAAGGTACAAGAACCAAGAGGGTGTTAACAATTTCCAAGGTCAAGCCTCTTGGTTCCCTGACTGTTCACTCTGGAATGACTCTTCACATAGAGTGTCTCTTACATTCTCCCAGCAAATGTTTACTGAGTACAAGGCAATGAGGAAAGATGCTCTTGAACTTCAATGAGCTAACAATCCAGAGGGACATGAAGAGTTACACAGACATGTTCATAAAATGTTATAGGAGCTCAGAGAAGGTGTGACTGATTTTTGTAAGGAATGAACGGTGGTCAGGGCGCCTGCATGGTTCGATTGGTTAAGCATCTTTTTCAGCTAAGCTCATGATCCCAGAGTCCCAGGATCTAGTCCTGCATCAGGTTCCTGGCTCGGCAGGGAGTCTGCTTCTCCCTCTGACCCTCTTCCCTCTCTCACTCTCTCAAATAAATAAATAAAATATTTTTTAAAAAAGAATATTGGTCATCAGAGTCTTTAACTTCAAGGTAATTTTTGAGCTGCATCTTCAAAGATGAGCAGGATTTCGTCAGGCAGATTAGGAAAGGACATTGGAGGACCTGGAAATATTATGGGACATTACATGATCAGTTTGAAAAAGAGGGAGTATATCCATAATTAGATTGTAGGGTAGGTGAAAAGAATAGTAGCAGATGAGGAAAACGTGGATTAAAGCCAGAATATAAAACTCAGGGAGTGTTTATCTTGATCTAGATCCGGTGTTAATTGTTTCTAATACATTATCTCATCAGATTGGATAGGTAACTACCTGTATGCATATAGGCATTCATTATAGTGGAACAACTTGAAAATTAACAGACACAGGTAACTTGTTCAACAAATTCAGATGGTAGTTGGTTGAGGCCAGAGTTCAACCCAGGCCTAATTTCCAAATCCCTATTCTTCTCACTATACCATGCTACAAAAAGAAATGGAGAATGCTTGGAAGCTCTTGAGAAAGAGAGTGGCAGGTCTATCGCCTGGGTAAAGGGTTCATTGGACTTCAGAGACTAGATTCAATGTGGCTATGGCAGTAGAGGAAGGAGTCAGTGTAAGACTAAGAAAGAAGAATCCTAGTGGAAAGAAGGGGACATGCTTGCCTCAGATCAGTTTGTCAATTGGTGGTTGAAGGGAATGAAAAGGAAGAGTACTGACTCTAAAGTTCCTGATTTAGGTAGTGGCTTGAGGAGGGTGCCATTCCCCCATATGAATTAGAAACAGCAATGATGTATTATGGAAAGAATGTAATGATTTTGTTTTTAGCTGCTTTGAGTTTTAAGTGTCTGGTAGAAGATGTCTAGCAGACAATTGTCAATGTTGGCCTGGAGTCCAGGAGGGAAGATGGGGCCAGAGATCCATTTCTGATTTGTCAATATGATAGTACAACCAGCGTGACCTTTCTTGAAACATAAATCTCATTTCTGTCGTTCCACTGCCTGAGTCCCTTAACCAATGACATGGAGTTCTTAGGAAAAGAGACTTATATTCTTAATATGATGACAAGGCACTGTGATCTGGCTCTATCTGCAGCCTCAGTATCTATCCTGGGATACCTTCTCCCTCAGGCTTAGGCTCTGTATTTCTTCTTTCCCACCCTGTTATCTCAGCTTAAAATGCAGCCCTCCCAATATGCATACATATGTACACACGAATATAGTCAAGCACCAGCACAAACATGCAAATATACATGCACAAATAGGTGAACACATGGACGCACACCATCGTTGTACACATGCACACCTGTGCACGTATACAAGTGTATGTACGTGCACTTAGATTCATAGGTACGTTCTACAAATACACACGTATATCCCCTGTGTGCCAGTGTGTATATGTGTACATTCACATGTGTACCCTCACACATGCATGCATGACTTTCACTTGGTCAGTTCCAGCTCAGCTGAAACATTTTTTTATCAGAGAAGTCTTTATCAGTGAAGTCCATGACCTCACACTAGAACAAGTTTCCTTCTTCTTTTATGCCATACCACTTATGAGGTATGTTGAACAATTTGTGTTCTAATGCTTTCTTTCCTATTAGGATGGAAATTCCACCTCAGCGGAGGCAATCTACATATTTTTCCTAGCCTCTACATACCCTACCTGTCATGATTGTCCAGTAAAATTTATAGACTATAAGCATATATAAATAGGGGGTGGATGGATGAATGAGTGGATAGCTGGGTGGATAGATGGGTGGATGGATGAGGCTCTGAGTATAGATGAAATGCACAGAGTGAATGCATAGGGAATAACTACGAAAGGACTTGGGAGTACCCTCCCCATTCTATAGTGGATTTTTAACTCACTCTATTATCTAATAAGGATTACTGCTTTAGTAAAGGTTGAAGTCTTTTCTTTCAAACTTCTTGACCTCTAAGAAGATGCAGTTTTCCATTTATGCCCTGGGTTACATTGCATGGAAAATGCAAGAGGAAACTAGGCAGCCCTTTCTATTAGTATCTAAAATATCTCATTAGTTGACACCAGTGTTGAGGTAATTGACTTCTCATTATGACTTCTCATTAGATGGTATTTTTCCCTTTTACCTGATGGCATGGAGTTCAGAACGTTTAATATATCATCACTTTCCTATTTATCACTTAAACGGAATTCATCTTTCCTCTAGTTATCACATCCTGATTTTTCTGGGTTTTGTAAAATCTTTAATCTTATGATAAGGTTTTGTATTTTTCTTGGGTGAGCCTTTAGCAAATGCTTCAGCCAGCATTTCAAAACCATGTTTTAATGAAATGAGGTGTCCTTTCATTAAGATTTTATCTTGGTAGCTCTCGTTCATTGCATGGAACACTTCAACACTTTTCATTGATTTCACGGCTAGACCGAGTTGCTTACTTGGTAAGAATACATTGAAACCTAAATAATGGTTTAATTCTTGTTTAAGTACTATGGTTTTGCCTATGACTATCGGATCCTTTTGTTTAATCCCAGACAGCCGTATCTTAGGTACTTGTTTTTAATTTTGAGGAAATTAGATGAAAAGAGGGACTTGATCATGGCACAGATATGCCACCACCACAAAGAGTAATCCTCAGTCAGATCAGTAACATCATTTTCATTTATGAACACCATTTTAATGTCTTATGTACAAATATTATCTGTACAAACCTTCTCCAGCCAAAGAAATCACTTGTTCAGTCACAGATGGGTCATTTTATTGTTCCATAAAAAATTCTGTAGAAAGCTTTCTAAACAAGAGAAAAGAGTTTTTCTTTTTTTTTTTTTAAGAGAAAAGGGTTTTTCAAATGATTTGTATTTTTTTCTTTATTTTACATATTTTACATATAATATCTGTGTTAAAGAAAGTGCATTAATATACCATGCATTACTGAAATGAGAATGCCCATCATTTATACTCCCTATACACATTAATCCATTTGGAGTTTTAGAGCAATCATTCATTTCATTCTCCTGACTCCTCTGAGTTCCACATAATTGATAAAGTTGTTTAAGATGGGTTTCTTTAATATCCATCCTCTTAAAAATATTTCCCCCACGCTTCTCCTTACTCCAGAATTCTTACCTGCTCTCAGACAGACCTGGGCAAATGTTAGCCTTCTCTCAAATATGAAGAGAAAGAGAAGGTTGCTGTAGGACTAAACCATATAAGGAGTTAACAGGAAAGGCTGCATCAGACACACATTGGAGGAACACTGGAGGAACATGTTTCCAATTGTAATGAGCATCAAAAAAATACACCAAATGCTAGGGGCCAGGTCCAGAATGGAGAGGACATGGGATTTAAAATAAGTTCTTTCCTCCTAACAATAACACGTGTCTTCATTTCTTTAACCTCTCTCTTTTTTTCTTCTTCTTCCTCTGTTTTTTTTTTTTTTTTTAATTTTTATTAAGATATAATGTATTATTTGCCCCAGGGTACATGTCTGTGAATCTTCGGGCTTACACATTTCACAGCACTTAATAGCACATACCCTCCCCATTGTCCACAACCCAGCCACCCTATCCCTACCCCACCACCCCCCCCGGCCACCCTTAGTTCATTTCTCTTCTTCCTCTGTTATTATTACTATTACTATTATTATTATATTTGCTTTCTTGCCTTTTTTTCTTTCTAGCATACTGGATTTTAAGTCTCCTGAGGGCCAGGGGTCAGTTCTATCTTCATCGCCACCATATACCCCCAAATTAACATGTAGTAGGTACTAAATAAACATTTGGACACAGGCTGCCCTCTCTGTAGTTTTAATCACTTTGAATTAACCCCTCCATTTTCTGACTTCTTACCTTCTTTCTTTCCCTTCAATATGGCACCATAGACCTTTTCCTGTGTCTTCGGAGGTAGTAAATTTTAGGTCTCTCATCTCTAGAAGGGCACTAAGTGAATGGCATGATTTCATAGTTCATAATCTTCCAACATAATGGCCCTGGATGGCTGCGGGTCATGGGATGAGGAGAGATAAATTGGGTTGAAACCAATCAGGAGTGGGAAACTATCTGGGGATTGTAGGTATTATCTTGGGAATATTTCTTCTTTTTAATGGAATGGAAGAGAATAAGCTAAAACTGCTTATACTCAAGCGCAGATTCTTCAAATATGTTTTCTTTTCTTTGATTCCTATAGGAAGAGATGAGATAGGAATTTTACATTTATAAGAAAGAAAAAAGTTAACTATATGAGAAAAAGCAAAACATACTCAAAGCACAAGCGAAAAAAGAAAAATCAAACTAATAGATGCAAATTTATTTGCTATTGCTAAATGTTTGCTTTATCTTCCATGCTTATGGTCCTGGATTTATCCATATCCAGTAAGTAAAATGGAAAAAAAAAAAAAAAACAAAAAAGCAAACTTTAAAATGTTTAACATCTCTATAAAGTTACCATTAAATTTGTAAATATCATAGGGAATTTACCATGATTGAGCATATGATGTAATTTACCCTAAAGATTTAGCATCCTTTTAATAAATACAATTGAAAAGCTTATAAAATTCACCAAATAGAATCTCTATGCATAATAACCAGGGAGTTGAAAGGAAGGTATATCGGGATGAGCTCTTAACAGTGAACAAAATTAGTTAATGTGCATTTTTCTGTCTGTTTCCAAATAAAAATGTGTCTTAAGTTGAGAATTAACTACCTCACTGGGATAAAAAAAAAAAAAAAAAAGTATGATAGGTAGATAGGTAGAGATAGAAATAGTTTAGATAAATGGATAGCTAGCTAGGGAAAGAGACATAAATCAATTGCTTCCTTATATAGATATAGGAAGTGAAATAAAGGTATGCTAACTAATGAAAAAAAGGAGAATGATGAACGGTATATTTCATGACTGGTTTTGCTACTGATAGTTTATTTCTCTGCTCATTTGAGTTAAGAGGTCTCCTTGGTTCAAAGACTGTAAAGATCATTAAATACGATTTTCTTATTTTACTGATGAGGGCATGGCCCTACCAAGCAGATAACCTCCTAAGGTCAGTGTGAGGGTTATTCCCATGCCAAGGAGCCAAGAGAGGGAATTAATTTATCCTTTCAACTTATATTTTTTCATGTACTAGGAGCTTACTGAGCAGTTTTTTTGGAGGCATGCACTGTATTTGGAATACAGAGCATGACAGCCAGTCACATCCCTTACATTTTTTATGGTAGAGTCTGACAATATATAAGTACACACATATGCAAATAAAATAATTATGGATTGTTACTAGCACTACAATGGAAGTCAACAGGATGATGTGATAGATAACTGGCTTGGGTGAAATTTTTATATAGTGTGGTCTTCTCTGGGAATATTGAAGTGGAGTAATGAGGTGGGGGTTGATGCTTGGTAAAGAGTTAAGGGGCTAGTGGCTGGAACACAATGAGCAAAAAGGGTATGAACAAAGTGGTAGCCACCATCCAACTCTGAAGAGTACTAAAGGCTGTGATTAGCAATTAAGATGTAATTCTCTAAACAGTAGAAAGCATTGGTGGGTTTTAATTGAGAGAATGACTTAATCTGATTTATATTTTGAACATGGTCATTCTAGCTACTTACTGGAAAATGGATTATAGGAGATGGGGACAAAGAAGAAGAGGGAAAAGAACTTAGGAGGCTTTTAGTATGGAGATTGGAGAAGGGGGGTGTGTTGGAGTATATTTTTGGGGTAGGGCTAGCAAAATTTGCTGCTGGTTCATGAATAGGGAGTTGGGGAAGGATTAATGGAAAGGGAGAAGTTGAGAATGTCTACCCTTTGACTTGAGATGTTGAGTGGATAGTGGTATTCTTTTCTAAGATAGGGAAGAATAGAATAGAAACAAATATGTTTTATTATACTATCATTTATATTTTATTTGACTTGGATTGTCTAATCCAAGTCACTAAAGATTAAGTCTCACCTGGAGCTGAATATATTTTATTTTGGTCAGAACCAATATGAACATGCCAAAGGAAATCATGAAATATAGATGATATCTTCTCCTTATATTGCAAACAAAACAATAATTTTCATTGTGGTTGAAGTCCATCTTGGGAACTGTGTGTGAGGTGTTAGAATTTGTGTGTATGGAAGTGATAGTGGATATAGGTCACTGTATTGTGAGATGTGAATGTGTGTGCATGTGTGTAGTTACATGTGTTGTTTTTTTCCAAACCATTTTCAAGAATAGTACTTTTTATGAATATTCATGGAATTATAGACAAATTAATTCTCTTTTTTTCAAAGATTTTATTTATTTATTTGACAGAGAGAGAGATCACAATAGGCAGAGAGGCAGGCAGAGAGGGGAGAAGCAGGATCCCTGCAGAGCAGAGAGCCCGATGCGGGGCTTAATCCCAGGACCCTGAGATCATGACCTGAGCCGAAGGCAGAGGCTTTAACCCACTGAGCCACCCAGGCACCCCAAATTAATTCTCTTTTGTTGGAATGAAAATAGTCTTGTTAATCATTCATCATCAGTAAATATATTAGGGAGTGTAAAAATATATTTATCTATCCCGATCTCAGATTTTGCTACCTGGCAGATATAGTAAAGCATTCAGTAAAGAACCATATATTAGTCAAATATGTAGGACATCAAACTGAGAGGTTACATAATAGCTATGAAAGGCACAGTTGCTCCTACAGTTCTAAGTATTAAGGAAGACTTTCTGAAACTTGAAATCAAAACTAGTAAATGCTAATCTTCATGATAGTCGCATAGCAATACAATTTATTTTTTGAATGGCACCAAATGGGATAAAATTTTTCCTAAAATGAATCCATTCTCTGCTTCTAGCTTAATATAGCATAGTAACGCTATATATATTATTATGTTGATTATATACTATATATTGCATATACTGTATATTATTATATTATTATAATATATGAAAAAATATATATATATAAAATCACTTAAAGTGGGGGAACCAACCTTTATTTTCTACTTTGGGGAGAGGAGGTAATTTGTGACTGAGGACAGAGGAAGGAGAAATGGGAGCATTCTTTACCCTGGTGTGAGAGAACTAATGTGGAGGCACTAATATTAGGATAAATAAAAACACGGACTCCATCTCTGAGTTTTTGAGATTGAGACTATCAAAGTACCCTTGTTTTCCTTGTAATCACTCTCAAAAATAAGCTACTAGGTAGGATGACAATTTCTTTTCAGGTAGAGTATACTATTTCAGTGCCTGAAGACATTCTTTTACATATTAGATACTCAGTGAATGTTATGTTGATTTTGGTGACCTTTTCTCTGTTGGCTACTTATTTCCCAATCCTTTCTATTTTGTATTAACAGCAGGGTAGACTGGTTGGTGGCTTCCGCTGAGCCTCATAGAGTCTGTTTAGTGACACATTTAAACTGGATATGGGATTGCCATGAGGTTTGTAGATTCAGAAAATTAACCCCTTTAGTTTACCCGGAAATGATGACTTATTAACCAAACTTACAATAACTAGATAACTGTGTCTCTTTCTGATGCATTTCTTTCTTTATATATGTTGTGCAGGCAAAGGTTTGGGAATAATTTTCTCCAGAAGCCTGGGGGAGTAAAGAAAATGTCTTCAGCAGAAGCAGAAAGGTTTAGAAACTTGGCAAGGAGTAACTCAGGATCAGAATATTGGCAGAACCTTCTTTTAATGCCATGGATGAAAGAAATGACAATTTAAATAGATTTTCCTCAAGCTGGTGGGGATTTGGAAACTCTTTGTTCAGTCTGTGATGAGATCTTACTGGCTTCAGAGTCCTACCTAGATTTGTTGAGAATTTCTTTCTCTGTCTGTCAGTCTCTCTTTCATATTATGTATTTTTCTAGTGAGCATTTCATCAATTGTACCTGATACTCTTAATATTAAACTGTATAGCCTCAGTATTTTTCTGAAGAGGGTTAAAGAACTTATTAAATGTGTTTGTAAGTATCAGTTGGACATATAAGTGTTAACTTGATCTTGAAAATAAACATTGGTCCACATTCCTAGTGCCTACAAAAAAGCATGCTATGCCAAATTTCTATGTGTCTATAGTTGTCTACAAAAAATAAGGTATATAAGGCTACTGAAAAATCAGGCAGTATTGCTAATAAGATGTATAAAATAAAATTTTCCTGCCATTCTTTCATTTGGCAATATGTTTGAGAGTTGATTCAAAGAATGTACTTGTAGTAGACAATTACGGTAAAATGTTACATTTTTTAATTTACACAGCTTTGTTAAAATTGGAAAAGAAATTCAGGGAAAATAATAAATATTATGAAAACAGCTCTTTTCTTGAAACAAACACAGGCAAGAGGAAAAATACTTCGAAAGTTCCAAGAGATTTAAAAGAATGCAAATATGGAACTGCAAAGAACATGTGGGGGATAGCTCATGTGAAACTATGGGCCAGCTTTCAACTGGGATTGTCCTGTGTACCCTTTAAATCCATTCTTGCATCATCTATAATGATGTTTAGTAATAATGCTGCCTTCAGAATGAACTGAATTGCCTTCTACCAGCTAGACTATAAGTTCCATGAGGGCGCTGATATTTTTACCTTCTTTAGTGATTCATTCCAAATACAAAGAATGGTACATAGTGAACAGTAGGGGCTTAATACATATTTGCTAAATGGAGGAATGGATTGGTTGTTTTGATGACAAGTGGTATGGTCTGTAGTTTAGTTAATAGGGTTACATTAACGTTAACTTCCTATGTTTGATCATTGTTCTATGGTTATGTAAGATGCTAACATGGGGAAGACGAGTGAGGGATATCTGGGAACTCTACTATTTTTACAACTTTTCTGTAACTTGGAAATTATCTTTTAAGGAGGGCAATGTAGGAAATTAAGAATGGAAGAGAAAGAAGGGGGTAAGGATATGAAAGGATGAGAACCATTAACTCTGGAACAGTGCAGGAAGGCAAGTATGGGTAAAAGAGCAAGAAAGAACTAATAGAAATGCAAGCAACTTGCCTCTACTGGGAGGAACAGAATTTGGCTGCTAATCTAAGCCATCAGAAAAATCATGAGTTGAAATGTTAAATACTGTCCACCATGAAATTTCATCAGAGGCTGTGTTTAACCTGAGCCATGTTCTCTTAGCCCCTGATTGTTGCTGGTGCTAACCACACACAGCCCTGAATTATAGAGCTGCACTCCCTAGCTTAAAGTTGAATTCACAGTTGTTGAGATATAAGAACCTAACTGGATAATTTATTGTATAACCAGAATGCTCAAAAGGACATTTTTTTTAAAGATTTTATTTATCTATTTGACAGAGAGAGAGATCACAAGTAGGCAGAGAGTCAGGCAGAGGGAGAGGGGGAAGCAGGCTCCCCGCTGAGCAGAGAGCCCAATGCGGGGCTCAATCCCAGGACCCCAAGACCATGACCTGAGCCGAAGACAGAGGCTTTAATCCACTGAGCCACCCAGGCGCCCCTCAAAAGGACATTTAAAAGAAGGGAGAGCTTTGGAAGAAAAAAGTGGGCAGCCATGAGGATCGTTTTGTGAAGGGAATAAATACTTACCAAAAAAATCTGTCCTCAGGATTCTCAAGAACTCGATCTTCATAAGTGGTGGAGTCTAATGTGTGCATGACTAAGTTATCTACTTAAAACTTTCAAAATCATAATCCCAAAGAAGTTATAGTCCATTTTAAGCAATACCAACAAAACCTAATATAGTCCACTTCTGAGTAATCATTTAATTATGGTATTTTATCATTTTATTTTTAAAAAAATACGCTGAGTACATAAAAGTGACTAAAATATCAACAGATTCTTTCTTCCTACGCATAACCATTAATCTTAAATGTTCCAAGAGAAGATGCTTAAAAAGTAACCCTTTGCAGAACTAGCACTTCTTTGGGAAGCTAGGCCTCTCTTTTTCCTTTTGTTTTATCTTACTTGTCACCTTGCAGTTATGAGTATCTCAGCATGTAGGAGTGGACTGGAGGGAGAAGGAGAGAAAAGTACATTTTTCATTCAGTTGTACATCAGTCTTGAAACCCGGTTGGCAGCAATATGTAGACAATGGACCTTTCAAACAAATAGACTGTTGTCTGTTCCTTCCTTCTGTAATTTTTGGCAGAGTTCTCTGTTATGTGTCTTGGTTCGTGAAATGTGGAATGAATAAACTAGGACTTGGTATGAATGTAAAGAACTGGCATCTTTGTTGGCTTCCTCAAGAGATTGTGTGTCCATGGAAAAGTGAAGTAAGCATTTTTGGAAGTGTTGTCTGCATGTATTTGGGTTTTTAGAGTCTAACTAATGTAAATGCAGTGCCTTAGAAGAAGTCAGGCTAGTTTCTGGACTCTGTAAAGTTTACATTCTGGATACAGATAGCTTACTGGCCACAAGTGAATAAAATATGAGCAGTTGCATGTAGCACTGCATATCTGTTAGCATACAGACCAAATATAGGCTGAAGTACACAGTGATAGAGTTAGAAGTAAATTTCTTGAGCTGAAATATCATGGGATTTGACACATGAGTAGGTAAACCCCTCTTTGTTTTAGAATGGCGGTGATGAAAAAGACAAGGCAAAAGTTAGAAGTGAGATGCAAATTTACCACCCGGAGAGGCTAGGCATAGTTCCATAAGATTTACATAGTACAACCAAGTGATAAAATGGGTCATTCTCAGTAAACCAAGGTTTCTCAACCTCAGTAGTATTCACACTTTGGGTCTGCTAAGTCTTTGCTGTAAGGGGTGGTCCTGTGCATTATCGAATATCCAGTGACATCCTTGACCAGTGCCCATGAGTTGTGAAAATAAAAAATGTCATTTGTGAAAATAAAAAATGTCACCAGACTTTGCCTAATGTCCTGGAGGAAAAAGGGGGTGTCGGCCAAAATCATCCCTCACTAAGAATCAGTAGATTAAGACATAGCCCGTGTTGACTGGAAGGAAGTTCTATATGTTTATAGTAAAAATATCTACTCTTTGCATCAAATCCATATCAGTATGATGGGGCAGCCTGATGTGGAGAGTCTCATTGCTCACCGGAACTTCTGAACATCCAGCCACGTGAGCAAAGAGTAAGGAAACCGAGTGGCCAGGTGCCCAACATGACAACACTCCTCCACCAATTTATTAGTCCCTCTTGCTTTTGTATCTTCTGCCTCTAACTCTTCACTGTCTTCTTTCCTCTGACCATGGAATTGATCATCTCCTTTATCCCAGAGCAAATCAAAATGTTTCTTGACAATGCAAAGGTTTAAAGTTACTATATTTTCTCACTTCACATCACGACTAACTTCTTAGAAAAGTAGTCTTCAGTGCTTGCCTCCACCTCCTCACTGCCCACTTCCTGGAACGCATCCCAATTTGTCTTTTTTCCCATATCACTACTAAAAGTAGTCCCCCAGGGGCGCCTGGGTGGCTCAGTGGATTAAAGTCTCTGCCTTAGGCTTAGGTCATGATCTCAGGGTCCTGGGATCAGCCCCGCATGGGGCTCTCTGCTCAGCAGGAAGCCTGCCTCTCCCTCTCTCTCTGCCTGCCTCTCTGCCTACTTGTGATCTCTCTCCTCTCTGTCAAATAAATAAATAAATAAAATCTTTAAAAAAATAAAAAAAAAATAAAAGTAGTCCCCCAAATGCTACAATCCAATAATCCAAAAAAATGAATTTTTCCTAAATTCATCTTTTTTTTTTTTTTACTTCCATGCGACTTTTGATACTCTTGAGCAATGATTCTTGAACTTTATTGTGTGTCAGAATTACTGGAGAGCTTGTTCAGACAGATTTCTAGGCTGTACACCCAGACTTTCTGATTTGGTAGGTCTGGGTGGGGTTTGAGATTTGCACTTCTCACAGGTTCCTAGGTGATGCTCATGCCGCTGGTCTGGGGATCACAATCCAAAAGCTAGGCCTTGATTAGTCTCTTCTGAGTACTTCCGGTTGGCTTTCATGAGATCATAGTTTCCTGTTATTCTCGCCCATTGACATTTTTGGTCATAATTTCTATTTCCTCTGCTCCTTAGTGTTTCTCAGTCAGGGTGATTTTGCCTTCCAGAGGATATTTGGCAATGTCTTGAGATAGTGTGGATTATCACAAATAAATTGGGGGTGGGGATATGGAAGTATGAACGGACCAGCTGCTACTGGTATCTGGTAGATAGATGCTGCTAAACATCCTACAATGCACAGGGCAGCTCACCTAAAACAAAATGATCCTTCCCAAAATATGAATAGTGCCAAGACAGAGAAGCACTGCTGTATGCAGGCATGATCCAAAGAGAATGCTGCTCTCTCCTCTCCTCTCATCTCCTTTCCTCTCCTTTCCTCACTTTGGTCAGTCTCAGACATTCTCAGAGCTTCACCTCAAACCTTTTGGAAGTGATTCCCAAAGGTAGTTTTTTTTTTGTTTTGTTTTTTTTGTTTTTTTAAGATTTTATTTATTTGACAGAGGGAGAGAGATCACAAGTAGGCAGAGAGGCAGGCAGAGAGAAGGGGGAGCAGGCTCCCTGCTGGGCAGAGAGCCCCGATGTGGGGCTCGATCCCAGGACCCTGAGATCATGACCTGAGCTGAAGGCAGAGGCTTTAACCCACTGAGCCACCCAGGTGCCCCCCAAAGGTAGATTTTCAATTCTGGCTTTATTCCTGAGTCCTAACCTAGATTTCGACCTGCCTAGTGAATATCAACTGGATGAGCCATCAGTTCCTTAATTTTAATTTAATTAAACAAAACTGAACTTTACAGTGAGTGACTTGTTTCCATTATTGGTAATCATCATTTGACAATTCACTATGGGGAGAATATTTCCCCTAATCCTTCTCCCTTCTCTTTAAACCAATCAGTACATTATCAGTATGTCTCTACCCCATTAGGCATTCATAACATGTACAAATGCTAAAAGATTATTTTTTCAAGAAGAAAAGTATAAACAGAGGTATGGTTCAGAAATTCCACTCTGAAAGCAAAGCAAGGAATTCACTGATATTTAGCAAAGGCAAAAGAGAAACTCACCATCCCATAAGTGATTACCCAATGTTTTGATTGGCCAGGGGGAAATAGGTCCCATTAGTCCTAAGAAAAGTGAAGTTATCTATCTGTCTAGAATTCAGTCCAGTATTACTTGGAGAACACTCTGATGTGTTATGCTTCAGACAAAGAAATCATATGAAGATATTAACTTCTCACAATTATGAGTCTTCTGCTTTATAGAAAGCCATCATATATTGTTTTCTTTGATAGAATTTCATGTATATTTTCCTTGTTACTAATAATCATATCGATAATAATAGCTGCTGTTTTTGAGCACCTTTTAAGTGCCAGAACAAGTACTTTGAATGCATGTGTGTGTGTGTGTGTGTGTGTGTGTGTGTGTGTATAGAAGCCTATATGGCAAATTCTGTTATTGTACCTGTTATTCACCTATAGAAACCAAAGTTTAAAGAGGATAAGGAATATATTCAAGGTCACCTAAGTTATAACTGGTTGAATTGTGATTTGAAAACAGGGTCTCCAACAACCAAACTGATAGTTCTTCCAGTAACACAAAATTGAGTTGCCATGGGACTTGGTTCTTGGAACTTGCTGTTTGTGAATAACCCATCTTCTGCAAAATCATAGACCGAGTTGGAGAAGAAAGAGCCATCCAGCTCAGCCTTTGTGCCTCTAGGGAATGGTGGGGGTAGTCCTCTGTAAGTCAGAGAAGCAGTACAACTGGCTAGTGGAAGGAGACACAGAAGAGAGCTCTTCTTTGTTGGAGTTCATTACAGAGACACCTATAGACCTGTTACTCTCACCTGAATACCCTTTCTCTTTTGTAGTTTCCATATCTGGGCTGAAATTGATGCAAAATTGCTACAGCATTTTGTTCTGCCAGGCTGACCCCATTACACACCTCATAGTCATAAAGCTCTGGCTTAGTTACTGTTTGCATGTTCAGGATTCCTGTGAGGTAGGGAGGTGCAGGTTTGGCCACAGTTCCAGAAGGAATGGCTACTTTATTTTAAAAACTAGGAAACCTGCATCCTTCCTGGAATGAATATTGTTATCACTATGAATATAAATATCACTAATGCAATGGAATAATCCCTACTTATGTCCCCCTTAGTGTCATTTCACTGGTGTGTAAAGGGTCTCTAAAGGAATGTTAGGTTAGAGACATCAGGAAATTATCAATTTTTGGGAAGTTCAGGAAACTTTATTTTCACTCCAAATTCTTTTGTCTTCATAATACTTTGTGATGATACAGCAAAGGATGTGACAGGTAGGAAATGTAATGATTACTAGGAAGATAAGAGTTGTGGACGGTAGTGATACTCTTACTTTATTGTCCTCAGTCTACCTTCTTTTCTTCATGTCTTTCCAAAAACTTCTGCAAACCTCCATCCCATAATAATCCCTACTAAAGATTGGAAAAAATTGCTTTTGATGATAATTTTTATGTCTTTACTGGAAGATTCTGATACCCATTCAAAAAATATTGTGTGTTTTTTGCGTTCTAGGTATTTTTCTAAGCACTGGAGATATATTAGGGAACAAGACAAGTAGGATCCCTGCCCGAGAGTTTACATTCCAGTACCATTTGTCAGAAAGCAGCTATATGTGTTTGTAAAAGGTTGCTCTCTCATATATATGAATATATACACACACACACACGCACACACCCATATATCATATCTCACATAACATTTATAGGTTCCTCATATGTTCTTGATGCTACTTCTCTCACCATTATTTCACACATTTCATAAAAAAATTTCAGTACATAAATACATTTTTGTCTGTGACAGTCTACATGGAGGGAAGGACTTAGATGGCAACAAGATAACCATAAAAGGATACATACAGAATATCTTTCCTTTTAATGTATTTGCAAAAATAGGAGTGATGTTGGTCATCAGACTATATTTATATTCCACTACAAAGCTGGTAAAAAGAACTGTGGGCACACGGACATGGCTGGGTTCTAGATACTTTGAAAGAAATGATCAGTAGCTATCCCTAAAGGATTTTATTACACTTCCTGAAATGGCAGACGTTTTTTAGATGTGTCCCCCAAAAGTGTGTGTAGCAGTACATTGGTCAGCGCCTTTTTAACACTATACACAGATGCAAAGAACGGAGGTAGCTCGTGGGTGGGGGTGGGGAAGGCCTAGTGGTAAGGATGGAAACAGTGTTTCAGGCCTTGGGCAGCACGTCTGTCTCTTGCAGCATTTCTCAGATTCCAGTTATTAACCTGTCAGCATTAGACAGATTGAAGGAGACACTTCCTCTCAAGGTGAGCCCTTAAGAAAAGGAAAAAAGAGAGAGAAAAAAAAATCATTGTTGGGGTTGACAGAGAAATGATTTCACAAGGGTCCGGGCTAAGCCTGGCAAGGAAATGTTACTACAGCGTGGGTGTGTTTGGAGGGCAGGAGATTCTAGGTGGTGGAGCAGGGGTGTGGACGGAGGGATGGCAGTCCATAAAGAAAGCTCTCACTTGAATTTGCTTGAGCAAAGAAGCAAAACCGTTTCAAAGATGTAAGGTGCGCATTTTAGCCGGAGAAATTGGGGCTGGCTGGGGCGGAGACCGTGGCCGCTCGTTAGAGAAGTATTGACTCCCACCCCAGCAGGGAACACCGGTCATCTTTCGGCACCAGCAGCAGTAAAAAAAAAAAAAGGAGTTTTTCTTAACAAAACCATGCCCTTATCTTTGTATTTAGTGTCCTTTTTTCCCCAGAGACCTAGGGAGTTTTATAGTCTTGTTTTATTCATGAAAGTTACAGCAAAAAGAAAATTCATTGAGTATTTCTGGTTTTCCATGTTCTGGGCACATCGTAGGCCTGCACTTCCTGAAACCTCCTATATTGAAGTGGGTCATCATTTCTGGCCAATGAGCTGTGACGGGGCGTGTGCCCCTTCGAGGCCAAGCATTTAGGTGTTGCGAGGAGATGCTCTAGAGCTCTCTCTTTCCTTTTCTCCAGCGCTGCCAGCAATGCTCAGATAGTGGCCATTCCGTTAGCCTGGCGGCCGGACTCAGGACCATGACAGCACGCATCAAAGCCCCAGTCCACACACAGGAGACAAAAATAGACATTTATGGTTGTAAGCCATTGAGGTTTTAGGCTTGTTTGTTACAACAGTATATTCTGGCCTGTGATACCGGACACATTTGGTTGGATATAAAGATAAGGCATTTTGTTTTCCTTAATGAATAGTGGCAAAGAGTTTATATAATACTATAATCCCCTTTTCACAACCCAAACTACCACCCGGTGGTACTCACATTCTTACCCATAGGGTGCAGGTACTTTAAAGCATTTATTTATTTTAGTCTTGGAAGACTTAAGGCCACTTTATTTTTATTTTTAATTTTTATTTTTTTTAAGATTTTTATTTATTTATTTGCTAGAGAGAGAGAGCACAAGTAGGCACAGAGGCAGGCAGAGGGAGAGGGGAAGCAGGCTCCCTGCTGAGCAGAGAGCCCAATGCAGTGGTGGATCCCAGGGTCCTGGGATCATGACCTAGGCAGAGGCTTAACCCATTGAGCCACCCAGGCCCCCCTTATGGCCACTTTATTTTTTTATTTTTTTATTTTTTTATTTGACAGAGACAAAGAGATCGTAAGCAGGCAGAGAGAGAAGGGAAAGCAGGCTTCCTGCTGAGCAGAGAGCCCGATGTGGGGCTCGATCCCAGGACCCTGAGATCATGACCCGAGCCGAAGGCAGAGGCTTTAACCCACTGAGCCACCCAGGCGCCCCCCTTATGGCCACTTTAAAAGAGTGCATTGCTAATAGGGATATGACAAAGTGGAGACACTGTGTTAGTGGATGGCTTAGTATTTGAGAGGTTTTTGTGTGTGAACAGGAGAAATCGTTACAATCTGCACTTTAACGTTCCACTTATTTGACTTATATTTAAATCATATAAATCAAAAAGACTTAAAAAACTAAATATTCTTTATAAGATGATCAAGTCCTCTTAAATTGTTAACTTCAATTCCATATTTTACATGGCTACCTTTTTAGAACATCTCAAATACCCTAAAATACATACCTTTATACTTAAATTTCCACTCTTAAATCTTAATAGATCATGAATTTTATATTTTTATTTTGATATTTTCTAAAATTATGTATTAATATGCAGCTCATGTACTAAGTAGTAACTTCTTCTCAATGTGAATCAAATATGAACTACTGTCAGCAGACTGAAATTATTTTTTTAATCATTAATTTGTTTTAAGACATAACTGCCTTCACAAAAGCATATTTTTTCAATTGCTGTCTCTAAAAATTATATATTTTATATATTTACTATTATAAATATATATTTATTTTTAACAACTATTTATTTTTTTATTTTTATTTTTAAGGTTTTATTTATCAATTTGACAGAGAGAGACACAGTGAGAAAGGAAATACAAGCAGGGGGACTGGGAGAAGGAGAAGCAGGCTCCCCACTGAGCTGGGAGCCCCATGTAGGGCTCGATCCCAGGACCCTGAGATCATGACCTGAGCTGAAGGCAAGTGCCTAATCACCAAGCCACCTAGGCACCCCAACGATTATTTATTTTAGAGGAAGAGCTCACATGTGAGTAGGGTAGAGGGGTAGAGGGAGAGGGAGAGAGAGAATCTCAAACAGATTTCCCACTGAGCATAGAGCCAGATGTGGGGGAGGATCTCATGACCCTGAGATCATGACCTGAGCCAAAATCAAAAGTTGGACCCTTAACCAACTGAGCCACCCAGGCATCCTTCAAAATTAGGTATTTTTAAAGGTTGCACTTGGTGACATTATCTGAATCATATTCCTTATTAACTATTGCCCTTTATTCAGCATTATTAAAAACATATATTCTTATAAACAGCTTACTAGAAGTTGAAGACCATCTGGAAGTCTCAGCCACCGAGAGATGAAGGTGAATCTGGGTAATTAGTTCTCCTTGGCAGGTTAGATTAACATATCATCCTAGAATGAATGCACTGGTGACTCCTTTTCTACTGGCTTGTTAGGTGTGAAGCCCAGAGCTGACCAGCCTTGTCTGCTCTTGGTAAGCCACCTTGTTTTGTTTTGTTGTTTTTCCCCAAGAGTGTTTAATGTAGTTCCTGTTACTTTTATTCAGTATTCTCTATGTATTCAATAGTACCATGACCTCTCCAATACTTTATGATCAGGCTCCTAAGGAAAAGCTGGAGGAAAACACATGTACACATATATTTGAACACTTCCTTACTTATTAAAATCAATAACAATTAAATATACCTTATTGTCTTCATACTTCTTTTATATTACAACTACCCATAATAGAATTTATATTAACCTTTTTTTTTAACATCACTATGAACTTTCATAGGTTTAGCTTGTTTTAATCAACAACAACAATAATGAGTAATTTAGATGTTATCAATCTTATTTAGTCTTCAAATTACCACCACTGGCCAGGTGTCTCCTTTATGTGGGTTCTTTGTCCTTTCAACACTTACTTTGATATTTTTGTGTATATCCTTGTGTTCTGGCAACAGCAGAAGTTCTAAACTCATGGAGATTATTTCCTACCCCAAGACATGAAATGAACAGAACTGTAGAGAATCTGGCACACATGAGTGTTTGATATTGGCCTGAGTGCCCCTATTCCTGGTACTTTAAATAATAACAAAGCTGAAAAAATAGATTTCTTTTTAAGGTCATGAGTCCATCCTAATTTTCTTTTCATGATAATGGTATAACTTTAAATAATTTCTTTTTAACTGGTTGCTGATTTACACTTAAAAATTTCACCCAGAAGATCAGTATACTATAAACATCTGGGAATGTCACAATATAGAAGAATCAGGCAATAGGAAAGCAAATAGAGTATAAGACTATATTCACTAAATGCCCCGGAAGGAAAGCATGACAGGATCGACTCTAAAATTGATGTCTTCTCCTCACCATGCTTTTTAAATTTTTTTATATAATCCAGCTCTTTTTTTTGAGCATATTTTTATAATGAGAATGCAAAAATGTTAAAATTTTTTCAATAATGAAAGAAAAAGTTTCCAGCAAGAAATAGCTCTCCATATTGTTAAAGAAACACACTGAATCGGGGCGCCTGGGAAGCGCATTAAATTAAGCATCTGACTCGTAATTTCTGCTGAGGTCATGACCTTGGAGTTGTGAGATGGAGCCCCACCTCAGGCTCCATGCCCAGCATAGAGTCTGCTAAGATTTTCTCTCTCTTTCTCTTCCCATCTCCACCTCTAATCAACAACAACAATACTGAATCTTATATACACAGCATATTCATAAATTCTCAAAAATTTCTTACATTTTATAACTGGGTGATATTTTGCTTTTTGTGTCCATGCTTTACCTTTGGAGTGAGGAAGATTCTAGATAATCTTATTGTTTCATATTTCTGTTTCATTGCTCTCTGGGGGGGATGTTAACGGCAAAAGACTTGTCACTCGAGTTCTATTCATAACCTCTCTACTGTGAGCATTATAGGTAGAATGCAGCAAAGAGGAGATGTAATTCCAGGGGAATATGGGCTCATAGATCTTACAGAACAATGTTAGAAGAAAAGCTTTCTCATGATTGCTATAGCAAGTGATGCTTTTAACTGCTTTAGAGTCATCATTGTGAGAGCATTGGATCTAGAAGTGAGGAGCAGGACAATATTCCAAATGGGTTTTTGAGAGAGCTGAGAGTCTGTTCTTTGCCCTCCTTCAGCCGTGTTCACATGTGTATTATAAATCATGGGATCGTGAGCCTATTGATGAGATATACATGAAGATATAAACATACCTCTTTGGTGGTGTAAAGGGTAGAGGTGTGAGTACTTCCTTATTAATGAATCAAATTTGGATTTTTGGAAGAGCTTCCTAGCCACATGCAGACCGTGAAACCTTTCTCAGCAATGACAGTCTCAACATCTTCATGGGCAGCGATTTCTTCTATAGTTCCATTTGTGTCCAACTTCAAGTTCACTTTTAATATTTGCACTTTTTGTTTCTTTGTTGGCCAGTTCTCTGTTGTGATTATCCCATTTTATAAAATGTCACACGGGCGTATCCCTGAGCGGCAAAGAAGCAATACCCTTCACGGTTTGCTCTCTGTGCAGGAACCGAATAATGACGCTTAGCCATCAGACTTTGAAAAAACTGATGTGATTGGCCAGGGATCACGAGCTACATCTGGAGCTTATACAGTGATTATGGACAGAAGAACTAGCAGCAAAGTTTATGCTATATGCAAATATTCATAGCTAATTGCCATAGTAACTGAAATTTAGGACTTGTTAGGATATTGGACTTATTCACTAATCATGGTAAGTGAATTTCGTGCTACCAGAACCAGGCAAAATAGGGACCTGTGTGTATGCATGTAGTTAAGTATTTTTCACTTTGTAGCGTCAGCACATCATGCCACAAATTTAGTGCCTTACAATGCCAGGCTCGGGTGCTCTAAGAGGAGTATTGTCTATTTTTATTTATCCCTGTTGGCGAGTGTATTCTACTGTGGCTCTTTGTCCTGCATGCATTCTATCTGCTGGGGAGAAGTTTTGACCCAAAGTGGCTGACCATCACACGCAAATGACCATGCACAGAAGCAAAAAGAAAATTTCACTCTGGTTGTCGGCATGAAGATTTTCCAATGGCTTGGGGTGCTGGCACAGGAAACAGAATAATGAGTAGCAGACAGGGATTGATGGGAGTTCTCTGACATTTTGAGGAGTACCTGGACACATCTCTGCAGCCTGAGGGAAGCTTGGCTGCAAGAAACTGGCCAGAGGCATGTGGTGACTTTGAGTGACTTGGAGAAAGTGGCCAGTATTAGCAATGTGCAAATATTGAGGGACTTTCCTCCCCTTGAAACTCTGCCATAACAGTCCTATAGGAGGCCGACGTAGTTCACATTCCCATGTCCAGACATTAAAGGGGATATATAAGTACAAGGATTGAGAGTGACTTTTTGAAGAGGGATTTTAATATTTGTTGGAAATGTAAGAAGATAAATATCTTGTATTCAAGATGGTTAGACTATTAAAGTATATAGAGTGGAAATGGCCTTTTACTTGAGATTATGCAGCACGTAGTTGAACTCACAGCCCTGCCTGTTATGAGCTATGTTCCATCTTTCATTTATTCATCCATTTATTTGTTTACAAGTATTTACCAAGTACTGGTCATGTGCCAGAACCATGCTGGGCTTTATGCAGTCAGAGTCAAATCACTTCACCCCTTTAAGTTCCTCGCCTATGAGAGTCTTAGATTTTTAAAATTTATTTAAAAACACACACAGACCTGTTTCAAAAGACTGCTTACAAGTATAAAAACACATAGTTTTTTCCCTGTTTTTATTTGAAAGCCTGAAGTGAGTGTAACATAATTTCATGGAAGTAATGGAAATATAATTTTCAGGGATAAAGTTCACAACTACTGAGAGAGTATTTTTCCATTTATCTTCAGCTTTTGCCATCACCCCAGCATGCACAGAAACAATGAGTACAGTAATTTACCTTTATTTAGGATGCCAATTAGAGGGTCCACTCCTCATGGAAAAAAATGCTCTGGTCTACTCCCCTCTTTTCAAATAGGGTTATTACTAAATTATCCTGTATGGTTGTGTGTGCATGTGTGTACGTGTGTGTGCGCGCACGCACCTAGGAATGAAGAACCCACACTCTTTAGCCATTATTCACCTCAATGTTTACTGTCAAGATGAGTTTTCCAATTTTCCATTGTTTTCCCTAAATTGCATCTCTCATGTAGAGTTTATTGCTGGTCTGGCTGCCAGGAAATAGCTCTATAATAAAAGAGCCATATAGTAGTGCCATAATTCACCCCGTTTGTCATCCTTTTTCTCAACAGTAGGATCTCAAATGCATCAGTGCGTGTGGGTTTCAATTAAATTGAGAAGACAATTATTGAGTGACTACTGCATGCAAGCTGCTAGACCAAGACCTTTGAGAGACATAAGCAAGTGTCCCCTCTCCGGGAATTTGAAGTCTACAGAGAGACAGATATGTAAATACACAATTGATGATGTTTGCTGTAATTTCTGAGAGAATGTCCTTGGGGCTATGGAAATATCTCAGAGGCTGGGGTGTAAGTCAGGAAAGGCAGGAAAGGTGTTTCAGGGGAAATTATGCTTAAAGTCGGTACATGGAGAATGAATAGCAGAAGAGGCCAGAGAAGCAAAGTTGGATTCCAGCCAACAATTTTTTCTTTCTTCTTGGAAATACTTGTTTTCCTCTTCCTTAGCACCCTCTACTCAGTCCTCTCTTGATTTTTAACTATTTCTGAATTGTGTCCTAAGGAGCAATTGTGTAATGGGCGGCTCTACCCACCTGGTGCCACCCCCATATCACAGCACTGGATAAGCAACACATCTTGACTCGTGAAAAAGACAGCGTCTGGCCCCTATCACAAGTCCCGCTCTCGGCTCTGATGTAGGTCTGGGGGCTTTTCCATGTTCCTTGAAATGAGTGTTGATTGCTTCGGCTCTAAACACAATGCCTGAAGGGTCATGCTGGTTGCTGTATGTGGGGAACAAAAAGTAAAACCAAGGTAAATGAAATGAAGAGATAAATGTGGAATAAAAGAAGCCAGGAGTCTTCAGTGCCTGCTATCGGGTCTCATCAAATCAAGATGATGATTTGGTCATGCTGGTAAGGTCAGTGAGGGAGGATGGGCGTTCTCGGAGAGAATATGTTGCTCTGCATGAGAGTAAGTTGTGGTGCCTAGTATAAATCACAGTGTTGGCTTACAGTTGTCATTAGTTACCTGTGATCTCTGGCAGATGGGAACTTGGCTGGGAGCAAGCCAAGGTACAAAAAAATGCCCCTGTTAGTGATTGCTCGCCAGAGGTCCCCTAGGAGAGTTATATTTTATGCTCCCAGTGACACGGGGGGCAGGGGGCATGTAGAGTGACCATACTGTTTACTTCCAAACCGGGACACCTTGGAAAGGAGTAAGAGGGCACCATAAATAACCCCGCTTGCATAACTGGCGCCCCGTGAGACACCCTCAAACAGGGCTCTTAGCGCACCTGTGGTCGTCTTAACACGTCTTCTTCCTTTTCTCTGTTTTCCTCTGTTAATGTGTGTTCTTTCTGAAGGGAAACTTCCAAGGAAAAATACAGATACTACAATGGAGCATGACCCTGGGGGAGAGGGGGGGCGGGAATAGACTAAGACTCCAGGGAATTGGCTGCTTTGAGAGCTCGTAAGTTTACAAGTTTGGGGAAATTTTAAGTTTGAGCCATGATTCCCTAAAAATTTTGTTGAGATACACAAGAGAGCTGTCCTTGTCATGCATAGTATACTCCTAATGGAGATATCAGAATGTGTATGCAGTCGCTAGAAAACCAACTAGCAATAATGAACTTATGTAAGAAAACACTGCAATCCAGGCAAAAACACGGATGTACAAGGACAACGTTATATCTGATTATTCAGTACTTAAGTTTTTAAGTACTTCAAGTATTACAAATAAAGCACTACCTGGTGCACTGTCCCCAGAGCCCCTCCTCTGGATGTCTCTTTTCGTCTTTAGATCTCAACAGAGTGTATCCTTCTCCAGTGGGACCCAATCCTGTCACGTTCAGTCACTGGAAAGCAATTAAGCATGGATAGAACAAGCTGGATATGTGCATCTACTTTTCTAGTGGTAAATTTTATGAAACTTCTCTACGGATCTCACGTTTCTAAAACAAAATAAAACAAAACACAACTGTAGCCTCTGAATTGTGATATGCTGTCAGTCTAAAATGTACGCCAACTTTTGAAGACTTGGAATGGAAATTAGAATGGAAAATAGCTCATTCCTAGTATAAAAAATTGATCGCATTTTGAAATGATAGCGTTTTTAGTATACTGGCTTAAATAATATATGTTACTCAGTTTATTTTTCCTATTCTTATCATTTTGTTAATGCAACTGCTAGAAAATTTAAAATTATATATTTTCTTTGCATTATATTCCCAGCAGATAGCAATAGTTTCGACTGCCCCCTTAGGCCAGGTGATTTAAATTGATGTTGGTTAATAATAATAAAAACAAAGCAAAAAGCCGTCAGTTGCTAATACTCACAGATTGGCCTACCCAGGGGTCCACCCTGAGATGGAGTTTAGTGTGCCATGTGATGTTTTGGAGATCCCTGGGGTCACCCCCTGTAAAAGAGAGGGGTGGAGAGTGGAGTTGGGCAGAGGGAGAAGCTGAGCTTCAATTGCAGACCCGACAGTAGCCTCATCCAACCCCACAGGGAACTCTGGTGCTAAAACGGCCTTGCAGACTGTCCTGAGGAGGCCCGAGATGGCCAGGCCTTTATCCCCTGCACCTGTAACTCATCAGAAGCAGGTCCCTGGGAGTCAGAGTGACTGTGACCGAGGAGGCTCTCTGTAGCTGCGGTTAACCCTGAAAGGGCAAGGCGTCCAATGTCTCGGGGAGAATTGAGCAGTATATTAGAGCATCCATTATCATAACATTTTTCATTTAAAAGCTTCGCATAAAAAAAAAATCTTCCTTTTTTTTTTTCCTTTCTTTGTTTTAAAGCAAATGCGTTGGCTAACAGCAATTTAAAGCTGAAGCTAAGTCTTCCTTCTTAGGCCATAGATTGCTTTGTGTGTTTCTCATTGATCCTTTCTCTCTCTTCCTCTTGACTCCTCTCCGGCTCATCTCCTGCTGCTTCATTACCTCCCTGGCCCCTCTGGACATTTGTGTTTGGTTTATAAGCCCAGACTAAACTGACTTGAGCTCAGTCTTGACTCGTGACCACATTTACTGTCCTCTGTTGGTGGCAAGTAGCATTAGTCAGACTTTATTCTTTTCCGTGAAAGTTTATGAGAAAAGGAACTTTTGTGTTTGTCTAATTCTTATTGCTGCTTGTTAGCTATCTCCTTGAAGACAGGGTGTGTGTGTGTGTGTGTGTGTGTACTAAATATATATGTATAATCTTCTTAAAGCCTTGTTCAAAGAAAGGCTTAATTAATACATTATTTACTGAAAGAATAATTGTGTGATAACCAGCAGTGTCCTTATTCTGTACCTACATCCTTAGTGAAAGCTTGTGTACCACCATATCCATGACATTTCCCCCTCACCTCTTAGCAGTAAAGAATTGAACAGTGGAAGGCTTCATTAACCCTTTGTTGGAATCTCAGATATAACATTCAAAGTTGTGTTGCATGTTTTTGACATTAAAAAAAGATTGGAAATAGAATATCTGAATAGAGTGAAGGGCACATCCTGTCAGTACATAGAAAAGGTCAGCTGTGTATTTGTTCTGGAGAGAAAATATGGAAAAGGTCAGAAAGATTAAGACTTCCTTCTCCCATAGTCTTCCTACCTGTTTTCCCAATTCTTACGTGCTATGTAATTCTATGGAATATGATTCTCAATTAGGAAACTTTAAAGAAGACCAAAAAAAAAAAGGAAGAGACTGTCTTCTAAATATATTTTTAGTCCTTCAGGCAGCAGTTTAATTTCAGTTAAAAGGAAGAACAAAGACTTGCCAATGTTTTGGAACAAGGCTAGCTGGGTACTTCAGCGGGTCTCTTTTTAGAAATGGACCATCAGGGCAGTTGCAAGTGTTACATAACACTGTCCTCCTCATTCCCAGGGAAATTGCCATGGCTGTGAGGCTCTAGACATGCCGCAGTGACTTGGATTCTGTGTTACTTGCATCTAGAAAATTCCAAGCACTTTATCAATCTTTTCCCCCATTCTTGAATTATCATTTTGAAGGAGATGCAAGAGAATAATCTCATCATCTCCATTGTAGAGGTAATTAAACTGAGCCTCAGTGAAGTTAGTTGTCTTGCTTCAAGTGATCCATTAGCAGAAATGAGAACAAAATCTTGCTTTCTCTCGTTTTGAGACCTCTTTTCTATGCCAGCTTCTCTTTGGCTGCTAAGATACCACATATTTGTGTGTATTTGAGAAATTTGAAAGTTCATCTATTTCCCTAGCACTTACCAAACCCCTGCATTGCACCACTGGTCATGGTTAGAATTGATAGAAAAATGTTTTCTTCAGGATGCCTGGAGGATATTTTTGGCTACCTAGGCTAAAACACCACTGATAATTTTCACTCCATCCTAGATATGTGTGAGTAATTGAGACAAAGTAGAAAGGAATGTGGGAGGTACGTGATGTGTAATGAGACTCATCTTTGGGAGAATGTTTCAGCACTGGCGGAGTTTAGAACAAATTTGCCCTTTATCGTGGTTAGCCGAAGATTTATTGATTTGTGTGTGGTGTGATGTATATGTAGCCCGTGAAAACATATATAACCTGGAAAAAAGGGATCTGACTTTTCCTGTAATCTTCAGTACTTCTTTTACTTTGGCAAAGTCATAAAATTGCTCCTTCCCATTCTCTCTCTCTCTCACTTCCCCCTCCACTTCCTCTCCCTCCCTCTCTCTTCCTCTTTTCATATATATATATATATATATATATACACACACATATATATGTGTGTATATATATATATATCATGAGGCAAATAATTACTCAGATAAATCCTATTGCTCTCCCCAGGGAGATTTGGAAGATAATGTCTTAGGCATTAATAAAAATGGCATGATGTAAATGAAAAGTGGTATTATTATCCCTGTCCTCTAAGAACTTGCCAAAATATTCTCCTACGGGAACTTTGAGGCTGCCTTTGATGTGAATGTCCAGATCGCTGAAATACAGGAGTAACATAGAGGATTAAGAAGGTTTTTATGACAGTCCACAGGCTTTCCCTCCCCCTATAAAAAAGAAAGGTTTTTAATATCAAAAAGACAGTTGATGACTCTGCACTTGAATTATTTAACCAAATATGTGGTTGTTAAATTCAAGGAGCATGGATCTAAATACACATTAGGTATCATTTGCAGAGATACTTCAATTGTAGGGGTGCCCTACATAAATTATTTAATCCTTATGAGGTAGATATGGTTTGAGTAAGGAAGCAGGCATTCAGAGAAGTCGAGTTAATTCCCCAAGATCACACAGCTCATTGTTGACTGAACCTTGATATGAAACCAGAGCTCTATTATATTCAAATTGAGAGCTCTTTCCCCTCTGCCATAGTACCCTGCCTCCTTATAATTACCGAGCACCACTCCCCCTCCTCCTCCTCCTCCTCCTCCTCCTCATCCCTCTTCCTTACTCTCTTTATGAGTTACTATCTTATTGTCTGTGTCTTTCTTTTCCTCCAAGGGTGCATCCACCAACTCCTGTCTTGAGCTGAATTACAGCCACAAAGCAGGATAAAAGTCTCTGTTTCCAAGCCAATGGGCTGGGTTTCCGAAGGCATAACTTTTAGGAATTAGTAATATCCCTTATAAAATCACTGAAGGATGGTGTCTCTGGTTATTTCAGTGGCCTCTGTGATACTCCCTAAGGGTATAATTTATTCTGTAATCCGTAGACACATGAGTTCATGCTCTCTGGAACAGGCTGCACTTTCCCAGAAACCTACTCAATGGACCAGGCCATTGATCAAGGTCCATCAGCCCATAGCTGAAGTGTCCTCTATAGACCATGTTGCTTCTTTTTTTTTTTTTTTAATATTTTTATTTATTTATGTGACAGAGAGAGATCACAAGTAGGCAGAGAGGCAGGCAGAGAGAGGAGGAAGCAGGCTTCCCGCCAAGCAGAGAGCCCCATGTGGGGCTCGATCCCAGGACCCTGAGACCATGACCTGAGCCGAAGGCAGAGGCTTAACCCACTGAGCCACCCAGGTACCCCAGACCATGTTGCTTCTAAACTAGAAATAATCTGCAGTGTCTCCTGTTTTCCTTCCCCCCTCCCTCTATAAGGACCAACTTTATAAGCACTCACAATGAGTAAGTGATAGATTCTGCTCTACTCCCAGACTCCAGCTTCTTGTGGTAATTTGCAAGAAAGAAGGGGAAATCCATTAGGAGAAGCTGAACGGATTAAGAGATAATAAGATTTGGAGAACAGGACTGAGTGAATCACAAGTAAATTCATTATATTCCTGGTTGTTAGAATTGCTGAGTCCAGGCCCGCGCCTTTCCCGGCAGGGCCAAAGTACAGGGGCAATGCAGAGCATTTAGTAAGAGCAGAGAAAATGAGAAAATGAGCTTCATAAATACAGATGTTAGAGTCAATAGTGTGTTTCCCAGGGACTGCCTGTGCTTCACGTACAATATTAGAAAGGGGATTTTTTTTTTCCAGCTTTATTGAAGTATAAGGGACAGATCAAATTATAAGATATTAAAGTATACAGTGTGATGTTCAGGTAAGGGAATTCTTAAGGATATAAAGGCAAAAATGAACACTGTAAAACACAAACCAAAACAATTAAAATAGCTGTAGAATCCTGCTTCCCAAGCTTGAGGTCGTGGATACTGTTTTGAAATGCCAGGAATTAGGATGTGGGAAAGCTCTCAAAGATCACGGGAGCGATCCAAGGACCACAGAGGAGTTCTGAATCCTGGCGCTGGAACACTGACAGGGCTGCGTTCTCAGCAGGGTTCTCTAATCTCCATTTACCCCCTAGAGCCATTTGGGGACAAGAAATTTCCATCCAGTGTTGGATGGAAAATATTCCCCCACTCAAGTAAGAAATAAGTCTCTTTTGTTCCTATAACGTCATGGATTCTGCTCACTGCTTGGTCAGAGAGGAAGGTCTGACTCTAAAGTTTTGAGCATTTGCTACTGTCTCAATAGGTAAATCTTCAGTTTGGTCCTGGCTTCTTCTCTTCATCTGTTATTTCTGGAGTATTTCAGCCTTCATCTGGAGGAAGGTGACAGAAAGCATTCTGTTCCTGCAAAACATTTGCTTGTCATCAGAGTGCATAGTGTCGGAACAGCTACTGCCTACATTGCTCTGCTTCCTGAAAGTTAGCATTCTGGTGTGACTCACTTATGCATAGTGATGCACACCACCCCGCTACACACACATGCACGCACACACACACACACACACACACACACACACACACACACTCCCCACTGGAAGACCTGAGACATAACACAAATGTCTAGAATTGTGAACACTCATACAGAGTACTTCAAATAATATTAAAATTCAGCCACTTGTGAAGAGTGAGTAATCACAGAACTTTAAGGTTATATAAATTTGTTCTATTAAGGTAATTCCGATTTCTGCAGTACTTTACAGACTCACAGTAGTGCCTTCCTCTTTCTGTTTTCCTGGCCTTCTACAAATACGTATAGGACATTTGCTCGTGGCACGTTCCTTAGACAAAGAATATCAGACTCACTTGTTTTGTCTAAAGTATCATAGCCTAAGAAATGGCAGAACTATTAAATTCATGTTTTAAATTGCCTTTTTTCCCCTGCCATCCCTGTGTTGAGATAGATTCTTTCCTCTGATACTGGGGTGTAGAACAGGAGAAGTCTTTCAAAAGTCCTTCAAAAAATTAAGTCAATGGGGCGCCTGGGTGGTTCAGTCATTCGGCATCTGCCTTCAGCCCAGGTCATGATCCCAGAGTCCTGGGATCGAGCCCCGCATCGGGCTCCTTGCTCGGCGGGAAGCCTGCTTCTCCCGCTACCATTCCCTCTGCTTGTGTTCCCTCTCTTGCTGTGTTTCTCTCTGTGAAATAAATAAAAAATCTTTAAAAAAAATTAAGTCAAAAGGGACCATGAAAACCTTTCCCTCAGGAGACGCTCACTTTTGTATTTCATTGTCATTGGAGAGGCCCCGTCTCTCCCCATGGCATGTCTTATGCCAGGAAAGTAACTCCTGGACTGTCCTGTAGAAATCATCCGAGTAGCAATTCTCAGAAGCAAAATGCTTTGCTGAGTGGATACCTTGAAGAGTTTACGAAATATTCATAAATGAGTCTTCTGATGATATATTTTTGATGATATATTTTTTAAATAGAATATATTCTCTGAATAAAACTTGAGGATGGGAATAAACTTGGACACACGACATTGTCTTCTAAGTATCATGACTCCTGTATTCCAGAAAATACTAGGCTCATTGGAAATAAGTTGCTGTGAAGTAGAATGATTCTTGAAGGATTGGGCAGGGCAGGAAGTATGAGAATTTTGTAGGCTAACTTATAAGATCCTCACCTAACTGGGATTTATGGGACCAAGACCCAACCAAAGTCTTATGTTATCAGAGTGCTGGACAGAAAGTCAATGGCTGTATATCTTGTTAAAGTCGCTGGAATCCTTAAGGAGGCAGGAGGTAATGACCGACATCAGAATTTGTCTGAAATAACAGTACAAAAGCAGTTCTGCATATATGGAAAACGGGCTGAAAACTGAAGCAAGGCTGGTATTCAAAAGAGCAATCTAAACTCACTGCCTGTTTCTTTCCTTTGCAAAACAGTGTATAAACGTTGGTGAGAATGAGCAAAGCCATTGAGCTGCCCCCAACTCAGAAGAAATTAGGCATGGCCATCAAGGGAATGGATTTCTATAGGAGAGAGCAATGGATCATGAGGAATGAATTCATGGACTATTTGCAGGCAAAATGCCTTTATTCTCAAAGTTCTTTGTAACTTTACAATTTCAGAATTCTTTCTCATTTTCAGGGCCAGTAACTTTGCCAGTGCTGCAAAGTTTTGTGCCTTTAAATGAGGAATGGCAGAATTCAAATGAGGACAATAAAGCCTTTTAAAGGAGCTGTCCAATAACCTTTGCTTTGTGGGTCTCGGTTGAGTAGGGTGTGTGGTCACTGATCTACCTGCATGGGGTGCTACAGTGACTTCCAAAAATAAAAGGCATAGCTTTATTTGGCATTTTAAGAATGAGCACTGTCTTGTCACAGAACACTTTGGGAGTTCCCTTGATCAGTAAGGCAGCAGAGATCTTTGCAGGCAGACCTGCTTATAGGCTTCTATCTGGTCATTTGTCATCATTTATGTATTCCATATTAAGGAAAGGAAGAGAATCATCATAAATAATACCATCCATTTGGTACATGTGGGCTTTGTAGATTTCACTTGTATCAATTACATTAAATTGACAAGTGAAATTTTACTTCCGTGTCATGTGGAGCATAAAAAGAAAAAAAAAAAAAGGTTAATGGTTATAGTGTTATTCTTGTTCCGTAACTTCACAAATATCAAACTAATGTTTAAAAAAAAATCTCTGGTTTGCTACTAATGGGTCATTTAAGTCCCTCATTAGCTGTATGCATCTTTATGTCTAGATTATAGCAAACTTCACATTATTTTTGAAAGTTCTTAATTGGTGATTAAATTTCCAAGAATCTTTAGTAATAGAGACCAAAGGTCCTGAGCGTTTTTGATAAAATCAGAGCAGTCTTCAAAATAAAAATTAAAAAATCAATATTACTGTGATTTCAAGTCATAATCTGAATCTAAATTCTCCTTTAAAATTAAATACTTTCTGGATTGCACACTCAGAGGCTCTTGGAAATATGGCTATGCAACTGCCACATGCATATAGACATAATTGACAATGGAAACACAGGAAATGATGTGAAATAACCTCCTTTTGTTCATAGTTGGAAGCTATATTTGTTGTCATCTTTAAAAAGACAGTAAAATTGTTTGTCGTTCAGATCAAATCCATTTGTTCCATTATCAATTAGTTTCTTTCTTTTCACACTGCTTGCATGGGAGACAGGGGAACTGACTTGCCATAAAAATGCCACGTGAAAATAATTCTTGTGTGGTCTCTAACGGAATTGAAAAACTAATGCTAGATGCTTGGTTTGCAGAGTGCTTATGTGAACTGGAAAAGCTTTGAGCTACTTTGAGTTTTAACACACTGTCCTTACGTATATATGTTTGAGGGATGGGATATGGGTTTTGAGAGATTGAGAAGATATGGCCTTTTCCTTGTTTTTTTTTTTGTAAGCAAACAGAGACACATGTTATTTGCCTCTGTAACTCTGCAAGAATGTGCTCTTATGATGTGGAAACAGTCGTAGCCACTAGGGACACTCTTGATGTTGGATCCCTCCCATTGCAAGTCCCGCATGTAGTAAGTGGTTAAGAATTCTCTTTATCCATAAGGGTGCGATGTTGCTGCTGATACTGCTCCACCTGTACTCACGTCTGTGTGTGTCTGTGTGTCTGTATGTGTGGGGGAGAGTGAGCACTGATTTATTGCCAAGAAAGCAATGTGAACACAAGTCACCTAAATAAAGAAAACTGCCTCACCAGAAGGACCCACATTGGTAGAAAATACACAGGGATGTGGTGAGAGCTGATGTACGGCCCTTTCTCTTCTTTAACTCTGCCTTGGACAGCAGATTTCAGTAAATGAAAGTGTTGTTATTACTACCATTTTTAGAGTATCTTAAGTTGCCCTCAGTGCTTAGCATTTTGACAGCTGTGTTCTTGTATGTCCAGAATGAAAACACAAACCCACAGACACAGTAAACACAAACACACGCACACAGAGATTTATGTATTTTATATTGTATGTGTATACACATGTATATTTATACTTGTATGTAGGAAAATAAACACATTAAAATAAGAGGAGCATTGAAGGGTAGAAGAAAAAAATAAACGTATAAAATGTAGCGAACTTACCTTTTCTTTTTAAAAATTATTTTTATTAACATATAATGTACTATTTGCCCAGGGTACATGTCTGTGAATCATCAGGCTTACACATTTCACAGCATTCACCATAGCACGTACCTTCCCCAACATCCATAACCCAGTGCGAACTTACCTTTTCAAAAAGTAACAGGCATATTTTGCCGCTGTAGTTGAAGCCTTCCATACAGAACAGTCTTTCTCAGTGTGGTGGACTGCATGGTAAATGATAAGGCAGCAGAACCCATGCCAGTGATGGCATTTTGCAACCACTGGATACCCAAGAGGAGGGAAGCTCCCTGTGTTGATTTGCAAGTAGATTACGCTGCTTTTTCCCAACAGCCTTTGTTTTTCTGTCCTCCTCTCCTGTCAGTCATTGTCCTCTTTTTCCCATCTTGCTGCTGCCTGCCTTCCTCAATGTCACGAATAAATAAGATTGTTTGTGGAACACACTTTGCACTGCATCTGGCTCCTTGGGCTCACTGAGTAAATATAAGATACTATTTTTCTTACACTTTGATCCTTTCCACATCCCGTTGATGGTATTTAGGGCAAATAATTAAATCCTCATTTTATGAAAAGAAAGAAGAGCCTAGGCAAGGCTAGGAGGCGAGGAGGTTACCTGACTGGTCTTGGGCCTCTGGATTAGTGAACAGTATTACAGGTATTATAGGTACTTAAACTAAGAATAGCGGCCTTTTAGCCCATTTTGTTCTTCCGTATCACACTCCTAAAATAGTGACTTTTTTTTCCTTTCCGAATACTCTCAAGAAAATAAAGAAGATGCCAATTCTGTCTTGTATCTTGTCCCTGATTTTAAACTCATGCTGTGTCCTAAAGGCTTTGCATTTAATTTAATAATTTTAAATGCCTTTTACCTGAAGTGACAGCCAATGTGCAGTTCTGAGTAATCGCTATTGGTAACCTCAAACTATTGAATATATTCAGTATATTCCATCAAGTCCAATGTTATAAAAGTTTCATAAAAACATCAATCACTCTTGACTTAGTTTTTAGCCAATATCCACTGAGAAGTTCAGCAATTAAAATATTTATAACATCATAGGATAAAGTACATATAAAGAACTATGTGAGCATATATGAAGAAATAAAGAATCCCCCCTCCCCCCGGGAGTTCAGAGAATGCTCTGTTTGTATTAGGTATTAAATGATGGCTGTACACTTTTCCAGTGGAGAAGGGCAGACAGAGGCAATAGGCAGGGTCTCTTTCAGACTAAGAGAGGCCATTTGAGCAAAGATGTTAAGGATCAAGAAACAATGAATGATCCAAAATGGATTAAACTGGGTTGGTAGCCAGGGTGGCTGTGGTCCAGCTGGGAAGTGCCTTGTGTGGAAGCTGGGGAGTCTGAGGCTGATCTGGTAGCTTCCTGAGCTTCAGGGGGTGTTTTCAGGAAGAAGGATGCCGTGACCTGATTTGTGATTTAGAAGGATAACACTGGAAGCAGCATGACTAAAGTAGCAGCCAGGGCTGAGTCTTCAGTCAACTATTGCAGTTTCGAGAGAGATGTGATGAGGACTGAGACTGAGAAGGTGGCCCTGGAGGTGAGGAAGGGGGAGGGGGAGACTCAGATCCCAAAAAATGTAGATATCCTCAACTGGGTTTAACACCTAAGGAAATATACAGAATAAGCGACATGGAAGAAAGAGAAAACTAGCTTAGATAGATAAGTAGGTAAGTGTCACCATAACCAAGATAAAGAAGTATTATCAGGCTCCTTTTTTTTTTCCCCAATACAGATTTGATTTAGTTCTAAGAATACCATCTCTCCATTTGTCATCTTTGTTATGTAATATTTCTAGCGTTTTATAAAAGTTACAATGATCCTATCACTGTATGTTAGTAGTTTATCTTACTAGATTGTGAGCTCCTTGAGGGCAAAGGCAGTCAAGTTT
>CM053609.1:101860630-101890849 GCA_028646535.1 Procyon lotor
GAGAGTGTGTTCTAGCTGTAGAGAACAAAATGACAAATTCAGAGACACAGGAATAGCATAGGCATTCCATTTTATTTTATTTTCATTCTTCATAGAGTTATATCTGACATGATAATACCAACAAGGAGAGGGCTTTACTTCCTTGGAGTGTGCAGTTGGTAGGAATGGCCTGTGGGGAGGGCGACAATGATGGGGTCTGAGAGGCTTTGGAGGACAAGCTCTGAAGACCTCAGAGAAGAGAGTGTATATTGTCAACCCTGGACAGACAGCGTAACCATCAGCCCGGGTAAACTGAAGTTGCTGTCTAATCCTGGAAGGAGAGAGAAATTCAGAACAGCAAAAAGCAGGTACCATTTCCTCAGACAGAGCCTCAAGAAAGAAAAGCCTGTCTGAACCCAGTGTGCCCATCTGGATGTGAGGAAGGAGAGCAGAAGAAGGACATTTGTAGAGGAAGGAGGAGAGGTGCCTCTAGCACTTAGGAACTCTGGGGGAGGTTTCCTCCCAACACACTTAAGTGAACTCCAGTGACCCCAGCAGCCGCCCAGACGGGGAGCAGATGACTGAGCAGTTAGCCTATGGTGAGGGGTGTGAAACTCTAATGAAGAGCAGAGTCTCTTCCATTATGTGGGAGGGGGAACAGGCAAGGAAGGGCCAGTGTGTTAGCAAGCCAGATTTCAAGTCTCTCCACATGGATATAAGAGGGTGGGAGCCTCGAACAGGGAGGGCACTGACTCATTTCCCTGACGGCCAGTGAATTTCTTCTCCCTTCCCAGTTACCGCCCTGACTGTGGTACTCAGAAACCAGCAGCTCAGGGGTGGGGGACCCGCAGTCAGATGTTTATACTCCTCTCTGTTGTAATTCCCTTCTTATTTGCGGAGTATCTTTGGCAATTTCTATGTAAATTTGCCCAGAGTAGCAATTTAGCAGCTTTTCTGTTGACAAATGAAGAACATCTTAATAGTCACGTGACTGCATTCCATCGCTTTGCAAGAGTAGAAGCGGCATCTTGTGGGCGGCAGAGACTGAGACTAGGAAGTGAGAGGTCTTGGCAAAGCCTCATTTCCACGGCACCTCATCTACTGTTGCCCCATTTGAGACAGGAGGGAATAAGCTTCTCTACCTTGTGAACCTCGTTTCTCATAAAGACTCATTCTTCACAAGACTCTTTCTTCTTTTATCACTTGGCTAATGAATACCTTTCAAGCAGAATCAGGAGGGAAGCTCCTCACATAGTTGCTCAGAAGTCTTCAGAAGCAGAGGCATATATTGTGTCAGATGTTTCCCACTGTCCATCTTGATGCGACAGGGAGTGGCGGCATTCCTCCTGAAAGGAGCAGGGATGGGTGTGGAGAGGAAGGCACCTGGCCTTCTGCGCATCACTGTGCTTTATTATAAGAAGTGCAGAGGTCCCTGCCTTGAAAGTAAAACATGAGAATCTTAAAGTCCTTCTTTTTCAGCTCTCACATCTTGCCCAGGGTTTTCCCTGCATCGCATTAGCTGACGAAAACCTCACATGTATATTTTAGGATAGTGCACTACGATTTGACAAGTGTTTCTGTAAACATCACTTCATGTGATCCTCATAAACTTCTTGGGAGAGCAGCAGCTCAAGAGTTGGCAGGGCATGGTCTAAGGGGACAAGCTGGGGCTCAGAGAGGACAGGGGCCTTCCAAAGTCCCTAAGGTCAAGTCCAGTCTATACCCATTTACAGTCTGGTATCGTCATCCCATAGCTATTTGTTGGTGTCAATATCTTAGGTAGGAAAAAAAAGGGGGAGGGTCTTTTAAAAAGTCTGAGTGCCATGGTGAGTGAAAAGGGAAGAAAAAGTAGGTCTGAGACAGCTCTAGCTTAGACTTTCTATTTATTTGGGGGAAGAAAATGGCCTAGGGCATGGGCGATCAGTTCTTTCCGGAATCCCTTTTCCAGAAGAAATCGGGTGCCCCCCCCCCCATGATATATCACTGCTTTGTTGTTGTTAGCCATGTTCTCATAGGAGACGCAGGCGAGCAGGCCAAGCACGGACCATTCTAAATCTTGCCCTTGCCTGTGTTTGGAATGACTACGGTATCTGCCTCACAAACCATGGGTGCTGGTGTGTTCATTCAGATTCCTGAAGATCACTCCTTAATTTTCTTCCTGGCCGCTACCACCTGGTAGCAGAGATCAGTTTCAGTATTAGTCAAGGTTGGGTCCCATTCTTCAAATGGAATGAAGAGTGCAAATCACTTCTTTTTTGCTCTGATGCTTGCCAGTAGCCTCCCGCACCCAGTCCTCTTCTCTACCACCTCTGTCAGCAGTATCACAGTGTGGTGTGTTGGGGGTTGCAGAAAGAAAAGTTGGCAGAAGCCCTCAGCACTTCTCTGAAGCCTGTTTTCACACCGTGTAAGGGTGAGAGAAGATCTGACTGTCACCCCCAATTAATTCCTGGACATGTTCCCACACAGAGTGACATCCAGAGCAAGAGGCAGGAGCTCCTTGCCTCTAACCAAATCCACCGCTTCGCACTCCAGCTCTAGTCCAATTCTCTACCTTCGGTGCATGTCGCTACCTGACCTGGCTCCCTCGGAGGTGCAGCCACCTCCCAGGAGACCCACCGCACGAGCTGGAAATAAAGCCTGCTGTTTCTCCGCAGATGCCGTTAACCCAATTAGAGCAAAAAAGAATGAAAAGAAGTTGTAGCCTCATTACATACAAGCAACATAAACTTCAAGAAGGCAAACTAAATTTGTTACACAATTTTAAAATTTTACTCAAAAATAAAAATCTTTTGGAGCCCCCAGTCCCTTAAATGAAGGCAGACGCCACGTGGCAGCCACCGGGTGAGCCAGGCAGTCCACTGAAGTTCACGATTCCAGTGCAGTGACACGGGTGATGAGTGAGGCTGCATGCCAAGAGAAAAGTAAAATGCAGCTAGTTTTTGAGGAGTTGTCTACCCCATGAAAAGGAACATATTCTTCTGAAAGTTCTTTGTTTTAAAAATCTGGTCAGGTTGAGGCACCTGGGTAGCTCAATCATTAAGAGTCTGCCTTTGGCTCAGGTCATGATCTCGGGGTCCTGGGACTGAGTCCCACATCAGACTCCCTACCCAGTGGGGCACCTGTTTCTTTCTCTCCCTTTATGCCCCCCCAACCCCCCCACACTCATGAACTCTCTCTCGCTCTCAAATAAATAAATAAAATCTTAAAAAAAATATGATCAGGGTCTGGTAAGTCTTTTACTACTTCATAAAAGATATTTATTTATTACAATATTTTATCCAATAAGCCTAGCCAAGGGCCAGCTCAGATTAGGAGCTCAAACACACAGGGCCTCATGGAAGCCAGCTTCTGAGGGATGGGGTCCTCACCCGTGTGTGAAGTCCTTCAAAGGTAGAAGCAGCCACTACAAATGTGTCAAAAAAGCCTTTTGATGGCTAAGGAGACTGGCCCAGAGTGCACAGACTCAACTTAGGTCTGCCCATTATGTTGTCAATGAATTTATGACATTGTCAATGAATCTTTTCTAACTCACAACTTTTGGAAGCCGATATACTTTATTTTCCTTTAAAAATATCACTTTATGTTTTCATAAAATAAAAGTAATGTGTTCTCATTATAGTTTTTAAAATCGGAAATAAAGAAAAGTTAGAAAAAAGTAATTACTCCCATCCTCCCAAAACAACTGTGCTCATACTTAGGCATATTTCATCCCTGATTTTTTTTCTCTAGCTACTTTTATTTTCCCATATTATGTATTCAGGTCTATTTTCAACTATGAGCCACTTGCTATTTTGAACAGGATTTCGGCAAACATTGTGCTCTTCCTCACTTTTTTAACCTGATAATCACTTACCATGCTAAGCACTACGAGCACAGAGAGAATGCTTTTGAACTTCATTTGTAGTCAACTAGTTGAAGACCAGTAACAACCCTCTGGGATCCCAAGAAACTGATTATCTTGCTGACATGCAGCCTGACAACTGACTTGTCACACCCTAACTTAAATATATCTGTCTAAAACTATTTAAACACAACTGTTTTCAAAACATTCCTCCATCTTCATAAAATGATTTTTGAAATTTAAGCAAGATGTTCTTCTTTTGTTTGAAAAAAGGAGTATGACAAATTTAGAAATATGATTATATATGCATTTAAGGAAGGGATGCGACCTACAAGCAAGCTTCAGAGAAGAGCTATTATTATTTGTTGTTGTTGTAGTAACTATTATTACTATTACTATTATTGGAGAGAAAGGGAGAGTTAGTTTTTAGGCAGTCTGAGCAGAGAATTCCTAACCTTGCATTTATTCTACCCGTTGAGCTATTGCGTCAATGCTTAATAATATGCCAGTGAGATCCCTGTCTTGGGAACTTTCAACTGAAGTACCTCAGTCACTTTTACTGAAACGTCCTCATGAGGAAAATCTAAACCCGGGTTACCTAACTGATTCCTGGGTCGCGAGGGTGTACAGCTCAAAGATGTCTGACATTATTCCTGGGAAGACCTCTTTGTCACTTGTCTTCTTAAGGAGATTGTAATAAACTGAACGTGGCTAGTTTTTTAGAGATTCGCCCCTCCCCCCACCTTCATTGCCTCAGTGCATTTTTTAGTTTATTTTTTATTTGAAATGCAGAAGCCCCAGCCCGGTAGAAACCCTGAAGAGGAAAACGTAAGACCGACTCCCCGAACAAGATGAACCGCTAGACTTGGCAGGAACAGCAGTCTCACAGAGGAAGTTTGAACTTCACTTCTAGCATTGTCTGGGGCTCTCCCAACAGGCCTGTGGGCAGACGGAGTTGGCCATGATGGAAGGAGCACGGGGCAGACAGAGTTGGCCATGATGGAAGGAGCACGGGGCAGACAGAGTTGGCCATGATGGAAGGAGCACGGGGCAGACGGAGTTGGCCATGATGAAAGGAGCACGGGGCAGACAGAGTTGGCCATGATGGAAGGAGCACGGGGCTCCCTAGTAACCTGCCAAGACTTTCCCCTGTGGATCCTCTACCCCTCAGTACTCACCTGGGCCTCTCACCTTGCTTGATTATTCTACATTTTCTTATATGCCTATAAACTAGGATGCTTTAGAGACAGGTGGCACGGTTGTGTATTGCATAGTTCAATTTGGATAGTTTGGAAGGGCTCTTCTAGAGGTGTGCAAACACAAGCCATGTAGCCCTGACTTACTGACAACCAGAAGGACTAAATGCATTTCCTGAGAGTCAGATCTGCCCCACAAACATGTACTCTTTGGCAACATGTATTTCTGTTTAGACATTTGAAATTATGAATGTTTTCTGGTGGGTCATGTGGACTCAGCCTCCAGCCCCATCGCTCTGCGTTTTATTACGGCAAGCTTATTCACACATTTATGATACCTGCCAGGCTGCTGTAGGAAGTTTGATATGTGGCTTGGCCTTTCAGGACCTCATTTAACCTCTCTAGACTGCAGTTTTCTCATCTGTAAAATTGCCGTCATACCTGCCCTGCCTACATCATGAGACCTTCTGAGGATCCAAAGAGGTAATGCAGGCAAAAGGACTGTAAAGATTAGAAAGCACAGAATGAGAGAATCTACTATCATTAAATTAAGAGTGTTCTGATTAGTATTTGGGTGATATTGGAGTGTGGTCAAAGGCAGCTTAGTAAATGCAAGTAAAATGTCTTTACTTTCATTTGTTAAAACTGAATCTTCGTTCTTGGACTGATGGGCAGACCAGCCGAAAACCTGCAGGATATCAGATTGCTGGACACGTTTCCATTTTCTCTTTATATTCCCCTGTGGATTTCTTATGAGTATACAAAGATTGAGGGGCCACCTTGGAGGTTACCTCTCCGTTAAGAGGTGGTGGCATCCTGCTCATTGAGAAGTTCTGGACTTTTTCCTCCTCATCACAGAAAATTGGTGTCACACAAAGCATCCTTCCTTCACTGTTGACTCTCGCTTCCTCTGCGGTGAGCATCTGCCTGAAACTGGAGAATAGAAATCTAAAATTGTGTTTTAGAATGGATGCATCCAACACAAGGCACTTCTAAACCTAAAAAATATATTTAGCTTTTGAAGATTATGAGTATTTCCTATATTCCTTGGTAAAATATTAAGCAAAATGATAGACAAAATATAGACTATACAAAAACCTATGGAATGGACATGATTTGATATTCACTCCAAGATGAGCAAAAGGGTTGTACTGTATTTTTTTATCCTTGTGCCATTTGAATACTGCCACCATCCCCCTTTTTGTCATACCCTCTTGTCACCTGTGCTTTTATTGTCTTCTTTAAGCTGATTTATTTTACTTAAAATAAATATATTCATTTTAAAAGCAAAATATATAACTGTAAGATAAATGGAAAATCAGTAGCACTTCTCAAAAGCGAAAAATCATGGTAAAAATAAGCAATAAGAAAACATATTATTATATACTGGCTGTATTTTGTAGTCTACCAAAAACCGAGTCCTACTCTTCTATTGAGGAAGAAAGAAGGGAGGGAAGGAGGAATGAAAGAAGAAAGAAAGGAAGGAAAGAAGGAAGGAAAGAAGGAGGGAGGGAACGAAAGCAGGCAGGCGGGAAGGAAGGAAGGAGAGAGAAGAAAGGAAAATGATAAGTCTAAATAAACTTTTTTTTTTTTACAAGTCTTTACTTGTAAACATCAAATTTCTCTATGAGGAAATGAGAATCAAAAGAAAACTTAAAAGTTAATAATTTTGCACATGTGTGATTTAGTATGACTTAGTATTGAGTATTTTCTTCATTATAACTTCACTTAACACACCAAACACAATCACAAACATTGGGGTCTTCATCTATTCTGATGGAATGTGCAGATTTTATCTTTATCTGCCAATATTCTCAATAATGTGACCCAAATTTCTGGGAAGCTGTATTTTTTAAGTTTTATAAAAAAATCCTCCTTGCTTTATGTCTTCATTAAAGGAATAAGGGACTTTATTTCTTTAAGCCAAAGTCTTCATTATAGCTATCAGACAACTGCTGTGACAAGGAAGTACTGAATTATTACTTATTCAGATACCAGTGGAAGAACTTTACATGGATATTTTAATTAAGTCATTATAACAGCACTTTAAAAAATGCCATTAAAGTAACCATTTTACAGATGTGGAAAATAAGGCTTACATGAAATTTATTAGTTTGCCTTGATCACATAGCTAGTTATATCAGAAAATCTGATTCTGGAGCCTAAATCTTAACCCTTCCTAAAATACTCTACTGTTAAAAAAAAAAAAAAGAAAAAAGATTACTAAGTGTATTAACAGGTCATATTTTGTTGTTTTTTGGAAGGTATGTTAATAGTCTACTGCACTGAAATGGAAATCAACATTCTGAAATTGTTGTACCTAGAGAAGATCAAATTTCATAATTTGAATTTAGATTTAGGAAGCACGGTAAATAACAAAAAAGGTACAACAACAACAAAAATGTTTACCATTCTGTTTTTTTTCTTTTTTCAAATGTGTATAATAGCTCCTTCCTTCCTTCCTTCCTTCCTTCCTTCCTTCCTTCCTTCCTTCCTTCCTTCCTTCCTTCCTTCCTTCCTTCCTTCCTTCATTCTTTCCATGGTGCTTTACTTAAATTGTTTAACATGATATTATTTTATGAACAAGACTGTGAAGACAAATTTAGGAGCAAGACTCTGAGGGAATTCACAGAGCCAGGGAAAGTAAAAATTTCAGAAGTCAACAGAATCCAAATGAAGAAGACTGTTTAAAATTGGCATTGGTGACTCCCACTGGGATTTCATTCTATCATTACCCCACTCTTATTTTCACTTTCCTTATGCCAGGGTCTTCACCTCACTACTACTAACCAGTGGGCCAGATAATCCTTCATTGTAAATGGCCGTCCTGTGCCTTATAGAATGCATAGGAGCATTTTTGTGTTTTTCCCCACTAGATGCCAGTAATACCTCCCTAATGTGACAATCAAAAATATTACAAGAGGGGTGCTTGTAAGAGCACCAAGAGCCCAAGTGGCTCAGTCAATTAAGTGTCCATTTCTTGGTTTCAACTCAGGTCATGATCTCAGGGTGCTGAGATGGAGCCCTACAATAGGCTCCACACTCAGCAGGAAATCTGGGATTCTCTCCCTCCCTCTGCCCCTCTCCCTGTTCATGCTCACTCTGTTTGTCTCTGTCCCTCTCTCTTAAATAAATAAATAAAAACTTTAAAAATAATATTATCAGACATTGAAAAATTGTTCTTGGTTAGGACCATGGCTAGGGATTACCTAAGTTTGATACTCTTCTGTTTGTTTTGCTATCAATTGGTATCTGTTATGTTGCCTTTTTCTTTAGTAAAGGTACTTCCTCTGCTTGGAGAGAGGTCATGCTTAGAACACTTTAGGTCTTAATGAAATCTCTATTATTTTTTGAGTTATAAGGCAAGGTAGAAAAATGATGACATTATTAGCATATATATCTGAATGTTTTTACTTTGATTTTAGCACTGAATTTAAATGTCTATCAGGTTGTCTTCTCAAAGAAGAATATTTTCTGATCAAGCACAGTGACATCTGGAAGTGGATGGGAACCTTACTAGCCTAAGCTGGCCTAGGATCAAACTGTGGAAACCAGAAAAGAAATAGACAACACTGAGATTGCTTTTTGGCTAACCTAGGTTTCCAGAATTCTAAGGTTTTGTTGTTTGGTTTTGTTTTCTTTTTACCAGCATAAGCCGGTCTTTTACCTCACATTTTTGTGTTTGCACAATTTAAAAAAGCAGCAAATCCTCATCTTGGCATGTGGTGTAATGACATAAGCCAGAAGAGTTCATACTCATAGATTTTCTATCTGGATTATGATAGTTGTCCTATCACTACTTCAGAAAACAGTATTGAAATTTTTTGGAGGCTCCAGAGATAAGTGTCATTATTTGACAAGTAAGTGACTCAAAATTCACATCAACAACTATTTCACATTCTTAATAGGAAATTCTTTCCTATTAGACTGGTAAAAGAACTCAGGGTACTTTGTTGTGAAGGATAATGTAGGAGAGGGAAGTGAAAATACAAAGGAGGACTTAAAGTAAAAGTCTTGAGAATTACTTTGGGCTTGAAAAAGACTTCTAAAAGAATGATGTTTGTGATGGACCTTTGTAAGCACCACTTTTCACCTATTACCACTTGGAAATTGGGAAATTGTCTATTTGCATAATGTTTTCTTTTTTTCCTGAAGTGCTGCTGTCCTAGGATGAGATGGGGGTTGCATTTGAATAAAAATGCACTCTTGGAAGCAGGTCCTCTTTTGTAAATTGTGCTTTTGGTTACATTGAAAGATACTAATTTTTGTCTCAGTTTCCATCATATCTTTCCATTTCCAGCTCCTTCCTCCACTCTTACTGAGATGTATGGTTAGTTTATTTCTTTCCTTCATGCCTAGAGACTTGCCTCTAGATTTACCCTCTCTAGGAAGTATTTTTTGTCTACTTTTCTACAACTAAAGTCAGTGTTCTATTTGAGTTGTGTAGGAAAGGCTCTGATAAGGTATCCTGCACCTTTCTAAAGCACAGAAGTTATTACTAGTTAATATGTTGATGCTTTAAGGAACTACTCCTGCATATTAATGGTGAGATTAATGAACTGGCTAATATGGGATAACTTTGGGGTAGAAATTCTTCTGAGAACCTCACAACCTATTCTATGATGAATGAAACTGATCTTAAGCCTTTACTGCTTCAACCCAAACCAAGAAATATTCATTGGAATAAGTTGTTTAACATTATCATTTACTAAAATTAACTTGTTTCACCTACCTACTTCATAAGCACTCTTCTTTACTGCCATTAGTATTTTCTGTGTCTTACAAATGTTGATTCATCATTCATCAGTGCCCAGCTTTGAGTGTAGCATCATAATTAAATAGATCTATTTATCTACATTTATGTCTTATGCTATGTTCTGAAAGTTTTAGCAGGAATTGAGGACACAGGTTGACTCCAGTGAGGAATCATCATCCATGAGTAATTTTAAGTGAGAGAGTTCAAGACTAGAGAAACTTTCAAATGCCATCTACTGAGAACTTCAAATTAAAATCTCTTCAAAAGATATGGGTTATAGGATATAATGCTACCAGAAATCATAAGTGTTATCAACCCTGACCTCTTTAGATCCTGCTGTGACTCAGTAAAGTGACCTGACTTGGAGGAAACTCCCACAGCTGGTTAGAAGTTGGGGCAGTCTCTTCCTTTCTGGGTTCCAGCATTACCTACAACTTTTCCCTGTCAGTCTTTAACCTCTGCTACCATACCACTCCTTCAAGGATCCTTACAAATAGCTCAATTTCAAACAATAAAAGTTATCTCAGGGCCTTCTTAAATTTCAACAGTTAAGTTGAAGCTGGAATTTTTAAGCTCAGAAATTTAAAATAAACATGTAAATGGAAAAATTAAAACAAAACCTCTTTACACAAATTCTTAATCTTAATTTTGTCTGTGAGTGAATTTGTCATTACCATAACGATTGTAGCCCTTTCTCTGACCTGGATCTCCCTTTTCTCAGCTTTTTAGTGAATCCATTCTAGGTAGTCCTTCACATAATTCAGCACATTGTATGTGCTCCATCAATTGTGTTGCCCTTTTTTTTTTTTCCACCTGCATCCTCACACAGTTTCTGACTGTGCTTACAGGGCACACTGAACTACACACATTCTCTCACTCCACATATCTGTCACCTAAAGCAAAGCAAAAACCCTCCCTCCTTTCCTGAATGGATGGCTGTTCTTTGCACATATTCACGTTGAGTAGGTGCTGTATAACATCACTTGTTCTTTTTTTAATGTGACTCACGACAAAATTACCCCAGCTTTCAATAATCTCAAGGAAAGAGAAAAAAAAAAAAAGAAGAAAAAAGCACTTGCCATCTGCAATTTACTGCTTTTAACCTGAAAAATAGGATCTAAAATGATACTCAGATACTTTAGAGGCTTCACGTGTTATAGGCGAGAGCTGACAGATGGCACGTGGTGGAAGGCTGGTACAGCACAAAAAGGGAAAGCACAGCCAAGTAGACAGTGGTGTAGAAGAGCTTCACAAAAGGTCATGACCATTCGTTAGCCAGAGATACTTAGTTATTTCTTATATTCTCCAAATGGCCAGTTTATGGATAATCTCAGTAAAACTTCACAGTAGGTGTATAGGGAGAGAACCTATAAATAATGATGCAAGAGGTCTTCTCCTAACATTTAATTTTAAGCCATACAACTTGCAATGCTTACTCACCGTAGCACTCTTATTCCTTCTTTTGGTATAATGTGTATAATTGGATATCTATATCTGGAGATTAACCATCCCTTTTTAAATAGCACCACAATTTACCTTGGGGATGGGGGAGAATAGAAGGCTAATTGGAGCATTTCTTAAAACTTTATTTTCCTTGAGACATATTCCTATTCATCTGTGGCATGAAACATAATTGACTTTTAGGAGATATTTGTAAAGTTGATACTGACAAGAGTTTGTATAACCTTAATCCCTGACTCTAGAAAATTTTGTATTCTGAAATTTCAGAGAATTTGCCTCTGTTGACTTTATGCTGAAGGTAAGAGACATTTGACATCTGGTTGCTTCAGTCAGTATTTTCCAACACAGATCAGTAGGCAGAAATATCCCAACAGGGCATATCTTTGACACATAGTGATTATTTGAATTGATTTTAACAATGTTCTTTTTAGTATGATTGAAAGGACAGCTATGGCTGGATGCTTTTTGGTAAAGTATGTGTTTTGAAATTATCTTTTAAATTCCAAGGTTGTGGGTGATACTGTTCACTCACTGCTTGAAACCTCTCCATTGAACAAAGGTTATTATTTGCTTTGTGTTCCAAAGCACTCCAGTATGATTAATATGGCAGCGTTAAGTTTCAGGACTATAGTGCTTTGCTTTGGGAGACAGGGAGCTGTCCCTGGTTCTGAATTGCATAAGCTTTAATGAGTATTGACACATGGTGACAAGGAAAGTGGCTGGAATCCCTTGACTTACATTGACTTTAGTAATCAAGGCACTGGAAGAATGGGATCCCATGTAGTTCAGTAAAATAAGAGTAGAGGCAAGTGACACAGGGTAGCCTGACGTATAGTTCAGAACCCAATAACATCTAAAATGTATGTTCAAATATAGAGCCTTGTGATTTATCTCAAAGCAGTAATTTTCAAAGGAGGCTTTGAGTAGACTTTCTAACTGCAGCTCAATTACCTGGGCAATGGGTTTGGCTATATTTTTAAGTCAAACAGGTTTGGGCCTTGTCATTATACTTGAATTACCAAATACAGTAACAGAGCCAGGTGTTGTGGGTATGAAGCTGTGGCTTTCTTCCTCTCCTCTTCTCTCCCATTGTCTTTCCTCTTTTTCCTTGCCTCCCTTCTCTTTTCCTGTCCTTTCCCCTCTTTTCCCTCTCTCCTTCCTACTCATTCTTTCCCTCTCTCTTCCTTTCTCTTTTCTTCCCTTCCCTTGTCTTCTCTGACTCTCCATGTCTCTCTCTTAATTGCATTCAAATTTAGTAATTCAAAGATATGTCTTTATGGGTTTCCTCTTAGAGAAGACATTCAAACAGAGGTCTTATGGAACTTATAATTAATTTGACCCCTTTTACAAAAATAAACTTATTAAGACTTTTGGAGATTGCCCTGTGAGCAGTTATAGTCTCCAGAGGCTTGATAGTTTCTCAACTATTGCTTCAACTATCATCCTCTTTCCTCCCTCATTATTACCTTCTCCACTAAACGGGTACTGTGCTTCTTTTCAAGTGTAGGTGAATAGACATTTCCAAGGAGTCCTTTGGGATCATAAAGAAAGTAATTCCTTTTGTGAGAATGGAAAAGTCTGGTGTCTTAATTTCAAGTAGATTATTTATCTGCTTTCTCAAGAGAGTTGAGCTAGAATTCATGGGAACCACCACTGAATGAAGTCACTGGCCAGCATGTTTTCTCTCTGAGAGGAGTTGCAAATAGCTAACTTCCTGACCTGGCACCAGTATAAAAAATACAGTGATTACCTGTCCTGTCTGGATTCCTTCTTGTCCTTGGTATATTCTCCTCACCCCCATTTTAAATGGTCTCTTCCTCATTTCCCCATATTATTTAATTTAGTAAGCAGACATCCATGGTATGAGCTATGTAAATATTATAAGTGAATTACTGTGTGTTTACTTAACTCATTACAGAAAGTCATGATAAGCTTTTTAATTACAAAATTAGCTCTGCCAAATCAATTTCTTTTATTTAATGAACCGAATAAAATGGCACAATGAGGATAAAATCATGCCTCTTTCCCATCCTTTTAAAGAGTACTCTTCGCCTGAAAAAATATTGTTATAATATAAAATATTAATAGCAATAGTAGCAGCAAGAGCAATACTGTTATCTTTGTCTGGTCCTCTGTAGCTCCTTTAAACTTTTGAGACGTTCTGGACCTATTCAGCCAGCACTATATAAAATACTGCTCTTGAATTTACACATTGTTCTCAGCCTAGTCCTAAACAACTTACTGGCCCGACTAGCTCTCTACTTCCTTCAGTTTACTTCTGATTTTTCTGGTTACATTCTTATGACTAAATTTTCTATGTAATATCTTGCATCACTTTTTAGATCTGTTAGTCATCACTTTTTCTTTCTTAGGCAACACCTCTCAACTGTAATTTATATGTCTACTCTAACTATACAGTGTTAGGACTGTTAATGTAGATATACACCTCTATAAAGCCAGACCAAGGTCAAGGATGCTATACCTAGTGTAGCCAACAAGCTGAGATCATTCTGGACTCTCAAGCAAGACCTGGACAGTTTCTAACAATAAAAATGTGACATCTGTGCTCATATATATCCTTTTATGTTTCCTCTATTTTTGTTGTAAAGGTAAATATTTAATTACTTTAGTTTATGTGTCTGGTTAAGTTATTTAAATTCTGTTTTATTTAATTGAATCACTTTTGGAAAAGTTATAGAATATGGCCATTTTTGGACTCTTCATAATTTCTATGAAGAAACTTCTGGGATATTTTACCAAATTTGTCGGAAATGCTATGCCCATGGTCAAACCTAGAGCAGAGTATTTGGAAAAGAGAGTATCCCTTGTGGAAATTAAAAGGAATGCCTATAAAAGAAATTCTTCTCATTTTTCCCCTTTTATCCATGCTTCTTTCTCACAAGTGAGATTATTTATATTATATGTTTAATTAAATTTATTTCAAAATCTCGAGCTGAAAGAAATTAGTGAGTCACTGCTCAGAAAAATTCATAGTAATACTGACCTTTCTAAGACTGTTGCAATATTTGGCCAATACTATCCTTACTGAACTTTTTATGGTTTCTTTCTCTGGATAAGGCCAAGTGTGTATGGAAAAAAAAAGACTTAAAATATTTTTGCCTATGTCTAGAAAATCAAGAGAAAAAAAATCAAAACCATGTATTATTTATGTTACAGCACATAATTTGGGAACTATAAATCCAGGAGACATTTCCCCCCACTAATGTTATATTAAGACAGAATTCTCTTAAAGTGCTTATAAGTGCATTGCCATTAATATATAAATTCTTTCTTTGAATGTTCCTCATTTTGGGCCAAAGTCTTGGTGGTTGAGTTGAAAATGGTTATTGTGTAGTAAGAAGTGGTTTATGAAGATTAGCGTATTTCACTGGATCTCTCAGTTAGGAACCTAGCATGTGTTTGGCAGCCTCTTTTCAGATGACCACAGACTGTTGGCTCTTGCTACTGCCTGAAGTGGCATAATAATTAATTCATAAGTTTGCTGCTTTTTCATAGGATGCTTTAGGTCAGTGTAAAACAATTAAGTTTATAGAGGAATGAGAAAGAGTCTTTGATCTATTTTGAGTCTAAAGATGTCATATCAGTGAATCACAAAGTTGTGACATGAAGCATTCACCTCCAAAAGTTGTCTTCACACAATTACAATTGCATTTTGTCTGAAAGAGGGATTTGATTCTCATACAATTTTGTATGTTCTCATTTAAGCAAGAATGCAACTTCCTGGTCTAGTTTCAGGGAATTTACACACACAGACACTTTATCCCCCTCTCTGCCTCTGTCTCTTTCCCTATCCCTTTCTCTTCCTCCCTCTCTCCCTCCCTCCTCTCAACTTTAGGGCCTATTTCACAAATACCCTTTATGTCATGATTCACAGTGCTGCATGAGAAATTTCTCCTTGAAAAGAGATCACTGCTTTTGGCATTTGGCTTTACCCAGTGCGGTCATCAGCCTGCACATGGCTGATGTGTGTGCATGTGTGGGGAGGGGGTCTCCATTCCCTGGAACCATAATGTCAGATTTCATATTGTGTGAGATCAGCATCTCTTCAGAACCAACCATGTACCACTTTCTCTCCAAATCACCTTCCCTGCTGACCACCACTGGTTATGTAATCCTGCATCTTCTATTATCCTGACTGCTGATCCGTGCCTGATGGCTATGCCAGGTCTCACATCGCCACAAGCTTTTGATTGCTTCACTCTAAGCTGCTTAATAAGACAATTAAAAATGATTTACAAATGGCCGTTGCAGTGCAACTGGGGATCAGGGAGAGAATGTTCTCTGTGCTACAATATTAAAAACACATGCCCTTCTATAGTTTCTTTTGTGGCTGTCTTTAATTCTAACACAGGTTTACTTCTTGCTTTTTTGGGTCACATGTGATTTTGCAGTAGTTCCTTCTAAACATATATATCTGGAAAGAATTCAAGGGATCTGTTACTGATACTGTATTGTTCTGAAAGCCTCTTCCTTGTAGGGGGAGGAAAAAACTTGCTTAGAAATGTGGAATAGTTAAGAGGTAGTACAAATGGTCTTTCATCAAGCTGACTCATTCTCAGTTTGAGGGTCAAACCTAATTTAGTCACTGACACATCATCGTGATCCATTTCTTCTTTTCCTCTTCACTCTTATTGCTGCATTGATTACAATGGGGAAATTTCCCAAAGAGTTTATTGTGAGTCACACAAAAGTTCATCTGTAGAAAATGGAAAATTTTCAGAATTAATGACCTTGGTATTTTGAATATGATAACTGAGAAAGTAAGGTAGAATCTCATCTTGTGTGTGTTGCAAAATGCTCATTTTACAAATTTAGTTGTTTGTTTGTTTTAGTCCAGGGGAGTGAAGATTATTATTGGCCCTTTGACATATATGCTCTTTCTCTAAACTACATTTTCAGGAATACACATTTCTTCTCCACCAGTGGCATTGGTACTTTGACTCCTTGACTTTGACGTTCTATCTTTGCAAGCATACTCAGAAATACCAGATTTTTCATGCACATGTCACTTTTAATGCACCTCCATGACTTCCATGCCAATGGCCTCACTGCAAGCACTCCTCACTTCCCTTCACTCTGGTCTGCCTTTACTTTCTGCCTTTCAAAGCCTGCATCCTACTCACTGGGACTGTAAGTTCTCATTGGAACCCTGCATTCCATCTCAGTCCTTCAACCCTTGTCACTCTGCCTTGGCTGCAGTTGGAATGCACCACCTTCATCTATTGAGAAGGTCATGCAAGATCTTATGTGGGGTCTCAGTGTACCTTAACACTTCTTTCATTAGTGTTTTTATAGAATTAATAGCTCATTACTCAATTTCCATAGTAATTTGTGTAAGTATTTTCCATTTTCTTTGGTGTCCATATACCTAAACAGCCCGCATCACTTAACAGCCCCTTCTTTTACTGAAATTATCAAAATATTTCTATATGGTCTTTCTTTCACCTTTCCTCATCTCAGAATTGATTATCCTTACCCTTTGTCACTTCTATCTCATTTGGGTCTGGAAAAAGTGGCCCAGACACTTTGCAAAATAGCTTATCTTCGTGACCTTTAGATCTCCTCTTATACCCTGGAATTTTGTTCCTGAAATTTTATTTTGAATGCTCATTACTCACTGAATGGGTTCCTGTTGTTTGGAAACCTACTTTAAAGTGGTGGAGATTTAAAAGAATTTAACCATTGTGGGTCTCATGGGAGGCTCCAGTCTCAGAACGAAACTTAAGGTCCAGGTGAGGAAACAGTGATAGGGAGGACACATTGAGTGTCCCAACATACAGTCATTGTTGCCCCACCAACTGATGAGATGGGGATTTAAGAATATACCCTTCTTTGATTAGAATTGGCTTGTTAACCAGTAGAAACTACTCCTAAATGTATATAAGTCATCTGTGACTCTAGCTGAGGTAGGCATAAGCTGATATGTCATATCTATTATGCAAGATTGCAAGCTCTCTGAGAATAGTTGTCTTCACATTGCACAGCACTTGTATACTACATATTCATTAGATATGTAGCATTAGATATTTTCTGGATGCAGTGGGCTAAATTAAATTTACTACAAGCTTAATATTAATCCTTCAATCAAACCATCCTTATTGACCATCTATTATATGAGAGTCATTGGGCTGAAACACACAAGGAAGCAAAGAAGTGTAAGACCTTTATTCTGCATTCTAGGAGCCTACAGTATGGCTGGGGAGAAGAGATACCCAGTTAGGATTTGTCAGTGTTTGGGCGCCTGGATGGCTCAGTTGGTTAAGCATCCGACTCTTGATTTTGGCTCAGGTCATGATCTCAGGGTCACGAGATCGAGCTGCTTGTTGGGTTCTATGCTCATTGGAAGTCTGCTTGAGATTCACCCTCTGCCTCTTCCCTACCCCTTGCACTCTCTCTCTCTCTCAAGTAAATAAATAAATCTTTAAAAAAAAAAGTGACTTAAAGTATTTAACATCTCAAAGAAGTGGGGTTTTTATATGAAAATCATGGATTAAAGTTGGCCCTCTAGTTTTCTTATAATTCCAGAATTCCAAATAAAGTAACCATTCATATTGGCATATTTATGTCAAGTGGGTGCTATCTATAATATGTCATGCAGGTATGCAGAAAAGAATGAGATATCTGGAAACTGGGGTAGATAGGTATTCATGGAGGTGTTGAAATTTGAGTTGAGCCTTAAAGGGGTCAAAACATCATTCTTTATCACTGGGCATGGGCAAAGGTACAAAGAGAATGCACCGCCTGGATTTTTTGGTGGGAAAGTTTTAGCAAGAAGCCCTGACTTTATCCCACTCCAGATTTTCCCTATATCTATGCATTTGTTTCTCCATTTTTAGAATCTAGCTGTTTTAGTTATTCTAGATATCTCAAAAGAATTTATGTTCTGTGTGATACAGTCCCTACAGGAATTTGAGGTAGTTACAATTTCAAGAAACGGTTATGTTTTCTTGATGGCATAAAATGGCAGCAGACTCTGGTGCCTCAGTGGACACAACATCTTGAGTTTGGGACATTAATCAGTGGCTCCCTGGATCACTAGTCTGGCCCTGTCACAAAGCAAGGACTGTCAAATCTCAAAATAATACTTTTTCAGAGGAAGATTATTTCTCCTTCAAAGTATGTTTCTGAGGAGGAGGGGAATGCAAATAACCCTTTCAGGAGAAGTTTAAACACATAGGCTCCTCACTTAGGGCCCAATTAGTAGGAAAAACCCACTCTACAAGGATCCACTCTGCCCTTGAAATTAGACTTCAAAAAACAGGCACTGACATCCCCCAGGCACAGAAGCAGGATCCGTGTTTTAATTCTGACCTTAATTAAACCTTTACACAAGCTCTTTATTTTGCTCTCCATTGACGAAAGAGCGGGAAGAGGGAAGGACATGATATACATTTAATCTTCTTCCTTCTTCCTTCAGAGTACTATACCCCAAATTCTCTCTCTTCCCCTTGGAACAAGGGGGAATTGGAGCAAAGTCAGAGGAAGTTATTAGAGCAGCAGTTGTGTAAAGTAGTTGGAATGAGAAATCATTTTAATTTATTTTTTACCTCTCACCAGAGTCTGCTGCCATTTTCTTGTACTTAATAAACCTGAAGTCCCTAAATGTCTCATGTCTAAACATGGGCAACATCAATTCCGTAACTGTCTCAATATCATGCATGATGATATTATGTGGACATCACCCCCACTGTAGATTACAGCAGGGCTGGGTGGGTACCAAATAATAACTCATCTTACAGTTAAAGGTAGACAGAGCTTCTAAATGGGCAAGATCTTCTGGGATATTTTATTCTTCTACCTTTCCCTCCTTTGGCTGTTGTTGAAAATATATGGGAACAGAATTATAGCCAAGAGATAGCCGTGCATCTGAGTTTTGAGCTTCTGTTCTTCAGAGGAGGAAGTTCTTTGTTTTTTATTTTTGTTTGTTTGTTGTTGCTGTTGTTTTTGCTTTATTTATTTTTATTTATTCACCGAGAAAATAATTCCTAATTGGGGTAAAATCCAATAGGCTCTGCTATGGGCAGTTGTAAGTTTTAAGAGTAAAAGACAGGTAACCGTACTTATCTAAATACATCTAAAACTAGGAAGAAATGTTTAAATGAATATTGCAATAATCCTAAAAATGAGAGGACACATTCTAAATAATGCATGGTAAACATAGGAAAGATCTCTTTTATTGATGGGTGCATATTTAAAGATATCTTTATACCTTTAACATTTAAGTTAATTATTCTTAATGCCTGTACATAAGAAGCAAGTATTAAATGTAGTATTTGGGGAAAATTGTCATAGAGCAGCAATTGCATACTAGGGACAAGGCAACAGCTCCAGAGGCATGCAGCCCCAGGTTTGAATCCTGGCTGTGTTATTGATCAGACCCCAACTAAGCTTCAGTTTATCTGGAGAGTGAAGAGAAAAACAATAGCCCTCAAGGCTTTAGTAAAAAAGAGATACATTTTTCCTCTCATATTTTTTTTTATCAGGTTATGTTTTCTTCATCATATTGCATTTACTTTTAACAACATTGAATATCTCCACCAGAAAGACAGAAAAGACAGAAGGAAGAAAAAAGGAAGGAGGGAAGGGACACAAAGAGGAAAGAAAAAACAAAAGGTATTTGTTACTTTTGTGAGACACTAGCTACAGACTATAGAAAAGTCTTGAATACCTGTTGATATCTCACCAGATGGAAGAACCCATATTTTTGTTTTAAACCATAAAAATAAATAAACAATATGGCCAGATGACAGAGGGGCTAAGACTTTGGATGAAATGGTTTCATTCTCAGTGACTCCCCACTGCAGTTCTAAGTAAAATCTCTTGCGAGTGACTTTTTTCCATGGCCCAGAGTAACATTAACGTATATATGAAAGAATTAATATCTGAGACTAGCCAAAAGAAGTATAAGAAAGAAGATTTTGAGGAAGGTCTGTACTTTATAATTACATAAAACCATCATAATAAAAAATAATGCATGTCCTGGCATTAGAAATGGGCAAACGGGGTAAAGGAAGAGAAGAAACAGTCCCCAGCATAAACGGGAATTTAACTGTTATCACAACTTAGTGGAGAGATGGAAAGTGTTTATTTGACAAATGATAGAAGGACAACCTGCCATGCATATGGAAGAAGATAATGTTGGGAATCTGTCTTACTTTATAAACAAAACGAGTTGCAAATGAATTAAAGACTTAAAGATTAAAACAAAACAGAAAAAGTACCAAAGTATTGGAAGATAATTTGGACTATATGTACAACCTAGTGATTGATTAAACATCTCTAACCAAAAGAGGCATCCCAGATACTATAATATAAAATGAAAATAGTCAACATACACATTTTCAAGGGAAAAAATATATAGTAAAAGCTACATTGGCATTTCAACGTGTAAACGGTGTATTTGAGAATGTTATAATTCAATATATTCATTAGGATTATAAACGGTATATTTGAGAATGTTATAATTCAATATATTCATTAGGATTGCAATATATATTCATAACATTTGAGAATGTTGGAATATACTCATTAGGATTGTAACTGAAGATGTGTACATTTTTGTCATGTACAGTTCTGTCATGTCAGGAAGTCAGAGGGTAAGCAGGCCAGAGCTCATGCAGCAACTCCTTTCAGTAATCCCAAGTTTCCTTCTTGACTATAACCTTACATCTTCACACTGATCATCTCATGTTCACTAAAAGGCTATATTTCACCTTCACTCTCGGGTCCAAATTACTGGAAGGGAAGTAGGAAGAGTGAAAGCTTAAAGTACCAGCTAAATTTGCATCTTTTAAAAGAAATTAACTGGAAGTCTCATCCTGTGATGTTCTTTTATATTCCTTTGCCATAACTGTGTCTGTCCCAGCTGAAAAGGCGACTGGTTAATGCGGTTTGTTTTTGTCGTATTTGTTTCTTTAATCTGGGCAGTTGTTTGTTTTTGTTTTTGTTTTTATGATTTTCCTTACTTATTTGAGAGAGTATTTCCTTACTTATAGGGGCAGAGGGAGAGAATCTCAAGCAGACTCTGCGCTCATCCCAGAGCCTGACACGGGGCTTGGTCTCATGACCCTGAGTTCATGACCTGAGCCTAAATCAAGAGTCGGACGTTTAACTGACTGAGCCACCCAGGTCCCCCAGCATTTAGAGTTCTTTTATGGGGAGAAGGGTGATACTAATTCTGAATAGGTGGCTGGCAACACGTCTTACAAACGAATGAAGATAGATTATACATAGAATTTTTGCAAATTGAAAACTAAAGAAAACAGCCTGGTAGAGGAATGCATGATCGATATGAAAAAATAATTCACATAAGAAAACATTCTGGTAGACCTTAAAACTATGAAAAAAAATTCTAATGTTAGTGATCAAATAATTGCAAATTTAAGTAATAATGAGATACCACTTTACACTTAACTGATGGACACAAATTTAAGTGTGCTGGCTCTTACTGCTGTTTAAGATACAGGAAAAAAAATGGAATTGTTTAGATTTTTAAAAAAATAAATATCAACTTTTGCATGGAAATGCCTATTGAAATTAAAATACATAAACTCTTTGACTCAGTAATACGACTATGAGAATGTACTTCATAGAAATAAAAAATCTCAATATCAATGTATGGATTCTTTGTATTCTCGAGGATTTCATTGCAACTTTTCTTATAGTAGTTAAAAAAGGAGAGGAAATGCTAAGAAAATGTTCACAAATAGGGCAATGGAATTGTTGAGTAAATTATAATAAATCCCTATCAGGGGCTGTTAAGCAGTCATTTAGGAGGATGAACTTAATCTGTCTTGATCTAAGCCATGTGATTTAGAGTAATTTCCAGAATGCATTGTTAAGTGAGGAAACAAGATAATAATAGAAAAAGGTAAGAATGATACAAGTTGTTAATCTGGGTTGTCAAGATTCCAAGGGAGGAGGGGAAGCCCTTGGGAAATGTACAATGCGGAAGGAGAGAAGAAACAAATTTTAGATACATGCCTAAATAAAATAACTTAGAATTCAGCTTTTTAAAAAGGAGCTGGGGTAAAGAGGAGAAACCACAGAACACAATCTGGGCACAATAAGGCGAGTGTGGGATACAAAATAGAAGATCAAGAATTCACTTGGAGCTGTGTTTGATTAGATATCATCACTAATTCTTTTAAGAGGATAATTTATAAACTAGTAAAGAATCTGCTGTATGTCTTCTATATTCTGTTGAATATGAATAGTAAGCTGTGTAGCGTTCTCCTTGAGGAAGTGGTAAATTTGTATATTTTCTCACTTGGAAAAAAAAAAAGTATCTCTAACAGAGGGATACTGAGAGGACCGTGTGATATTACATCACTCTGATGCATGACCTGCATACTTGAAAAGTGTAGGAGTCAGCACTGCTTATAATTGAGTCCCAGAATTTTCCAAGCCATCTGATTCCCAAGCCCAGAGTTTTGGCTTCTGGGCTGTGTTGTTGGCAGTGAGGAAGTGGGATGGCGTGTTTAAATCACAGCACTTCTCTGTTTCCTGGCTAAGTTACAAAACAATGTTGTAGTCGTGAAACTGAATGTCATCAGCACACATTTGTGGCATGCACAGAGCACGCACAACACTGTAGTAGCACTCTAGGCAAGCATATGATTACATTTAAAAGAGGTGTTGTTGCTGCCTTTAAGAAGTTTACTAACTAGAGAAAGACAAAAATAAAAACAACCAAACAGAAAGTAGCCCAGTGGACTTTCCATGAAGACAAGTACATGATTTGATTCTGAGCTTAGCTTAGGGCTTTGCACGTTTCAAGTACTCAGTGATAACAGTCTAATGAATGAATAAACATATTAACCAAAACTGCACTGGTAGAGCAGTTCTTAATTGATACTTTTGCCTTCTGCCTCACTTCACTAAAATCTGTCTTCCATCCAGCCAAATGCAAATCTGATAATATGACTCCCTTAATTTTTCCCCCTGGTTTCCAGATAGCTTTAGGAATCAGAAAGAGGCACTTAATCTGAACCTGAAAGTGTTCTTTTCTGAGCCTGCATGGCGCTTTAAATAGACTGAATTAGAATGCCTTCACATGAGACATACTCTCTAGTTTTCCCACAGGAACCCCTAGCCCATGGTGTTGGGTTCACAGTCCCTCAACCATACTCTGATCCCTACTCCTTAGCCTGGTGTACCAGACCATTCCTCCTCTGCCCCTTGCTTGTTATTTCAGCCTTGAGTACCACCATTTCACCATGGGCAACCAACATTCCGGCCATGATGGGTTATTTGGTTTCCTGAATATGCTGTTCTCCTCCAGTCCTTTGAAACTCATGCTCATGCTGCTTCTTTGTACTCAGTTGCTTATTCTGCCCCATAAACCTACTGAACTCCATCCTAGCCTTTCATATGCAGTTGAACACCACTGCCTTTATGATGCCTTTTTATTAACATGTCTAAAAAAAGATTAGTACTTGCTTCTTTATTATTCTATCAATTGTGGCACTTTTCATATTGATATAATAACTTGTTCACTTATGTGACTTGACTGAGAAAGCTGGTGTACTCTCTTTGTATCCCATTGGTCCATCATTGGCTTTCTCACAGGATTCCTATAGTGGTGTTTGTTGACTGACTGATGGATGCATTGCTAGATGGGCAGATGGATGGATGGCCATGAATGAATCACTAAGTAACAGGGAATATTATAGACATGACAAAAGGAGGGTTAGTGTGGATATAGCTCTAGAGAAAAATACTTTTATGAAGACTTTTGTAGGATAAGATGAAGGTAAGGATGACTTCTCTATTATTTTATCTTTGGAAATTGTGAGTTAAAATTTGTAAACAGGGTGGATATTTTGGACAGAAAGTGCTACATAACTACAGTGCATTTATTTATTATCCTCTAAAATAGTCCCTTTCTTTGACATGTTTAAAACCTGAAGTCTGGTTGGCATTATAAATATTCATGAGCTGTTGGGGAAGAGAGCATAAAGTGTGAATCACACTTCAAACAGACCCACCAGCTCACTCCTGACTTCAAGTTTTTCAGAAGTGTGAAATGAAAATGGTTTTAAAATTAGAAAATGTGCCATCAGAACTTTTATCAACCCTCAGAGAAAATAAATAATCTCTTTAAATGTGGGGAATGCTGGGGATATTTATTTAGTTAGTTTCACAGTTAAGATGCTTTGATAAGTTTTGTGTCGTAAAATGCACAAATTAATTTTAATGAATTGGGGGGGGGCATGATATCTTCTAAAACAGCCTAAGTACTCAACACCACAATCTAAAGTTCCTGAGGGATTATTTAAACCTAATCTAAGAGCAAATTGTTTCACTGGGGAAAAGAAGCTCTCACAGGTGTTTTTCCCTTCTGTTACATTTACATTTGAAAGGTGATCTTGTAGCATTTGAGGAGAGGGAGAATTCTGGGAAAAGATGCTTGGATCTTAAATTGCTAAATTGTAACAACAAAAATGAGAGGAAAATAGTATAGTTAGCTGTTTGCTTTCAAGTTTGTGGTAAATGGGCTTTTTATCATTGTTATTCTTGATTCTTTAAGCATACCAAGATTGAATTGAGTGTGAACAAAGAGGAAGATCATAATAAAATATAAGGTAAAGGATGACAGATATCTTTGTTATTGTGTATCACTAATAAGTTTAAAGAATAGCCCATCATTTCCAGAAACTATGTATAGAAAAAAAGAAATGGTTGTTGGGCTCTGCTGTGTGGAATGTGTCATACAAAGCCAGTAATAGAGAATCAGGACAAAGAGAGGCACTGTGTACCAGTGGTTCTGAGCTCAGTAGGTCAGCATCACTGGGTGGGCTTGGTGCAGCCTGCATCAGGGGGCCCCATGGCCAGAGCTCATGATGCAGGGGATGTCTGCAGGGCAGGAGAGTTTGGGTTTCTAACAATTTCCCAGGTGAAATGGATGCCATTGGCAGAGGACCACATTTTGGGAAATACCGTTCTGTTGCAATACTTACATAAGATTAAAGAAAAAAAAATTTCCGGGATGACCAGCTATGGTTAAATGCTGGGCTCATTTTGTAAACCGTTAAGCATCTTTAGTGAGTCTTTCTTTTCTTTTTTTCATTGAATGATATTTTTAATTATTTTTTTTTAAGATCTTATTTGAGAAAGAGCGCAAGAGAGACAGGGAGCATGAGTGGCGAGGGAGGGAAGAACAGAAGGAGAGGGAGAAGCAGACTCCCCACTGAGCAGGGGACCCTCCCCCCCACACACACACACTCACTCCAGGACCCTGAGATCATGACCAAAGCAGAAGGCAGACGCTTAACCGACTGAACCACCCAGATGCCCCTTGAATGATATTTTTAAATACCATTTTATTAGCTTACTATTGGGAAGGTTGAAATTCTACTGAATTCATTGTTATTGTTAATTTCTGTACATTTTTTTAGGCAGCATGGGACAGATTTTTTTTTTTTTTTTTGAGAGAGCCTTGCATGGGGTGAGGAAGAGGGAGAGAATCTTTTTTTTTTTAAAGATTTTATTTATTTGACAGAGAGAGACACAGCAAGAGAGGGAACAGAAGCAGGGGGCAGTGGGAGAGGGAGAAGTAGGCTCCCCGCCAAGCAGGGAGCCTGATGTGGGGCTCGATTCCAGGACCCTGAGATCATGAACTGAGCTGAAGGCAGAGGCTTAACCGACTGAGCCACCCAGGTGCCCCAGGGAGAGAGAGAAGCTTAAGCAGGCTCCACATCCACCTCTGAGCCGTGCCGGGGCTCTTTCCCACGATCCTGAGATCATGATGTGAGCTGAAATTAGGAATGGGATGTTTAACTGACTGAGCTACCCAGATGCCCTGGGATGAACATTTTAAAGGAATGGAAAAACATTAACTTTGATAAAATTGTTGTCTAGCACCTTGATTGAGTTGTAGGTTTTGTCACTAATTTGCCACTATTATTTGAAACACACCCATGATTTTTCCCCATGTATCAAAATAGGAGTAAATCTGAATATATGAGACATGATTTAAATGGATGCTGTCATACTTTGTCCTTTGGGATAAAGATACCAGAAAGGCCCTAACTAAGATAGCACAGTCTCTTATGGGTAAGCACACATTCAAGTTCATGTCCTTTAAAAATATCTCTCCAAAACACACATGCTTTGGGGTGCCTGGCTGGCTCAGTTGGTAGAGCATGCAATTCTTGGTCTTGGGTTGTGAGTTTGAGCCTCACAATGGTTGTAGAGATTTCTTAAAAATAAAATAAAAAAAAAATACATGTTTTGACCACACCACATACTGGATACCAAGAGATAAAATGACTTCATTCTGTGCTGTGACTGTCATTGAGTCAGTGACTTTCTGCCAAATCATTCATCTCTGTCCACACCTAGTCTGCTTCAGAGATTTCTTACCACTCAGCATTTTTCCTCAATGAAAGAACTTTCCAGCACCCATCTTCTAGCTCCTTCAGCTTCCTCTCTACAGAAAGGAAAGCTTTTGCTTAGCATCTACTTTTCAAATAAAGACAGTGGTAAGAGTTACCAGGTCAAGAGTCCTACCTACAGGGTTTCTTTCACATATTTCTCACTTCTCAAGCCTGTCTTCATACCTGAAGGATGTATTTTTCAATGACTTCAGTAAATTTTACTCTGGCATTCCTGATGCTGTTCATCCTTTGCTTATCTTGAAAGATTTTTATTATATCTCAAGCTCCTAGATGAGACATATACCAAAGGCAGGCGGGAAAAAAAAAATCCTTCTTGGTCTTTCTTGGGATAAGGATGTAATACTTGAATGAGATTATGGAGTTGGTACAACTATTTCACTGCTTTTCTTGTTCTCAAATGTGTAGGTTTGAGATATATTGTTACCTTATTTGGAAAAAGATTACTATTATATATATGTGTATATATATATATATTTAAAGATTTTATTTATTTATTTGACAGAGGGAGTGGGAGAAGCAGGCTCCCCACTGAGCAGAGAGCCCGATATGGGGCTCCATCCCAGGACCCTAAGATCATGACCCGAGCTGAAAGCAGAGGCCTTAACCCACTGAGCTACCCAGGTGCCCCACTATTATATTTTTATAAGAAATATCTACCAAAATTAGTGGAGGCCATAGTTCTGAAAGTATGGTCGCAGAACCAACAGTATTAATGAATTCTCAAGACGCATCTCGGGCCTACAGAGTCAGAGACTCTGAAGGAGGGGCCTAGCAATTTGCATTTCAACAAGCCCTCCCGGTGGTTCTCCTGTAGAGCTTGTTTGAGAACCCTCCGCATAAGGCTTTGGAAAGAAGGGCAAGACTGGGTGGAAAACATGAGAGTCTGGTCCTCTTTGTGTTTGCTGTTCCTGCATCCTGGACTGAAATCAGTGTCTGCATGGGATTCTTTTATTTGATGGCTGCAAAGAGCTGGTAGCTTGGCGGTGGTGAAGAGGATACCCAGAGAGCATTGTGCGCACATACTCTATTTGTTGAACCCCCTAGTCTGAGAGACTTGATTCTAACTCCTGCATGGTAATGCCCTTCAGGAAGAGAGCCAGTGGTTCTCCCAAGCCCCAGCGAGAATTGCCATCGCATTCTATTTTGTTTCAAGTTCATTCAGTGCCCCTGGCCAGTTGAGGCTTTTTCTCCCTAACAGTAATGATATGTTTAGTCCTAGTAGCACAATACAGGTTTGTTTCCCTTCCGTTCTAGCAAAACTTACAGGTGGTGACAATAGCCTGATTCTGTCTCACACCACAATTATAAAAATAATAATAAATCACCTCTCTTTCTCGAGGTTTTCTTTCAGGCTCAAAATGTGGTTTGCAGCTTATGGAGTATTGATTGTGTATTATCAGTTGAGCTCGCACACTGACAATTACATGTAGCGCCAAGGTAGCCGTGACAATGCAGTCCAGTTGCCATAGCAATGAAAGGAGGTCTATTCCTGCTACCCACAGCCTGCTCTATAGTGATAATCATGCTGCTCATTCCATTTTAATTGAAATTTGAAATCATAGTTTCTAGGAAGAAATAAATGGACTCTCTCCCCACCCCCCTCTCCCCCGACCACACAAAAAATACGTACAAATGGGAAATGTTTGAGTATTTTCTTAAGGGTAAATATGAAGTTTTTTGGGAGTATGTTTTCCAGCATTGTTATGAGTACCAGTAACAGCTGAAGAGTGACATATTGCTGAATAAAAATTGAATTGGCTCTTATATTTTTGTATTCTTAATTAGCTGTCATTAAGATTTTTTTTCCCCCAAGTCACTCCTGTTAACAGTCCATCCCTCGTGGTATATATCATACTTAACAATTTTTAATGGATTTACTTGTTGAGTTTAGTTTATATCTACAAACTCACAGCAAATGCCATATTTTAAAATTACCATCATAGGGCTCTCTGGAAACATTTATGTAATTGAAAAATTGACAATAGTGGTAAATATCTAGCCATGTAGGACCTCGATTCTCTGCCTGTGCCTCGTCTGCTATGCCTTAGATCTAATATTTATGTGGTAGCACAATTATGTACTACACTCACTCATGCACAGTCTGTAATGCTCCATTCGTCAGGGAGACAGGGAGAAGTGTAGTGAGGGTCAAGTGACTTCTACGTCAGCAGACATTCCAAAATGGGATAGAAATCTAAAATACAAAACAAACAGCTCTCAAAGTGAAGGAGACCACTATAGTAACTTAAACAATGACAGTCATGAAGTCCCAAAGTATAAGAGAAAAAGTATAAACTTGGTCTAAAACTATTAAATATGTCAGTGGAAAACTAGGTCCATCCTAGATTCAGCTTTGAGCTTTGACCTTTACCTAGCATTTCATTTTACTAATCTGATACCTTAAAAAAAAAAAAAAAAAGTGATCCTCTTCTTATTTCATTTCCCCCTGGTTTCTTTCTGAAAATTTAAAATCATAGCTAAATGGCTTCCAGACTGCCTTTTTCCTTACCATCAATAGTTTTATGAATGAAGTCAGGTGATTTCCCTTTTCCAATACAAAGTTTTGTTTTCCTGGATCATATTGAAGGCATAACAGAAAATTAAGGAAAAAAGACCCACATATAGTGGTGAGCTAAGATTTAACCAAGGGAATGAGAAATATAGGCTCTTATCTTAAAGAACATGCTATGAAATGAAGACTAATTTTTTGTGAAGTGCCCCTAGAAAATGTGCATTTATATCATTGGTGGTATATATAGTGCTGGGCTATCTTATGTGAAAAGCATCTCAATCATTGATTCTAATCCAATTCTAATTTGATGGCTCCTTCTTCAGTGAATATGGAGACATTTCTCTGTTGGTTTAGTTATGATATAAATGAGAAAATCCATTTTCTGGTATTTTTAATCTTTGCTACTACTCCTATTCATAAACATGGTCTTCCCTATTTGATCGATGTAGTGTTTTTATTCACTTATTAATAATTATTGAGTACCTATAATGTGTGAAGGCAAAAATGTGCTAAGGATTAAGACCAAGCTTAAAGAAGGTGGATACCAACCCTACCTCCACAGAACCTATGATCTAATATGCTTGAAGCACATGAAAATAAGTAATCACGCAACAAATTATTTAACTTCAATTATAAAAGGAGAAGTACTAGATTCAAGAGGACCCCCTAAAATTTACTACAAAATTCTTTAGTGTTTTCAAATAATTTTTTCATTGAAATCTAGCATCATTGATTCAATCAACTGTTACACCGGAAGTGACTTTGAAAAACATGTTCACTAAAAATATAAGCGTAAAGAAATATCTGAAATATATTAAACAAAGAGAAATATTGTTATGCAATCAGACTAGATACTATAAAAAAGTCCACATTTGAATTCTCCCATGGGTGAGGTTTGTTGAGCACATATAGTTCAAAGATAAGATTATTATTTGTTCTAAATACACCTTTTTTATAATTCTTTGAAATTTTAATCCTTTTGGAAGTTTTTTAAATTTCAAAATCCATATATGTGATTCATTTGGGCTTAAATAATTGAAATAATTTGCAAA
>CM053609.1:101891349-101925692 GCA_028646535.1 Procyon lotor
CTACTTGTGATCTTTCTCTCTCTGTGTCAAATAAATAAATAAAATCTTAAAAAAAATAAATAAAGATCAAACCACTGCCTCTAAGGTTATCCTGTTTCTTATAATTTTTCTTTTCATGTCTGACGGGCCCTCTCTGTTCAACCTCATGAGAGATAAAGGGATGCCATCTTAGTTTGTAAGCCTCAAAGTTGACTTCCATCATGTTGACAGTCCATCTGTCTATGAAAACTCAGGAACCTTCAAATGATTTTGAAACCATTACCACCAGGAGGTCTTAGATGGGTGTAACCAAGAAGAAAATTGAGGCTTGAGGATCAGAGAGAGTATCTCCATAAGATTAGAATACTATTAAAGCAGCCAGAACAGCAGAGGTGGTAAGAGATGTGGGCTTATATTGCCAGGAGCTTTGACAGCCTACCCTCCCCACACAGAAGCCCCTCCTTGTTTCAGGCTCCATATCCTCAAAGACAGACAGAGTCTTTAATTAAGTGTCAAATAATTGATTAGGAGAGCTCCTGCTATGCAAGCTCATTGATGAAACCATTTTGGCAGGCTGGATGATATAATTAGCCCAAACAAGATATGAAATCTGTAGTGTTTTGGGATACTGTCCAATACTTTTTAATTTTGTAATAAAAAAGAGACAATGAAAGGAAACAGCACAAGAAGATGATTTATGCTTGTCTACTTAAAAAAGATAGGAGGAAAAAGATTCCATGATAACGTTTGCCAGATACAGATGATAGCTTTAGGTTTCCATTATCCTCTACAGGAGATACCATTCAGAAAACCTGTATCATTTCTACCTTTTTAAAATTTGGCACTATACCAATACAGTTTTTATTGGAGGCACAAGTATTCCTCAAGCCAATGAGTTCAGAAATTCCCATCTCAACATTGATAGTCATTTAAGGAGCATTCTCCCACACATGCTCACCTGAGTCCTCTGGAGGACAATGAAAGAGATCTGGATAATGCAGGACCTAAATCCCAGTAATGGCCAGAGCCAGGAGCAAAGGGTGTAAGCATGAATGGCTAGGGGTAACTATGGAAGGAAAAGGTACTTGATACTTCGTTGTTGATGCCCTAACATGGTGTTTCTATCTGTTTTGTTTTCTTATCAGAGATAGTCCTTCGTTGATCATCCTTAATGGATACTGCTCCCCAGTTTCCCCCTAGTCTTCCTATTTGCATCATTTGTGTATATGAATAGTTACGGATGATGAACAAACACTGTGGCCTAACTCTACTTACTCTCAGGTTTTTGTGGTATCTGTGGCAATTTAATGGTCTTATATTTTTGTCAACAGTCTTGCCATTTCAGGGTATTTTACAGAGGTGCAGCTCACACAGTCAACGTGTGCTTATAAAGGGTGTCATCATCTTCAGATGTGATTAAACTGTTATTTATTATGCCTTGCAAGTATCATTTTCATCATGGTTCTAACAGGCACATTTCTCAGGCAGAAATATTAATATGTGGGAAATTTGCTGTGGGCTGGCTAACTTATAATGCTCACTTACAACCTCACACTCATCAGGAGTCTTCTACCAACTTCTTCATGTGAAATCCTAGATAGTTATGGTTTCATAAGAATTTAGGGATTATTCATTTTAATAGAGACAGTTTAAGAGATACTCATGACAAACATTCTTATTTTATTTTATTTTTATTTTTAGAGATGGGGAGGGGCAAGAAGAGAGGGAGAGAGGAAATCTTAAGTTCCATGCCCAACACAGAGCCCATCGTGGGGCTCGATCCCACATCCCTGAGATCATGACCTAAGCCAAAATCAAAAGTTGGATGCTTAACTAACTGACCCAACCAGGTACCCCAGAAAATTCTTAATTTAGAAGATTCATGGAGAAAGCTATTCTGCAACCTGTACTTTCTCTATTATTTCAGCAGTTTTATCTGGGGAATCTTTCCTATAGTTAATTTATTTTCTTTATTTGAATCCTTCTTTTATATATGATGATATTATTCCTTCTTTTTTAGCATTCTGTTTTCTCAATGGAGAAAAAAATGCATTTTATTTTCTTCCAAGATTTTATAAAATAGTCTCTAGCAGTATTTTACTTGTATGCTGTTTTGGGATGACCTGGAGCCAGACTTCATGGGCTAAAGCCTAGCTTCCACCGATTATTATCTGCCCTTGAGAAGGTATTTAGCCTCTAGGTGCCTCTGTAGAGTGGGATTGTAACAGTACATACCTCAAGAGTTTCTGGGAGGATAAAAGTCTCCTACTTGCAAAGCACTTAGAATAATATTAAGCACTCAGTAAATGTTAGCTATTCTCTTTTATCCCATTCCTTTTCAGTAGTTTAACATGAAATCAGTAGATTTGCCAATAACCCTTCTATCAGGAAGTGAAAAATGTTACCCGTCCCCTCAAAGAAAGTGTTTCTTACTTAAATATATTTTGTAAACATAGGGTGGTATACAAATTGTAAAATTTTGCTTTACTGTTGGGCTTCAATCTTTTAATATACAAATATATATTATGCATATGCATTATAGCTAATATGACATATGTCTCTATACTGTTTTATCAGAGAATCTTTCCTTTTCACACACCACCTACTAACATCTCCAGTGAATCCAGTTGGGAAAGCAATGGTCCAGTCATGATAAGATCTGTTTCTGAAGACCTCGGAGATGTTACTAGAGCTTTTCACGCTTTCCACTATTGTTTTATTGAAATTATCCTAAAGGCAAATAAGAGGAAAGGGAATCTACTCTCTGAACTTCTTTAGTCTTTAAAAAGAACCTCTACTTTAATTATTGGTGAGCAGTGAAGGCTCTCACTTTGATGGTAGATATGTTTTGTGATGTAAGGATTTCTCTGTAACAATTACCTCCCGAGAAGGGAAGGGTCATTCAAACTTAGTGTGGCTTATAGCCATCTCTGTTGGCATCGCAGATTCCTTTCCTTGTGACTCTATAGGGAATCCATGATGTGGATTCTTCTGGATTGGATCTGGCAAAAGATATAGATCAAACATTTAAGACCATTAACAAGAAGTTAGATCAGGAACACTGGTATAGAAGCATTAATTCAGGGTAAGCACAAAATGTGTTTCAGCATCGATTCTGGCATTTTCCTCTGGTCCTAATAGCTTTGAACATTTGATCTATATGTCTTACAGAACTAAATGAAGGGAAATAAACATCTGGACAGATTACTTCCTGTCAAGTTTTCCTCTCACCAATTTTTCCTGCTTTGGTAGAGAACTAAGGCCATGAGCTTTATTCACATAGAAACATTCTGGAATTGAGCGTGCCAGCAGAGCCCTAGTTTGGTGCTTGCAATTTTCAAGCATGTAAATAATTTCTTTTTGAGCAATTCTAAGCCAATGCACCACGAGCAGAACTGGAACAGCTTTTTGAAGCAGGTTGGTAAGTTTTTGGAACCACTTAGCAGTTTTCATAGGTGTCAGGACACTGTATTGTTATTTTTATCATTGTTAGGGACTGACTTTTATTTTTAGGAACTGGGCTAAGTGGTTCATATCCATTATCTCATTTAATCTTTACGATATATCAGTGAAGTAGAAAGTATTAGTATCTTCATTTTATAGAAGAGGCATCTGGAATGGAAACAGATTAAGTGACCCTTTCCCTTGGGTTCTGAGTAAATGTCATATTTTGCCCTAGAATAGTTCGGTACTCACCAGAACGATTTACCCTACTGATTGATAATTCTGTTTTCAGTGATCATTTATTCTGAAGGGGGTGTCAACATGGGGAAAAATAGCATGTTTTTCTCCAGGATCACAGTAGATTTTTATGGGTAATCTGTCATTACGGCAAGATTCCTCTGAGATTTTCAACATTGAACCCTTACTGAATGGGACTGCAGATCATCTCAGCTGGGTTACCACATGGTTGCTGCTTGAGGGCAAGGGTCCTGCCCTGTGTATGCACCACTCCCCATATCTCTTAGTATGGTGCTTTGCATAAGCAGGGACTCAGGAAGTATTTGTTGAGCATATGGATGATTATCAAATTTTGAAACCCCACAGATTTTATCTTGGTGAAGCATTGGTAGGTTTTGTTTGCCTTTGGTAGACATAATATTTTTACCAAAAGAAGTCAGCTAGAATTTCTGCCGTGTTACACAGAGGTAATTATACATGTTTTCATGGTTCCTTCCTTCAGTACTGAGAAAAACCTACATTATAACATGCTTTGAGTCACTATTACAAGACATTGCTTGAAGTGAAAAAAATAACATTAATTTATTAAATCCATTCAACTCATCATAATTAAATCCATACAAATTCACCGTGAATCTTTATTATAAAATTGGTGGTGGAAGTAGTGTTTGTGGTGATGAATATCTTTCCAAACACTATGGCCAGCATAAGAAGTATTTCTAAGTCCCCTATTTCAGACACCTGAAAATATATGAATGAAGAAAGGGTTTTTTGAAGCAAATTTATATTGCTGCTAGACCTTTAGTGTCTATAGCATATGCTTCTTTTCCTCATAATGTACAAAGATGAAATTCCTAGTAGGTATCTTTCTAGGGAATAACCTTCATAGAAATATCCATGGACATATAGTTAATGGATCTCCATTAAAAGGCCATTTCTTCCCCAAAATAAAGCCATCAGTTTTCAGATTTCCTAGAGGGAGTACCAGCTACCTTTAAATCTACCACAATTCTGAGTAGCTATTGTTGGTCATCATATTCCACCTGGCTTAGGTAAATAAATATTTAGGTCTTGTCCTTTGATCTTTATTGAGTGGTCATGTGATTTTTCTCTGATGGCACAGTGAAAGGAAGGAGGAGAGAATAAGGAAGGAAGAAATAAAAGGAAGGGCCTAAGCAGCAGTTTTAAGAACTTGAATAAGGGAGGCTTTCCAAAGTAGAGCTGAAGTCATCTAGAGAGGAGTGTGGCTTTTGCTTTTGTGGTAGACTTTCTCTCTGGAGTTCCTTCCTAACAAGATATATACAATGTAGGTCTGTGACTATAACTTCCTGCAGTGACACAAAGTAGTGAAAACTATAAGTCAATCCATGGCGAGTGCAATCTCCATTATGTCATGCATAAAAAAAAGTCATATAACTATATTCATATATAACCTATTTCACAGTAACAATAAAAACATATTTATCAATTCATCAAAAAGGAGACAGGTTTGTTGTGTCTATCCAAATGTATTATACTGTGATTTTTCTCTTCCTTGAGAAAGATTTCCCTGAAGACCATATTTATAGTAGGGCCAGGGATTTACATTATACCTGATATATATGTTCTGACTAGGAAGCACATTACATTTTGGAGTTGGGCTGTATTGAGTATTCCTTCAAACATCCTCTAAAGGGAAATAATGTTTCATGTACTCATTTGCTCAGATTTCCCTATGATTTTTAAGTGATGACTCTTGCCAGCAGTCCATATGGATCAGATAATGCATCAAAAGAGAAAGGAAGTACACTTACCAAGGAGACATTTCCAGATTAAGTTGAAGAGGTCCATAATCCTTATTGGAAATTTTCTTTACTCTCATACTATTCCTGACAGGAAAGTTTCAGCTTTTTTTTTCCCATTTAACTGACATATTTCCTCTTCTTTTTTCTTTCTCTTCTTTTTATATCCATTACACAGTGCTCATGGTGCATAACGAGTATTCAGTAACTCTTATTGAAAAAGTGAAGTCAAGTTAAACATATACTTACTTGTAAAAAAACCTTTTTTTCTTTATTTTAAAGGCCTTAAGTTTTGTTGCTGTTGTTGTTGTCGTTGTTGTTGTTGTTTTAGGACTAACACTTTATCATTCTTTAATGGGCACTTACTTGTTATTTCCTGGAACACAGGATTCATTAGAGTCATTTGTGGCATTTGAATATCTTCATAGCCCTGTTGTACTGTGAAGTTAAGTAACTAGACTCTAAGAATGTTTGATATCTCTCAGTTCTCCAAGGTTACAGATCTGAAGAAGTCATAGCCGTTCTAGTTCCAGTCCAGAGAATCCCTGAAAAAACAAATTATTCTAGAGGTCCTTTGGAATTCTGAATATGTTTTTGGAGATACATGAAGGGAGAAAGGGAAATTTGATCTATTTTAGTCAAAACCTCTTCCTTTTCATCTTAACCTTCTACTGAGTCACTTAGGAATTACTGAGAATGAGGACGCAGGCATTATGAAGGAATTATGCCATAGAAGGAGTCTTCAGAGTCTTCAGGGTTTTCCCTTAGAAAGTTGCACCTAACTAAAACATAATGGCAGCAATTGCCAATATGGATCAAACTTGCCACATGAATGATGCCCCATCGACCTTCCCATCTCCAGTGAGGCAGGGTTACTTTTTTGCCGTGGGTATAGGGGAAAAAAAGAAAAAAGTCAAAAGGGGTCAGCAGAGAGTTCCCTAGCACAAAACACTCCTATGAGCTGTGCGAGGGCCTGAATGTCAGGGTCAGGTGGAACGGTGTTCTAAGGACAATGCTGTCCCCTTTACATTAGACACTTGAACTATGGAGAAGTCATCACTCAGTGTTTCAGAAGAGAAACTGACATGGGAATACAGGCCAGATACCAAATCAAATAAATGAGGGAAGTAGGGTGAGCAAGCTGAACTACAATTGCATGGCCAAGAGCCTGATCAGGGGCAAATCAGAAATTGGTGACAGGTAAAGACAACTGATAGAACCAGTTTGGTCTAATGACTGCTCTGTGGGGAGGCAGCCTTTTGATGGTGGTGGTTCAAGGTGTCCTGCTTGATCTTAAAGGAGCCATAAACCAGCAAAACTGTGGGTCTGTCCAGGTTCTGACTTCCAGAATCACCATGAATCCACTTATATTGCAGGCTTGGCATAATATGCCCCCTGTCAGAAAGAAAATATAAGATAACCAAAATTTGCAGCATCATGGCATAGATGGGAAAATGTAAGAACTCTTCAGTTAGCAGCAATAATAACAGACAGTATTTATTGACAGTGTTCTATTTGCAGGGCGTTTGACATAAGATTTTGAAATCTTCTAGCACCCCACTCTTGGAACACCCTATTGATACTTACAGAAGTCAAGTTTGTGTAAAACTACACAGCAGGTAATTGGTAGAATATGGCTTTGACTACTAATTTGCCTCAATTCAAGGCCTCTTTCTACTGTATTATATATAAATAATGCTACATATAAATATTCCACGGGCAATGGGTAACCCTGTCTTACCACTTGACAGAAAAATCAACTTTCAGAACAATCTCAAACAGGAGTATTCGGGATGCTGCAGAACTAAAAGAGATCCCAGAAAGAACAGTGCTCTCTAGATTCTGGTCACTTTCTGCCTTATAGATACAGTGAGTAGGAATGTGGGCACTAGAGTCAGACAGAACTGGATTGGGATCTTGGTTCTTCTGTTTACTAGCTCTAAAACCTGGCTACATTACTGAGCCTCTCTAGGTCTGTGATTCTTACTCTATTGAATGTGATAATCCAAGGACAATAATGGTGCCCCTTTAAGACAGTTTTCAAGATTAAAACACTTGCATTTGACACACGGTAAACATTCAGTCCGTGCTCATAGCCATCTTCACCATTATTGTTTCAACAAAGAATCAAGCAGGAGGTGTTGGCCATGTGTAGACTTGAAGCAGAACATTTGATGTGGTCTAATGGACCCAACACGAAGTATTGGTAAGCATCTTTTCAAACACACATATACAATGTTTACCAAACCAGCATTACTCAACATCTAATCCAACATAGTGAAAGCACATTGAATGATAAACAAGTGACTTTGCCTCTTTGGTTCTCAGAACCACTACTTAAATCCTCCTGAAGGTCCTTTTTCAGCTCTGAGATTGGTGACTAACATTATTAAGCACCCACTATATGGAGAGTTTTTCACTGGGAAGAACAGGTCAACATACTCAGAGAAGCAGTAATGTAAAAAGACCTATCCTCCTGATATAGAATTAGCCAAAGTGATAAACCTACTCTTTGTGTTTGTCATAGAAGGATTTTGAAGAGAGTAAAAAGATATACTTGAAAAGAGTTGAATTTCAGGGAAGAATGGTGATAATATAAATATGCTATGGCCTCTAAATAAGAATAGTTTGTTTAAAGAAACATAAATTAAAGAGAGCACGAAAGGGAAAAGAGAGATGGATTTCACCCGCTGGATCTGACTTTGGTTTTAAATTGCACAGGCGAGAGATTGGTCAGAGAGATTTATTTCAACCTTTACTAGTGTGTTAACAGCGTCACAGAGCAAGGGATGTGGTGAAAAGAGAGAGGAAGAGAAATATGAACAAGCAAGAGAATGTCTTGGAATTTAATTTATTTAAATTTAGATTATATTGCTATTGCCTTAGTGTTTGAATAAATCATAGTTCCAAGTACTTTAAGTCCATGTTGCCATCTATTTTTAATTTTTGCCAATTTTTAGCAGTTTTTAAAAAACATAAGCTCTGAAAATTTGTATTCAACCGTTGAAAAGACCCTTCTTAAGTGAAATTGAGGTTCCAAGTGGCCAAGGTAATTAGTAGATGGGGGAAAAGTCTATTTAGACACTCATTTTAATCATAGTTATATGAAAACATCTTGTGGAGATCAGTATAGAAAAGAAAAAAATAAGAGAGATGGAGAGAGAATGCATTGGAGGAGAGCCCTGAATGAGTAAAAAGTTTTCTACTGTGTTTTCCTTGGATAAGAATATCTTAGAATTACTACTAAAAAATGGATCCAACTGTTTATCTGTGAGTAACAGTGCCTCATAACATGGTTGTTATCTAGGACTGGATTTTTCAGAATGCAGATATGATTAATGTAGTCCACATAAGGCAATATCATTAATATTTAACAGGAATAGCTATTTACAAATTTAAAATTGAAGTGTTTTAAATATCTTCAAACAGTTGGACGATGACACAATTTATAGTTGAAGGTGATTAGTGCAATTTTAAGAGAATATGTTTATAGCAACAATATTTCCATTGAAGAAATGAACTTTTTAGGAGAGGTTTCTAGGATCCTTGAATAACCTTAATTTCCTTTTGACTCAGATCCCCCTTTTCCCGGAATTCCTCTCACCTTTACTTTGTGCTGTTCCCAGACATTGCTCAGATTATTACAACTGATGTCACACGTTTACTTCCTTTGGCATGCGAGGGCCAGAACCATCTTTTTCTTCCCTCAGTTTCCAGAGAGAACTGGGAACTTCCTAGCCTTGGGCTAAATTGTGAAGCTGACAGTCTGTTTTGGGAACTTCCAAGTGAACATATTTGGTGGTTCACTGAGGCCTCCCAGGAACGAGATTCTTTAACCTAAAGAAACAATTCTACTTCTGGCAATTTCTAGCACACCAGAAGGTAGCTGGAGGGCATTTTTGTCTGGGTAGTTTGGAGGCCAGCCAATGATGTGGGAGAAAGTAAGGCAAAGATATTCTTTGGAAGATGCCCATAAAAGAAAGCAGGAGTTAGGGAGTCTCATTCCCAAGGAGGGCCAGACAGTAAGACCCCAAAGGTCTCAGTGTCTCTGTGTATTGGCTACGATTGCTTTTTGTCATTAGTACATAAACAAGGCACACTGGATACAAATGAAAGGTAGGTGTAGAAACCTGGTTTTGGTTTTCCAGAGATTGTCTTCCCACACATTTAGGTCTCCTGGATGTGTTGTGTGCTCCAGAAAATACAAGTCTTGAGCTCTGTCTTTTTATTTATAGTTTCCAAATTTTCAGATTCTGTCTATAAGATATCCAATGTGATTAACTGATTTTTCTAATTTAAGATACAATTATTTTCTGTGTAGGAAGCTATAAAGTCACTTTAATTTTTAAATTTTTTTCTTTTTTTTTACCTTCCTTCTTTGTTTTTCATATTCCTGTCACTGTCAAGACTGGTAATTAATCAAGACTCAGTCATGGATGGCTCCTTTTCCCTCCTCTTCTTACCCTTCCCTTTGCTGCCTGAATGATGAAGAATGAGGTCTCTTCTCCCATGCCCCCGGCTCCCTGTCCTTGGAGAACTCAAGCCAGGCCCCATGACAAGTTGTTCCCCCTGAGGGGAAAGCTCTGAGAATGACAAATAAGATTCCTAGACCCTAGGCGGCAAGGGGTGGACTTCCTGATCCTTGTCATTGGCTACCATCCATCTCTTTACGTCAGGAGGCCTTTGGGAAAAGCAGAAAAAAAAGAAGAAGAAAAAATTTCATCCTGAATTGTTTGCACTCCTTACAGTGACATGGGTTTCAGCGCTGAGAAACCTGGGTTGTTTTTGCAGTGGTGCTATGAAGTAATGATTCTTGAATTTTTCCCAAGTTTTTCATATACAGGCTTCCTTTTATCTGTCAACCCATAAGCATACATGCAGATGCACTTATATTCTTTGTTCTTTCTCCAATTTTGTTTTCTCTAAGTGTTTGCTCTGTAAAAATCTTTACAAACTGCCCTTTCATTATACAATTGGTTTATGTCTTTGGACACTGTAGGGCCCACTATAGGGTCTGTACTCTTATTTAATTGAGATTAGGGAGAAAACTTCCCCATCCATCACAGGCCTGAAACTCTGCTATTACAGATCATGCCTTTGGATTAAGATGTTGCATCTTCAAGAGGCCACATGAAACAAGTGATTCTAGGCAGAAAGGATGACACAGTGTGGCCTGCTCAATCATACTGTCCTGCATTTTTAGCAAATCCATTTACTCTGGAGGTCATTAGTGGAGAGGAGTGAGAAATAGAATATTTAAGTTGAGATGGGTTGGAAGAGAAAACAATTTCTGAAAAAGGATCAGCATACTGTCTTGGGGCAGGATGGGGGTAGGAGAGTTGAGGAATGATGGGGAACTAAAGCGATGTGTTGGAGATTTAGACTCCTTGAATGGAGTAGATGGCTTGATGGCTTGGATCGTATGGATCTATGCTCTACACAGGAAATCCCACATTATAGTTAAATAGATTGTTGGCCTTAATATGTTGTGGCGGTTTTCTTTTCTTTTCTTTCTTTTTTTTTTAAGATTTTATTTATTTATTTGACAGAGAGAGAGAGAGAGAGAGAGATCACAAGTAGGCAGAGAGGAAGGCAGAGAGAGAAGGGAAGCAGGCTCCCTCCTGAGCAGAGAACCCAGTGTTGCTGAGATAATGCAGTTATTGGTTATGTAGCATAGGACAATAAACATTTAATTTTCATGGAGCTGTGGGTTGGTTGAGGGTAAGCTGCTGAAGGTGGGGGTTGGCAGAGTGACTCTACTGATTTCAGCTGGGCTCCCTTATGGGCTTGGGGCCCAGGTGGAGTTCAGTGATACAGGCTTTGCCCAGCTGGGTCAGGTCATCTTTAACTACACATCTCTTATCCTCTTCCTGTGTCCAGCTGATTATCTCAGGCATATTCTTCTTTATCTTTGCAGATTAGTCTTTGCTGCTTCCTTAGTAAAATAGCTATATGGCAATTCTTATTCTCAGGTTTGTCCCATACCCATTTAAGAAAACAACTAAACTGTCTTCCTCAAGTCCTTCCTGGGGAAGAAACTTTCTAGTCAGGAGGTGTGGTTATATTAGGCAAAGTCAATTGCCTAGGCCTGCTGTAACTATATGGGAAATGAATGAATGGGCAAAAGACAAATACAACCATGTACCATATTAATGACATATTGATTATTTGAATTAATTGTATTGTGAGTGGAGATTATGAGGGGATTATTCTTAGTTGTTGCTTATAGAGAACAAGATTCTTAGTACTTTGATCAGTTTAGTTATTTGACTATGATTCTTCATGGGACATTTGGTTGGTTTGTTCAGAGTTATCCTTCCTTCCTTCCTCCCTCCCTCCCTTCCTTCTTTCCTTCCTTCTTTCCCTATCCTTTCCCTTCCTCCCTCCGTCCATCCTTCTTTCCTTCCTTCCTTTTCTGTTTCTTTGCTACATCTGCAATTTCTGGTTTTGTTTTTTCTCCCTCATTTCATAGATTTAGTGGAAATCTCAAGGAATGCTTAAATGAACTCTGATTATTCATTCCCTTTGTTATTGCTGCTTCTGTAGTCAAAGATCAAGCCAGGTAACCCATTGGTGGCCTTACCATATGCAATGTTCTTTCTATCTTCAAGTTTCTATCTTAAAGACCATTCAAAATTGGTTTATCAATACTGATTTTTCTCTACCGTGTAGTGCTCAGCCTTTTCTTCAGTTGGGATGGATTTCTCTACTGCTCACTTTCTATCAATCCTGTCTCCATGACTTTTCTTGAAATTTCCCATTGAAAATGTCATCTTACCTATTCTGACCCCTCAGGCAAGGTGTATCAATGTCTGAAGGCATCATCAGTCCCATATTCCCCATGACTCCTTTATGAGGCCACATGAGCTATTCCATTATCAGCTATTTTTTCTTCTCTGAATTTATGATACTTCTCTCTTAGCTAACTCCAGTCATTTGCATCTAACTGCATGTTGCCTTATATTCTTTTCTCACATTCTCTTTTTCATTCCTTTCCATCCTGCACTAGATTACTTACTTTGTCAGCAAAGTTACCAAATTTTGTGCCTCTTTTATATTCCCCAAGAACCAGAGAAAATGCCAATCACATAATAGGTGCTTAATAACAAACCTGTTATCTGATTGTAGAGTCCTTATTAGAGTATCAAAATGATGATTATATTATCAGAAAATCATCTGTTATCATTCTCTGAATTATCACATCTTTTGCTCAACTTTTTTATTCAGTCTTTATTTCTTTCTTTCTAGAGATTATTCTTTTCCATTATAAGGGCAATGTCTGGGAGAAAGATACTGTTATACTCTGCCATCCATTTCTCCATGAGTCTGGTAGAAAATGGATGATTCAAATAACTTCTTCCTAATGTGATTTATATGAAAGGGAAGTATTTTCTATTTCCCCCTTATGTGCTCTTATTTTGAATTGCAAATATTCACTTTCACATATATTTAAAAGTTATTTTGACAGTATGTAATGGAGATTTAAAACATTCTGAACTTGGCTGTTTTCCCTTGATCAAATCTTTTTTTAGTAGAAACACTGTAAATACACCAACAAGTGTCAGAACATACAGTATAGTGAACAGCCAAGGACAATCTGTTATGATATTCTGCATATTAAAGACCAGTTTGTTTATGCCACCAGGAGGAATTCATTTTTAGTATTTCAATTTGATGGATTTAGTGAGAATGATATAATTTGCTTCACTAAACAACAGTGCCACAGCAGAAGGATATCCATTACTCTTTACTTGGTGTTAAAAGGAAGAAGTTGTAATGATAGAAAAGAGTTTAGTTCGCCAAAGAGGCAGTATTCCTAGAATTAGCAGAAGGAAATTCAGCTATGATAGTTGGAAATTGAGTGGCAATAATTCCATTCAAAAAGGTCAGTGGAATGGGTCAGGAACTTGCGTCACGACAGGAGAAGTGAAGCTGCTAGCTCTTATGTGTAGAGGGCTGGGAACTGAGGAGTAGTCTCCAGAGAATAACTGATATGAGCTATAATCTTCCTGACTGACTTTCCAGAATGGGGATAGAGCTGTGGGAAGGATCACAAGTAATTCCTGAGTTGTCAAACTTAGACGAAGCAAAACCTCAGGCTTTCTTTCCTCATCTTCATTCCTTTTTTTTTTTCACCCCCATTTCTTCCTTCTCTAACTTTAACTTGTTCTTTTCCTCTTACTCCAACCAATTTTCATTTATGAGTGATCAGATAGGCCCTTAGAGAGGAATGATTGATTAAAAGCTACTAGTCTTATGAGAAGGACAAAATCAAATGTTTTGGGCACTGTTGTTGATTATTCTGATGGCAAAGAAAAAGAAGAAACACTCAGGATCAAAGATAAGCAAAATTAATTAAGTCAATATTCCTTAACATGTATTTCTTAAGGGAGGACATGTAAAGATGTGTAAGAGTTCATGCTTTCAAATTGTTTGCAATCAGTTGAAAAAAAAGTTATATAGCAAAGGGATATATGAGAAAAAAATAAGCAACTGATGGTTTAAAGGAATATATGTTAAGAGCAAATTCCCTGTTACAGATAGAAGTGTGAAAGAGGACGTCATCAGTGTTAACTGAGGGTCGTCCAAGGAATGTGGGCTTCAAGCTGGGGTTTGGGCAACACTGTATGTAAGACTCAAACAGATTAAACCATGGCTGGGACTAAGTTTGAGCAAAGGGTCAGAAGCAGTTCTAGATAGGTTTAGCTCAGGTAGTAGGATTTTAAATGGTAGAAAATTGTGGGAAAGTGACTTGGGGTCAGTTTGTGCCAGAGTGGAAAGCTTAGGCCGATTCAGGATGTGCTTGGCAACCACTTATGGTAACCATGGGAAATAAAGATTTACAGAATGCAAAAGAATAGGAATTAAGGGTTCGGGTGACTGATCAGGGTTGGGAGAGTTGGATAGTGAGGTACCTAGACCAGAGAAGGCCTAAAAGGGATACATTTTGAAGGCTGGCCTATTAAAGTGAATGGAGGCACATGAAAAAAAAAAAGTCGAGAAGGAAGTGGCTTTGTGAAGGTGATAGTTTTGAGGTTTTGGTGGCTAAGAAATAGACAAGTGAGAAAACCCATTTTTTAGTAAGGAGATCCTGTCCGGAGTATGGGAGAGAGTATCAAGCTAAAGTTGTGAATTTATGTTAGCTACCCTGAAATGATGGTTGAATCCATGAAAATGGATATTTTCCATGATAGAAGTGCATTCATAGGGTTGGCATATCCATGAGGAATGTGTATTGGGAGAGTTAGGAACAGTGAGGGAAGAAAGGGCAGTTATAAGAATAGGAGAACACAACTGGTGCTTGGAGTAGTGACAGTCTCAGAACCAAAGGGGGATCTGGAACTCTTAGGTCAGCTGGGTTACTCTGAGACCAAGAGGATAAAAAGGAGGATCACCTTGGATGGAGAACAGAGAAGAATCAGAGGTCTTTTATAGTGATCATTTGCTTGTCTGCAGAGTTACTTCCCTGGGAAGGAATGAGTTAGTTTTTTCTTGTTCGTTCTTCATTAATACAAATAAAAAAAAAACAGGTGGTAAAACAAATTGGAAAACAATGTGCACACAACTAACACTCCTGGAGAAAAGGAATTCACACTGTCTCTTGCTAACCTGCTCTGATACTCAATGGCACTTGTTACCCTGGAGTTCTTTTTAAAATCATTATGCAAAATTCCAGTTGCTCTCATTTAAGCTGATTTTTTTTCTAGCTTTCTTTTGTTTATCCTCAGGGGACATGAAGAGCATATGGTAACTATCTCTCAAGTAATAATATTCATATTTTTGAAATAGGTAATACACCAAGACTTTTTTTTTTTTTTCCATTCTAGGTTGCCATTCTTCTGGCTAAATAACACTAACTAGTTTATCCTTTTTTATGGGCACTTCTTCCCGGGATAGTGGCTCAGACTGAGTCAAATTTAGCAAGTCTGCATCTCTGAACCCAGAGTTGAGAAGCAATATGAACTGTCCAACAGCTCTTGGGAGCCATGCAAGCCCGATGGAGCCTGTTACTGTGTGTGCCCGTGCTCCATTCCCACTCCCATCCACAAGGAAGATTTATCTGCAGCATTCATAAATGAGCAAAAAGATACAGAGGAAAAAAAATCCCTTTGCAGTTCATTCCCGTTAGGTACTGCTATTGCCTGAAAAGGAGAGGTGATGATTTTAGTTGCATTTATAATTGTGAAACTTCTTTTGCTTTTTCTCATTTGGAGGCTCCAGTTACTTCTTCTAAATTTGCTTGCTTTTTCTCTTTACCTCTCTCCGTCTCCCCCTTCTTCTCTACCTCCCTCTTCCAACACAGTGCTTTACATGGCAACAGTTACCAAGGAAAGAGAAGCATTTTATGAGAAATTCCAAGATTCGGTTAGAAAAATGAACACAAAATGCCCATGTTTTATCAATAGATAGCATTCAGCTAAGAGCTGGTTATAAAAAGAAACATTTGCCTGCCCAAAGAAACCACCATCAAAATCTTGGAATAAGAGAAATGGACTTGTTTAATATTGGCTGTTTGTTCTTTCCTCGTGAGGAGAAATGGCTGAATATGCTCATTTTCGTACTTTAAGTCATCATCAATCACAGAGTTGCAGGCACATTTCTCGCGGGCTGCCTCCACTGGCTGTCAGTGAGAAGCAAGCAGCTGTTGGGGAGATACTGAAGAAAAGCACGGTGAGTGCCGCCCTCCCGGCTCCTTCTCCAGGCACAGGTGGAGATATTTATGCACAGGGAGGGAAACGAAGGGCAAGCATCCAGGTTCTTTCCTAGCTGTCTCCTTAGAAAGCTCTGCTTTTTGGACAGTCCTCAAAGCATGACACAGCTGAGACTTGGTATAGATACACACACGCAGTTTCGTGTTTATTTGTGGCTGCTTCCTTCTGGCAATCCTTTGGCAGGTAGAATCAGATTCTTCTCTTTGAACAGCACAGCCAACTGAGATTTCCCTTTGTGTTTAGTAAATATTTGGGCATTGTAGATTGTGTCAGCGGTGGTTCCTTTTATGCTTCAAAGATGGAAAACTTCTCTTCCTGAAACCTGACTGTTGATATGGGGAAGTGGGGATAGCCAGGTGGAAACTGGACAAGGAGTTAGGATGTATATTTCTCATTAGTAGTAACTTTTTTTTTAAAAGATTAAAAGATTTTATTTATTTATTAGAGAGAGAGAGAGATCACAAGTAGGCAGAGAGGCAGGCAGAGAGAGGGGGGGAAGCAGGCTCCCCGCCAAGCAGAGAGCCCGATGCAGGGCTCGATCCCAGGACCCTGAGATCATGACCTGGGCCACCCAGGTGCCCCTAGTAGTAACTTTTCCTTATCCATTTTATCATACTTGAAAATAGAACACGCTGTAGGTTAGAAACCTAATTTTATGATTACAAACCTAATTTTACAAGGTTCTACTTTTGGGGTGTTTTACTAATCCATTTATCAGTTTTTACTTTTCAGTGCATATTGATGTTGAGGTATTTTAATGCGTACTTTAAAGCTGTAATTTTGGAGGTGAAGAATCCTACCATAATAATGCCAACAAAGGGGCACCTGAGTGGCTCAGTGGGTTAAAGCCTTCGCCTTAGGCTCAGGTCATGATCTCAGGGTCCTGGGATCGAGCCCTGCATCAGGCTCTCTGTTCAGCAGGGAGTCTGCTCCCCCCACCCTCACTGCCTGCCTCTCTCCCTACTTGTGACTCTCTCCCTCTGTCAAATAAATAAATAAAATCTTTGAAAAAATAATTCCAACAAAGGTGAGTAGGGATATACAAGAATACTTCACAAGTAGAACAGATCAAATGGACTTCCTCCTGAATTGCTGTTTAAAAAGTTTGTTAGTCACTATTGTCACCATCGGTTTAGCCCAAAGTTAATGAAATAAGACTATAATTTTGATGTAAGACATCAAACACCTCATAATTATCATCATTACCCATCTTTTTCCACCATTATCTGTCACTGTTATTATTGTATTTTTATTGCTTGGGTTAATCCAGTCCTAACAGAGCATAATGGTATGGAAATTATTTAATTACAAGTGCAAACCTTATCAACTCAGAAATCATTTAGTCCTGTGACAGAAATCTGGAAATACCACCTCCTGGAAGGACTTGTTCTATATGCCTTGAAGGTATTTAACTCATAGATGCAGAGAAATATGTAGGTTGCCTGGCAGCGGAGTTTTCTGTTTACTCTTGTTTTAATTTTGCCTCTGCATCATGGAATCTTGAACTTTAGTGTTCAGAGGAGGCACTTAAGTCCCCTTGCTAAATATACACATTTGGGGATCTCATCGTAGCAGATCTCTGGTGGGGCTCTTGGAATCTCTCTGCTATTTCTTTTTTCTTTTATTTTTTTGGTTTATTGACAGGCATCTCAGATGTTTCTGAAACAGGTGGCTGGAAGAACACATTTTATGGAATATCCCACTCTGCCCTCATAAAAAGAATTCATTATTCTGCCTCTGTTTTTGCTATATTATCATCTAATAGAATGTGATTATAAATACATAATCATTACAATTACTGTTATGTAAATCATTAGAGTTACTTTAGTCCAAATTACACTGGTCATTAATAATTAATAATGATGATGAATGAGAGCAGTAGCATATATGTGGTACTTATGATGCCAGATACTCTTCTAAAGGATTTGCATGTATTAATCTCACAGTGGTCTTTTGAGGCAGGTAACATCATATCCCCATGTTCTAGAAGAGAAGCTTCACCTGGAAGAGGCTGCCCATTAAGTCACGGAGGTGAAAGAGTGGGTCTGGAACCATGCTGCATGGGTTCAAAGTCTCTCCCTGCCACTTACAGGCTGTATCACAATGTCAGGTGTCCTCTTCCTGACTATCAAAGACAGGTGTAGGAATTAAGGGTCCGGGTATGACCAAGGCTCACCTCCCAGGGCAGTGATGAGGATGACATGAGCTAAAACGTGCAAGTGTTTGAAGGCCAGCCTGGAAAGCCATCCATGCTCTAGTATTCTGTTATCACCCTCTGTAGTGACAACTCTGCCTTTCCTGCCCTTTTCTGAGTTAATGTCATTAACATCCCAATGCTTCTCTCTGGGGTGTTAACCATGTTTAGCTGGTAGGAGTGCTTCCTCTTTTTTTCTTTTTCTTTCTTTTTTTTGTGGGGGGAATCATTGTAAAACATTCAGTTCTTAGTTAATTTTAATAGGTGAACATCCAAATATTAGGCATAATTAATAACTTTATTATCTAATCAGAAAGTAAAAACACAACATGTGTGACCAGGAGATTAACGTGCACATGTCCATGTGTATTACCACTATTGAATTCATTTACATTTTTAGGATAAAATTAAAAAGAAAACGTTGATTCCCTTTCTCTAGCAGATTGAATTATAGGCATTAGCTCTCCGCAGTTTTTCCCACCTTGAGTAGGACTATCCCCCAGCACACTGTCACTTGACAGCTGCTTCTTGGCCCTTCTGCCTCTGAGGCAGGCTCACAAACCCCTGTGGGTTTGGAAGGTATTTGCAACTGCCAATGTCAGTGGGACATGGCTTACCAGTCCCTGTCCTGTGTCCATTGCTCTCTCTTGGTTCCTTGGACTATGGTTCTCAGTATCTTGTGTGTATTAGCTTCACCTGAGGTTCTTTTATAAATGCAAATTCTTAAGGACTATATTGAGATTCGGTAGGTCTAAAATAGAGCTCAGGAATCTGAGCCCCCTCACCGTCCCCTCCCTTCAGGTGACCCTGACCATAGCCACTCCATGGACTTCTCTTTGAGAAACACTAACTTGGACTATAGAGAAGAACAGTGTGCATGCATGAAAATTTGGGCAAAAGAGATTGAAGACTAGAAACATTTCAAAAGAAAACGAGACTGCCTTTCTTGAGGACTTCATATCAATAATGGGTGTAGAGAGAGGGGTTTTGCAGCAGGGTTCAGAATCTGAGCAGTGATGAGATGGGAGTTAGCCCAGTGATGGGTATTAAGGAGGGCATGTGTTATAATGAGCCGTAGGTGTTATAAGCAAATAATGAATCATGAAATACTATATCAAAAACTAATGATGTACTGTATGACAACTGACATAACAATTAAAAAATATAATAAATAAGGAAAAGAAAAAAAATTGTAAAAAATGGAATTGAGTAAAGCTGGGAATACTAATAAGGAGACCACTCTGAAGATGAGCTTGTGCCAAAAGTGAAATTACGTACAGGTTTACCCTCTTGATTTTCTTTTATTTGTTTGGCCTACTCTCTCTGCCCTAATGCGCTGCTAAAGATCCCACTTAGAGTGCATTGGGGTTTCAGGGGATTGTTGCATATGTATAGAGGGAAGGTTTTTCAGGTTGTGCTTGGAAGCCTGTGGGTTTGTTGATATATGTAGACATGGATTAAAAAGGAGAAATAAAGATGGGGGAAAAGATCTTAAACAAGAAACCAGAGCCCCTCCTAGACAATAATTCAATTGAGAATGATCTCAAGAATTGAGATCATTGATAATCAATAATTATATTAGAATATATATATTCTATAAAACCTCTAGATCTGCTTCTTTTAAACTTTAACAGACACTACAAAGCACTGAGCTAGGAACTTTTAAAAAATATTAGCACATTGAATTTCATTAACCACTTTGTGAGGTAGGTAATAATATGCCAGTATTTCACACAAGGAAACTGGGAAGTTCAGTAACTTTCCCAAAGGGTAGAAAGAGGAGGCAGTGAGGTGAAGGTGCCACATGTTGGAGGAGATACACCATCATTTTAGTAGAAAAGTAGACTGCATTTAGAGTCCGCCCCAAAGGAAACTGCTTTAATTAATTAGAATGAATAATTCTCTAAGAATCAGAACCCATAACTCAAACAAAATGTAAACAGTTCTGGCACCAAAAGTAACTCTCTGGGAGTGGGGGCTGATGGGCGAGGTTACCTAATCCCACCTGGGACAGTTCTTAGATTTCTGGAAATGGGCATAAGAGATAGATTAAAGAATCAGAATATATTTATTAGACTCTCTGCTACCCATATTTTTTTTTGTAAATCTGGGTGAACAATATCAGTGCCCTAATTTTTTTTCCCCCTTGGCCCACAGAACTCAACTCAAAATCTTGCATGGAAATCTTTCCCAAGGATCTTTTTTTGAGTTAAGAATATTGTTTTTTTTTCCATCCCCCCAAAATGTTTATGAATCAATTAATATTCATCTCAAGTTTAATCTTCTATGACTGATAGCAATAGTATTCATTCTAACTGACATTCAAAGACATTTTACTCTAGGTGGTCACTGAATTGTTTTACTCACATTCCGTTATATGAAACAGTACAGTTTACTTTGATTAATCCAGTGTTATTGGACATTGTGGTTATTTTCCAACTTTTGCTATGAGATACAATGTTGTAGGAATCCTATCTGTACCTAATGATGTAAAATGTTTATAATCATATCCTTAGGATAAATTTGCAGAAGTGAAATTGCTAGTGTAAAGTCAGTATTTTTAGGTTTTTAGCACGTTTTGCCAGATTTCCTTCCAGGAATGTTACAGCAGTTTGTATATCTACCAACAACACTGGAAGATTTTTATAAAAATGTTTAAAGGAAGTGAATGGCAGATTGACAACCTGTGGGTTCTCCGTAGCTGCCTAGCAGTCTTTAGCAAGAAATAAGTCCAATTACCTGTTTCCTCAGAAAAAGGAATCAAGTTTATGTTTCAGTCTGTCTAATACACTGCTATGTAAGTAGTAAGGAAAGTTTTCTAAAAGTCATAGGGGGTAAAGTGTTATAAATTCTTGAGGAATAAGTAAAACTCCTGGTATCTGAGAGACTTACATTCCCTGTCACCATTTAGGTCATTGAGGTCTCACTCAAAAGGTGACTTCTCACCTTTTTTTTTTTTTTTTAAGATTTTATTTATTTATTTGACACAGAGAGAGAGAGAGAGAGAGAGAGAGAGAGAGATCACAAGTAGGCAGAGAGGCAGGCAGAGAGAAGGGGAAGCAGGCTCCCCGCTGAGCAGAGAGCCCAATGCGGGGCTCGAGATCATGACCTGAGATCATGACCTGAGCCGAAGGCAGAGGCTTTAACCCACTGAGCCACCCAGGCGCCCCATCCAATGTCACCTTTACAGAGAATTCTTTCCTGCTACTGGATCTAAAACAGTCTCCCCAACCAACAGTCACTCTATATCATTACGCTGTCTTATTTTTTTTAATAGTGATTACCATTATTTGTTTGTGACTTTATTGCCTTTCTCCTCATTACATCACAGACTTCTAGGTATCAAGAGTCCTTTCCTATACTAGTCATTTTATTCTCTGGGACCTAAAATAGTGCTTGAAACATGAAAGACATCTATATATCCTGTGAGTGAATGAATGAGTGAATGAATGAATGCTGGTCCTATTAAATCCCAAAGTTCACGCTTTGCTATTCATGCACAGCTGCTAAGTCTGCAGTACAACACTATTAAGGGACAGAATGTACACATGGGCAATGTGTCCTTTGTGACCCTGTCTAAGGTATTCCACCTTGTAGATGAAGATAAGCAGGAGAGGACTAATTATTAAAGAATCAATAGCATTGGCCCTTTGGTTACAAATGTTAGTTAATTTCCCCTTGGATTTTCCCTATGAGTTGCTGTTTAATGGTCTCAGGCTTTTGTTATACAGAAGTTTGGCTGTACTTTCCTCTTTGCTTCCTTAAGGGCTATGCCCTCTGGGTAGCTGCTTTAATCAATGTTCTCAGTCTCTGTCTCCTATGGATAAAGGTTTTGCAAAACATATTAAGATCCTAATGTCAACTTCTCTTAAGATTATTTTTGTCCAATAAAAGGTGTCCCGAGAGATATGACTTTGAGAGCAAGTATCTTAATAGTTTAACCGTGCACCTTAACTAGGAGAATATGTTTATTTCACTTGGACCGGTATAGAGTCTTCATGGTCCCCCATGGTATACCCAGCATTTACACAATGACTGGTACATAGGAAACATTCCAAAAAAATGTTGAATATGTGAACAAGATAATCAATGTCTGTCCTACCTATCAAGAAACTCAGTTGGGGATCTATTATATGTTCTGGGTAATTCCTTCAAGCAGAAAGAATCTATGTGGCTCTCCTGCTTATGTGTAAGTTGAACTGCTGAGTATCGGCAGTGGAAATTGCTTCAGTGGGGATTTAACTGGCTTTAATTTATGAGAATCTCATTTGCCATATTGGGAAGAATGCCTACTGACTTCTCTGGCTCTCCAAAGAAACCCAGGTCTCCCCAAAATGACTGGCATATCACAAGTTTTCAATGTTATGTTCTTTTATATGTCTGCAGTTAAGGAAAGCACCATTGGCATGTTCCCACTGTAAGGTAATGATAATACTTGCAGTAGCCTTTATAACATATCCACTATGCACCAGATACTGAAAAGGATGCTTTGTATTCCTTATGTGATTTAAATCTAGTAACACAGTGGGGAGTACCTGGGTAGCTCAGTCAGTTAAGCATCGGATTCTTGATTTCAGCTTAGATCATGATCTTGAGGTCATGAGATGAAGCCCCCCACCGAGCCCCCCCCTCAGGCTCTGCATTCAGCGGGGCTCTGCTTGAGATTCTCTCTCTCTCCCTCTCCATCTGCTCTTCCCCCGTCCTCTCTCTCTCTCCCTTAATAAATAAATCAGTCTTTAAAAAATAAATCTAATAACACATCAAAACAGTTGTTTTTATTCCATGTTGCCAATGAGGAACTGGAGATACCGAAGATTAAGTACTCTGCCCAAAGTTAAATAGCTCTTAACAGATGGAGTTTAGATTTGAATCCAATTCCATCTGACTTAAAACCTGTCCTTTCCAGTATCATGACATGTTACATCTATAGCCTTCTTTCACTGGGTCTTAGTCTTTTATTGTAGTGGAATTTGAATGGCTATTGCAGAGGAATCTCTCACAATCCCTTCCTTGGTCACTTTCAAGCCAATCTGAATCCCAAAACCATAATATTTTTATAAACTCCATCATTATAGTCCCAAACTAGATAAATAACTTTTAAAGACCTTCAGCTAACACGCCTCTCCCTCCGTTACTACATTAACAATGTAATTTTCCCTGGTGTTGCCCTGAGCGTTAAAAGAATTAAAACACTGGAGGCAGGATTTGTCAAGAGACAATTTTGTTTTGTTTTGCTTTATTGTAGTTGCTATTGTTTCTGGTACTTTTTCTCTTTCCTTCATTCGACTTTTTCTTTTTCCAATCTTGGCTTGAAGGACAACTTTCTGTGCATGTTCAGGAATCCGTAGCAAAGGAAACAAGCTCAATAATTTGTCTGCCCCTATTTGGATGTTAATATTGGATTGCTGCAGCCAGGAAAACAGACAGAGCCCCTGTGAACATCATTGTGTTTGGGCTGCAGCTTGGGTTGTTAAAGTGCAGTTTTTACTGTTGGCATTTCCGCCACCTGCTATGGGTAATAACCGTCTAAAGGACAAATCCCCCTGTCTGTGATTTTTCTTCCCGGGCTTCATTGGAGAAAGACTGTGAAATGATTTATTCCTCTGTACATGTGAAGCTACAATGTATTCTCAGGTGCAGAGTTTTGGCCTCTGATACTTTATGTTCTTAGGTTAATCCATTAACTTGCCTGGGGGAAAAGGGACAGGGAAGATGGATGAAGGTGTTAGAAAAACCTAGATGAGAAGGATCTCAAAAAATCTCAACTACTGTCTCTTCCTCCCTGTTCCCATCTGCTCCTAGGAAGTCCTTTAGAGGAAATTGGGTCTGTTAATAACAATGCTTTGTACCTGTTGTTATAAATGAGACCAGTTCTTTTTCACTAGGTGGGTATAATGGATCGTTTACTCGTCTTCCCATATCCCCCTCAAAAGAACATGTGAACACACACACACACACACACACACACACACACACACACATAAATGGCTTTGTGCTTCAAGTGTGGGGAATGCTGGAGGAAAGAAAACTAAGTAAGTCTTTTTTACTGCAGACCTACTCAGAGACTTCAAAAAAGTCACACAATTTATGAATCTCTCTAGGAAGGACATATAGTGTACAACATTTTTCAACTTTATTTGACCTCAGGGTGCCTTTTTATAGGCAGCGTAGGGACTAATGTTCTATTGAACACACTTTGGAGAGCATTGGACTTGATCACTTTCATTACAATTTTGTAATTAGTTTGCAAACTTGTCTTGTTGCTTGGGTAAATTGGCTTTTCAGTTCAAGTGACAATTTTTTATCTACAATTTTTCACATCGCAAGTGTATTTTTATAGTGACTACCAGAATTTATGATTCTAAAAAGATTCTACAAGAGCATTATTTCAGTGACTACTCTTTTTTCCTCCCTCCTACCTCTATTTTCCCTCTGTTCTTACAATGCCGTGAATGGACCTAAAAAGAAAGCTAAATAGGTTATAAAGGGGTGCATGACTCTGTGGATGGATTGGTGTGTTAATGATATAGTATGCAAGTGATCTGTGAACAGGCTGTATTAATTAGATTTCAAGAACTTGTATATAAAATTAACAGATGCTGGATTTCTCTTTGTGTGCATTTTGCTTTTCTGTTAGCACTAATGTGTCAGATTCATGGAATCAACATGAATGAATAGAGTCAAACATAGCATGGTAAAAATACAATGTCATTTTTAAAATATAATATTCCTAATATACCACGTCATAAATTGCTTTAAAGAATCAATGAAAAGCAAGAAGAAGCACGTACAAGGAGACTCTAACCATGGTAGACAGCACGTTTCAGAACCCACATGACAGAGGTTAAGACTTCCCTGAAGACATCAGTATTCCTGTCCCAGCTCCTTGATTTCTTGGTATGTCAGAACTGGAAGACTGGCCAGGAGAGACTGATTCTTGGGACTGTCATAATGTACCCATGGGACCACATAGCATTTGCATCCTTGGAAAATTATGCTGTTTGGTTTTAAGGGATCAAGTATAAAGACATGTTTTTCTTCCCTTCCAAGTCAATTAATTTCATAAAGAAAACATGCTGAAATGAAAAAGCTTAATTGTTAAATGTGGTATTGCCATAACTACACATATTCTATGTTGTAGTTATGGTTATGGCTCAGCCATAATGTCCGGTTTTCATGAGGCTCTTGCTTAAAGGAAAACCACAACTTTTTGATTATGAAAGAAAGGAATGAGTTTGTTACCTTGTTTTCTGAGTGTTGGTATCTCAGAGCCCCTGTAGAGGCTGTGAGGACAGTTGTGTGGTCACCTGGAAAGGCTTCCACTGGCACATGAAAGAAGGCTATCCCATTTTTCGAATGGTTAAAGAGAGCTAGCTTTCCTAGAGATACAGATCTCCACAGTGTTGATGGTCCATTTTAGCACCTTCTCTCTATAAACGTATCCCTCCTCACATAGCATTTGTTAACTTATTAAATAAATGTACACCTTTTAGAAATAATAGAGAATGGAGTGGTGGTTTTGTGTGTGTGCATATAAAGGGGTTGAAATGGTGCAAGTTTTAGAAGTAAATGTTAACAAAAATATTTTGTGACGTTGGAAGACCGAAACAATAAAAGAATGAAATAAAGAGATGTTTTCTCTGGTGCTTTTCCTGGTGTGACTGTCTTGAGACTGTTCTGGTTATTTATTGCTGTGTAACAAACATTCGCAAATGCAGTAGCTTATAAATAACAATTATTTTATGATTTTACATGTTCTGTGAGGCAGGAATTTGGACAGGGTACTGTGGGGATGGTTTATCTCTGCTCCCCAGTATAGGGGGGGGTCTCAACTGGGAAGACTTGAAGAATCAGGGGTGACTCTCATGCCTGGGACCTGGAATTATTTAGAAGCTTCTTTACTAATATTTGGAGCCTGGACTTGGATGAGTCAAAGGCTGAACTGAGCTGGGACTCTCAATATGACCTTTCTATGTAGCTCAGGCTTCTCATTCACAGGTTTTCTGAGAGAAAATGTCCTAAGAGCAAGCATCTGGGGAGGGAATGTTCCAAAAATACCAAGTCGAAACTGCATTGCCTATTCTGACCTGGCCCTCAGAAGCCCTGTAGCCCCTTCTACCACATTTCCCTGGTTACAAATGAGTCACTCAAGCCAACCCAGATTCAAGGGGAGAGAGAATTAGACTCTACTTGTTGAGGAAGGAGAGGCAAAGTCACATTGCAAAAGAAGCAAGTTGGGTGGGACATGTTGTCATGGCTGTCTTTGAAAAACACAGTTCTCTGCAGACATTATTTGGTCATTTTGGAAAAGAGTACGGTGATTGTATCTTTATAGTATTTGTTTGACAAGTCAGGCCCTTCATCAAGCGAACAAAAGATGGATCACTTTAAAGTGCTCTCTATTTGAACGTTGCCTTTCTTCACCTTTCTAGGAATGCTCTAAGATAATACGCGGGAAGTAACTGGCACTACTTTCTTCATTTGTATAGATCATTTAACAATAACCATTACTTAATAAGTATTATAGGAAAAACATCATAGAATGGAAAGTCAGAAAGTAATGGGAACATACAAGTAAGAAGTGAAATTAATGGATAATGAAGAAGTGGAAATACTTAGTCCAGAGTAGCATATACAAATGATATCCTAGTGACCGTTGACCATTGCTATTTAGAAGAATGACATTTAGAAGAATCATCTACAGGATTAAAAAAAGCAAGAGACCCTGGTACACAGACTCCTCCTCTAGAAACATTGATTTAGTTGTTGTGAGGTGTGAACCCCAGGTGTCCAAATTCAAAAGTGCAGCCAATGCAGAGAATCATTGTTCTAAACTTTCAGAAGAGCACATAGGAGAAAAAAACTTTAATTGTAATGTTTAGTGGCCTTAGTGAATTCTTATCAAAAAATACTCCTCTAAGCAGACTCTTCATTGCCTCTTCACCCTTCTGCAGATTATTCTGCAGCAGATACTGTGGGACTCATAGCCTACTTGTGGACGAGGCCCACATACCAATATGTAAAGCAAAACAACTTCTTTCCTTGATGTTATCATTGAACCCTAAAATATCAACCCTATAATTAACACTATTTTTATTTGGCATGATAAGTTTCCTCCTTTTTTTTAACTAGATATTGGGATCGTCTATAACCTGGAACCAAAAGCCATTCATTCCCACACATGCATTTTACTGATGGCTCTGTTAGTGTGCTCTGCAGATCCACCATGGAGTCAGACAGATCTGGGTTTGAATTCTGCCTCTGCCACCGTCCTATGTGGAGTGACCTTCAGCAGTCTTCCCATCTCACTGCTTGCCCACACGTTGGGAGCAAATAGAATACTTGTGTCTCAAAATGGCTGTCGGAATTAAAATCACTTCTTTTATTCAGCAAACCTTTACTGAGCACAGGACTATCCTCAGACCGTGTTCTGCACAACTAAATGTTCTGCATTTAGTGTTGAGCGAGACAACCATACTTTGTATTCTCTTGAGGGACAGAGGCAATAAGTAAGTTAAAAAGAAGAAAAGAATTTCAGTTTCTGATAGAAGCTGGGATAAAACAGGATAAAGCAAAAGAGGATGATTGAGAGATCCTTTAGGTTGTGTAAATAGGAAGAGCTCAAGACCCAAATGATAAAGGGCAGTTCTGTGAGGACCAGAAAAGCACACCTGGGTCAGAGAAGTTGTTCATGAAAAGGCCTGATGGCAAAAATAAGGTTGACTTGTTTAGGAATCAGACAAAGGCAGTGAGCCTGGATGCAATTAAGAGTGGGGAGAGTGTGGGGGAGTGGGCTGGGAGGTAGGCAGGGGCCTGGTCAGGTAAGCCAGGGAAAGGGGTTCACCGTCCCTGTGAGTCCAATGCTGAGCATTCATAGAATTTTAAGCAAAGGAATAAATTCTTTAATTTATGGAGAGGCAAGAGGGAAATGGGAAGCTCAGTCAGGAAGCTGTTGTAATTTATAATTGTCCCAGAGAAATACGGTGTCATTTAGGGTGGTTCTGGTAGAAGCGGGGGCGGAAGGGGAAGAAAAGGGCGTTCAGTTGTGCTGTGAACCTGAAACTGTTATAAAATAGAAAATCTATTTTAAAAATCACATAAATGTAAGTAGATATATAATGTAATTTTTACATTGTAGTTATGCAGCAACTATGGTTATCCTTGTTATCATTAGTAGTAGTAAGACCTAAATGCAAGATTCTTGTTCTGTCATTACTGTTGCTTTTGTGGGAAGATTTAATAAGAAAAGCAGAGAAGTTTTTCCAGATTGTATTTGTTATCATTAAAGGCTTTCCCTCTGAAGTGCACTACGATGCCAAGAGGGCCTGGTTAGCTTAAGATCTTGGTAGAGGGAGGCTACTGAGTTTAGTGGTTTGGGTCTACCAAAGGTAAAGGCAAAGAGCCAAAATGTTTGATGGATGTTTACTTCAATTTCCACATTTGATGGTCAAATAATTATATTTAAATAAAAATCCAACAGAATTTGATCATTAAATGGTGTGGTTCTATGGTCACATGATATTTGATACCACTTTAACCCAAATTAGTTTCATGATCCTGTACAGACAGAATTGTTTTCCCCTCAAACAGGGGGGACAGGTATGCACAAGCAGGATAAATACTTGTCTTTCAGGATATTAAATTTGGGCAGCACTGGTTGGAAGACCACTGCAAATGCTCACTATCTTGCCATATCAGGATATTTGTAAGAAGTTGTTGTATAGGTCATAGGAATGAGGACGAGTTTATGATTAAGACAATGGGTCTGCAGTGAAATGTAGGTGACAGTTATCAATCTAAATATCTTTACGTTTCATTTTTTAATGGGAAACAACTTACCATCTTTATTTCTTAGGTTCGCACCTGTAAACTGAGATTAAGATATGCTTTCCAGTTTAAAGGATGTTGTCTGCATCGTCAAATAATCCTTTAGCATATGGAGGACTTTAAGGAGAGACTTCCTAGGTAGAGATGATATTTTGTCCATCATGTGCCCCTCCCCCAACAGACTTTATTTATTTTTTAACTTGTTATATTAATTTATTTTTTAAATTAACATATAATGTATTATTTGCTCCAGGGTTCATGTCTGTGAATCATCAGGCTTACACATTTCACAGCACTTACCATAGCACATACCCTCCCCAATGTCCGTAATCCAGCCACCCTATCCCTACTCCCCCCACCCCCCAGCAACCCTCAGTTTGTTTCGTAAGCTTAGGAGTCTCTTATGGTTTGTCTCCTTCCCCATCCCATCCTGTTTCATTTCCCTCCCTCACCCTCCCACGACCCCCTGCCCTGCCTCTCAAATTCTTCATATCAGAGAGATCATATGATAATTGTCTTTCTCTGACTGACTTATTTTGCTTAGCAAAATACCTACATCTGGTTCCATCTACATCGTTGCAAATGGCAAGATTTCATTTCTCTCGATGGCTGCATAGTATTCCCAGACTTTATTTTTTTAAAGAACCGTTAGCTTACAGCAAAATTGAGCAGAAAATACAGACCTTTTCACATACTCCCTATCTTCACAGACATAACAACCTCCTCTGTTGTCAACATCCCTCAGCACTGTGGTACATTTCTTACAACTGATGGATTTCTATTGACACATCATTATCATCCAAAGTCCATCATGATTTACATGAGGGTTCATTCTTGGTGTTGTGCAGTCTATGGACTTTGACAAATGTATAATGTCATGTATCCACCATTATAGTATTATACAAAGTAGTTTCACTGCCCACCCTCCATCCTTATTGTTTCTCCTCTTTATCCTTCCATCCCTTCCTGTGGCAAGCATGGATCTTTTTACTGTCTTCATTGTTTTGTCTCTTCCAGAATGTCATATAGTTGGCATCAAACAGTACATAGCCTTTTCATATTGGTTTCTTTCACTTAGGCTATATACATGTGAATTTCCTCCCAGTCTTCTCGTGACCTATGAGCTCATTTCTTTTGAGTGCTGACTAATACTGTGTTGTTTGCGTGTACCCATTCATTCATCCATTCACCTATTGAAGGGCTTATTGGTTATAGTCATGTGTTGACAATTATGAACAAAGCTGCTGTAAACACCCATCTGTAAGTTTTTGTGTGGACATAAGTCTTCAGCTTACTTGGGTAAATATCAAGGAGTGTAATTCTTGGGTTGTATGGTGAGAATTTGTGGGTTTTGTAAGAAATTGCCAAACTGTCTTCCAGTGTAGCTGTACCATTTTTCATTCTCACCAGCAATGGATGTGAACTCCCATTGCTCCACATCCTCACCAGCATTTGATTTTATTGCCAGTGTTCTGGATTTGGGCCATTCTAGTAGGTGTGTGGTGGTATCTCATTGTTGTTTTAATTTGCAACTCCCTGATAACATGTAACATTGAACATTTTTCATATGCTTATATTTATTCTGCATATTTTATTTGGTGAGATGTCTGTTCATATCCTTTGTCCCATTTTTCGTTGAGTTGTTTGTTTTCTTAATTATGGAGTTTTAAAAGGCTTTTGCATTTTTGGATAACAGTCCTTTATCAGGTATGCCATTCACAAAAATTTTCTCTCAGTAATCTTTGGCTTCTCTTCTCATTCTCATGAAAGCTCCATCAAATTTTGAATTCTATGATTAGAGGAATAACCAAAGCTTAGTAATCTTATTTTAGAGCACATTATCTTTTATTTGCCTCTTTTTTTCTGAGATAGAAAATGGACCTGTACTGATTTCCTCTTTCACAATATTTTTAGTGAAATAAAATGAAGGGACTAGGAAACCTTAGTGAATCCACCAAGAGTTGAGGCCAGGAGATTCACATCCCAATTCTCTACCTGAAGAGAAGGAAAGGCAGAAACCAAATATGTAAAAAGTTTACTTTTGCTATATAGTGGAGCTGGGGACATCATTCATTAATTTACTGAATCTATATTATGGGTTTGTTCTTCCCTCCACATGAATGTTTCCATGATCTAGGTTAGATTGTTGAAGGAAGGTTCCTGCCAGACATTTCTAAGTTTTTTTTTTTTTAATACTCTTTTATCCTGTTCTTTTTACTCTTGTTTTTCCTTTAGAAATTTGCCATTGCCTTCCCTTTAGAAAAAAAAATTATAATTTAATGGGGATGTAGTGGTTTATCTCTATGGACAATTAAATACTTTTAATAAGAATCCCATGTTTCTGAATCACATTTCTTATTAAAAACAAACAAACAAAAAGAATGGTGTTTACCCAAATGGATGTGAAGTAATGGTGATGCTGACCCACTCACAGTAGTAGAGATCGTGGAGATGAACAAAGAGCTTCCTGCCCCTTTGAAAAACAAAATCCATGGTTCACACATTTTTAGTGTTTTTCTCTTGCCAGTCACAGATTATTGGCATTATGCATGATGATAATAAAACAAGACACTATTTTAGGACACAAAGGGAATTTTCTCTCAGAGCCATGACGAACATATCCATTTGAACTTTTTTTTTTTTTAAGATTTTATTTATTTGACAGAGAAAAAGAGATCACAGGTAGGCAGAGAGGCAGGCAGAGAGAGAGGGGGAAGCAGGCTCCCCATTGAGCAGAGAGCCCAATGTGGGGCTCCATCCCAGGACCCTCAGTTCATGACCTGAGCCGAAGGCAGAGGCTTTAATGCACTGAGCCTCCCAGGTGCCTCCCATTTGAACTTTTCATATGTTTTTTTTTGTTTTGTTTCATATGTTTTAAAAACTGTGTTTTTAGTAATAAATTACATAATATGATTTGATGATGCTCAGATATGTTTTGTGTGTGTCAGAGCAGGGAAAGTGTTCTTAGTATATATTGGTACTAAATTTCTATTTATTTTATTCTTGAGGGGGAAAAAAGAAAGGATTTGTCAGCAGTAGGACAACTTAGAGTACCATGTGACAGTGATCAGAGAGTCTATAGATTATCACTATGCCCTTTCCAACTCTTAGGAACACTCTTTCTCAAACAGTGGTGGACACAGGGGTGATGTTTTTTCTATTACGATTGTAAAAAAGAGACCCAGAAACTGGAACTAGAGGTCAGGAAGTCTCATCTTTAGTCTGATGTAGTTCTTAACTAATTATACAAAACAGAAATAATGAGATTTACACTGCCTTTGTCAATATAAGGCACAGATGAGATAATCAGTGCAAATTTCTTGGGGATCTAAAAAATCATTTGTAAGTTAAATAATGAATTATAATGCAAGAAAATAAATGTGGGTTCAACTCAGTTTCTGACACATGATATTTAACACATTCTTACTATTTGGCAGGCAGGGTAGTGTGTTCAAGCTGATAGTGGATGGAGGAAATCACTCACTGGAGCTTAAGGAGATGCCAAAAATCTAGGACCTCTTCAGAGTTAGGATTTACACTGGCTTGAACAGTGCCCCTCAAAATCCATGTCTTTTCTAGAACCTCAGATTGTGGTCTTACTTAGAAATGATATCATTTCAGATGTAATTAGTTCAGATGAGGTCATATTGGGGTAGGGTGAAGTCCTAACCCAGTATAATTGGTGTCCTTAGAATAGGAGGGAAAGAGACACAGAGACAGACACTCACAGAGAGGAGAACATGGTGTGAAGCCACAGACACACAGAGAGCGAAGTTGCCCATGTGACAATAAAGGCAGAGATTGGAGAGAGGCCGGGACAAGCCAAGGAACTCCAAAATTTCCTGGCAACCATGAGAAGCTGGAGAGAAAGCACAGTCCTGCTGACACTTGATTTCAGAATGCTAGCCTCCAGAACCGTAAGAAATTTTATTTCTATTGTTTTAAACCACCCAGTTTGTGGCACTTTGTTGTGGCAGTCCTAGCGAACTAATAGAGGAGTCAAGGAGGCTGCTGAGCCCAGTTGGCCCCTGAGGGACTTCTGCAGAGGCCACTGAAGTAGAGTGACCATAACTAGATCTTGGAAGCCAGGTATGGAGGCAGGGATCCGAGAGCCAGGGAGACTAATGAGGGATAGACATCAAAAGAGTTCTTGGCAATCACCTGTTCCAGATATCACTGTTGCTGCCAATTTCTATCTGCTCACTACCCAAGTCACTCTAATGGACTGAGATGGCTTAGATAGGTTTTGGCTTGAATAAACCCCTAAACATGAAGTAAGTTATAACCAGAAGCCAGAGTATCTTGCTGTACATTGAAAAAGGGAGTTTACTGTCTCTGATCACAGAGCTTCCTTCCTTGTTCCTAGATAAGCTCTTGTACATTTAACACAGTTCTATTCCAGGCTTTTCTTCCTACTCTGTTTTTCTCGGTGGAATCCTAGGTCGTGTTCTAGTTTTTTTCTTGCTGATGTAACAAGTCACCACAATTTGCATGGCTTAAAACAACACAAATCTATTAGACTGTATTTCTTTGGGTGAGGAGTCCAGTATGGGTTGCACTGGACTGAAATCAAGGTGTCAACACACTACATTCCTTTGTGGAGGCTTTAGGGGCAAATCCATTTCCTGCTCATTTGGGATGTTGGCAGGATTGTTTTCTGTGGTTGTAGGATTGAGTTCCCTGTTTTTTTTTTTTTTTTTTTTTTTTTTAAAGATTTTATTTATTTGACAGAGAGAAACACAGTTGGAGAGGGAATACAAGCAGAGGGAATGGTAGCGGGAGAAGCAGGCTCCCTGCTGAGCAAAGAGCCAGATGCGGGGCTCGATCCCAGGACTCTGGAATCATGACCTGAGCCGAAGGCAGACGCTTAACGACTGAGCCACCCAGGCGCCCCTTTTTTTTTTTTTTTTGCTGCCTATAATGTGAAGGCCATTGCCAGCTCCTAGAAACTACTACATTCATTGGCTCATGGCTCCTTAGAAACAGCTGGTCAAGTTTTCTTCCATCAAATCTTCCTGACACAGTCTTTTGTGTCCTTGTCCAATTTTTTAAAGATTTATTTATTATTTGTAAGAGAGAGAGAGAAAGAGAGAAAGCATGTGAGGGGAGGGGCAGAGGGAAAGTCTTAAACAGACTCCGCACTGAGCCCAGAGCCTGAGTGGGGCTCCC
>CM053609.1:101926192-101952739 GCA_028646535.1 Procyon lotor
TACAATTAGGTTTTGAGCCTAGGAAGCTTTGCATGCTCTCCCTGTGAAAAAGTAGATAGACATTTGGAAATGTAAATACACTGTATTTCTTTCTGGATTACACATTTGCTAAAGTTCCCCTTTTAATTTATTGAGAGGGGAGCATTCGTGGCCTGCGGATCACACGCTCCATGCCTCTCACTTTGGAAATGAGATCCCGGCTAGAGTGAGAACCTTGGAGGGGAGCAAGATCATCCGTTACAACCCCCTTCATAGAGATTAGCAAACAGAACCCTGGAAAGGCCAAAAAAGAGACTTAAAAGTCTCAAGTATTTAGCAGGCTGGCTAGGACTAGGAGCCAGGTATGTTTGTGTGTTTTTCTCCTTTTGCCCCATTGACATGATAGTTGCTTGAATAAACATTTTAAATATAGAATATTTCTTTTTTTTCCCTTAAGAGGTCACCTAAGATAGTATATTCTCTAGTCTCCATTAAGCATATTTATGCCTTTAAAATAGTTTATTGAGAATAAAATTTAGCGATCGCAGTTGCTTCTCATGGTTGAAATGTCCATTCCGTTTGGACGCTTAGCTTAGTCATTTCCCATTTGTTTGTCCCTTCAACCTTACTTTAAATCAATCGGCCAACTCTTGCCAGATGCTTTTTTCCAATCACCACACTCCTTGAAGTCTCTGATATTGATAATTATCAATAAAGTGGGTGGTAGATAAATAGCAGTGTCATGAGAAAAGAGAGGTGCTGAAGGCAGGCTAGGGGTGACTCTTCAGGCTTGTCAGGAGGAGGGAGGAGTAAAGACACATCCATCCCATTGTCAGAACCAGAAAGTATATTGGAGAAAACTAACTCCTGGGAAGGGGATGTGTCAGGAAGATGGATTACCTCAGGAAGTCAGGACTGCTCTCCCAGTGGGCAGCAGCCTGCCTAGAGAGCATTTGCCAGCTGTCCGTCTTGTCCTCGCGTGTCTCTGTCTTTTTCCCTCCTTTGTGCTGCCAGCGACAAGCCTGTGGAGATCCAGTGCAGCCACCGGTCCTTCAGAACAGCTAAACACCTGGGCAGACAGGGGATCTTGTTTGCAATGACTGAATATTTAGCATGCACGGTCTTCCTGTCAGCATTCCCAGGAGCTCTCAGAGAGCTGGACCCTGTGGGGAAAACTCTTTAAATGAGCACCTTATTAGAGAATGATCCTGTTAGGTGAATAAAAGGCTGATTACACACCCAGAGGTGAGCCGTAATGAGGCTCAGAGTAACTAAATGAAGCAATCTGCTGCACTTTGTATCTGGACTTGAGCCTGAGCATTTCAAATGGGCATCTGGAAAAGGAAAAATGGGTTCTGGGGAAAACCACACAATAGACTAGAAATATTTCTTTCTTTCTTTTTTTTTTTCTCTCAAAGGGAATTTAGGGCAGATTTCTTGGGTCACAATTCTGAAGAAAGGAGCCTGGTGTAAGAGGGAAGTTTGGTGTGAGCATTGCTGCCTCACAAAACCAAGCCACAGACACATGCCTGCCTTTATTGGAGGCTCAGCAACCCGGTGGACCCTGCCTGTCTCTTCAAAGCCACGGGGCTGTCTGACCAAGGGTTCTGGCACAGCATCTCAGTGCCATTGACTAAAGATTGGTGAGGGAGTTTGAAGCAGTAGCCATTATGTTCTTATAGGTATTAAGTGAGACATGAATTTGCCTTCCGCCCATGTGAACTAGCTACCTAAAGCAAGGGCCACAGTTTGAAACTACCTACCTTGGTCTCTGGTCTTGTTTATATTTCACATCCTCTGGGGGAGCAGCTGCAGCCCCAAAACCCATTCCACTGAAAGTTCCCTGGCCTTGGTGATCTGTCAGAGGGGATTTCTTATTTGGTAAATTATTGCCCTAATTTGATTCATGGAGCAAACATCTTTGCGATTCTCTCCTCTGCTGCCCACTTTCTCCCTGAAAGATGCAGGCAAGATACTGAATTTTAGTGAGGACTCTTACCTCTGAATCAGAAGATGGAGTTCTCAGAATAATGTGACCTTCTACTATTGTTCAGTATCTTTGAGTCTCATTTTACTCCTCTGTAAACTGGGGAGAGAAAGCATTTCCCTGTCTTTTATCCCTTCTTTACCATACAAGAAATATTAAGAGTGCTTTATATAATATCAAGAGCCCTTGTATGATTAGTTACATTTATTCAAGCCATCCTATTTGTATTTTTAAATATTCTTAAATATCTTTTGATTCTAATTCCTCAGTGAGTCAAGTAGTGCTTGTTTCAAAGTAGGGTGTTGCAAACCCAGAGTACACAATTTGATTCCTGGATTATGCCATCAGGCTCTCTTGACTCTCTGTGACTTTACTTTTCCCATCATTATTTCATTGGTAAAAACTGGGAACTAGGTAAAAGTTTACCCTGAGGCTAAAGAGAGCTCTTTAAAATGACCTTAATGATAGAAATAAACCAGTCATCACTTACCACCTTAATACAATTAGTTTCCAAAATGTAGAAGATTGAGATAACAGTGGATTTTTTCATAGGTTTCAGTCAAAGCCAACGTGGGAGCTTTGATCCATGGTAATAAGAGTTAAGCTGATAATAGAGGGGGAAACAGATATCCTCACTATGCTTACCTCACCATCCATTTAACAGTCAATTTTGGTATAAAAGTGTCCCACTGTTTCAATAGGATCTTCTCGTGCTCACCTCTCAGCTAGTTGGAGGATGGTAACGCTAACTTATTTCTCTTGATATGCTTCCCTCATACTCAGGACTAGGGCTCCCATGTAGCTCAGAACTAAGAGGTCTGACATTGAATGTCAGAGACATTCAATGATGAAACAGCCAATGTGTTCTGACTACTCAATTAATTTCCCCAAGAGAAGAATATCTTCTCAATTTTGTCACTTACTAGCAGCAGTTTAGCTTGTTGCAGAAGCAAGCCTTCGTTTGAACAGATAAAACATGTTGAAAGCACAAGTCAGCAGGCTTTTGGTATATGAAATGGTAGTGCTCTAATCAGGGTAACTAAAATTGCCATTCCATTGGAAACAAAATGCTGAACTGGTTATGGCAGGGTAGAGGTTGAGGGGCCTTAGGAGAGGGAAGTTGAGATTTCAGTAGCTGTGTGAAGAAGAAAATAACAGATATTTAGCATTAAAAATTGATTAGCTACTTCTTTATTGGTCTCAGAGAACATGGACCCCTAGGGAAGTAATTGGAAGGGAAGAACCACTAAAAGTATTTAATATTCTGTGAGGTGAAGACAGAGGCTGAAAAAGCTTGAGTAGCTTGGCTCAGGTCACATGGTGGGAGAACCTGGCAATGAGTAGCTATTCATCTGACTCGAGCTCTGGCCGGTGAATGGCTCAGCTTTGGGTCCTATAGAATCTGAAATCACCAGCACTTGCCACTCATTTTCATCCTCTCTGCCCATTTTCACCTCTTTCACCTGATCTTTCTTTAAAAAAAATATGTTAGGGTCATCATTAAAACACCAAATGTTGGGCTCCTGGGTGGCTCAGTCGTTAAGCGTCTGCCCTCGGCCCAGGTCATGATCCCAGGGGCCTGGGATCGAGCCCCGCACTGGGCTCTCTGCTCTGCAGGAAGCCTGCTTCTCCTGCTACCATTCCCTCTGCTTGTGTTCCCTCTCTTGCTGTGTTTCTCTCTGTCAAATAAATAAAATCTTTAAAAAAAAAAACAACAAATGTTAGATGAGTGTCTTGATATTTAGGTGTCTGCTCTTTTGAAATTGTATCGGAAGGAAGACTTTATTTTTAAAAAGTTTAAAAATCCACATCAAATGCACGGCCCCACGTAGATGTTTTTCTGTCTCCTTTGAATGCTGTGGAAAAATACTTCCTATTTCCTGGCTGTTGAACCTCTCGATATTAACTTAGAGTGCATCTCTGCTACGTTTCTCTTACGGGTTGTTCGTTTTCAGTGACACCTGCTTTCTAGTTGGAGAAATTCTTGAAATCGTGGGTACCACATCAGAATTTCTTTCAGTTAGGATGACAGATCCAATAAACTGCATGTGTGTGAAGTACAGATAAAGGTAATCAGATCTCATGCTCCAGGGAATAAACTGATTACCTGTGATGCTCAGGAAGGAATTCTCCCCACTAGCATCCTGCAGATACGCAAGCCCAATGCTGGATCCCACTTTCTGCTATCCTCAAGCTTTCTTACAGAGTTTCATTGTGTACATAGTGTAAAACTGAACCGATGACATAATGTGCTGTGTATAATGGTTGTCATACATGGATAAGATTTTAATATGCACAAAATAAATACTGTTAACATTTGAAACAGAGTTCTATTTAGATAACTGTGATAGTGGTTCATTAAAGATAAACTGCTTAAAATCTTTTCATGTTTCCTCCAGGGAGCTCAAAGTACCTTCCCAAAATAAGACCATTAATCCTCATGAATATTCTGTCACATAAATTCTGTTAAATTTCTCTGGGGGAAAAAAAAAAAAGCAGGTCAGTCCATTTTACTAACCAGTAAGTCTGTATAGCACCAAATTTTTATAGCAGCCTACCAATCTTTATTGCATAGAAATCTCATTAGAGATTTGACTTTTAAGACCATTATTCTAGATGTTTTTTTTTTTCATCCCTAACTCACTGTCTACATTCATCCTTCCAACAAATGTGTGGTGAGAGTCAACAATGTGAGAAGTATTAGATATAAAAAGATAGATAAGACTTGTGGTCCAGGGCAAGAGAGCTGGGAGGTTCTTCTAAATACACTAATGGGCTCCTTCTTCATCCACTGTCCTCTTCTTACCATGTAGGCATTGGCATGTATAAACCTAGTCTGATTCAGGATTTGGTCCTATGAGCCTATAGTGGATTCCAGTTCAGTTCATATGTAGAGAGACTTGGTTATATTCCACCCTAGAAAACCCTTGGAATAATTTTTATTTTTCTAAAACTGGAGTGATCTAAAGCTCTACTCTAGTGTCTCTGCAGAGACACACACAGAGAGAATCAGAAACTCTTTATAAAAGATGATCAGATTTAAGTTTGACAAGATTTCCCAGATAGTCTACTGAAAAGTTGCATGTCGATGCTTGAATATTGATAGGGAAAAACAGTTAAGAGACCTTTTTTAAACTGGGTATCCGTGCTTAGATGTTATTTGTTTGATATCATGGTTTTGTTTTTACTTAATATTCTTTTGAATCAAACCATGACACTCTGTAAACTTGTTGCTATTTTGCTTAATGAAAGGCCTGACATGAAGGAAAGATCTAAATAATTTCGAGAGAAAAGATTTGTAGAATGTGTAAACATTTCTCTAGAGCAATGCTGTTTGGGTTACGAATGGAACTTCTGGGAGTGAAGAGGGCCTTCTCGATGTGGTACCCAAAGGATGTTTGCTATGATGAGAAACAAGCAAGCAAACAAACAAACAAAAAAAAAAAACCTTGTTTACTGGGGCCCCATCTTCAGCCTAGCATTGGATATACTAATGGCAATTGATATATTGGTGGTCTCACTTAAAGAAAAATATTGCTAGACTGCTGTTTCCTGAAATACTTCCTCTTAAAAACCAGTCTTATGGCGTGGTCCTTAGGAATAAAAAACCTGAAAGATATTCAGTGGTCATGATATATAGATAATCCCCAATTTAACAATAGTGGGACTTGACGATTTTTTTCAACATTACAATGGTGTGAAAGTGTTGTGTCTTTGGTAGAAACTGTACTTTGATTTTTGAATTTTGATCTTTTCTTGGACGGGGGTAGGCAGTGTGGTATCTGAGGGTGCTGGGTAGTGGCAGTGAGCCATAGCTCCCAGTTAGCCACACCATCCCCAAGATAAGCAACCTACGCACTCAGACGGTCATTCTGGACCCATACGGCCATGCTGTTTTCCATGTTCTGTACAGTAGTTAATAAATTACATGAGCTATTCAATATTTTATTATAGACCAGGCTTTACATGTGTAGATGTGCTAGATGAGTCTGTCCAACATGTGTAAGGTAGGCAAGGCTAAGCTGTGACGTTTGGTTGGTAGGTGTATTAAATGCATTTTTGACTTACGATATTTAAACTTACCATAGGTTTATTGGAATGGAACCCCATCATAAGTGGAGGAAGATCTGTATTGGAAAGCTTTTAAATTCTGTTCCTTCCCGTAGATATTCATAGTTTATGTTAGAGAATTAAAGGTTCTGCCAAGTCTTGTTGTACATACACATTTTTAGCTTTGTTTAACTCAAGGTTTCTTGAGTTCATTTGACCATTCACTTGCATGACATTCATTGATATAATACTTACTAATAACCAGAGCACAATTTGGAAAATAGTATCCTTGAAAAAAATATGTGCTTTATATAAATGTATACCCCCCACACACATATAACTAAGATGAGGGGATCCAGCTAAGTGATGAAGTGCTTATTTACATTATTATATTTTCTTATACTTTATTCAGAGTTCCTTTCCATGTGAGTTTTTCAATTACATTAAAATAGTATTTAAGTAATTTTTTAAAAAATATTATTCAGTTTTGAAAAGATAATAAATTGTAAAAAATTCAAACTCTACTAATCTCCACTTCTACCCTGTCTTCCATTCCAGCATTTCTTCTCAGAATTTGATTTATGAGAACTCAAATTATACTCAACTTTTCATGGCATACTTTGTACAACCTGAAAGACAGGATACCTATATTTGTGTAAGAAGGGGGGAAAAAAACCCTACTTCTGAGTAGCCAATCAAGATCACGTGGGCAGTAAAGGATAGGAATAAGAGGAAAATAATTGGATAAAAGGGTCAGGAAACTTATCTCCCTTTGGCTTGCTGTGAGATTTGGGATTACAAGGACACTCCCTAATCCATCTTGTATGATTAAAATGACTATTACTTCCCACCACCTGAGAGTGAATGATGTGGGGTTAAGCAAGAACATTTGCACATTTTCATTTACTCAGCCTCATGAGTTATATAGCAAGTCTGGGTTGTAGACAGATTGAGTGTATAAATACGTAGATTAGTTACATACCAAATATACCAATCACTAAGTTATTTATACATCTGACAGTTCTCCATCTATTTGTTCATATTTACATATTGACATATTCTCCCACTAGGATATGAAGCACTTGAAGTTATGAAGAGTGAAGTTGCACGTTTGGGTCGGTGGTCCAGGAAAGAAGGCGAACTTGAAAAAAAGTTGTTATTGCTAATAAATAATCACAAATTGAAAGTCTCTTATGTTCCAAGGCTAAGAACTATGATTATATATATAAAATAAAATAAATGGTAGATATTAGCAATTTATATTAATTTCCTCCATATAAAGTTACTGCAGTGCAAGCCATCAGTTGGGCTAGAATATAGCCAGGAAGCTGCATTTTTAAACAGTCACCCCAAGGGTTTCTGATGCAGGTGGTTTCCTGATGTGGTTTCCAATCGCTGAGTGAAAGGCTTGCTCATGTTGTGTTTCTAATATTTATGTGTAATTGGGAGATTTAAGTGATTTTTTTTTCAAGTATCCCTCAGCAGCAGCTCCAGAGAAAGCATGTTGTAACTAGCATTTCTCTGTGGTATTTGGGTCCCTATTCGAAATCACTGTAAGATATTTGCTTCAGCAAGCAATACCCTATATCCATTCCAGTCCCTCTTGGATGCCTAGCCACTACTAGTGTAAGATTGTTCACAATGCAGCTAAACAGATTAGGGGCAAGTACATTTTGGAAACAGCTATTTGTGCTGTATAGAGACCTTGGCCCACATTTCCTAAAAAATAAAGGTTTTGCAACTTACAATATATTAATTTGCCAATTAAAATTCTTTTTTTCTTTTTTCTGATCTCCCCCTCACCACTTTCACTTCCCCTCCCCCCCCACTCTTTCCTCCCTATTTTTCTCCTCTCCCCTCTTCTTATTTATTTATTTATTTATTTATTTATTTATTTATTTGACAGGGAGGAGAGAGATCATAAGTAGGCAGAGAGATGGGGGGAAGCAGGCTCCCTGCTGAGCAGAGAGCCCGAAGTGGGGCTCGATCCCAGGACGCTGAGATCATGACCTGAGCTGAAGGCAGAGGCTTTAACCCACTGAGCCACCAAGGCACCCCGTCCTCTCCCCTCTTCTTTCTCATGCTCCTTTTTATATACAAAGCTATTCTCAGCATTTCCAGGACTTTCCTAACTTGATCTATCTATTTCATCAATAATTATTTTTTTGAGCACCTCCTTTATGCACTGTACAAGATACTAAGGGGATAAAAACATATACTAGAATTCACTCAGGAAGTAATTATTAAGAGCCATTCTGTGCTAGGCTCACTCTCTGACCCGTGACTCAGGGTTTCAACCCTCCCCTAGGGACCTTGTATATGTAATGACTAGAATAAAAAAAAAAATTAAAAACAGATTAGTGAGATACACATCAAATGTCATGGAATTTCAGAGGCAAGGAATTTTTAAATCAAAAGTAACCCGAGAAGGCTTCATGGATGAAATTCTATTTGATCTGCCCTTTGAAGAATATACTCATATAGGTGAAGAAGCACAAGGAAAGCATTTGAAATAATGGGGATAGCATGGTGAGTACACTGTAGGGAAAAGGTATGGGGTTAACCCTGGGAATATAAACTAGTTAATTTGGTTCTATGTGTGCAGTATATGAAGGAGTACTAAATAATGACAACGAGAACATAGTGTGGGGCCTTGAATGTTGGCTATGGAAGCTGAGGTTTCATAGACAGGAATTAAGTCCATTGGTTATACAGAAGGAAATAAAAGGAAGAGGTGAAAGGTTATGGTGATCATTTAGGGGCTGTTGGGAAAATGAAGAGAAGAGATAACAAGAGTGAAACATAGGCCACTAAGAGTAAGAATTTAATTGAACATCATAAAAAGGATAATGTATCCATCCAGATTGAAAATCACCATTTTCCTTCTCCACATGCAAAGGCCTTCTCTCTAGATAAATCTGCCTGCCTCCTTCCAGTCATGCCCCGGGTCCCAAAGAAGGTTCATTCCCTGGTACCCTGTAATATTAGGGTCTTGGAAACTTGTCCCTAGTTCACCCTGCAACACCGATATTTGTTTTCCATAGGCTCCCTGACAGCCGTCACCTATGATTCACCAACCAGGCACCCAGCAGTTCCCAAAAGGCCTTCTCTTAATGAGTGTTCTTTTATCTTCTTTAAAATCCCTGATCAAGGCCACAGGCAGCCTTGACAGTCCCTGGACCCTTGGTGGGAAAAGAATAAACTCAGGGCACACCCCTGACCGATCCTGGCCTTTTCCTCTGGCAACTTTGTGGCATCTTTGGCTGCCCTTTTTATGTACTTGTCATTGTGTTTCCCCACATCAATCTCATAAAACATCCTTTCCTCATGCTTGACATATTGATATCATCCTACCACAGACAAAACACAGAGCAGTGTAATATGGGCAGGTGATGGAATTATTTGCAATACACAGAAATCTCGGCTGATGTTTAAGACTGGTGCGATATTAAACACATTACTTTCCCTGACAGGCATTTTCATTATACCTGTGCCATACAGGTGAAGAATCTAAAAGCGAAATCTTGTTTCTCCCAACTGGGTCCATGCAATAAAATTTAAAAAGTGTGTGTGTGTGTGTGTGTGTGTGTCCTTCTTTCTATATGTATCTATCTTTACAAAATCCACAGCCTCTTATTTAAACCACATTTGAATTTACTTGGAGAGATGGCACAAATCCCAGAGAACCTGTAGTAAAAAAAAAAAAAAATCATCTTTTACCAGACCAGTGTTTTCATGGTTGGCTTTGTCACATGGAAAGACTTGGAGGACTGTTCTTACAGGGAACAAGCCAATGATCGCCAATGAGCCAATGATCGATAATACCAAAGTCTTTTTGTTGTTATCTTGTTACTGGAAACAATGAGAAGGGCAACAACAAAAGCGACACTTCTTGAGGACTTCTTGTGCCAACAACTATAACATGTTTCACATTCATAATTAAAATTAAATCCTCATCGCAACCCTAAAGCTGGATAATAAGTTACCACCTATTTGCCAGATGAGAAAAACAAGGCTCATAAAAGACATATAACTTATCCAAGGTATTTACTCTACCTAGGACCTAAGTGGGAATAAGGTTGTTACCTCCAGGTGAGGAATTGCTGCAATTTTGATGAAAGTTCTAGTGGGATTTCCTTGTAGTTCTGTGTTTTTCCTTTTCGAGTCTTCTGGTGAGGTCTTCTGCTGATGAGGTCATTAGGAAGTAGGAGACCAGAAATCTGAGGCAAAATCCCTTTCAGTTCCTTCAGGCAGATACAGTGGGGGAACTGCATCCTCCCCCTCCACATGCCTTTTTGCAGCATCTGCCTGGAAGGAAGGATTTTCTGAGAAGGAATGTATGGTTCATTCACTATGTACTTTCTCTACTGGGAGAGTAACAATGGAGACTATTTTACAGTGGATTGTGACACCCTTATATCCACCATTGGGAAGCATACTGTCAACATACCCGAACTTAGGAGCTCTTTGCTCTCATAATTTACTGAGAAAAAATAAAAAAACAGAAGAATCTTATTTGACATTAATATAACACAATTAATTGCTTTTTCAGCTGCCCTTCCAACCTAGAAGTTGAGATGTTATTTTTTTCTGTGTTTCAGAGGAGCAAAATGAGACAATGCATGTGCACATTTTTTGTGACCTCCCATATACTAGGTACTGTATGGAAGTAAGAGATAAATACAATGGAAACACAGTGGCGTGGTTTATAATATAATTTGCTAAGTGTGGTGGTAGAGGCATCCAGCAAGTATCAGGAGAATAGAGCAGATGGACAATTGTCTCTGCTGGCCTGGGAAGGTGGGGGATTCTTATGGGATATTAACACCTGCAGAGTCTTAGCTAAGAATATGGCTTACATAAAAGTAATTAATCTTATTTTTGAGAGTTTGCTATGTGTTGGAGTGAGTGCTAGGTGCTTTGTGTGCACTGTCAAAGTGAATCCTATTGTTAAAACAATCCAGTGGAAAGTATGCTGTTACTATTACCAGTTTGTAAACTTTGCAGAGATTTGAACCCATGTTCTCTGGCCTCAGAGCTCAGCTCTTAGCAGAGATGCCCCGCTAACATTATCCATAGTGTATTAGCTAGGAACATCACCAAGCAAAGCTACCTGTTCTTCTTGGACCCAATAATCACTCTTGTCCTTGGGCAATAAGCTTGGTTCTAGCTTTTGATGAATTTCCTTTCTGCAACTGGAAGTTAATGATTCAAGTAGAAAGTAAACCTACCGATACCAGCTTTGATATTGGCAGATGGATCACGAGATCTAGGCATTTGAGGTTTTTTAAGTATCTCTGTCCAGCGTTCTACATTATTCGAGGCACGCTCCTCCAACATAGCACTGTATTGCATACATACCACATGACCATGGCCTGATCCCTCCCAATCCTAGGCTACTGGCACCTCAAATGGGCCCATCAACAAAACACTTTGTCTGCCAATTTGGTGCTTTTCTGAAGACAAGAATTTTCTTTTATGTTCTGGAGACCCAAAAAAAAAAAAAAAAAAATTCACTCATTAACCTGCCAGAGCTTTATGGAAATTCTGAGATGTCAAGTTCGGTCTTATAATGCATGAATGTTATTTATCTTGAATACTGCAAATTTGGCATATTGGGGGGGTGACAAGGTTAGGTAGATTTATTAACATCCTGTCAGGAAATTTCCCATGAGCTGTAGAGAGGTTTGCCAGAAAATTCAGTGTAATTGATGGGAGCAAGTTGGACTAATTCTTCGCAGATCTGCACTGGCTGTGTTCACACCTTTCCTTTACAGACAACAAACTGTACTGAGCAGAGAGCTCATTAAGAAGACCTTCCTGCAAACACACACTTTGCACCAGGTTCTTTCCCCCTTCCTTTCTTTCATATAATTATTTCAGTTACTCGAGAAGTTACAAGCACATATTGGAAGCATTACCGAATAGGCAATGATTTTTACTCATTTGTATGTATCTTTTATCTCTCCGAGGGAAAGCCTATACTTCAGGGAAAAAGGATTAACAAGAAGCTGGTATCTCTTCTGTGTTTCACTCTGCTTTTACTAAAGGATTAGGGGTTTCAACTCTTGGGTCTAAAAGCCATCAGGGCAGAGATGTAATAGCAGAAAGTTAGCCTTTGAATTAGGACAGTTGGGTCCCAGTCACAAGCCTCCAGCTTGCCAGTTTTCTGGCCCTGAGCCAGTTTTTTAAACTTGCTGAGCTTTGGTTTCCTCATTTGAAAGGTGAGGTTAATGACACCCATCTCACCGGGTTCCTAATAAATATTAACTGAAATGAAAAATGTCACAGTTACTTGACCTGAGCATCTTTCAATTTCTAGTTCAAGCACTACCTCCCCTGAAAAGCCTTCGCTGATGCACCCGAGCAATGACAGTCACCATTATTGAGAACTTATGATGTTGCCACATACCATGTAATGGGCCATACAAGCTGTAAGTCATTGACTCTGCAAGAGCCAGAGACAGAGAGACTGTGGAAGAGAGACCGAGAAGAGGGGAGGAAGAGATAGCGAGAGAGAGAAAAAAAAAAAGAACAAATGAGTTCTCATGTAATCTTGGTTAAGATAGCCATTCTTTCTAAACTTCAGTCTCCTTATCAGTAAAACAGTAAATTTTAAAGCCTCGATTTTAACTCTTTTCACGATTACATCAGATGAGTTGTATTACATGTTTTCCACAGTGCCCAGCACATAGCAAACTTGGAGTAAATGGAATCTAATATCCTTGTTTCTTTTTTTTTTAAAGATTTTATTTATTTGCGTGAGAGGGAGAGAGATCGAGTTGGGGAAGGGATAACAAAAGAGGGAGAAGCAGGCTCCCCACTGAGCAGAGAACCCAATGTAGGGCTGGATCCCAAGACCCTGGGATCATGACCTGAGCCAAAGGCAGAGGCTTAACCGACTGAGCCACCCAGGAGCTCCTAATAGCCTTGTTTCTAATGAGTTTCATTTTTGTTGCAAGGATTCCTACCCCATGTTGTGGTCTAGATCCCATTCTCTGATTCCCCATTGTTCATTTCAGTTTCTGCCTGCTTTCCTAGTCTGTGAGGAGGTTAGAGTCCATGGTTTTTCATCTTTGGACGGCATTCATCACACAAAAACACTCAAGAGCTTTTTTGTAGACAGAAAAAAGGGAGCAAGGGAGGGCTGGAAGGAGGGAGGGATACTGTAACGTGCTTGGTAAAGTGTCAGGAGCTGCACAATGTAGATCACTAGCACAGGAAAGACCACAGCGGTCGCAGGTCAATGTTTTTTTTCATTAAAAAAGTAGTCAGACTTTTTTTTCATAAAGTTGTCATTTCTTTTGCAAGGTATAGCTCTGCCTCTGAGAGCATTTCACAAAGACCAGAAGAACAAGAAAAGAAAAGAAAAAGTTCAAACATTGCAGTGTGTGAATTTTTATGTGTTTTTTCCATTCCTTTCTTCCTACAGGAGGAATTGATAGTGTAAGAAAGACTTTTCCCCAAGTAGCCTGTTCCCATGCCTGGATCAAATAGCAAACTTTGCAAAGGAAGCTGAATTACTTCTGATCCTTGTTAAGCTGAAATGGTGTGGCCTAGGCATGTGTGATTTTGGCCAAGGAAACTCAGATTTCTAATCCAGCCTGATTAGACTTTTCCCAGTTCCAGAATTTTACACGTCTTTTCTCATATACAGAGTAATTTCAGGAAATCAAATGAAAGGCCCTTAGTGAGAGTGTCTGGCCTAAGGGGTGGTGGTGTCAACTCTGTCCAGAGCTCTGCTGACATGCTGTACCTGGGACACCCACCTGTCCTCGCCACCTGGTCAGATGCAGCCCTGTTGTACCCAGCACAAAGCTCCCCTTCTGCTGTGGTCCTCAAATATGTGAATGAATAGCCAATCTCGACACATGTCTCTGTCCTGTCTCACATCATGGCCTTTAAAAGTTAGGCATTTTGAAAGGAAATAGATGTCACAGGAAGTGAAAGATACAGGTTAAGTCTGCCCTGCTCTGTTGTTTAGTGGTAGCAATTAGTATAGAGCTGGGCTGGATGGGGTTTACAGATGAGTTGTGTTTGTTCCAACAAGGTTTAAAAATAATTTTGAGATGACATTTTGGAAATGGGGTATTTACAATAAAAATGAAAAATCAGGGGCACCTAGGTGGCTCAGTGGGTTAAGCCTCTGCCTTCGGCTCAGGTCATGATCTCAGGGTCCTGGGATGGAGCCCCACATTGGGCTCTCTGTTCAGCAGGGAGCCTGCCTCCCCCTTTCTCTCCGCCTGCCTCTCTGCCTGCTTGTGATCTCCTCTCTGTCAAATAAATAAATAAAATCTTAAAAAAAAAAAAAAAAGAAAAATCATTAGCTATTCTTGGCAAACCAGAAGACAGTGCAATACTGGGCCTGCATTTCCATGACACAGAATTTGCCAGAGATGTGTCAATGACAGTGGGTTTAGACATTCTTCAGGTGGCTGCAGCCCCAGCATTTCCTACACCTCACCAATACCATAGCTGATGGCCAGTTCTAATAATAACTACTTATGAAAATGCCTGAACACTAGAATTCTTAAGTCCAACCTACTTCATGCATTCGCTTTACCTGCTTGAACTCGAATCATTTGATGGTTCAGCCCATGTGATAAAGCAGAAGGAAAGGGCATTCCAAATTAGACTTGTTACATATTATTATCTCATGGTGATATCTCTTTTCCTCCCCTTCCACACTCTCTGCTTACATTCCTCATCCCTCTGGTACCTAAATATCCTTACTCTCAAGTGAAGATGAGTAATTAAGGACTTACAGCTTGGGGACCCAGAGAAAAATTTTGCTTCTAAGTCCTGCAGCCTTACTTTTCACTTCTGACATTAAATGTCACTAAATCAAGAAGAGGTTAAGAAAAAAAATAGCAAAAGGTCTATTGTCATACTAATAGGCAGCAGTAGCAGAACAATTTGTTCAGGTCTCCATTTTATAGGCCCACTTCCCCGCAACCCACCAAACCCTTTCATCCGTAGGACCTTCCACAGTAGGTCTTTCTTCTGCAAAGAAAGACCAACAAAGTTCCCCACACAAAATCTCCCTGGCAGAAAATCATGACCTCATTTTTTTTTCTAATTGAAAAATAAATATTTCTCCTTTCTACTTTTTTCAGTTTCATTTTAAAGTAGAAATGTCCAAAAGCTAGTTAGCTACCTTATTTCTTGTCATTTCTCATCAGATCCATTCCCTACTTTCATTTTTCACATTTTGTATATTTTCTCCAAAATTTTGCTTACATAAATAAGGTTTTTATTTTTAACTTGTATTTATGTTGCTCTTCAGCCTTATGTCTATAACTCTTGAAAAATGTGGGACTTTTTCTATTTTCTACCTTTATTATTCTACATTGCAATGACTTAAGTTGTGTGTATGTGTGTGTGTGTGTGTGTATGTGTTGGCCTTTATGAAGAACACTCTAAATTCACATTTCACGATTTGTCACCCACCCCACTCCCTCATAGTGTGTGATGTTTTTAAATGCTTCTGAAGTAGCCCAGCCCCAGAGTAAACTTTCTAAAGTCCACATATGATCAATTTCTGTACCCACTTAACACCATCTAGGTGATTCTTGGGTCACCTCACGTTGAAATACAAATGCTTTATCACTTACAAGGCTTATCAGGGTCTCTTATCTCTCTCACTTTCCAACTGTTATCTCTCCCACTTTCCCCTATCCAGATACCAGCCCTACTGCACAATCTAGATGGTTTTGGATACCATACTGAAGATTTGAAACTTTCTGCGTGGATGTGTTGAGTGCTCACTGAAAGATTTTAAGCAAAGGGGTGAAATTATGTGAACTGTTCATTGGGAAGATTTCTCTGGGGGAACTGTAAAGCAGGCCCTGTTCAAAAAAAGAGTTGGCAACTAAAACAGCATCAGTGTGTTTTTGTATTTGTTCAGACCAAGAGGTATTGGGGGTTAGAATCAGGCTCTGGGAATGGGAAAGAGGGGCCAGAGATGAATGATACTATGGAGAGAGCCAATTCTGCAGTTTATAAAGTTTAGGTAAGAGGGAAAGGAGGAGAGCAAGGAAGGATTTTAAAATTTCGAGCCTGAGTAAATGGAAAAATGGTGATGTCATTAACTAAGGTAGGGAACATATATTAAGTTTGGAGTAAGATTGAGGGGAGGTGGAAAATAGTAATGAAAATGGTAAATTGGGGTCATCTATAGTAAGAGATCCAGCAAGTGATTATAGTTCAGATTATTGGATGAGATTAGAGATATAGATCTGGGGTCCTCTACTTAAAGGTAGTAGCTTAATCCATGGGATGATTCATATGGTGTCACCAATTGGAGAATATGGAATAATATCACTAAGGATAGAGCCTTGGTGGGAACACATTTTTTAAGTGATAGGTAGTGGAGGACCAACCAAAGAAAAGTTTGAGACTGAGAAATTGTCAGGTTCATTGCACTATTACCTTCATTTTTTGTTTGTTTGTTTGTTTGACAATACTTTTATCCAGAACTTATCACACTGGCTAGCCAATTCCTTCCACCAAATAAGATCTGTTTCTTTAATCTGTAGTCACATAACCCATTGTATTAACCAAAGGTCTTGCCCATTAGAGTAGGTAAATCAGATGCCTCCAACTCCATTTTTTTCAAGTGAAGTACATCTGGATGTCAAAGTGATTGGCATAACACTAATGCATAATAACCAGAAATTGAATTTATCTTTTAAGATCTTAATAGAGGATTCTTCTCAGAGGAAACCTTTCTGACTTATCAGGCTTAGAAATGAAATATGTTTGCTTTTCATTTATTTTTCACTCTACTTCAGTCATCCCCCCCCTTTTTAATTACCAGAGATATTTATATGGAAAACAGGGTTCCCTGCCCTTATTTCTGTGAGATCCTATGGTTGATAACTTATTTCTTCCCATCATGCCAATTATTTAAGCTGCAGTAGAATCTCATTTTAGCATATATGGTTTTTCTAAATATCAGTGTGAAGGACGTTAGATATTAAGAGAGCAGAAGGTGAAGAGAAACAGGATATGTGTATGTGTGTCATGGGGTAGGGGGGTGGAGGTTCAGGAGTAATTGCAAGTATATCTCAGATATAAGAGAGAGTTGATGGATTTCAGAGGGAATTGGAAAATGCAAAAAATGCACTAAAAGAAGTGAGTGAGACCTTCTAGCAATGACAAATACAATAGAGGAATAAGGGCTGCTAAGGTCAGAAATAAGACTACTCTATCAGCTTATGGAGCTAGAACACTCCTTCCCGCTGTGTTCTGCAAAGAGGAATCTCCTTGTCATATAATATTTGGAGAACTTTTTAACTGTCAAGAAAATAAATACACTGCCAGAGTTGTCCAGCTGCATGCATCAATTTACATGGAACCCATGGAGTTCATTCACACAGATCTGTGTAAAGACCTGAAGTCCCCCAAGGATCTCAGACCAAAAGGAGATTAGAGGAGGTCCCCAAGGAAGACTTCCCACCAGTGTAAATACAACCTGACCCATCGGTTAGACGAGGTAGTATGACTAGGATGTTGAAGAGAAAATGTTTCCAGGTCAAGTTTGAAGCTGGCTCTAAACATCCTTGGATCTTCTTTCCCTTTATAGTCTTTGGGTTTGGGGGAAAAGGTTACTTGCCAAGGAAAGAAAGTGTCACTAGGAGCTTTACTGTTCTTCTGTGGGACAGGCCTCTTGAGAGCACTGCATTCTGGCTATGAGAGACAAGGGTCCTAGAAGGCAGTAGGCTAGATGTGGTTGCCAGCTCCAACCAGCTCCAATGGGGGGCAGAATCAAAGCTTTCAAGCACACACACAGCCTCCAGAGCACAGGATTGGAATCTGGTGGATGTAAGAAGCTCTTCTCCCACTTTGAATTTCTAAAGGAAATAAGTGGAGAAGGAGATCCTAGGGCAAGACCGGACATCTTGCTAATCAAACAAATGCATTGCAGCAAATTGCAGAGTTCTTCTAAATGGGGTACATTGATACCTTCATGGTTTTAGTTCATGGGCTCGCTTATATTTTGTCAGCATGACTGTAAAATGAATGTATCCATTTCTCATTGTTTCTATCCCATGATATAAATTGTTTTCCTTGGTCACCTCTCTTCCTATAAGCAAGAGGGGGTAGGTCTGAGAGCCATATGTGTCTCTCAGGACACCCAAGGTGCAGCCTGAAGATTGTCCTCCAAAAGTGAGCCCTACTCAGAAAAGAGATCAACTGAAGGGCCCATGTTGCTATAACAGCTGCACAAGCGCATAAACTCAGTGATGCCCAAAGAATGTTTCATTTATCCTGGCTGATCCTGGGGACTACATGGCAGAAACTCACTCCCAGAAATCTGTGACCTGTTGGAGAATAAAAAATAAGTAAAAAAGATCAGTTGATCTCAAGCAATGGAGAAAAGATCTCATTTGCTGACTGTTACTTCATGAAACTCCTTGGTAACTTTTTTTTTTTTTTTAAAGATTTTATTTATTTGACAGAGAGAAACACAGCGATAGAGGGAACACAAGCAGAGGGAATGGTAGCAGGGGAAGCAGGCTTCCCGCCAAGCAGGGAACCCGATACGGGGCTCGATCCCAGGACCCTGGGATCATGACCTGAGCCGAAGGCAGACACTTAATGACTGAGCCACCCAGGCGCCCCACTCCTTGGTAACTTTTCAGAGACAGTTTTAGACATCGAAAAGGAATATTTAATCTCCTCACTCTGCTTTGCAAGCTCAAGGAAGGAGAGACATTAAGTATGTTTCTTTATTTCCTCCCAAGGAATCTTTGATCATTTATGTTGAAGAGGTACTAAACAGGTGATGAGCATAAAAGCAGGCCGGGAGGAAGCTGCCGTACCATTGGATCAAGGACTCCTGGCTCCCAGGCGAAGTTCATTATTGTGCTGGCCTCAGACCACTTTAGCTACAATCATATGATAGAAAAAGAAAGGACTCTATGAAGAAAAAATCATGTTACATTACCAGCTTCAGAGGGGAAACTCAAGTTAAAAACAAAACAAAACAAAAAAATCACAAAAACCTGCTAATGCTTTGGAAAGCATAATTCTTGTTTTGCTTGTTTAAGAGATATCTTTTTGATTCCATCTCTTCTTTCACATTATTCACCTGCTTTTGCTTGACAATTTGCCAGTCCTCCCAAATCCCCCCAAAGGACACTATTGATATAAGGCCCATTTCATTGAAATGGAATGGCATCCCTCATTTAAAGATGCAACTCAGTTATTTCTTTTCTAGAAGCTTTCCTGGATTTTCTGACCCTATTTTGAAATGAAACTTGTCTTCTTTCATTCTCCTAAACTCATTGTATAGAAAGAATCCCAAAGTCACTCTTTTGGGATGTGGGACAAGGCCATCTGGTTCAACCATGTTCCCAGCTTCTATAACTGCAAAGGAATTTTCCCCAGCATTCAAGAGGTACACATGTCTTCTCCACAATCAGTCAGATCATCCTAGCATGAGGGAATTATCCTAGCTAATGATAGCTAATACATACAGATTGTTTACTATGCCCAGGTGTCGTGGATAATTACTAAAGGGCCAAATATGGTACAGATCAATAGTGTGACTTCTAGAGCCGGAGACATGGGGTTCAAATCCTGCTATTGAGATTAAATTAAACATACCAGCATGTTTAATCTCAATGTAATTTAACCTCAGTGTAACCTTGGCTGAGTTGCTTAACCTTTCCAAGTCACTATTTCTTCCTTTCAAAATGGGGATAATTGTAGCTATTGTAAATTGTTGTCAGGGTTAAATGAGATAATGGAAAAGCACCTATCATAATATTTAACATGTAGTAAAAAAATGTTAATTATTTTTATTTTTACTATCCTTTGCTTATGTCCAAATGCTTAAGTGTAATTTTCAACACCCTATTATTTGCAAGGATCATAGACTCTGAAATTGATACACCATAGACCTGGTAGTTGAAGACCAAAGAGATGATAATTATGATAACTGCTTGGTACATTTTTCTCTTCTCCAGACAATGGATTTTAAGTCTGCTTAAGAAGCTGATTGACAGTGCTGCCTTAGATTGATATCCTCCATTATCTGACGCAGAGGATGATTCAACCAGATTTCCCCAATTTTGAGTATTTGGAATCTAGGATTGAATATTTGCTATGGGGAATCTTAGGCACATAACTCAAGAGTCTATAATAATATCACACTCACTCTTGGAAAGGGTAAAGACGAAACTTTATCTCAGGATTGCTTGAGGATGAATATTTTGTTTTCCCAAATTAAATATATCCTTTTTGGGGTGGGTGGCTCCGATCTCTCTCTCTCTCTCTCTCTCTCTCTCTCTCTCTCTCTCTCACACACACACACACACACACACACACACACACACCCCACACCCCACCACACACCTCCCAGAAGAACAGTTCAGGTACCTAAAGGAAAGTTACAAAGAATTATAGAATTCAATCTTGTAAAATACTATGAGCTATTTCCAAAGAAAGGAGAAATTCTCAAACTCTTAGAGTTGTTTTTGTCAGCACTATTCCTAATAATAATTACTGTTGTTATTAGTCAACATTGAGTATTGCCACTTTCTGTGATAACCCTTACTGAACTGTTAACAATTACACAGAACTTCCCAATTCTGCAGGCTCCATGCTAAATCTCCAATGCCATTTCCTGTGGTAGAGCGCCCCCTAGCACCTCCGCACACCTCTGAGTTTAATTTGCTCTGAGACCCCAAAGAACAGCTACTAAATAAGTATCAGGGGTAGTTTTCACCATTTAGATTCTCCAAGAGCTTAAGTGCCCAGCATTAACATGCTGGTATTTATTCATCTGACCTCACAGCATCTGAAATAAGGAAGGACAGTTTTTGGGTAGCCTAATCAGCCAGAAGCAAAGCAGGTGGTTGTCTCTCAGGTCATAATTGGATTTAAAAGTCCCATTAGTTTTGTAAAGTCAACTTAATTCTCTTAACCCGCTAATGATTTTCCTTTGGAATGATTGCAGTGAAAGAGTGGGCTGATTTTTATTAGGCAATGTTTAGAGCTCGTGTGTGTGTGTGTGTGTGTGTGTGTGTGTGTGTGTGTGAGAGAGAGAGACAGAGACAGAGAGAGAGATAGAGAGACAGAGAGAACAAGCAGTAGAGACTGACTTTAGGTTTATAAGTTCGTGTCTTAGTTTATCCCTGAAATGAAGAGATTTTGGCTCCTGTCTTATTTGTATTTAATTTGGGTGGCCCACCTTGGCATTAAATCAAAGCTTAGGGCCCTCTTTTAAAGCATTTGCATGTCTGGGAAGAAGGTGGTAGGCTCATGTAGCAGAATATAAGAGCGTATTGCTTAAACCTCTCTCCGAAGGCAGGGAGGGCGTGGGGGAGGTGTGAGATATTTTAAAAATAAGACATGCTGCTAAATTCCCTGCCAACCTCCGTTCATGCTGAGTGGAGTGTAAGTAACAAGTATCAGATAGTTCCTCCAGATGTCAGCTATTTAAAGAGGCACGTGCTAGAAGTTCTGTGGACTTATCCCTGATGGCAGAAAGGTGATGGTGGTGGTAGTGAAGGCATGGTGTTGGCAGTGGAGGATGTCATGATGAAACTTTAATCAATAACAAATGCATGTTGGGATATATTTGTTCATTTGAGAAGTCAGAAAAATTAGGAGAAGAAATGACCTTTCTTGGGAAGGCCGTCATATCCGGCTTAATGCAAGTAACAGATGTAAGTTAACATCTGATTTTAAATGTATGAAGCAAGAGGAACATCCAAAACCCTTACTCTCTATAGAAATATCACATTATCCTTGAGAAATTGACTAAGAAGCCAAGAAATTATACCATCCGATGAATGATTCTTCAAATTCAGTTTTAAACTTTTCTGTTATTTAACCAAAAACAGACTGAAAACAAAAATACATCGTGACTATTGTCTTTTGTAATGTTTTAAATCTTTACGGTCAAGGATTTCTTAAAAGACCAAGGAAATTAACCTGTTGAAGATAATAACATTTGGGATCAAAATGTAGGGTCAGTTCTGCTTCTAGTTTTCAGAATTTGTAGCATCAGTTTCTTAATCTTTATCATAGTAAATTCTCGCCCTGCTCCTCCAGCTTATTTGGTATCTTCTTATCACATTCATGCTTAAAACTCTCTGCAGAAGGCCATAAAAAATTTTAAAACAATCTGTTCTCCTTTGGTTTCTACAAATTCAGACTCAGTTCTTTTCCTTAATTCAAATCTCAGTGCTGTTACTTAATAACTAGAGGAGCTCCAAAAGCTGTTGTTTTATAATTTCTCGGAGGCTTTTTTCTTCAGGTTTTGTGTGGAAATGAAACCAGCAAGCTTTCGGCTCTTGGCCCATTGCTGGTGACAAACTGACTTAACTGGTCTTTCCTTTCTGTTTGGAGATGACATTGGGGTCATGTCATCCAACTTCCTTGTATGAATCAGACACCCAACTAAAAACACTCACCTCAGGGAAAAAAAACAGGTAGCTGAAAAAAAGAGGGATATGCGGTTAAGTGAAGATAACATTGCTAGAAAAGGAAATCTGGTCTGTTCTTCCAACCCCACATCTCTCCCTTTGAGGAGTACAACAAAATGGAGGTGTTGTTTGGCCTGTCAAACACAGGGGGGTCAGATGTTCTTTAAACAAACCAACTTTGAGAGACACTGTGGTCATAGTCTGCATTTTTGTTTTTATTGTTTTTTTTTTCCTTGCCTTTCCTTTTCTAGTTCTTCTGCAAGCATCCCAGGTTGACACATTTGCAGAAAGAGATAAGAGGTAACCAAACAGAACGAATCACTGTGTAGTCACCGTGTGGTCACTTGTAAAGTGGTCCCTTTGTCCTATCTTTAGTTATTCCCTTGATAGGGCAGGAGAGTCTGTGAGCTTTAGTTTGTGGTGTTAAATAAGGAACACTGTGTGTCAGAAGGACTCGACTTCCTCATCTGCTCTTTACAGCCACAGGAGGGGAGATGCTGGTTTCTCTTCTAAGCTCTGCTTCCGACCTTTTTTTCTACCTTCTGATCCACATTGTCTCATACAGAAATACAGAAAACTTCTGTCTCTCAAATGAAGAACTTGTTCTGTTGCAAAAGTTCTAGCTTCTCTAGTGTTTTTCTAAGATCCTTCTGTGCAGGGAACATCGTTGTGGCTCTAGTATCAATAGAGTAATGCTTTAGTTTTTCCTATATATACATATACTAAGTTTTTCTTCTTCCACTTGTAGTCATAATATTGAATGAAAACTGAGTCCAAGATTGATATTTTGGGATCTCCTAGATGGAGCACTGAGCTATCTTCATTATATAACATAGGGAGTTAGAACTTGGTAAGAATCAAGTCTTAAATTTTACTTTTCTGATTCCTTCTCCTCTACCCTTCTCTTTACCTATCCATTCTGTGTCATTCACTCAATTGTACCGGAGGTCAGTTGCTGATGAATTTGAACTGTGGAATGAATGACACTACTTATGGATTGCCCTATAGTTTCTTCTAGCCTTGTAAATATATTTACCATTGCACCTTGTTCCAATATCTGTGATATGTGAAGGTATATATCTACCTTATTATTACCTTAAAGAGTTGCCAGTCATGTTTGTCATTAATACACGTAATACACTATGTATTTAAAGAGGATTCATATCTCTCCACATTCTGTTTTATAAAGGTCTAGCCAAAATTGAGTAACATTGTAAGAATGAAACATAAAAGGCAGACAAATCTTGGGGTCCTGACACACAGGAAGTATGGCATGCCTTAATAGAGCAGTGAAAATAAAGTGATTAATAAAAAAAGAACAAAATGGAAAAGAAAACTCTCCTTCATTTCAGACAACATCAGAAAATAGAGAGACCCGTATTAAAGAGTACTTCTGACAAGTCCCTCACCCCCACCCCCACAGCCACCTACAACATAGGTGTATATTGTCTCTGCACGATTTAGTATCTGATGCTATTCTGCATTTCTCAGTTTGGGGGCTGAATTCCTCAGCATCCTTGCCATGTTACGAAAATAGAAAGCTCCATATCATAGTCATACCACCACCCCACTTGCCGCCCACAGCATAACAGAAGAGTAGGCAGACCTCAGTTTTCAAAAGGGTTGTATTCCAAAAGTTACTTGATGAATTCCCAGAGCTCGGATTCTGTTTTCCCAGAGATAGAATGTATTCTATTTTTAGATTTCAAGTACCTGCTAACCCAGAACATTCCCAGTATCTGAGTCTAGAGCTACTATAGTCAAGTCCTAGCCATGGAGGAAGTATTTTCTAAAGAAATGATGTGTTTGGAATCCTGGTTTGGGATGCTAACAACTCATTTCTTACCACTGCGGATTTGAGATAACAAGATCTGGTCTACCCAGCCATGAACCTTCTGTCTCCAAAGATTCCAGTCAGGGTAGTTCCTGTATGTGGGTCAAGGTGGGAGTGAAGAGGGGATAGAAGGAAAAGAAAGGGACTTCAGCTGGACAAGATATGGGGAGGTGCTGGATGGAATGCTCTGGGATGGAGTGAAGAGGAGAGTTGGCTCTATTTGAGGAGAATAATAGAAGCAGTGGGGTTGGGAGATGAAGGGAGAGGGATAAAGGTTGAAGAAGTGGGGCTTTGGTGGTTAATAAACATAAAAGCAGAACATAATTCAATTAAATTCAACACTTTTTAATTGAGCACTTCATCTTGTGTGTACCAGAAAGTGACCAAAGTTAAGTGAGATGCCGTCTCCGCAGCCACGACCTTCCGAAAGGAGAGAAGACAGGCATATATGCAGAATAGCATTGTGGAGAGACTCTGTTCAGTCCCTGTCTAGAAATTCAGTATCAGCACAGGAAAGAGAGATTTGTTCTGACTTGTGGATTGGGAAACATTTCATGGAAGAAGAAGCATGGGAGGTAAGGCTGAGGATTTTAATTGCCTGAAATAGATAGAAATAGAAGGACAAGTACAGTCCAGAAAGAAGGTGGAGTCCATGGGTGGGGGTATGTGTGCAGGGGACAGAAGAGAGACTGAGGACATGCCTAGACAGTAGAGGACTCCAAGTTGTAATTTTACCTTCTGGAGGAGATTTTCTCCTTCAACACCATATATTCTCCTCAGCCTGCAAAGACCCCAGCCCCACGGGCAAGTTGTAGCCATAGTGTGGTAGAAGGAGTAAAGATGACAGAGGATAGTGAGGAAAGAGTTGGAGGCTTTGAGAATATGATGGCAGGGGACTGGTGGTCAAGGAGGTTTTTTGTTTTTAGTTTTTTCTACTTCTTGCCTCTCCTCTCTCCCAAATGCCCGTTGTGTGGCTCTCAGATGCCAGTCAAATGGGAGTGAGGACAGAAGAATGGTTTTGGAGCTCAAATTATGTCTGAGTATCCAAAGCAGTAGCAGGGAAACACAGGGGAAGATAGTTTTTAGAGAAAATGGGCTAGGGCCCAGACTGCTGGTTCACATGTTGCACAAAGTTTATTGTAAGAATGTTTGGGTCAGTCTGTCTCTCATGGACAAATAATCCATTCTCATTCTTTTGGGCCCTCCTGCCCACAATTTTTATGAAAAGGCCAAGTGAAGCACCAGTTCCCAAATTCCTCTCCATGCACACAAACCCCTGCAGTATGCAAAGTAGGGGAGGGGGTGCTCTCTGATCACTGAATTTGAAGACATGGCAAAAACGGAGTAGAAGAATAATCTTTGCAAATATTTGTCAGAGATTTAAAGCTTCTGTTAAAAAGTTGAAATGGTCATTTCCATTTTAGGAATTAGGGGAGACAGCAAATGCAGACAGAGAGGCAGCCACACTGATTTCAAGGGCTGCACACATTAAGAGGCCCTCCTAGCAGAGAGAGAGAGAGAGAGAGAGAGAGAGAGAGAGAGAGAGAGAGAGAGAGCTCTGTGTTACACAGGACACAGGAGGCAAATGGCTATTGACATTCACAGAGGCCTAGGGAAAGTAGATGGTTCCTGGGTCGATATCAGCACAGATAGGTACAAGGTGAAGGAGGAGAAGAGGGGGCTTGCAGCCCTCAGCCTCCTCTTCTATTGGCTTTTAGAGCCTATCTATAAGGCTGCTGCTGGGATTCAATCTGAAAGACCTCTGCAGCTGGAGCTTAGATTTACACACTTTATTTTTTTTTCCTCAAATATGTTTATTTTATTTTTTCAGTGTTACAGGATTAATTGTTCATGCACCACACCCCGTGCTCCATGCCCTCCTCAATACTCAACACCAGGCTTGCCCAACCCCCCACCCCACCCCTCCAAAACCCTCAGTTTGTTGCTCAGAGTCCACAGTCTCTTATGGTTCATCTCCCCCTCTGATTTCCCCCCCTTCCCCCTTCCCTTCCTTCTCACAATGCCCTCCTTGTTTTTCTTTATGCTCAGCACATAAGTGATACCATAAGATAATTGGTTCTCTTCTCTTGACTTATTTCACTCTGCATAATCTCTTCCAGTCCAGTCCATGTTGATACACAAGTTGGGTATTTGTCCAGACAAAGGTCTGATATCTAAGATCTATAAAGAACTCCTCCCGAAGATTCACAGACATGTACCCTGGGGCAAATAATACATTCTATGTTAATAAAAAT
>CM053609.1:101952839-101984973 GCA_028646535.1 Procyon lotor
CAACAGGACAGTAAACAACAAATGTTGGAGATGGTGTGGAGAAAGGGGAAACTCTTACACTGTTGGTGGGATTGGAAGCTGGTGCAACCACTTTGGAAAACAGTGTGGAGATTCCTCAAGAAATTAAAAATAGAGCTACCCTATGACCCTGCAATTGCACTACTGGGTATTTACCCCAAAGAAGCAGATGCAGTACATGAAGGGCCACATGTACCCCAATGTTCATAGCAGCAATGGCCACAATCGCCAAACTGTGGAAAGAACCAAGATGTCCTTCAACAGATGAATGGATAAAGAAGATATGGTCCATATATACAATGGAATATTATGCCTCCATTAGAAAGGACAAATATCCAACTTCTGTATCAACATGGACGGGACTGGAAGAGATTATGCGGAGATTTACACACTTTAAATGTGTGCATGTGTGAATGTGTACACACACACTCTCTCTGGCCTATATGCTTGACTCCAGGCCTAATGATGAACCACAAGGGAAATGGACTTCTGATTATTCACTGTCTCTTGACCATTCCCAGGCAGAAGAACACAAAAAATTTAGCTGAAGATTCATAACGACTTAAATAAATAAAATCTTCCAAAAAAATTCAACTTAAAAGCTATAATTTCAAGTCTTAACATTCACAGATGGAATTCTCTCAAATTAGGAGGCAGGAAATTTAAATGTTATTTTTATTAGTGTTTTTATGTGTCTTTGAGCACATTCTCTTTCTAGCATTCCGTTTCCTCACCTGTGAAATGAGGGATTTGAAATAATCAGTGGTTCTTAAACATCCAGGGGTTATGTACTTCTTTTGAAAATATGAAGAAATCTTTGGACTTTCTTTCCAGAAAAAAAAAAAAAAAGAAAGATAAAGAAAAAGAACGTGCATTCCCAGAGGAAATTGAATGCAGTTTCAGGAAAGAGTTTTATAGACCATTTTCAGGGTTGTTATATTCATCCACAGAGATTATGCACTAAATAATGATGTAGTGTAGACTTATACAGCTCTAAGGGGCACAATTTACATAGACTAAGGTATAAAAGGTACCCCTTTGGAGGTGTGCAAAGAGATGTCCTTCTTTGTAGCCATTTCTTGAGCTCTGGGTTAAGAACTCTTGAGCCAAATGAGCTCTAAGGTTCTTTATAGATCTAAATGTATCTTGTTCCTCAAATGTCATTGTTATTATTGACAACCTTATATTAGTTCAGGCTATATAACACAATACAATAGGCTGGTGGCTTAAGAATAAAACTTTATTTTCTTGGAGCACCTGGGTGGCTTAGTGGGTTAAAGCCTCAGCCTTTGGCTCAGGTCATGATCTCAGGGTTCTGGGATCAAGGCACGCATCAGGCTCTCTGCTCGGCAGGGAGCCTGATTCCCCCCCTCTCTCTGCCTGCCTCTCTGCCTACTTGTGATCTCTCACTCTGTGTCAGATAAATAAAATCTTTAAAAAAAAAAAAAAACAACAACTTTATTTTCTCATCTAGAACTAGAAGTTCAAGATCCAGGTGCTACTAGGTTAGGTTTCTCCTGAGGCCCCTCTCCTTGACTTGCAGATGGCCGTCTTCTCTCTTCTTCTCACCTGGCCTTTTTCTCCATACTCACACACGCCTGGTTTTTTGGTGGTTTTTTCTTCTCTTTATAAGGACCCTAGTCTTATTGGATTAGGGTCCTATCCCATTGACATCATTTAACTGTAAGTGTCTCTTTTATAGTTTTCTCCAAATACAGTAATATTAGGGGTTAGGACTTCAAAATAAGAATTTGGGGTAACATAGTTCAATCCATAAGAAACCTCAGACTGTTAAAACACATTGAAGAGAGTAATGATTAACAACTAGGTGAGGGTGCCTGGGTGGCTCAGTGGGTTAAAGCCTCTGCCTTCAGCTTAGGTCATGATCTCAGGGTCCTGGGATTGAGCCCCGCATCGGGCTCTCTGCTCAGCAAGGAGCCTGCTTCCCCCTCTCTGTCTGCCTGCCTCTCTGCCTACTTGTGATCGCTCTCTCTGTCAAATAAATAAATAAAATCTTTAAAAAAATAAAAAAAATAACTAGATGAATGAGATACCGTCTTTCAGGTTCTCTCAATGTCAAAAAACACACAAACTATTAAAAATTAGATTGAAATACATTGTTTTTTTTTAAATGGGAATTTATAATTGATAATAAATCTATTTGCAACTGTTCTTATTAAAGGGAACACTCTCAAGAGGTTTATTTAATACAGTACTCCCCCACCCATCTGTAGGAGATATATTCCAAGAACCCCAATGGATGCCGAAAACCATGGATAGTACAAACCCTGTATGTACTATGTTTTTTTCCTACACATACCTACATACATGCAATTAAGTAACAATAACTAATAATGTAATAGAATAATATACTCTTAGTAATAGAAGTTATGTACATGTGGTCTCTCTCTCTTATTGTACTATACTCACCCTTCCTCTTGTGATGATTGTGAGATGCCCTCATGGTAAAATGAAGTTAAGTGAATGACACAGGTATTATGACTTGAAATTAGGCTTCTACTAACTCTTTGATGATACATCAGAATGAGGATCATTTGCTTCTGGACTTTGGTCAATCTTGGGAAACTAAATTTGTAAGAAGCAAAACCATGGATAATAGAGGACTACTGTATTAAAAAATAATCAAAAAAGAAAATAAACTTTGTTTGGAATTGGTGATCAAGAGCTCTGATCAAAATTGTTGATGTACTGGGGGTGGGAATGAGTTAGGGGAGAAAAAAATTATAACTTATAAATATTTTTAGTTCCTATTTCCCTTTGGGCCAGTATGTAATCATCTTCATATGATGTAAATCAAGCAACCAAAAGTCTCTTCCACATCTGGTAAGTGGGGGTGGGGGCAGTTGGGGGTTACTATTTTTGCTACTCTTGATTTTCCTTTAATCAGTAGTGGGAGAATGGGGGCTGAAGAGAAAAGGCCAAGAGTTTCCTGTAATTTTTAAAAATTTATTATTGCTCCCCCAGGATCACATTTAGTAACCACCATCCTGTGAGTAACTCCCAAAGTAACAACCATTCTACACCCACCCCTAACTCCGCTAGTCCCAGCAGGAGCTAAATAAGAGAGACATTCAAGAAGAGACTTCAAAACTTCAAATTTTGCTATATGTTGTTATTCCTAAAGCTTCACCATAACCCTCTGTTTAATTTATTTAGTAATAAGCCAAGCCTATTCATTAGTGGAGTTGCACACCTTCCAAAAATATTCAGAACCACCCAACAGCACACCGTCCTTTTGTCCTTCTCTCTTTGGATACACCGACCTTCGTCTATTCATCTTCTGCACACCAACAAAGTATACATTTTAGGAAATTACATCTCTCAAACACGATGACGCCATCTGTGATGCTTTACTCCCACACAGACACACTCCATTAGATGAAATGGCTCACTTTCTGCCTGAACTGGGCTAAGATAGATGTTTCTGAAGACTTCTGCCTTTCCATCCTCTTCTACCACCCTTCCCTGAAGAAAAGAATTCTTTTCTTGATTCCCAAGCTATCCACAGTAAAAACACCTACATTCATTTGCTTGAAATTAACAAATGGGTGGTTGGCCAAGCCAAGCAGGGGTGAGATATAGCTGGGAAAATATACAGTAGGTACAAGCATGCCAGCAGGTATTACTACTCCAAAGTTGTGTAGCTTGTTAACTGTAGCCTCAGTTTCTATTATAAAAACTTAAATTAAAAAAAAAAAAAACTGAATGTGTATGAGATAGTCTATGGTTAAGTGAGTTGCTGAGAGTCTGGCAATTAATGTTAGGGCCAAGAATTAAAATCCAGATTTTTTCATTTCTAAACCACTATGACAATACCTCTCTCAACCATACCACATTGAACTATTGGAAATCATACATAATGGAGTCCTTTCTTTATTAGTTCAAATCTGTGTTTAAAGGGACAAAGATAGCCCTTTCTTTTGGTATAACTTTTTAAAAGTCTCCTGATTTTCTTTAGCTCCAAGTCATGTGTATATATATATATATGCCTTTTTTCTTCTTTTTTGCTTTCTTTTTATGGCTTAAAAATAAGCTCTGTACTCATCATTGCTACTGACAATATTGCTTATATCAAAGTTCTCATTTGGAATGTTATTTCCAGGATTTTTACTCAGAGAGGATCAAAAGACAGCATCAGATACTTTTTCCAGGCATTTAGTTTTCAGGTTGAGCAATAATTCTTTTTTATTTTTTATTTTTTTAATTATTATTTTTTTAATTCTAGTTGATTTTGTTAGGATCTTGAGTTTTGGAGTAGAGATTGGTAGTCTCAGGAAATGAACCTATTAATTCTTCATAAATAGTTACAAAAATGGTGTAAGTGTTCTGGGGACTCACTTTACCTACAGAGGGAATAGCGCAACTTCTGAGATAAAGAACTTGGCCGGTGTTTTCAACAGGAACACAGGCAGTAAATCTATTTATTAATATTTCATAAAAATACAGTAATTTTCAGAATAGCTAGAAGTTTTCTGTGTATGGAATATATTGTGGATTGTCTACTAATTTAATGTGGCTTTTCTCATTTTCAGATAGTGAATATAACTATTTTTAATCTCTAAGGTGTAAATTTCCCAGGCTTCATTACTAAGTATCAGTATCTATGCAATATTTTGAGTATAATTCAGTTCTAATGTATTTCATTTAAAGTTATTTATATGAAACCTAGATTTTTTTGCTTTAAGTCTTGTACAGGAGAGCACAACGGATATATATTACCAAATAGCCAACACTCTAAGACAATCATTTGTATGCCATTTGCTTTATTTCATTATAGAGTACACATTTTGGCATATGTTGAATAACTTGTGATGCACATTGCTGTAAAAAAAGGAAGAAAATTAGAAGAATTTATCACAGGTCTCTTTCTGAAAGCATCCCTGTAATATTTCATTTTATTCATAAATAATTAAGGACATAGAATTCATTTTTTTCTTTTTTATTATGGTAGTATGATTTATATACAATGTCATATTAGTTTCAGGTGTACAGCATATTGATTCAACAATTCTCTGCATTACTTAGTGATCACTATGATACGTGTAATCACCATCTGTCTCACCATGTAATGTTTTTTATTATTGACTATATTCCCTGTGCTTTACTTTTCATCTCTCTGACCATAGAATTATTTTTTAAGCACACATATGCATTTACCTCATTCAGTTTATCATTTTTACTTACTTCATTTATCTCATTTCATTGATAAAATGGGAAAACATTTATCTAATCACAAATATTTTGCTCTCTTTTGGATTTTTTAAAAAAATATTTAGACTGTTATTGCATTGTGGGCAGAGGATATGGAATGCAATTATTGATTCTTTAGTATTTGTTTATTATTCTAAAACATGATTGCTTTTTTTGCACTTTTTTCACATATCTTGAAAGGATGGGATTTTATGTCCATTACTTCTAGTCTATTAATTATGCTGTTTAAACTAGCTATAGTCTTTTGTTTTCTGCTTACAGATATCAAACAAACAAAACCATATATCCCGATGAAATATACATTTTAGTGAGGTCTTTGATCATGGATTTGTCATTTTTTTAATCTATCAATATGTACTTTATATATTTTAAGGCTATATTATTAGGTGCATACAGATTTAAGACTGTTGTGTCTCCTGGGTTAATTGTTTTGTTTTGTTTTCAAGATATAATGATGCTTTTGGTAAGACTCTGTTTTGTCTGACAATAATGTTTGCAAATCTATTATTTCTTGGTTAATATTTGCCAAGTATATTAGTTAGAATATTTATTTGGGGATATAGTAGTTATGCTTCTTTAGGTCATTCATAGCTCCAGATTGCTTTTCTCAAGATGCCTTGGACTGTCTACCAGTTTAGGCTTTGCTGTGTGAGAGAAAGGAATCTTCTGTCTTGTTTAAACATAGTTATGTGGTTTCGGTTAAAAACAGCCAAACTGATATTTTAATTAAGGCACCCGTCAAATGTTAACCAAAAACAAAAACCTGGATATGTCAATGTTCTCAGTCACATGGTTGAAGTTAAGTCATCTCCGCACCTACATTCCAGAAAGGGACAAAGAGGAGGTAGAAAGCAAGCGATAAGCAAGTGTCAGGCTTTTAAGGTATGGCTTGGTAGTTGCACACATCACTTGTAAAGCATTTAGCAACAGAATAGTAAAGTGTTTTAGATCACAGATTCATTAGATAGATGATTTGGGTTCAAATCCTGACTCTAACATTGACAAGCTGTGTGAGTATGGACAAGTCAGAATTTGTGCTTCCCTTTCCCTAATTGTAAAATAGGGACAATAATTAATACCTAGCTTATAAGCATTAAGTAAATCTTAGTTATTATCCTTGTTTTATAGCTACCACAGACAAGCCATTGGTGGTGGTTGTATTAATAGCAGTTATAATGCTTACTTAGATTAAGCCATATTACATTAGTTCCTTTTACTCAACCATTGCCTTTTAAATACAACCTAACCTCTTTTCCCTGGGATCATTTTTTTCAACTGAAATATATCCTTTAGCTTTATGCCAGTGATAATCCATGAGTGGTATGCTTTCTTAACCCTTATTTGTCTGAAGATGTCTTAGGTTTGCTTTCACCCTTAAATTATTTGTCTAAATAAATCTAGATTGACAGGCATATTTTTTCCATTACAAAATTATTAGATTCATTGTTTTGTGAGCTGTACATAAAAGTAATCTGTTGATTTTAAGATTTTTATTTTAGTTGTGGTGTTCTTTGATTTCACTATAATGAACCAAGGTGTGGCTACATTTTTTTGTTTCCTTTCTTTTCCATTTTCTAAATCTCTTTCAATCTCTGTGCTATTGTTTAGAAAGTTTCCTCAGTTCTCTCTTACAGTTCACCAGTTCTTTCTTCAGCTGCATTTATGTAATAAAGCCATTGACTAAAAGGGCTTCTGGGTGGCTCAGTTGGTTAAGTGTTAAACTCTTTGTTTCACCTCTGGTCATGATCTCAGGGTCATGAGATCAAGCCCCACATTGAGCTCCATGCTCAGCAGGGAGTCTGCCTGAAGATTCTCTCTCTGCCCCTCACCTCACTTATGCTCATCTCTCTCTCAATATCTCTAAAATAAATAAATAAATAAATAAATAAATAAATAAATAAATAAATAAATATTTAAAGATAAATAAAATAAATCATTGTATTGCATCTTCAAGATAGTTTAGTTTTCTTATATCTGCAGTTATCATAATAAATTTTTATCCTCTGTGAATTCTATAATTTATTAATCATTTTAATTATATTTATTTCAGAATTATTTTAAATTGTTCTGTTATCTTACATTTTTGGATTCCTTATTCTCTCATTGTGTCTTTTCACTGTCTCATAGTAGGTTATCATCTTACTTGATGATTATTTTTCTTATAATCTTACTTTATGTTGATGTTACTGTAGGAGCCAAGTATAACTGACTCTAGATTTACATTCTAGAGTAAACTGGAATTTTCCAGCTTATCCTGACATTGAAATGCTGTGTGATATTGTACAAGTCATTCTCTGTCTCTGTATCTCAGTTCTGTAACATTCTCAGGTGTCTTCTGAATACCTAATTCTCTTTTTTCTTGTCCATACCATGTCTTGAGAATGAATGGCCCTGTCTTGGCCAAGTAGTTCTGCTTTTTGTCCCAGGATTTTCAAGATACATGTCTTTATTTAGGGAGGTTTAGTTTTATTTATGTTCAGTCTGCCAAGATTCCCTGCTGGGTGGTTAAAGGACAATAGGCCAAGTAAGTCAACATACTCTCTCCATAGCAATGATTTCTTCACCAATGAAAAATGACCTCTTAGATCACAGGAACAGCAGCTATGTAGGTGTTGCTAATGGAAAAAAAAACAACAACAACAACAACAATCTTTGGTATTTAAAATAGAAACATAAAATTGTTAATGTGTCTAGAGATAACTTGTACTGCATGCAAAAATGAAAAATGAAGTTCTAGTGAAATAATAGTAGATTCATTGTACAGAAGTTTAAGATTTCTCACCATTGTGCATGAGGTTTTAATGAACAGGAGTGTGCTATAATTTTTACAGTATTCAGGAATTGGGTTTAGCCTCAAAATGAGGTCAGGACATCATATTTAAGTAAATGCTGAAGCAAAGGGCAAAAAGAAGTTGAAAAAGGAAATTTAATCAGTGTCAGATATAGATTTGAAAAGAAACTTACAGGTTGTGTACTCTCTCCTCTCACTTACTGCAAAACAACAACTTTGGTGTCCCTAAAAGATATCTGCTGTTTGAATATTTCATGTGATGGAGAGCCCACTGCCTCACGAGGCATCCCTTCTTCTAATTTTGTAATGGCTCCAAGTGTTGAAAAGTTCTTCCTTATAATGACATACTTGCATATCTTGGAGTCTTCTGTTTAGTATACAGAAAAAAATGTTCTCATCACATCTCAGTGCTATTCCACACACATCCACAGAACGTCTCATATTGTCCAGTATTGTGCTAAGTTGGAGATAAGTATCATGATCTCCTCTTTACTGATGAGAAAATTGGTTTTCAGAGGTGAGGATACTTGCCCAAGATCACACAGCTAGTAAAGAATGGATCAGAGACTTGAATATAAACTGTCTTCCCCCGCGAATTAAGTTGAGCCTAGGACAGGACCCTGCTCCCTGCATGATTCCTCTCTAAATCATGTAGGGAACCCAAAAATAAACCTAACTGATAATAACAGAATGTGACAAAAGTTAACAGAAGATAGAAAAGAACAACTAATACTGCCTGTCCAGATTGGAAATGGTAGATTTTGAAGACCTAGATATCATCAATGCTGATGTATCATTATCTTAATGTTGGTTTATCTATTTCAAGAACAGTTTGTTCCTCCTACTATAACATGAACTTACATCACAGTATCCCCCTGACCTCAATGTTAGTTTTGGAAAATGCTAAATTCTCAATACCACTAAGAAATGCCCTTATTGCCCATCTTTGAAATATTTTTGGAACTGTTTAGATAATATTCTGTACCTTCTGTTCAGGGAACATGCATCTTATTCTCCCCAAAGATTTCTCTCAGGGGCGCCTGGGTGGCTCAGTAAGTTAAAGCCTCTGCCTTCAGCTAAGGTCATGATTTCAGAGTCCGGGGATCTAGCCCTGCATTGGGCTCTCTGCTCAGCAGGAAGCCTTCTTCCCCCTCCCCCCCCTGCCTGCCTCTCTGCCTACTTGTGATCTCTCTCTCTCTCTCTCTCTCTCTCTCTTTTTCTCTGTCTAAATAAATAAAATCTTTAAAAAAAAAAAGATTCTTCTTAGTAAATTTAAGACTACATAGTATCAAGGGGAAAGTAGCCAATTGCTCTGGATCTCTGTACCCCTGTCTTAGGAGATGAACCCTTCATCAGATTGTGAGACAGACACAACCTGAATGAGATGAATGTGTGAATGATGATGTTCCCAGAATTAACCACAGTCTTATAAATCAGATCCAATGGGTATTTTAGCATCTGAAAAGTAATTGTATGGAAGAAATTGAACAAAGGAAAACTGGCTATGTGACCATTTAACTTCTTATTTACATGGTGTTTATTTGACATCTCTAAATGTGGCAACCCTGTCATTACAGAGAAAAATATGTAGCTTCCAACATGTGAGTTTTCCTTCCCTGTCCCTCCCTTTCCTTTTCCCTTCTTTGTTTTCCTTCCCTCGCTTTCCATTTCTCTTCTTTTCCTTTCCTTCCCTTTACTTTAGTTGGCTTTCCTTATCCCATGAAGCATGTTTTGTTTTGTTCTGTTTTTTGAGTTAAAAAAAAGTTGATGCCTTTCTGAGATTCTCAGGCTTTACCAATGTAAGTGACAAGTGAAAGCTAAGCTTAGGGTTTACCTCCTCTGGGAAGCCCTCTGTGGATGATTCCACTTCACATTGGTAATCTCCATAATTTATATTCCTGTCTCTCTACCTATTTAAAATCACTGGGGTTCATAATAATAGTGAACCTGAATATTTGCAACGTTCTTTTCAGATATATCTTCTTACTTAACTCGCAAAACAATCCTGTGAGGTGAGGATTACTCATAATTATACTGTAGAGGGAAGAAAGTCAGTGAGTATAAAATAACTTGCTGAAGGCCACATGGCCAGTAAGTAGTAGACAGGATTTGAACTCTAGTCCTTCGACACTCAGTTCACATGCCATCTTGTCTTTGAATCCCTCCTGATAGTCCTAATGGTACCTCCTCTCCCTACATTGGATTGATTCAATTCTCTATTCTTTTGTATACTTCATTTATGCATTTAGTATAGTATGTATCACACTGTATTTTGGAGGCTGTATATATCAATAGAGTTTATGGTTTATTTGTTTTTTATTTTTTTCTTGCTAAATTATATACTTTTTAAGGCCTTAAATCTTCTCTGAGTCCCCAGGACTTCACTTGGTGCCTTACCCATAGTTGGCAAAAATTTAACATTCGTGAAGTAGATGAATTGATGCACCGAATAATTGTTTCTTTCTATACTGAGTAGAACCTCGTTTAGAGATATATTCACAATAACTTAAAATAAAACATTTCCTGAATAATAATAATATACCAAGTAAATCCATTGAAAATTATTAAAAGATTTAGAGGGGATATTTTTTATTTTTTTATTTTTTAAAGACTTTATTTTTAATTTATTTGATAGATAGAGAGAGATCACAAGTAAGCAGAGAGGCAGGCAGAGAGAGAGGGAGACAGGCTTCTCACTGATCAGAGAGCATGATGCAGGGCTCGATCCCAGAACCCTGAGATCATGACCTGAGCCAAAGGCAGAGGCTTTAACCCACTGAGCCACCCAGGCACCCCTAGAGGGGATGTCTTTTAGTTGGAAGGCTAAATAACTAGAATTTATTATTTATTAAAAAGGGGAAAAAGTAAGAAAATAAATAGGAAAGAAATGTAGCCAGAGAGACCTTCCAGATCCCATAGCAGACTGAGATGGTATGGGTTTCACCCTATAATGGAAAATTATTACTTATAAAACAATGTTGGCTTCAGTAGTTCATATTATCTGGCTCTGGGACCATGGTGAGCTATATTGTTTTGGAATTGGCTTGAAGGATATTTGTGAGAAAAAGCATGACTAAGCTGCTCCTCACTCTGTGAAATATGGACAAAGAGAATCCAATGAGTCACAAAACACATGGGAGGGACTTTCCATTCTACATTTTGGAATTGCAGGGCTCCTTTTTGTTTATTCACTCCTCTTGAGATTTGCACCAAAAAGAAGAGAAAACTATATGCAGGGATAGCTTTAAAGGAGTCATTTGGAGAAAATGATATGTTTTTTAATCAATTTATAAATCAATTTATTGATTTTTGGTTTATGTGCCAGGCACTGTTTATACACACTTCACATATATTAATTTCTGAATTCTCACAGCAAACTTTCTAAATAGATAGTATGATTATTCCTAGTTTACAGATGAAAAAGCTGAGATCCAAAGAGGCTAAGGATCTTGTCAACAGTTTCACAAGCAGCTAAAAAAGCAGAATAGGGATTTGAACCTAGGAAGTCTTGAGCACCACAGCCTGAAATCTAAATCTGTACATACTCTCCGAGTGCCCTCTAAATCTTTAATTTGGTAATTATCTTATAAACATAGAAGTGATATTACTAATTCTGTTATTGTATAACAGTAATTCGTCTTATTTGAGTTCTTAAACTGGATAAAGATTTACGTGATGCTGAGGATGTGAAATTGAGATCTCTGGTATCCAGTGTAAGCTTAAGTGAAGACTCACAGGGGTTTAAATGCCCAAATCCCTAACTAACTAATTGAATTCTGTCCTTGAGTGTAAGGAAAGTTTGCTTCCGTGATAAAATAGTTTCACTTGGACTTTGAAGGAAGATGGCTGAGGTTTACCAGGAGCATTTCATATGTTTCTTATCCTTGAAGAAATGTGTGAAATTCTAATGAAGTAGATATCCCAGCACTATTGCTCAAACTCAAGAAATTTGGAAAATTTCCTAAGGAAATTTTTTTAACATCCAAACTCCTGATATCCCCATTTCAGCCACAAGGAGGACAAGAGAATAAGTATGAATGTTTATAAGAATGCTAAGTTGAAGGAAGAGAAGTAGTATATACATTCTCTAAACTAAAATTATGCAAGGATACCATTGTCTTTTTTTTTTTTTAAATCGAATACATTTAGAAGTGATGCTTAGAGGAATAATGCTTCTCTTTTATACCTCTAAATGGAAAATATGATCAAAATCTGTTTTTTTTTTTTTGCAGGACCACTTTCTTACATGAGCAGAGGGATAAATTAATTCCATGGCTATAAATAAATCTGACATATAATAAAGCAAAGTTTGACTGTTAGCCATGTGAGCAGCCACCTGTATTTTTCAGAAATTGTATTTCATTTCACTTTATGAGAGTTTAGTCGTCGTTTGGTTTTGGGTTTGTTTTGTTTTATTTTTCCTCCTCCTAAAGTTACCTTTCGTGAACTGTGAGAACGTAAGGATTTCTGTTCTTTGTATTGAGAAAAAGAGGGCCCTCACCTAAGGGTTTAGGGCTCACACAGAAACAGACTGCTCTGGGACTCTATGTCTCTGCAGTCATATTAGATGTGCCTGCGACAAACAACTTGACAGGTGTCTCCTGCTGGCAGTGAAGTGGAAAGTCAGAGTCTATACACGTGAGAATGGACACGTGCGGAGACAAAACATATTGTGAGACCAACAGGGCAACTTCCCATTAGGTTCCTGGCACTGGGCACCATGAAATACTATCATAAGGCCTATTTTTGAAGCCTAAAGCTTCCCCAGACTACTTTTTAGCTGAGGTACAGACCATCGCAAGACAAAGAGGGTCAGCCGAGTAAGGGTTCTCACACCTTGTTTTGGGACCTGCTCCTGGAGTGTGGGAAGGAGAACAGAGATTGGAACAGGGAGAGGAATTCTGTAATGGCACATTCTAACGTCTGAAGGAACAGAGAAGCCCAGCTATTATCAGCCAAGCAAATCCAGCTAGAGGCTTTGTTGTTGTTGTTTGGTTGGTTGGTTGGTTGGTTGGTTTGGTTAATATTTTTAAAGCTACATTCCACTCAGACACTGAAGATTCCCAAAAGTCTGTTTAGGATTTTGTGGGGGTTTGTCCATGTTAAGTGTGGTTGTTCCTGTAAAGTTACTTATGCTTTTCGACTTTAAATCATTGGCGAGCATAACTTCTTAAATCCGTTTCTCTTCTTTTGTATCTTATCAGTGGACTCATCTTGGGCTACATATTCTCAGTCAAGGAGGCACTAGAGAAGACAGCTGAGGAGGAGAGAGGGGGCCTTTCAATGGTTGTATAGGTTGGGACAAATCCTGCAGCTGGGCTCTCGCTGCAGGCAGTGTTTAGGATGTATCAGTGGAGCTAAAAATCTAAAAAAAAATATATATATATATACTTAATATATTTCATATATCAGCCTAATGTAAACTCTAACAGGCCTGAGAAAAATGAGAATTAGAAAAGAAGTTTCAGAGAAATATGTGGACTAGAGAAATAGACAGGAGGGTTAGAAAACAAATGAAAAAAAAAATTCAACAGTGTGTTAAATTGGGGAAGGATATGCATTTTATCAGGATAATTGTGAGTTATCTCTTTGGAGTAGTAGAAGAAAAATAAATCAGTCTTGAATTTATCCTCTGTTATGTCTTCTCAGTATTCAGCTGGGTCCCCAAATGCAAGCAGTCTTACCAGAATCCATGGCTACTTCTTGTGACATTTTGCAAAAAGTAAATAAATAAATTATAAGTATGACAAGTAAAATGAATAGTTCCAGCTGTGATACACCAGCAGCATTTCCAGATTTTGTATAGCATTGAGGATTTATTTTCACTTTGTTGCCTAGCAGAGAATTAATTGAAAGGTCTATCTTCCCATGCTTCCTCGGGATGAAGTCAAAAACAGAATCTCCAACACTCAATGCCAATTTAGAAAAGAAGAAAAACATTAAGTGGATGGATGGTCAACTCATCAACTCTGAAAAGCCATGTCCCTGGGGATCTATGTCACCGAGGCCAGATAAATACATTAGTGAGACTTACAGTGATAAGAACATGTGACAATGAGACCGGCAACTGGTTCATTGGATAGCTTCACTCAGCAAATATTTACTGAACTCCTACTATGTGTGATCCACTCTTCCACACACTGAGGATGTAGAGAACCAAACAAAGGCTCAGATTTCAGGGAACTTAAAGAGCTAGAATAAAAAAAAAAAAAAAATGCAGGTTACAATTATTTCAGAAAACAGATAGTACCGTGAAGGAACTCGAACAAGGTAATGGGATGAAGTGCCTTTTAGGGGTGGTGGTGGCTTAGTTTAGATGAAGGCCAGAGAGGGCCTCTGGGGAGGTGATGTGAATGAACCGGTCACATAAAAATCTGGGGAAAAAGTCTGCCTTACAAGTGAGGACTGCAAATGTAAAGGCTTCCGGTTGGTAAAGAACTTGACACGAAGAGTGGAAGGAGGGTCTGGGAGACTAGAAAGTAGTGAGTGAGGGGTCACCTAGCAGAAGGTGGAGCTGGAGAACTAGGCCAAGTCACCTAGGTCCACTAAGGGCCATGACACGGTTAGAGCAAATCCAAAGGGCAGTGAGAATCCCTCTGGGGGACTAAATTAAGGAACAGTTAGAGTCAAAGGGAATTATCATCTACTTTAGGGAAGGTACTTAGGGTAGGAAGGTGTTTGTTTGTTTTTCCTAACTTTTTTTTAATAACATTTGGCCCTAACCACATCCTACTTCCCTTCCTTGCAGTTTTAGCTTATTTTCCTACTGAACAAAGAGTGTGGCCATTCTTTGTCAAGTGCTATGCCAGATGTTGTATATACATTATCTCATTTAAAATTCCCAAGGACCTTATGAGGGAAGGCGTTTTCCACATTTTACAGAGGAGGAAACAGGTTTAAATGGAGTCTCCAAAAACCACTGGTCTTGCTTGCTGTGGTGCTCCTGGGTACATGTTGAGGCCACCGCCCAAGGGCATGAAAGACCTTGAAAGAAGGCCACCTCCTCTGGAGGCTTGTGGATCCCAGATCACTCTTACTGCTGAGAGCCCGACCAGTTGGGATGACTGTGCACCATGTACCATGAGGCAATGTGAACCTTAAAAACACTGATTTCAGAACCAGAATTCCAAATCACCACCGTCATTGCAAAAATGGACTTGATGTTTGACCTTGAAGACAAATCATCCATAGGTTTGTTATGTTTATCTGTTAAAAATGCCAATTTCCTTCACATCCCCTCTGAGTGTCCCAAAGATGAATAGGACTGTCTAATCCCTGTTTGTTTTTCCTCAGTGAGTTTGAAATGTTCATTGAGATCAGGAGTATAATAGGTGCTAGGTACTGTAAGCTCTTTTTTAAAAGACAAATGTCACCTAAATATTATATATAGAGACATATAGACATATATATGTGATATATAGACATATATACATTTTAACACATCTATGATTATATATGATATATAGATATATGATTTAACCATCAAGTACTATTCCTTCTGCCTCCCCCCAAATGTAATTTGCTTTTTTAACCAAGGTGAATACGAAGGAGGAAACGAAAGCTAGCAAGATCCCCTGGCCCCCCTCCCCCAGGTTTAGGAGGGCTGCCCTTTGGGTTTATGCCTCCAGCTCTCACCAGGAGGAATGCGGGGGACAGGGAGCCGGGGGTGGAGGCCGCATCCTCCAGAACGTCACTGTTCTCTGGCAGAGCCCTAGGTCAGCTTCCTCCTGGAGGCACAGATGGCCAGGAGAGGCTCGCCAACCCTCTTCCTGTCCCTCCCGCTCTCCCCTGCAGGTTCAGCCTGGATGTAAAAGCCGGCTCTCTGGTGTCCAGCGCCCCGGAGGCTCGGAGGCTTCACCCACCCCGGGCAGCACCTCTGAGGCCAGTCAAGGGCAGGTCAGCCACTCGTCTTCCGCCAGCAGAAGCAGCCCTCACCCCTTCTGAAGTTCTTTGACCAGGACAGCTGGCGCGGGCGCTAACCCCTGGGCCCTGAATTTCCAAGCGAGTCCTGTGCACCGCGGGGTGGGGGTCGTGGGGGTGGCGGACCCCCCACGCCAAACCCCTCACCCTCCCGGGTCCCCAGGCCACGTTTTCTTTTCACTGTCAAGAGACAGGACGCGGGTTCCCGCCTCTCCCCCTGAGGGTGGGGGCCTGGGAGAGTGGCCGCGCAGTGCTGACCGCTAGGCCCCGGGGAGCGTGCGGGCGGCACTACCGCGTGCAGCCGCTCCAGCGCTTTTGCTGACTCAAGGGGTTTATTTTTATTTCTATCTGGGGCTACTTCAGCCCTAGCCATCGCCTGCGTTTTTCTTCCCAAACTGTAAAAGGTGTCTTAATTATCCGAATTTGGCTTAACGCGCCTGAGAGAGGAGGGAAAGGGTGATTTAAAAAGAGAGAGAGAGAGAGAGAGAAAGGCGCAGCGTCCGACGTAGGTCGGTCTCACTCATCCCCGCGCACACACGCTCACTCTCTGGGAGGGAGCGAGCGAAGGGAGGGCAGAGGTGTGCGCGGGAGGCTCGCGCGGGTGTAGACGAGCGAGCGTGTACTTGAATGGGGAGGGCCGGGATTCCGGGTCGCTCGGGCCCCTCCTCCCTCCCGAGCCAGCCAGTCCCTCGGCAGAGCGCTCGGGCTGCACTGATTTGCTCTCGGGAGTGCGCTATTTGCATATGACTTGCCCATTTGTGAATTTGGCTCCCCAACTCCTCGCTTCACTTCACCTGTGCCTCTCAGTTCCGCGCACTTTGCAGGCGCCCGCCCGCCTCTCCGCCACTTCTGCCGCCTGCCGGGGACCTCCTCTGGTGTTCTCCCTGCTCGCCCACCCACCTCTCTCCGCCCAGGGCCACGTTGGTTTGGGTGGCTGCTCTGCGCTGGCTTCCCCCTCCTTGCCTCTTTCCCTCCGGTCGTTCTTGTTCTCTTCCTTCGGCTGCTGCTGCTGCTGCTGCTGCTGCTGCTGCTGCTGCTGCTGCTCCTGCTCCTGCTTTTCATCCAGTTGGGAAACCCAGGACGCAGGCAGTTGCTCCGTGGCGCTCTTCCAGAACGCGCAGGGTTAACAGCCTCCGCGCCCTTCCACTGAGACTTCGGGAACACGCGAAGAACTCTCCCACCTGCAGTCCCCTTTTGCCTGGCAGTTCTGCAGTGCATCGCATGGAAGTGGAAAAAGAGAAAAAAATGTTCAAACTGCTTGGATGTTGGGATAAACTAACCTGAACCTTTTTGGGTCTCCTGCCTGCCTCCCTTCTCTTCCTTGGTTTCCACCTTTCCTCTGTGTGGCTTCCCGGAGTGTGCAGTTGACTCGCCTGCATATCAGGAGGAAGCCTCGGCGGGCCTCCCATGACATGTGTGGCATTCCGGGGCTCCCTAGGAGGGTTGCTATACCTGGGTGGACTTTGGCTTTCTAAATTTCAGACCCGGGAAAAAGGAGCTTTTGCCTTCTTTCTTTTTTTTTTTTTTTTTCTTTTTCCTTTTTTTTTTTTTTTAACTGATTCATCATCTATCTTGAAAGCGTGTATTCCCTCCCTCTTTCCAAAATACGGGCAAGTATTCCTGCTGCTATGATGGGCCCTTGGGCATCATGAACTTCATTATTCTTCACTGGCTGGAATTCAAACTGCCCATCTGTAGTGGTCCAGTGCGTTGACCATGCACCTGAGAATCCACGCGAGTCGGAGCCCTCCTCGCCGGCCGGCCTGGACGCTTGGGATCTGGTCCCTCTTCTGGGGATGTATCGTCAGCTCTGTGTGGAGTTCCTCTAATGTAGCTTCTTCCTCCTCCTCCTCTTCCTCGCCGGGGTCTCACTCTCAGCACGAGCACCATTTCCATGGCAGCAAGCATCACTCAGTGCCTATTTCTATCTATCGCTCCCCTGTTTCCCTTCGAGGAGGGCACGGTGGGTCTCTCTGCTCTTTATCCTTTTAATGGGGCATAGTGATTCCTTAACCCACTCACCTTTCAGGTAATGTTAAGGGTGGGAAGATAATAAAAAAAATTGAATTTAAAATGATAAAAAGCATCGCATGTGCATGAGAGAAGAAAATGTCCAATTCCCCCTTAAAGACTAATGTTTTCTGCCCCAGCCTCTCAATTTCTCTAATGGTTTCTCCTCTCTTTAGCTTTCTTATTCATAGCTTCACAAACACATTTTCCCCTTTGCAATCTTCTGCCTCCTTCACTCCCCTCGCCCCCACGATGGCAAGCAACTTACCAGATAAGTGCCAGGTTTTGCACTTTGAGAATATCCATTCACCTTGCTTTTACCCTTTTTTCAGATCTTGTTTTGGAGCCAGTCATGGGAAAGTAGATAGCAGGGATCCTTAGGTCTTCAGCCTGAAGTGAATGGAACCACTGTGAAGTGGACTGTGTGGTTACGGTCAGAGAGGAGAGTAGCTGAGTGTCAGAAGGCAGAAAATGTAATTAATAAAGAGTAGTATTGTTTGTTTGGGCAGCTTTATGTTTGTCCACATGTCTGAGGGAAAGACCAGCTGTCTCAAAAACTGCACATCTAATATTGCTAACTACTACATGGGAAGTGATAAAATAGATAAGACAGAGTCCATTTAGAATTTACCCGCATGTAAATTACAGTAACTTTGATCCTACCATTTATACCAATGTTATTTCAATTAAAGGTAGCACTGCTAGGCTTGTTCACACAATGCAGGTATGATGTGTTTTGTTCCGAACAACCCTCCTCACATAGCTATTGAAGAAAGAGCTCTATGGCTCTTAAAAATCATTTCAGCTCTGAGCAGAGCAGGCTGCCTCTGAAAGGGCCATGCCTGCCACCAAGGTGGGAGTCTGCTATAGTGAACTGTTTCAGAGAAGGGATCTTCAGTATTTGTTTACTATGCACTCTACTCTGGTGGTGAGGAGAGTAGGAATCACAGAACCCAACGGCAGGAGCAGCCCTCCAGGGAGCAGCGTGAGTGAACCACACTAGAGGTCCCCTGCCCTAGCTTGTAGTTTGAAAACCTAGAGAGTGCAGACCCCATTTGGAATGTCAATTCTTCCCACTGACTCCTAGCCGTGGGCTTCTGCTCTGTACCATCCGTAGTGTTAAGTGGAGGCACATTGAGAAAATGCCAGCACGTACTCTGGCTCTTTTTGGCTCTCTCTTTAAATTTTATTTGATGGGAGTTGTCAAGCAGCTCAGAGCTTGTAAGGTTGGTGGAGAGGGGTGGTGGGAAGGAGCGAATGCTTGATCTTGATCTGGGGGCTGTTTTCTCTGTGACTCCCGCTGGGTCTGGTGTAGGCTTTCTTTTAAAAAAAAAAAAAAAAGGAAAGGAAAGAACTACAACCACCCAAAAAGCAAAAGCAATTTTATTGAAATGGAAACTGTCAGCTCCTAAGGGAGAGAGGGACCCGGCTGGGGGTAGGACTATAAAGAGTGGGAAAGAAAAAGAGGGGAGTGGGGGATGGAGAAAGCCAGACAGACGATTACTAATAGCCATAATTAAACATGGAAAGGCTCAGCGATAATTAGCTAAATTTTGCTAATTAGTGTAAATGATCAGCAGGGAGATAGATATTATGCATTAGTTAGAGGTTATAGGCTGGCAGAGTCTCGATGTTTTCTGTTCAGGATGTAAACAGTTAAAGGCAGTACTAGTTATGTGATGGTATTTGCAGAGCCCTACATCCCAGGGGTTCCTAAGTTTGTCAGTCTCTCTGCTCTCTGTCTCTCTTTTTCAGCTAAAAGGGCTAAAAGGGTTGAGCCTTGCAGACACTAAACACAGCTCTTTTCTGTTGACTTCATTTCTTCAGGGATCAGTTGCTCAGTAACTTCTGAATCTTTTTGACTCATTGCTAGTCTGGTTTCTCATTAACCTGCATCTGATAAGATTCAGTATGGAAAAGGAGAACGAAGTAAGTAAATGACTAGAGATCCCAGAAAAGGCCCTCACCCACCACAACTGTGGCACGCAGTGGACCCCAGGGTCTGGCATGACTAAGATAAGAAAGCTCACGAATTCACCTCTTGAGTATCCTCTTTCAGTCCTGAAGTCCCATCCCATTGATCTGAGGCTTGGAGAGTGAATGCATCTATATTAAGTAGTCTCCTTGCATATTTAATTAATGTTTTTGAGCTTGAAAACAAGAGAAGCGGCAATCAACAAGATGCCCCAACCTCTGACTCCCAATCCCACATCCTAGCTATGACCTTTTGTGTCCTGAAAAGACCAGAACACCCCTCGGAGTTTTGCTAATGCGTCTCCCATTCTTTCTTGCAGTATGCTTGCTTTTTCCTAGTCCAAGACAAAGGCTTCAGTAACAGCAATTGTTTTAAAAAATCTTTTGGATGGAGGCAGTAGGAGGCACGCACCTCGAGACTAATGTTGTTACTGATAGTTTTCTGCCAACCTTATTCCAGAGTTAAAAGCAACAGTCTCCATTGTCTGGGAAGGAGTAAATGCCCTTCATTCTGGTATAAAGTGAAAACTAGAGCCCTGGTCCAAGAACTTTCTTCGAATTGGAGCTGTTTGTTTTACACTGGTTCCCCTTGCTCATTTCCTGAGAAGCCAGAAGCTCTCCGGTTGTCCTGTCAATCAGTGGTTTCCCCCCCTCTGTCCACACCACCCTGCCCAGAGCGGCCTAGAGAAGGCTGTGCTCCTTTATGAGTGCAGGAGACTGAGACCATACATGCCTGAGGAACCCCAAATACTCTCCAGTCAGGACAGAATCAACTGTCTCTTCTTAAGTAGGATCTAGTAAGTTTTCCCCCCCTCTCACTCAGGCTCCCCGCTTTCTGCCATACTCTTGCCTACTCAGTAGTCAGTAGTCAGCTGACATTTATTGAGCATTTACTATGTGTCAGGCTGTGTGCTCCTTGCGGATGATAGAAATCTACGTAAGACACACATATCCCTGGTGTTCAGCCAGAGATAGTTTCAGAAGTATTTTGATTATCTATGAAAGATAAGTGCTTCTCTAATGTAAAAATATGGGGGATGGGGTGAGGATCCAGCTACCAAAGCAAATTAATTAATATACAATTTAAATAGTCTTTATAAAGTACAGATTTACATTCTTCTGTTGTTCAGAATATCCCTGTAAGTATTTTTCATCCTTAACTTCATGTCCGTGCTTAAATAGCACGCTTATCAAAGCTCCTAGGTAGTTTAGTGGTATGGGAAATATAAATACGAAAATACATTTATCTACCAAAGTTCAGTTTCATAAAGGAGGTTTGTATATTTTTTGTCTTCTCCCACCTTTAAGAATTCTAAAGAGCATCTATCTAAAAAATGCTTTCATACTTAATAGTTTAGAAAACTGATTTTTCTGAGAATCTAAATTTAGTATGTGCCTTGCATTTTATCCTCCATAAAATAATAGGCCTTCCTGATTGTAGGAATGCAGGGGAACTCCTTGAGGACATAAAACTCAATCTTTTTTTTTTTTTTTTTAAAGATTTTATTTATTTGACAGAGAGAAACACAGTGAGAGAGGGAACACAAGCAGAGGGAATGGTAGCGGGAGAAGCAGGCTTCCCGCCAAGCAGGGAGCCCGATGCGGGGCTTGATGCGGGGCTCGATCTCAGGGGCTCGATCCCAGGACCTGGGATCATGACCTGAGCTGAAGGCAGACGCTTAACGACTGAGCCACCCAGGCGCCCTAAATCTCAATCTTAAAAGGAAACACACCACAGTGTATTTAGAGGAAAGTCTCCTACTCAGAAACCAGGGTGTGTGTGTGTGTGTGTGTGTGTGTGTGTGTGTGTGTGTGTGTGTGTGTAGGGGAAGCAAAATGAGCCCTCTTTGCATCATCTCAAGCAGAAGTTGTGGCCATGGTCCCACTAATGACACATGGCCCAGAAGTCCTTCTTATAAGAAATTGTGCTCCTCATTCTTTGTCCCAAAGACCTACCTCTTAAGTTTCTCCAGCCATGAGGCTTGCTTTACTCTGATCTGTTGAGCACTTTCTTCTGCTCAGCCAGTTGCTTCCTAACCACATTCTCTCTCCCTCCCTTCTTGGGATTCGGTTTGCTGAATAATTCATAGTGTTGGTTGACAGATGAATTTATAAGATTTATATGTCTTTGGCCTTGGTGATGAATTAATTAAATTGGTTTCTCCTTCTTTCTCTCCTCTAGATGCATTGTTTTTCTTCTCTCAAATGTGCTGGCAAGTGGTAGGTCTGGAGATTCACTTGTTCTTGAAAGATTACCAAAGGAAAATTATAGTATCCTACTGTAAATCTCTTCAGGACTCTCAGTGTGGATTATTGCAGTGGGAATGGGGTGTGTAGGGGGACGTGAGGGTTGCCATGTCATAGGGACAGGAAATGAGATCACCGGAACAATTGCTTTCAGGAAACCAACACCAAAAACCTTTGCCAGACTGGGTGATGACTGGAATTCCATAGTAAGAACTTTTTTGTTTTATCATCTGATTTTGAATCGAGGGGAAGTGACATACTCTGTTTTACATTTTAGGGAATGAATTTTGTGGATCTCAGAAGTCTTGCTTCACTAGGACCCTGGGTGATCTGAGCAGGAGGCAGGTCTCTGAAGATAAACCTTGAACTTATCCATACTTTCCTCCATCTATTAGTTTGTTAGAGCGGCCATTAAAAAAAAAAAAAAAATCACAGACTCTGTGACTTAATCAACAGAATTGTGTTTTTGCACCGCTCTGGAGGCTAGAAGTCCAAGGTCATGTTGTTGGCAGAACTGGTTTCTTCTGAGGCCTCTCTCCTTAGCGAGTAGGTAGCCTATTTCTCATTGTGTCATCACATGGTCTTTGCTCTGTGTTTATGCACCCCTGGTGTTTCCTTGTGTGTCCAAATATCCCTTCTGTGAGGACACTGGTCAGACTAGATTAAGGCTCACCCAAATGTCTCATTTTAGCTTAATCAGCCTTTTAAAGGTACTATCTCTAAGTGCAGTCACATTCTAAAGTACTGAGGTTTAGGGCTTCAACATACAAGTTTTGGAAGGACCTAGTTCAGCCCGTTAACAGTCCTCCTCCCCTAGGACACAGTCACTGGGAAAGAAGTAAAAACGTACCATTCAGTGAATCTCTGCTAAAGTCAGACTTTCACAGTGGAAATCTAAAACCTTTAGTGACAGTGGTAATACTTCACAAAACTGATGAGATAGTGCCTTAAAAGGAAAAAATCTGTTTATTGGGAGAAAACCACACCAGTTGGTTTAGTTCAACCTTGTGTTTGCTTTCCTGTCAGTTTACTTTACGTGACCCAGTCTATACCTAGTTCTGTTTGTAGACTAGTTCCGTTTGTCTCTAGCCATGTGCTCTGCAGACAGACTCCACCGTCCACACTCCAAGACTCTCCTTAGACCGGCTGCCATTCCAAGCCAGACCTTCCTGCTGACCCAGTGACTTCCTTCGTAAACCACAGTTGCCCATTCTTTTCCTTTCCTGAGACACCCATCACCAATCCCCTTCACATCTCATCCTTCAGGAAAGAAAAAAAAAAAGATAAAATCAGTTTAAACTTCCACTTTTTTGGCAGCTGAAAAAGATGTCCTTTTAACAAAGTATCAATTTCATTATTTTTCTGTTGGATTTTTATTTTGGGCAAGTTCATCTTAAAATATAAACAGGAAGTAACCTATCTATATCATGACATGTCATGAGGTTTGGGTGAGAGAATGTATGACAATTATCAGGCAACTTGGCTGCTGTAAATCCCAAGCAACGTATTCTGCTCCTTGCAGAATGAGCTTTTTGAGTGTTTTTTTTTCTTTCATTTTTGTTTTTGTTTCTATATTCAGATATTTTTGAAAAGTGTTTTTTTAAAAGATTTTATTTATTTATTTGACAGAGGAGAGAGATCCCAAGTAGGCAGAGAGGCAGGCAGAGAGAGGGGGGAAGCAGGCTCCCTGCTGAGCAGAGAGCCCGATGTGGGGCTCGATCCCAGGACCCTGAGACCATGACCTGAGCTAAAGACAGAGACTTTAACCGACTGAGCCTCCCAGGCCCCCCTGAAAAGTGACTTTTGAGAGAGTACATGCTCATGACGATGCCAGGAAAATGATAATGGAGATGGGCAGCGTGGTGGTAGTGGGTGTGGGAACAATCAATTGAAAGATTTAAAATTGGGAGAATTAGTTCTCGGTCTTTTTTCCTGTCACTTAGGAACTTTGTGATCTTGGCTAAGTCAGGAAGCTTGACTTTGACTTAGTTTCTTCATCTCTAAACTGAGAACACCAATAATAATACCACCCAGATGTCACAGAATTGTGAAGAAATTAAACAAGCTGTGCTTTGTACATTGCAAGCTACTGGGTACAGATAAAATATTCTATGAGAACTATTTTAATGATAATGCTTCTTCAGTTCCTGATACAAAATCGAGCTTCAGTGTTGAATGGCTACTGGTTGGTAGCTTGAGGTTAAAGAGCGTGCATCTACCGCTTCTCCTCATTTTCTTATCTACGACAACACTTTTTGCCTCCAAGGGGAGACAAGTTTGATATGTATTTCCTTGTTTACGGCACTAAAAGAACATAGCATGTGTGGTCAGCTTGTGCTTTTTGATAACATGTAAAAAAACCAGGCCAGGCAAAATTTAGCCTAAGATGACAAATAGCAAGCAGTTTAGAAGCTGAGAGATTCGGTGAAATAAAGGGGAGAGGCCCCTAAGAAATATTCTGAGATCATTTTGGAAATACGTAATTGGATCATGGTTCTAGAAGACGTCTGCTGAATTTAAACATTCCTATATGATGCTTAGCACCCATTGGAAACTTGAATCTTTAATCTGGTTTATACTAAGAAAAAGACAGGTCTTTTTAGGACTACTATTTTTAGATCTGGAAATAGAGGATTTCTTTAAATGTCCCTTCTGGTGCTTCTACTCACCAGGACTCAAAGTTATAGAGGAGGTGGGGGCTCAGGAGGTGCTGGAATGCTTAGAGTTGACTTTGTGGAGGCCAATTTTAAACTAGAATTCTTCTTGAGAGAACCTTACGCTGGGCCATAGATGTCACTCCTAATTTTCTCGCTGATAAACTCTGGCTTTGGATATGACATTATGTTTTTATATCACGTTAGTCTTTTAACATTTAAGCACACTATGGAATATCTTCATCTACTAACCTATCTTCTTTTTTTTTTTTTAAGATTTTATTTATTTATTTGACACAGAGAGAGAGATCACAAGTAGGCAGAGAGGCAGGCAGAGAGAGAGGGGGAAGCAGGTTCCCAGCCGAGCAGAGAGCCCGATGCGGGCTTGATCCCAGGCCCCTGAGATCATGACCTGAGCCGAAGGCAGAGGTTTTAACCCACTGAGCCACCCAAGTGCCCCCTAGCTTCTTCCTTTTACCTATAGTTTTCTGCATGCCATGTAGTGTGTATGTGCCTTAACACTGCCACTGGGGGAAAACTGGCTTTTTTTTTTCTTCCTCATTTGTACAATGACTGGGTTGAGTGAGACCATCTCTCCAAATGGTCCTCACCATAAAGACCGCATTCTTCTCCAATTCATACACCTTTAAACATGCCTCTGTGTATCTTACACGGGTCTGAGTTCCCCAGGTCCACTGGCATTTTATAGGTTTGTTTTCTTGATGAAAAACCCATGCCAAAACTGCAACGGGGTTTTCTTTTTTCCCCTCTGACTGAAGCAGAATCACGTGTAAGAATGGCACACTGTGATATTAGAAAGCCTGCCGTCCAACTTCTCCATAGGGTCATGTCGAAATGGGAAGAACACAGCCTTCATTTAAATGCATCTTATCAGCTCTATAAAGGAATTCTGTGTTATGTTTAAAATACTCTGCTGTGTTTAGCTATATCAGAGCAGAGGGCAGCCTGGCAACAGAGTTTATAAAGAGCAAATGGTTTGTGTCTTCTTCTGTTAGAGTTTTGAGAGATTTGCTTGGATCATAGACCTTCACACCACACACACCTACTGTGTGCCAGGCACTCCTCCAGTACTTTATATATATGATTCCATTTAATCCCCACAAGCCTTTAGTATTCCTCAGGTTACCACCATTTCATAAAATAAAATTTTTCATAAATTCATAAAAGCAATGAAACTTAAAAAGTTTATGCGCCTTGACCAAAGTGCTATGGTGGTAGAGCCGTGATTCCAACTCAGTTCTGTGCACAAAGTTCTGGACTTTTCTGCTATCCCACACTGTCCCTTAGTCCAAGAAATAGGAAGCAAACACAGCAAACTCTTTTGTCGGGAATAAGATGTACAGGTTAATGAGAAATTCTGATTACTGTAGTTGGCACACCTTTGCAAAACATCTACAGGAGTGTCCAGTTCATAATAAGTATTTGAATGTTTATCAGTCTGCCTGAACCCATTCTGACCCAAGGAGATACTAATTAGAAGGAGCAGACAAATGAAACATCCACCCTGATACATGTTTTTTGAGTGAAAAGTAAATGACTGAGTGAGGGGCCCCATGACTGGTTCTTGTTTATTAGAGAGTAGGGATAGCCATGTATTTCTCAGAAGCACACCAACAGGTTTATAGAGCTTAGGGATTGTTTGAGCCTCGTACATTCCAGATGAGCAACGCAAGGACTTGGCGATAGGCATCCTGTGAGTATCAGAGGCGGTGGGGAATTGGGCAAGAGGACTCCAACTCCACCAACCTTTTTTCACTCCTCTGCTGAAGGACTGACTTCTCACTCCTTCAAGACCCTTTCTCAAATCGCAGCCTTGTGTCCTATCTCTCCTTCTACAGACTGATTTTTCTTTTAACCAGATTAAGTCCTGCAGGATTTAGATTCTGCCAGCAAAGGACGTTTCTGGGTTTCTGTAAAAATTAACGTTCCACGTGCATTTTGTAATAGGTGCCTGGCTTTGTGCTAAGAGGCAGGCTTTCTTGGGGGTGTTTGGAAGGCTTCCTCTATATGGGACACCCCAGCGTCGGAAAGGACTCCGATTCAAGTTCCTGTGTAGGGAGATGTTGCCTGTCCCAGTTGGGTCTCACTCCCCAGAAAGCAGAGGAAGATGGCCTATGTGCTCACCTCTCTGTTTCCCATCTAGAAGGCACAGCTGAGTTATTGTTCAAAGATGTGTCCCCTGACCAGTTCCCACCTCTTGCTTACCGGCTATGGAGTGGCTATGTGAGCATAAAACTCCTAGAAACCATCAAGCCGTATTTTCTGAAATACTGTTATCACCCTCGCTTTTTTACTGTTTTGAAATATTTCTGTCACCCCCACATTAGCATATAACTGTGTATACTCTTGAGTGACTTTCCCCCAAACTATGAATTTCAACTCTTTCTGAGACAGTCTTTCAGAATTTGAATATAATTACATGCTTTGGGGGCAAATTGTGGTTTTTGCTACATAAGAAACTAATGGAAATGATCCGCTTGTTCCTGTAGTTTACGGATTATATGCTTCAGAACTGGGGGTATATTTTTAGGCTGCTTTTCTATATGGCACATTAAAATGAAAATGAAATTGAGGGGGGCGCCACCTCAGCAGCTCAGCAGGAGAGCAGGTTGGCAGAGCACAGCTGTAAGCTGAACCAGGGTTAGGTGTTTCACTTAGCATTTGTGTTGCCCCTTTGTCATCGGATGCTGTCCTAGAAGGTGAGGCAGAGGACATAGGCAGGGCCAGGCTGTCTGCAGACACTCCAAGAAGGAATAATGACCTCAAACTGCCTTTTGAGTGGAATGAGCACTTTTTAGAATTTGAAATTGCCTCACAGAGACCTCTTTCTGAAGAGTAGGAAAGACTTGAAGTCAGGTGCACAGGTGTGGTCACATCTGCACGGACATGGACTTATCTAGATCCTTCTCTTCAGATTAGAGCCAATGACTGGAAGGAGAAACTAGTTTCCCCCATTTGGCCTTCCCTCAGTGGCTCTAGACGAAAGGTCGTCACTCTGATTAAAATCTTTTAATGTGCCTCCGCAGTCCATTTAATTCCTGGTCTCAAATCCCAGACGTATTCTGAGGAAGTAGTGACAGACAGCAAAGGCTTTGGGACTTCTTTATAAGTGACAACTAAGAGGGTAACTCCAGTTTCTTTGCATCCTTGGTTTTCATGAAAGACTAAAGGCCCTCATGGAAAACTACATCACAGGTAAAGTAAAGCAAGCCCCGTCTGGATTCTTGGGGTCAATCTTAGCCGCATTCTGATTATTTAAAAGTTTGAAAGGATCAGCTAGAAATTTGGCCAGCAGAATAATTTTGGTGGAGGGAGGGTCCTGTGGTTTGGATAATCGAGGTTTTGTTGTATATCTTTTTCTTTAAAACAATTATTGTGTATCTCTTTCCATAAGCCACTATCTCTGCATAATTGGATGGGGAATTATGTGTTCACTATGTCAATTCAATCTTCTTAGATAAAATAAACCCAAGAGAGGAGACTTCTATGTTTTCACAAGAAGGATAATAATATCTACCTTAATCTTAATAATTATAATAACAATATATCACTTTTCGTATGTGTTCAGTGTGCCTGATACTCTTCCAAAGCTCTTAGCTGCTTTAGTTCTCCTATGAGGTCAATATAGTTATTTTCCCATTTGAAAGATGCAGACACTGAGGCACTGAATGTTGGGAGTCATAAGGTCAGGTCATAAGAAAACACATGGCAGAACCAGGTTGGATATCTAAGCAGTTTGAATCTAGACCTGTGCTCTTTTTTTTTTTTTTTAAGATTTTATTTATTTGACAGTGAGAAACACAGCGAGAGAGGAAACATAAGCAGAGGGAATGATAGCGGGAGAAGTAGGCTTCCCGCCGAGCAGGGAGCCCAATGCGGGGCTCGATCCCAGGACCCTGGGATCATGACCTGAGCCAAAGGCAGAAGCTCAATGACTGAGCCACCCAGGTGCCCCTAGACCTGCGCTCTTAATATTTAAATATTCATGCAGTATTACCTGGGATGGTGGGGGGAAAATAATTCTCAAAGTAGTATTTTCAAATGCAGTGGCTGGCTCTTTTTAAAGGTCTTTTGTTTTAGACCTAGAGCCAAGATTAATTATGAGGACTGTGAAATCTTCTAAACTCAACAGCTAACAATATGCACTTATTGTGTCAGTCTTTCAGGTTCCTGAACCTAATTCCAGCATGTCTGTTTGCACGGGGGCCAAGCAAGTCTTTCATACCAATTCAACTCCATTCTGATGCCTTTCTACCTGGAGATAGCATGGGGATTCCACAGGTTAAGGGTTCAGTCCTATAGGACTGCTACCCCCACTGCCAATCCCTTTGTCAGATGCCAATCACCTTCTAGGTGGTTACCTGTACTTCTGACTAGTCAGCTCTAAAGCAGACGGCTCCCCATACCCTCTCTTTGAGTTCATGTATTTTTTTAGCATGCATCACCAAACTCAAGAAACCCATATACTCACAGGATTATCAATTTACTACAAAGGGTAAAACTCAGGAATAGCCAGGTGGAAGGGCTGCATAGGCTCAGGCATGTGGGAAGGAGCATAGAGCTTCCACACCCTTTCCAGGTGCACCGTTCTCCCCAGTCTCCATGTGTTCAACCTAGAAGCTCTTTGAGCCCCATCTTTTTGTTGTTGTCGTTTTTGTGGAATCCTTTGGTCATCTGAATGACCAAGTATATATTTATATAGGTCGTAATATCACAGTCAGGTATTAAACTAACTAAATGCTTTGTCTTATCTTATTTCATCCTTACCTACCATCCTTCAGTGTAGGCGCTATTATTATCAGAAATGTAATAGAGAAAGAAATGGAGACTCAGTGTTAGGTAATTCATTTCAAGTTCTTCCACCTACTGAGCAGTCAACCCCTTGCATCTGTTGAAGTCGTACTGAACAAACATAAACCTATTTCCTGGTATTGAGAGCAAGTGACTGGAACACTTCCCTATATTCACAAGTCCTGTTATGTTATAGGACATTGTGCTTTCTGAAACAGCCTCGGGAAATTCACTCAAGTTTCAGAGTCAGCTGGCAAGGAATGAACACATATTCAATGAAGAGTGAGGGGCCCCTCCACTGCTAAGGAAGCCCACTGGTGACTCACCCGCCTCGTTTTTGATTCCATTTAAGAAACTCATTTATCAGGAAATTTAGTCTCCAACAGTTACTGTGGGCCTTCTCAAATTGTAATGTTAGGCAAATCACCAAAACTTCCTGGTTTTAGTTCTCTAACCTGCAAAATGAGAGAGTTACAATTAATGATCCTGACTGAAATGGCCTACCAGGTTTGTCTTTGCAGGTTTGTATTCATCTTTCCATCAGCGCTGACAGGCAAAATTCTAATGATTTCTAAAACATCTTTGCACTCTCCTTAGGTCACCTTTGAATCTACTTTTATTTTTGCCCCTTTGTACCTATGGCAGAAGTTCATTAATTATAAGGGTAAAACTAATGAAACAAAGAGAGCAGCAGTGGTTTTCAGTGTGGATACTGTGTATGTATATGTGCATGTGGGTGAATGTGTGAGCCAGAAAAAAATAAAGGAACGTAAAGACCTTGATAACAACCTAATTAGCTCCTGACCTGGAATATAAAGTCAGACAGGAGTTAACCTTGCTGTGCATTAGAGATGTAGGGATGGTTCAGTACCTGCTTCTTACTGCTCTGATGTCATTTACCAGTACACTGGGTCATGGGGGCTCATGTTAAAATGTCAATTATAGTTGAAGAGGGGGACATCTTTAGTGTGGGATAGGAGTATAAATCTGGAGCCTCGGGCCTCTATGGCCAATCCCTCTCTTTCAGATGATATTTTTAGAGAGTTCCATGTCAGGGGACCATTTTGTACATATGGCCTGCTACCCTATCATCTGTCAGTTGTTAAGGACCTATTAGACTTGCTATTATATAAGAACATTTTTTCAGACCATCCTGAGATACTGAGGTTTTCATTTCCCTGGACAAGGTAACTTAATAACAGTAACTTTGAAGTAGACCTACCACCTGAACACCAAGTTTCTCGCCCCCTGAGGTGATGCCCCTAAAAGAACATTCTGATGAAAGTACCCAAAAGCTGCTTTGAATTTGAGGAATTTTCAGATACTTGACTTAGAAGATATTTTTAGAGATATTTCCCAATCAAATTATTTTTCATGTGAAGAATCTAAACAGCCCAGGAGTTTGTGAATCCTTCCCAAATCACACTTTTCAAGGTAGGGGCAAATCGAGGCTACAACAACTCTTTTCAGATTCGACCTAAGTTCTCTTTCTGCTGTACAGAATGTTAGTATTCAACATTCTAGGCCACCTGTTTTGCTGGGGACAAGGAGAGGGTGATAGTCTGTTACAAGTGGTATAATAAATCAGCACAGAGCTAGCAGAGAGAACACGGTAGCCAAGTTATTTCAAACCCTCACACCATTTGCCTTAATCACCATCACGGAATGGGGTTCCCACTCCATCCCAGGCATGCCAGGCCCTCACAGGGTCCCTGCTTTCTCTCTGCCCCAGCAGCCTTAAAGGGAAATTCAGTGTGCTGCAGCTCAATCAAACCATTTGATGAGAGCTTTCGAGCCTAATTACATGGAAGGTTTCATCCAGTGAAAGGAAAGAGGAAAGAGAAAGGGAGAAATTAAATTGAAGTGTAAATCAGTCAAGGGCTTAGATCCCGTGCTTGCTTTCTTTTTAATCAAGAGTAAAATGAGAGAAGAGTTTTAAGGATCATCACAAGACACCATTAACTACCCAAGGAGTTCTTGAATGAAGTTGGTTTGTCATGAATAGAAGGGTGTACGATCTGTCCAAAAAAGGAAACATCAAAAGGCCATGCTTTGGTTTAGGAGAATGATACTGAGGGACAGGATGATTTGTTTTTCAGTGACTATGTCATCTTAATTCCTCTAGATGGCTAGCATATTGTCTTGCTAATGAGGTAGTAAATATGTAGTGTGTAACTGGGGTAATTTTGTATTGTGTAGGAAAGGGTAGTGTTTTCAGTTCATTCGATATTGGACACTACACATGAAACCAGTATTCAAAATTTTGACCTATTTCCCTGGAGGTTGACATAGGTTTGGCATATCCCTCTAAAATTACTTGATCTTTGTAGAATGCTGTATAGTATTATAGAGAAAATTTGTGATCTTTTAGATCCTTGCCCCAGCTCTCTGTGACAGAAGGACAGGTGGTATGGTTGTTATTTGTCCCACTTTTTTAAAGCTGATGCAATCCAAACTAAAGAAGCATGAATGACTT
>CM053609.1:101985473-102058561 GCA_028646535.1 Procyon lotor
CACTGATTATGATTCTATCTCACTCATTTTCACCTTACAGCTCACTCCATAGGGTCTGGTCTACAGTTTTCCCTACCTCCTATTGGCACAGTGAATTTCTCAGACTACTGTGTTGTTCTCCTTAGTGCTTTTTAATTGAATAATTAAATTATGAAACATATATTAAGGCTCTTACTGCATTCTAGGCATAGTTTATATAAGTAAAGCTCAGCCCTACAAGATGGTCATGCTTTGGTAGAAGAGTTCACTCATTTTATTAAACATACAGTATTGAATTGTTATTATTTGTTGATGGTGATTGTTTTTCTCACCTGTTTCTGACTTCTTTATGGATAATGAATGAGTTCTTCTGCATGACCAACATAGTTCTTATTTCATTAAAGTTACTTGATGGTAATCCCCAACAGAAAAATCTAGTGAGTGGGCTGAGAAATAAAAACATAAAGTATTTTAACACACAGAATAGTATGAGCAAACGTCATGAGGTGGGTAGAAGTAGAGTACTGGGAATATACAGAGGGAAATATCATAACCTATTAGGCATTAGAAAGCACTCTGTGGAAGAGGTAAACTTTCCATGGTGTTTTGAAAAATGACTTTTATAGGCATGCAGGAGAGAAGGTAGAATGTATATTGTGGAAAAAAAACAATAGAGGGTTGTTTAGGGATCAGTAGCCCACTTCACTGATTGATGGGCACGTAAAGGGATGTTGAGAGAAGAGTTGGAAAAGGAGGTTGTGGCTCTTTGATGGAGGATATTGAGAAATACTTATAGTAACTATTGACACCTTTGGCACTTACAGTGTGCAAACTAGTACCATGAACATTATCTGATTTATTCCTTTCAATGACTTCGTGTGTATATGATTCCGTTTTTTTGGTTTTTTGTTTTTGTTTTGTTTTTTTAATCATCACCACTATTTATAAGAGAGGAAAAAGGGTCAAGACTGAGAAGTTGATGCTTAATTCTTAAGGAGGGTGCTATATCTTTTCAAAATATAAATCTGATTTGGTAACTCCCTTACTTAATAAAAAAAAAAAAAAAGCAGCAGCAAACAAACAAATAAAAAAAACCCTCTTTTTTCACAGGCATCCACAGACCTTCAAACAAAGACAAAAGTGTGTGACGTGGTCTGGAAGACCCTGCCTGGTCCACCATTGCTGACACATGATTTAGCTTCCTCACCCAACAGACCCTTCCACTATTTTTGTTCCAACTCCCTGGCCTCCTCCCAGTCATTGCTACTCTCCCGTGTGGATTTGCCATGGCTCATCTCACTTGAGCAGTTCCTTTCCTCTTTCCCTGGGTTGACACCCACTTAGACCTGAGTTTTCTACCTCAGGATATCACCTCTGCTAGGAGGCCCTCCTCCACTTCCTTGAGAAATTCCGATTCCCCCAATGCAGGTTCTTATAACCATTGGGAATTCTCCTCTGTGTACACAGTTCCTATTTTATAATTATTTGTGAGATTATTTGATTAATATCTGTTTCCCTGAGTAAACTAGAAAGTTCCATCGGGATCAGATGGGGTCGCAAGATTTAACAAGAAAAATATAAGACATTCAATTAAATTTGATACTCAGATTACCAACTTTTTTGTCCTTAAGTGTAAGTATGCCCCATGCAATATTTGAGACTAATGTTTTTTGTTGTTGTTTTTCTGAAATTCATATTTAACTGAGTATCATATATTTTATCTGACAGCCCTAGAAACCACATCTGTTTTTGTTGCTAGCACAATAGCTGGGAGTACAACAAATAGGTAATCATCCAATATTTGATGAATAAATTGAAATTGGTTAAAAAAATACTCTGGCAGTGCCGTGTAGGATAAACTGGTCGGATAAGAGGCTGAATTTGGAAGGACTTGTTAGCAAATTGTCACAGTCATCAAAGGTAAAGGTAATAAGGCCTCAAATCAGACGGTGGTATTGAGGCCCGAAAGATGGAGATATATAGGAGGAATATTTCTAAGTGGGGATCAGAATTTGCACCAGTGTGACTGTGTGGCAAATCCACACTTTGAGGGGTAAGGGAAAAGATCATTTCAAATCACTGCCAGGGGGTCAAGACAGTGATAAAGATAACAATAAATATAACCCTCTCATTTATATAGTGCTTCACAACAATCAAAGTCTGTTCTATGCTCTCTGCCTTGTGCCCCTTGTTGGAGAGGCTTGTTTCTGAAACGATGGCCATTTAATTATCACTTTTCCTTGTAAATTCAATTACATTTCCTAATCAATGTAGTTTATTAGTTCAGAGATGTCTCCATTGCTGTGCATTCTGAACTAATTCCTTTTACTTAATCTCCATATTTCTCAGTGCTGAATTCTTTATTTCTGAAGCACTGGGTAATTTTGTATTATGCCTAACAAACCTCAGATGCATTTATATTAGCAGAATGGATTTTTTTTTAACCATCAGGTTTTCTAAAAATGGGCTATAACTGGCCTATAATGAGATGACCAGCCAGAGGCTAATTTCCGTGGTATTTCTTCCCGATGCCAGAACAGGTGGAGGTTGACAAGTCACAAGCTCCCACTTCAGATAATAAAGATGTAATTCCAGTCATTCAAGTTTGTGTTGAAAGCAAATCTTTTCATTTCTTATTTTTCAATTAGTGTTGAGTGTAGCTCCATGGCCTCTAGCTACAGGAGGCCAGATGAGCACAGATTCTTAACTAGATGCATGCTCGGAGACCACGCTTGACATTTCCTTAGCAGCTTTTGCACAGGTCTTGAACATTTTCCCCCAGCACGTCCTTGCCTGGGAGCCGCTATTTGAAAGATCAGGTGTGATGAGTGAATGATTAAGTGGTAGGGACAATAAAACGCCAACACAGCTTAGTGGAAAGAACTCAGGCATTCCAGCTCCACACTCATGACTGTGACTGGCCACTCCCTCCATTAGCAGGTCCTACTCTAGACCAGGGGTCAGCCAACTCTTGCTCTAAGGGGCAAGGTGGTACATATTTTCAGCCTTGTAGCCCATAGAACTTCCGCCTCCCCACAACACTCAACTCTTCCATTGTAGTGTGAAAGCAGCCATAGATGATAAGCACACAGATGAGTATGGCTGTGTCACAGTAGAACTTAATTTACAAAAACAGGCAGGCAGAGTTTGCTGACTCCTGCCCTAGACCTGAACTTCCTAATCTAAAAATGGCAATAATAAAATCTGTATTACCAGATTGTTGTGATTAAAAATTTCTATACATAGGGGCACCTGGGTGGCTCAGTCGTTAAGCATCTGCCTTCAGCTCAGGTCATGATCTCGAGGTCCTGGGATCAAGCCCCATATCGGGCTCCCTGCTCGGCGGGGAGCCTGCTTCTCACGCTACCTTTCCCTCTACTTGTGTTCCCTCTCTCACTGTGTTTCTCTCTGTTAAATAAATAAAATCTTTAAAAAATAATTTCTATACATACAACCCAGTACAGAATCTGACACATAAATAAGTGTCCAGTAAATCTTAAAGACTATGGTGATTATAATGAATGAATTTTAGGACTTGCAAGGGAACTTGGGGATCGTAGGCACCTCTTTCATCTCCTTTTAAAGGATGCCTTAACTGAAGGATCCGGGAAGTATAGGGACTTAACCCAAGGTTTCCAGAGCTTGGAGCACTGGAACTTTCACACAACAGCACTTTCATGGTGTTCTTTTGGTTAAAGCAATTCTCAGGGCCAGGCCAGAGTCAATGGATGGAGAAACAGATCCTACCTCCTAGTGAGGAAGAGCAGCAAAGTCAGATTGTAAAAGGATGGGCTTTCAGCGATGGGAGGTGGTCTCATCAGGTTTGTAAACAATCTACCACCAAGTAGTAATGGAGTTGGGAGTTGGACCTTAACAGAAACGTAGACATTTTTGGAGTGTCACCTTTGTCAGAATAGATGATAAAGAACAGTGTTAGTTCTTAGCTGAGAATGAGGCCACACAGTTGAACTATACTATCTGGGCAATTTCCTCTTGCCTTTGCTCTAACAAGGGAATTGCTATTTACTATATGTAGGGATGTAATTACAAGAGTAGTTCCCATATATATGATTTTTCTACATTTCCAGAGGATTTTAATTTCTATTACAGCACATTAAATATGCCTACAGTTTTGTTGCATTTTGTTGGTGAGAGAAGAGAGCAGAGCTACCCCCGCCTTCTCTCTCTGCCATTTGGCGTCATCTTTGCGGCAAAGCAGATTCCCAGCTCACTTCCCCAAGACAATCATGTAGACCGTCTGTGGTGATTGACTGGGGCTGAGTGTTTGCCCCAGCAGCTGTTCTGTCATGAGGATGAAAGTTTGATGGACTTTAAGATGGAGAGGAAGGAAGAGGAGAAATTTGATTTCATCGGCAGCTGTCTTACCCATCTTCATTAAGATGGGCTGTGGACACTGCAAGGCCATTCTGAATCAGTGGTCATAAAACTAATAGGCACCACTCAACCCAGGCAGCTCATCTTGCCGCCTGAGATCTGTCATCTTGGTGGTTATTGCACAGGAGAAGGAATCTCCTGTAGGGAGCACAACAGTCGTTGTGTGACAGAAGTGAAACTGAAAGAAATAGATTTCTCTATTAGCTGCAAATCATACCCTTACACATCTTCCCTTGAAGGTGACAGCAGCTGATTCTCTAAGGCAGCGTTCAAGCAAATCATCCAGGCTTCCAGAAGACAATAAGGAATTAATACCCACAAGGGAGCTTACACACCTGTGTGTGTTTGTGGGGTGTATGCGTGTGTATGCGTGCATGTGTAGGTGTGATGAGAGACTGTGTGACCTCTCCTCTGAAGCCTTGGACTTGGCTCTGTGTGTAAGAGATGAATTTGTGGACTAGGGTTTGGAGTAGGAGAACTGAAATGTACTGGGGAGAGGGAAGTATGAGAGAGAATCCAGTCCTGATTAGGGAAATCTTGAAATGAGTGGGCTAATAATATTCGTTCCCCCAGATTCTGGCTCGGTGCTCTTTCCCTCTGGAAATGTTTGCTGAAGGGTAGCAAGAAAAATATTCTTTTCTTCTGACAATCAAGTATTTCAAATGGCAGCCTGCCATGAGTATCTCTCTCCATTCCTGAGGCTCCTTTGTGCTTCAGTCCGACACGTCACATCCTGTGGATTGTAATAATAATAATGGTAGCAGTTACCATTGAGCCCTTGTCATGTGCCACGTGTTCTGCATTATTACAGTGGCTGTGATCCACAAAAGAATTCCTTTGAGATAGCAATATCCCTAGGAAACTAAGGCACAGAGAGGTTAAGTAACTTGCCCAGAAATGCACAGCTTGTAAATTAACAATGCAGGGATCTGAGCGTCCCAAGGCCTATACCCTTCCTTTGCACTACCCTGCCTCTTCAGGGCTGGGGCTACAGGGGACGCCCTATTTGAGTGGTATAAAGATTTGTAACGGGATTTTTAATTCAGCTCTTCTCTAGATCTTCGGAAAGTCTTCTCAGTTGGTGTTAGGTCAAAAAACCAGCTATCTGATCTAATAATGTTATTGGAAAGAAAGTAAGGCTCATGGGCAGTGAAGACTTATGGAATCAGAAGGGACTTGCTAGGTGGTCTAGTGATTCTAGTGTAATGGCTTCTCTGGCTACTGTTGCTCCATTGCACTGAAAATGAGGTCTGGCCAGGTCAGCCGTGGTGTTGTAGTTAATACAGAATGGAATGCCTTTTCTCTGCTCCTTACCCTTTCTCCTCTGCAGCTTAGCGCATCTCTTGTGGGATTTACTTTTTCAGGTGTCATAGCAAAAAATAAGGTAAAAGCCACTTACCTGTGATCAAGTTAGGCCGGAAGTTGGTAAACCTTTCCTGTAAAATTTCAGTTAGTAAATATTTTGGGCCTTACTGTTAGACCTACTCAATTTTGTCATTATAGCTGGAAAACCACCACAGACCATATGTAAATGAGCGGGCATGACTGCATTCAATACAACTTTATTTACAAAACCCCAAGAAGGACTGGGTTTGGCTTGCTAACGCCTGCTTTAAGCCATCTGAGATGTGGCTGTCCTGCGGTAATGTCACTCTCTACACTTAGGGTTTATGCTTCAGTAGTAATAATATAGCAGTAGTAATGGAGTGGTAGTGATCACGGGCGTCAGCAGCAATAGTATATTACCTCTTCACATTTGCTTCATGCTTCAGGATGTATACAGTCCGTTCACAATTATCATCTGAAATAATCCTTGTTAACCCCCTACTCAAGAACTACATAAACAAGGGAGACTTCGCAGGTAAGGAGGACGGTACGATGAGCAGAGAATGAGATAGACTGCATTTAGTGATAGAAATCGGGGGTGTGGGGTACAAATGCCAAGAGAAAAGAGGTGCGTGTCTCCTGGCCTCATTCTGATGAATGTCACAGTTCCCCAAACACATGCGTGCCAGCCATTCCCATCACTCATAGGAGCTGTGCATTTAAACCCATCCTGAAAGGAGAGATTTGATCTAAAAGGTTGTGGTCTGAGGGGAGCTCTTCATCTCTGTCACCATTTTTGGATCTTGGTATGTTCGTGAGTAGTTATAAAAACTGACCTGTTAGGCGCCTGGGTGGCTCAGTCGTTAAGCGTCTGCCTTCGGCCCAGGTCAGATCCCAGGGGCCTGGGATCGAGCCCCGCGTCGGGCTCTCCGCTTGGCGGGAAGCCTGCTTCTCCCGCTACCATTTTCTCTGCTTGTGTTCCCTCTCTCGCTGTGTTTCTCTCTGTCAAATAAATAAAATCTTTAAAAAAAAAAAAACAAAAAAAAAAACTGACCTGTTAACACCATTCACTCAACAAACATTTATTTAGCACTTGGCAGCCTTTGCTTGGTGCCAAAGGCAAACAGGTACACGAGCCCCCTGCCCTAAAGCGTCCTCAGCTCCACAGACGGACACACACAGGAACACGTTGCCGACCCCGATCACCTACCCTGCAGCCTGCCTGAGGCACAGTGCTTGGTGGGCTCAGGACGCAGACATCCGGGCTGACCTCTGGCTCTGCCACCTGTTAGCTGTGTCCCTTGGGCAGGGCCCATATTCCAGTCTCTTTGTCCTGTATCTTACCTGTAAAATGGGGATAATTTTCTTTTCAACTATGTGTGGTGAGGATTTAAAAGCTAATGTGCATAAAGTGCTTATATGCCTGGCCTCGAATAAATGTCAATTACTGTTGTTGCTGTTGTTATAATTGCTGGCAAAGAATGACGACCCCAGCTGTTATGTGACATACCACGCAGACCTGACTTTTTTCCTTCTTGTGTTTTTGGATTCCTAGCTACTTGCTCCTTAGGAGGACTTTTTTCCCAGCACCTAGGGGTTCCACAGGCACTGTGCTTTCTAAAACTTGTTGACAAACACAGAGTTAAGGGAGGCGAGCAGCGCTTGTCTCCTGACATCTTGCAGATGGAAAGAATCTTGGAGGTTATCTAGGCCAGAGACACATTTTGGAGATAAGGAACGGAAGTTCGTAGAAAGTAAATGCCTTTGTCGAAGCAGTACACGTGGGGCAGAAGGAGCTCTAGAACTTCGGCGATTACATTTTTTCCTCTGGATTCAAAAACCCTCCCCCAGCTCTTTCTAAGTTGCTCTATTTCACTGAGCCACATCCTGGTATTTATATGATTATTTTAAGGTGTCCACTGGCTACAAAGCATAAATGAGTAAGTTAGCAGTGTAGCTCCTGGAAGCCCAGGAGATTTTCCTCCCTTGCCCTCAGTTTCCTCACCTGTCTCTAGCGTGGGGAGCTTACATACAAGGACCTCTAAGGCAGCTCTAGTTTAGTTAAGATCCCATCTTAAGGAATAAGATGGGGTCGGAGTGGAATGTTCTTAAAATCTTGTTGTCAGCAGGACTGGAATATCACGCTAAATCTATGCAAAGTTCAAAAACAGTCTCTCTCTCCTCTCTCTCGTTCTTTTTTTTTTTTTAACCTGAAAAGATAGTTATGTTCTCACGTGAAATAGGCACTGGGCTGGGCAAAAATGTGCAGCGTGAGTCCATCACGGAAATGATCTGCATGTGCTGACCCTACGTTGTTCTGTGTTTCTTTGGAAATTTCTTTGCCACTGCATGACCTCTCTGTAAGTGGGGTGCTCTGTCAGCTGACATTCTGTCCAAAGTGATTGGCGTACCTCCGTGCTATTGTATTTGGGTGATTCACCCAAATACATAAGTATTTATGTAAGTGAGGCATCTTAGCCACACCAGACTGCATGTTCTCTCCGAGGACACGGTGGGCATCCTGGTTAACTCCTTCTCATTGTGGAAAACCATCCCTTATGTATTCTTCAGTATCCCGCCTCTTCCGTGCCCTTTGCTCTCAACATTGGGCACTTGCTACTCAGAAGTCAACAAGACTCTGTGTTTTCATATTTAAAGGCAAATGCCATTTTAATATATTTCCTTCCCCGTTCATATGTCCATGACTTTAAAGGTAATTGTAGATGCTTTGGCGGAGATGCGGGTATAGATAGATAGATGTAAATGTATAGTTATTTAATGCAAGGCTGTTTGTCTGCTTGGCTGTTTTCAATGGCTATTCATTAGCGCACCATGATCTTATCCAGGAAGTTCATTTAATCTGCACAGAAGTCGGAGGGTGTTGTTCGCATCCTCTGCTGCCAGCTTTCCAAGGTCTCCAGGCAGGTGATTTCTCGCCTTTCTCTCAGCCCTGACACCTAGTTCGTCAGCAGAGATAAGCCCCAGTTGTCTGCAAATTGCAATCTCATCAGGTCTGCAAGATAGCATCTTGTTTGACTCTTCTCTGCACCTTCCATTAACACTTCGGGACTAGAGCTTTGGGAAGAGCCAGACCTCACCACACTGGTGATTGTGGTTGATGAACAGTTTCTGTTTTTCCCCATTATTGGCTTCATTAAACCTGACAGTCTTTTTAGTCTCTAGATAGGGTGAGCCTTTTTTCACTGACCCTTAGTAAGAGCTGTCACCTTAGGACTGGTCACTTGGGAAGGGGTAGTTGAGGGCCACTCCCTTTATTTCCGGAAAGTAGTTGATTCTGGTAAACAACCTTGATTCAGCTCTTAGAGTTCTTTTACCTCCCTAATTTTAATAGCTACCATTATCAAATGCTTACAATGCATCAGGCCCTAGGAATGATTTAATTTATTCCTCTTTATACATTTTCTTATAAGGAAACTGAGTCTCAAAAGGATCAAATAAGTTATTTCAGATTTTATATTAATTAAGGGACAGAGCTAGGAATTCAATCATTAAAGTCTGACTTCAGAGAGATGTTTTAACCACGGTACCCTACCACCTTCATACTGCTGTTAGCTAACTGATTACATTGTAGGCTTTTACTTTGACTAATGGTCTTTAAATTCCCTCAGTTCCTTCTTATTAGATCACATGTATTACTTATCTATTACTTGCTAGCGAGTGACTCCAAAACTTAGCAACTTAAAAGAGTAAATATTTATTACCTCATTTTATTTCCGTGGGTCAGGAATGCAGGGGTGCCTGAGCTCCGTGGGTCTGGGTCACGGTCTCTCATAAGGCTGTAGATAAGGTATTGGCCAGAGCTGCCGTCATCTGAAGCTTGCCTAGGGGCTGGAAGATCCACTTTCCAGTCTCATTCACATTTCTAGCAAGGGGTTGCTAGTTATTGATAAGGAGGTCTTAGTTCCTTAACAACTTCTGGCAATGTCTGGTCCTAGTTTTATTTTACCCATATTTCAGTTGAGTCTTCAATGGCGGTATATCTGAACTCTTTTTTTTTTTTTTTTTCTAGCCATCTTTTTCAGGTAGGGTGTCTATCTTAATCTGCTCAGGCTGCTGCACCAAAGTACCGGAGTGAACGGCTTAGAAATAGAATAGAAACGTACTTTCTCTCAATTCTGGAGGCTAAAAAGTCTGACATCAAGGTGTTAGGAAGGTTGCTTTCATCAAAGGACACTCTCCTTGTCTTGTAGATGGCCATCTTTTTCTTGATTCTTTTTTTTTTTTTAAGGTTTTATTTATTTATTTGACAGAAAGAGAGATCACAAGTAGACAGAGAGGCAGGCAGAGAGAAGGGGGAAGCAGGCTCCCTCTGGGCAGAGAGCCCAATATGGGGCTCAATCCCAGGACCCTGAGACCATGACCTGAGCCGAAGGCAGAGGCTTTAACCCACTGAGCCACCCAGGCGCCCCATTTTCTTGATTCTTTACACGATCTTCCCTTTGTGTGTGCCTGTGCCCTGATCACTTGTTATAGGGACCCCAGTCATATTGCATTAGGGCCCACCCAGTGATCTCATTTTAACTGAATTACCTCTTTAAAAATCCTCTCTCTAAATATAGTCATATGCTGAGGTATTAGGGGATTAGGACTTCAAAATGTGGCTTTTGGGGGTTCATAATTAAGCTCCATCTTTGGCCTATGCCTGTCTTGGAGATTTTCTTTTACATTTTCTTACCTTTAACTCAGGTTTCATTTCTCTTTCCTTAACCTCTCTTTATCTCGTATCCTTGAGGCTACTGAGTAGCCAACTTTTCTAGCTATCCATTACACTTGAAGGACTTGGGATGCCACACACATTAAAGTCTTAGCAGGTTAGATTGGTCCTTGGCGTCTCTAAGGAATTCTCTAGAAACTTTTTGAACTTAAGTATGATGTTCTCCAAAAGGAGCAATGGCTATTTTTACACACATTTGTATAAACAAATTTTGAACACATACCAAGTGTTAAGAAGAGGATTGTTTTTTTAAAATAATTTTGAGAGCAGAGTCTGTGCATCTTATTTTCATATTGACTGCCCCGCCGATGTTCCAGAAAGATTCAGTGACTTGTGGAATGGCCTGAGAACCAGGTGGAAGGTAGCAGAAGAACAAAATCAGAAGCGTCTGTCTTACATGAAAGATGCTAGTATCATTAGGCAGGTGGTAGAGAACAAAATATTAAGATTATGCACTGACTGTGTGCAGTTGCCAGTGTTTGGCCCTCATCAGCACAAAGGAAGAGTTCTAATCTTTTGCCAGGATGGCTGCTTATGACATATCTGTGTCTGTCCAAATCCTCAGTGGTTATACCGTAGTTCAATTTGCCTTCAAAACTTGGCAGTCCATGAGTTAGGTTGGAACTCCCAGGTGATCTTGATGTACCTAATTTCCCTCATTGTACTTCTCTTATCCTGTAATGTGCTGTTGATTCCAGTTGTCTAAACATGATGGGAAATAGCCAGAATTATTGTAACAGAACCATTCAGCCCATTAGGGCTTAAAATATGCCTAGTAAGAATAGGGAAAACTTATAACTCCTCATAGCAACCTGGTTATTAGTCTTTTTCTCAAATGAACTTTGATAGGTGTTTGGGAATAATTCTCTCCGAGGACTGAAGTGTGTGAAGTATACTATATATTATTCTAAATGCAGGTACAAACACTCTATTCTATTAGAAAAAGAAAAGGGGTCTCTGTGGAGAAACTATTTAAAGGATTAAAAGAGCCTTTCCTGAAATGTGGCTTGGTGGCAAAGAAAGGGAAACCACCACCCCATCCAAAAGTCACCAGAAGTAAAGTGGGGAATAAATCAAAACAAAATTGAGTATCAACAAAAATATTCCAATCATTGGACAAAACTGAAGTACCAAAGTACAAAGTGGAGAGTGGTATTACCAGAATAACACCACATTTTTCTCCAGACCAGCTCAAAGTTACATAGTTTTCATTACTAACCAGGCTAACGATTATTGCTCATCTTTATTGTTTAATATGAAAAAGAATATATGAAATTAAACCTGAATGAATTCTTGTTAGCTCAAGAATGTGTTAGCCCATCCAGTGAGAGCTACAGCAGAAGGAAGTTATGCCTTAGAAAACTATTTAGTACATTTCAATGCTACACAAAGCTTTATTTTCTAATATGAGCTGTTACTTGTTACTAGAAAGAAAGCAGAACAAGATATAGCCCTTTGGGGAGATAGTTAAATAAGAAATACATTTCCAGATGATATCACATGCAAATAGCACTCTGAAATCACTAGACATCAAAATTAATTAGGCTGAATCCATTGCTTTGTTAGGTATAAATCTCTAACCTTACCTCAGTGCTGGGAAGAATGACTCTTGCGGCAAGTATGTTTTAGTCTGTTCAGGCTGCTGTAAGGAAAAAAAAACATAGACTAGTAGCTTATAAACAGCAGAAATTTATTTCTCACGGTTCTGGAGTCTGGGAACTGTAGGATCATGGTGCCTGCAGATTCGGTATTTGGTAAGGGCCTGTTTTCTGGTTCATGGAGGGCACATTCTGCTGTGTCCTCACACGGTAGAAGAGGCCAGGGATCTGTTTAATAAGAGCGCTAATCCCATTCAGGACGCTTTCACTCTGTGACTGTAGCACCCCCTAAAGGACCTCCCCCCTAATACCATCGCATTGGGCATTAGGATTTTGTGTCTTTTTTATAAAGGCTTCAATCATATTGAATTGAATTAGCCCACCCTACTCCCATATGACCTCATCTTAACTAATTACATTGGCGGTGACCTCATTTCCAAATAAGGTCACATTCTAAGATACTAGAAATTAGGACTTGAACATATCTTTTGGGGGAGACACAGTTCAACTTGTAACAGTTGCAGTGGCAACAGAATTGTATCTTTTCATTAGGCTGATGAAAATTCAGTGTGTAGAGCAGTTGCTCCAAAGTGGGGTACATATATTGGGGGGTTGTATAATGAAAGTTTTAAAACTTTTATATTTGTATTAACTTTTATCCTATTATTTTATATTTCTGTAATGCTCTGCATTATATTTAATGAATTAGTATAATAGTGCACATTTACATGTTATAAATAAATGACATACTTTGGGGGGTGAATGCTTAGAAACTTTTGTTGATGGTGGTTGGGAGAACATAAAAGGTTTTCAAGCCAATGTCATATTATGAGGTGTAAGTGACATCATAGTTTCAGAGAAAATCTGTGTGGAAGATTTTAAGAGACCCAGAATTAAATTGAGCAAGGAATGAGATTACCAATGCAAAAAAAAAAAAAAAAGGTAGTAAATTCACTCCCAGTTTGCCAGTTTGCAAAATGTCTTTTCGCGGGGTGCCTGGTTGGCTCACTTGGTTAAGCATGTGCCTTGGGCTCAGGTCATGATCTCAGGGTCCTGGAATGGAGCCCCAGATCAGGCTTGTTTCTCTTCCCCTCCCTTGACCCCACCCTATGCTGGTGCACCCTCTTGTGTACCCCCATGCACACGTGTGCTCTCTCTCAAATAAATAAATAAATTCTTTAAAGAAAGGAAAAGAAAAATGTCTTTTTTTCTAGTCAGAAGAAATACCAGATTACAAGTGCAGGAGCCCTCAGTGCAAGGAAATGTGAAAACAGTCTTGAGATGAACAGATGTGAAGAAGCAGTTTAAAAAGGAAGGGGCAGTTTGGATGCTTTTCCTCTCTCAGAAAGAACACAGTGGTTCTGTGACTTGATTTTTCTTATGTCTAATGCCAAGATGATGACTTTGTCCCTCAGTAGAGGGAAGTTCTAATGTGCCTTCACTGGAATGCCGCTGAAGTATTTCTTTCTCATTTAATGTCACCAACTTTCTAGAACTAAGCAGTAGTGATTATTGCTTTCAGCCATTCTTGAGCTATTATCATGTTTCAGTGTTGCTAAGTAATATTGTATTTATTAGGAACATCTTATTAGGTAAGTCTAGGAAATTGGAACTAAAGATGAGCTTGGGTGCCTCTGCTTCATTTATTTCTGTGGCACATTCTTTGGGGTCAATTTTGAATAATCATTTTGCATTATTGGATTTCTTTTTGCTATTTTTGCGTATTCCTGTAATTGTCCACCAGGGTACATTGTCTAATATTCATATTAAATTTTTCTTTCTTAATTTCTTGCCTCGTTACTCCCACTTATGTTAGCATCATCCTCCAAGCATTATTCACTTCCTTGTGGTTTGTACCCTTACCACTGAATATCAATGTGTTCTTTATTTCTCTCTCACTTTATTTTTCACCAAGTTACATAGTTATTTGGTTTCCAGGTAGTATTTTCTTACAGTTACTTAGGAATATACGATAGAACAAGGCTGTCCACAACTGCTTAGAGTCTGAAAACTGAAGAGTTTATTTTCTTTGTTTCTCACGCATATTGAAATTCTGTTTCAGAAAGATCATCTATTATAATACAATAAACTTCATTAGACCTATAATTTCACCCCTTCGTTTAATTACAAGTATCACTGTGCTTTCTAGTTTTACATTCCTTACCATAATCGTTATGTCTGTGAGGAAAGAAGAGGGGGCAGGGAATTCTGATTGGTCACTTCTCATGCTAGTGGGAGCTAACATACTCCCTTTCTCCATCCTTTCTAATTACTTTCTCACAGATACTAAACTACACACCCCTAAGCATCTAGAAGGATTAAACACTGATCAAAGGAGGGTTTAGCTGTATCCCCAGGACAAGCTGATTCAATGAAGAAAAGCATGGGCTCTGGGAGAGCTTTTGGAAAGAGAAATAAATTAACAATTAGCATTTTAACAGCAGTGAAAACTGCTGAGTGAAAACAGACCTGATGTTTTATAGTATTTGAGAGGCTTGGAGCAATGGGATGGGTAAGAAAAACTGCGTTCCGATAAGTAAGTATGCAAAGGTGTGAAATGTGAGCTTCTAGTCCATTCTGTTTGTGATGTATCACACCCGTAGCCATTCCTAGGACAGACTTTGGTTTCTTTTGAGCTATAATTATGAATGGTATAATTCTATGTGTGCTGCTTTTAGGCAGGTTTAGGGTTATAGTTGTGGCTCAAATGAGTTATGAATTTTTGTCGAACTCATTCCAATTGTTTGTTAGATTACCATTACCCTTGTATGAACAACATTCTCTCCTGACCAAGTTTGTTAAGGAATGTCTTTATTTATGAAACTTATTTTCTTACTGATCTGGCAAAATTCTGTTTGGTTAGATTATGCCTGAAGTGTTCAAGTGTAAAGTATTCTTTTAGATTAAATAGTGTTTATTTTTTAAAAATCTCTGATTAAAGACATGGCTGGCTTTTTTTTTTAATTTCAAGATAATATATGCCTTCTGATATTAGGTAAAAATATAAAGCCATGGTCGTACTGAAAAAAAATTAAAGAAGACATTAACAAACAATAAAATTTGAAAAATTTAGGTATTTGTATGTCAAATACATACAAAATTACAGTTTTGCCAAGATGGCTAATTAATTACCACAGTTTTCCAATTTCCCATGTTCAATATGTCTATGAAATACTATTTATGAAAGTATAAGTCAGTAGCGATTAAACATGCAAATACCAATGAGTAAATACACAACATATTCTTCCTTACAAGACATGCTATCAGTGGACTAAATAAGCAGTGCACATTCTACGTTGAATGTCCACTTTATCATGCAATTTGATCTTAAAATGTTCATGCTGGCAAGGGCTTTGTGAGTTGCTGCTGCAGTCTCTATGTTGTTAATCAGCAAGCTAAGTTCAAGAGAAGTAAAATGATATCCATAAGATGATGCAATCACTACAAACCTAAATTCTTCCTGTATTGCCAAAAACATCATCACATGAAGAGTGCCTATTTTACAGTTTTAAATCTATGTCTGGAAGATCAACATAGTATGTCATATGTAAACCACGAACAGGGATTTTTTTTTTTCTAAACACCATTCACTATGCTGGCTGCTTAATGTCAGGAATGATTCCTTTATTGACTTTTGAACTCTAATACCTATCTCACAGTGTTCGCTGCTTACTTGGGACTCAATAAGTGTTTATTAAATGAATGCATGATGTATACTTTTGTGTCCAACTATGATATCTGAGTGATTTTGTGGCTTTATCCAGGTTGACTATGTTTCTTATGCCAGTGCAATTTTTCATATGCTCATGTGTATTTTATTTCTCATCATATAAAAAAAAAATGTTTCCCTCTCTTTGTACTTTGTAGTTCCCCACATTGCTGTCCTTAGCATTGTTTATATATAGCTACGGTCCAGTCAACACCATTTTATTTATATTTTTTAGAAGGTAAAAAATGAATTCTTAGATTTTAAAACCATTCCTAACTAAAAATCATTTTCCTTGCCACATCTTGTAACTCAGATCATGTGGATTATGACTTAATGGAACATTTTTTTTCCTGAACAACTTGTATTTCAGTGAGCAGATTTCTTAAAGTAAGGACATTCTATTCTTCATCATGCTATTAAGAATGCTGGGACAAAAGTTTTCATTCCATTTATATACTTGAGGTCAGTTGAGGTCAGTTATTTTGTTTGGTCTTAGGAGACAGCTGGGCATATTTCAAAGGTTTTATAATATGTATTATACTATACCATAACAAGTTTAATATATATTATAATATACACATATGTGTGGTAAATATATATGTGGTAAAAATATGAGAGGTAATTTGTAGAAATAATTATGGAATTATTCTTTAGTGAATCAAGACTTAATAGTAATATGCATGTATGAGACATGATTTTAAACAATAGTATTAGCATTACATTTTTTCATATTCCCAGTGGCTGTTTATTTATACAGTTCAGTGATGATGTAAACTTATAAAGAAGCAAACAAATCAACATTTTACTCATGAAACCTTTTAAATCCCTTCACTAGCTTTGGCTGTATTTTGATAAGAAGCCCTTGAACACTGTCCTTGGTGCTGACCCTTCTTCCATTGATGTACATAGCTCACAGAAGGCACTAAACAAATGTTTCGGCAAATATACAGATGGCACAAATACCAGATCAAAAAGTTATTTGATAATCTATATTCATTAACAGGTAAATGAACTGGGAAGCAATATTTCAAATACTTCATCTATGCCAGGCATTTTATGTCTTTTACTTCCTTGAAAGAACCTATGATACAGAATTACTATTATTTCTAACAGATGAGAAAACTGAAAATGAACTATGTTGAATTAATTTCTCTAAGTCATATGGCTTGAAAATATTGTATCTGTAGTAGAGTTTAGTTCTTTCTGGTTCTGGGATGCATCTTCTTACATTAGAATAAATAAATGAATAAACACAGTTAGTTCAAGGGAGACTTGTTTTGACAGGAATTCACGCAAAGCAGTCTTGCAGATTTTTGCTAACCACAAACTCAAGGTGGACCATCAGCTGCTAAAATAAACCTGCACAGTAAGTAATTCTGTTGTATACAGTGCTGGTCACACCACATAAACTATATTATATTTACACGCCTCACTACACTCATATACTACAAAGTATTCTGAAGAAGAAAACCTTATGAGATGAGTCCTGAATGGTACATGTATATGATAGTTAAAGGACTGCAAATGGCTCACGTGTGTGGTGACTGGAGGGATAGCAGGGGATGGGTGACAGATAAAACATCTGTTGTCATGCATATGCTAAATGGTCATTTCGAAGGAGAAATTAGCTGTGGTCAGTATGGCTTTAATGAGTAGAAATGGAGTCCATGCTTTGAAGTAGAAAGGCTAACTATTATTCAGTGCAAGGAAGCTCTTTCTAACAATTTGAACTAATGCAGAGGTAATGGGGCATGGGATATTACCCTAGACCCATGTAGCACTATTCTTAGAAGGTTACATTGCTATTAATATTTTATATACAATAGTACTAATAGCGGCAAGCTCTTCTCCCTTCAGAAGGACTTAAATATGAAGGTGTTTGTTTCACTAGTATGGGGATAAATTAATAGTGAAACGTCTGCATTATTTATATTACTGTCTAATGCAGAAAACATTTGTTAAGTACCAAGAATGTAAAGGTGTTTGATGCCTGTGGAACTAGGTATTTCTCAGAACAAACCAAGAGATAAATCTTGAGTGTGGAGGCCCTTCCCTATGTGCCCTTTGCTTTTTTCCCCCAGAAAGAACTTGACCAGCGATTGTGTCACTATTATGGAATTAAAGCAGCCAGAATTAGGCTCATAAGAAGAGCAGACTAGAAAAAGAAATGATACTGCCAACGTTTTCATTTGGTAACTGACATGAGAAGTTTTTACCTTCTTTTGAAAATCGGATAACAATATTGAATTAAATGCAAACATACATGGACACAGACTTTACACTCAGTTTCAGGAAAGCAGTTATTTCTCCCTAAAGGGCTCCAAATCCTAATCAACAGGTTTGAAACAGCAGGAAGAGGTTTGCAAAAAGGGAAGAAGAAACAGGTTTGCAGGAAAGGAAAATAATCAGTTCACTTAGATAAATAATTTGGCATAGAGGTTCTATGTAATACACCATAGATGTGAGGATCAGTTGAAGAGGTTTGTGATTTTTGTTGATGTTACTTTGCTTCTCAGGAGCAGGAGCAGGTAAGATTCTAGGATATACACTAGATTTGGAGATCAACAGTTAGGGTAAGTCAGAACTTTGGTTGGAGAAAACAACGCAGAATGTGTGAAAAGGGTAGATAGATTTGGTCAGGCATATTTGGAGTGGTGAGCCTTTGGGGTGGGATAGAATAAAGGAAAGAAAGTCTGAAAACTAACTTATCAAGTCATTTTCTCTGAGAAAGAGAACATGTTTGGATTTCTAAGTTGAATTTCCTAACATCTAATCTAATAGCCTTAACTCAATGCTTGGAACATAAACTTTGTTGTATCAGGGTGTGTGTGTGTGTGTGTGTGTGTGTGTGTGTAGGTATGTATGTCATATGGCTGTGTGTATTATATGCATTTATGCATTTGTGGATATATGTGCATTTGTGTGTATATGTATGTTTATGATTAAAAAATAGCTCCAAAGGATTCCTGAGGAATTGTCAGAGGTCCTTGTCCTTTCTAAGCCCCATATGCTTTCCTTGTCTAAGTGCATTAATGCTGTGAGTCCTGAATTATTCATGGAAACATAAGACCTGTAATTGTGTGTATACGTTTATCTCTGACTTTTTACTTCTATCATCTCTGCCCTATTCCCTGCTTTACTTCCTAGTTTTTCTGCTTTTCTTTATCTTTTTTTCCTGCAGCTTTGTTAAAGAAACATTAGAATAAGCTATTCCATTGCTTTATTCTCTCCTTTAACATATGGCATTTGCTTAACCTCTTGGAGAGTTGTGATTTCTTGGCCCTGGAGTTCTGATGCCAAAGATAATGAGAAGTGTTAATCTAATGCTCCGAGGCTAGGAAACTAAGAACAAACACTGTGCCATGCTGGCCTTGACAAGGTGACAAAGGGTTCACACTTGCCTCACATGCTGGCACTTCCCAATTTTGTATTACAGTTTGCTTTTGCTCTAGGAAGGACTTTGTTGCTTACTATTTGCAGGCCTGGGAATAATGGTGATAGATTCTAAAAATCATGCAAATGGTGGTCGACAGGTGTCTCCAATTGTGTTTAAATGGGAAAGTAAAGACTCAGATATTTAAATTATTTGCTGATCCCCCCGTGATTTCATGCCCTAATGACTTTTTTCAATTCGTGTTGTTTTGTGCAGCAATCTGTAAGCTAATAGTCTAAGAATTTTTGTCCCAGATGAATGTGTGTGTGTGTGTGTGACTGTGTGTGTGTGTGTGTGTGTGTGTGTGTGTGTGTGTGTGTGTGTTCAAGAAAGTCTCCTTCTCTTCTTGTCAAGACTGAAGCTGTCAACCATTCCCCAAAGGTGTTCCCGAGAATCAGCATGCAGGGCGGGAAGCTGCCTGCCGCTTAGATGTGGCACCTTGCATATGTGGTATGCTCACACTCTGACTTGTCTGTGTGCACAATTCTAGCTTGTCTGTGAGAGGACAGGATTATTGTGAAATACAACTTCTCTTTGAGATGCATAAAAAGGGAGAAGATCCAAAAAGGAGAAGAGCTACCTTTGCTAGAATGACAGAGAGAAGGGTCTCTGTGTGCCCGCTACCATTGTGGTTTTGATGTCTAAATCTTCTGGAGGGGATTGCTGCAGTGATGAGATAAAAGCCGCTGCCTTCCCAAGTGCTGTCCATTTGCATTGATATTTACATTCTTTGCCAAAGTGACATCATTACCATTTGCTTAGTATTTGCACCACAGGGATATGCTTTACATAATTTAAGACTTGGAAGTGATGATAATGTATTTCAGATGGGGAATGGAGGCCACAGGGTGCTGAATCTCATCCCTTCCTTCTCAGAGACCCCAGTGCATAAATGAGTCCCCAGTCCATATCCCTAAATCACCTTAACAGCACTGCTTATTGGGTGCCAACAATGTGTCTGGCACTGGGCTAGATTATGACTTTATGTATCATTGTTTAACCCCCATGACAATATGAGGGTAGGTATTATTATCTGCGCTATACAAGAAGGAAACCCAGGTTTAGAAAAATTAGTAACTTGCATGAGTTTCAATTCAGAGACATCTGACTCTAAGGGTTTTCCCTTTTGTGCTATGCCACAGTCTCTCCCGTCCTCTAGTCTACTTGTTCTTTCAGATTTAAGAAACAGAAAACCTTTGTACTTTCTCAGGAAATCACAGTTGGGATAAAGAGAAAGAATACTAAGGAACTCTGACCCTGGTCCATTTCTGTCTTTTTCATCTGCATCCTTACTCCAGGTGCCCAGAAACTCCTCTTTGAAATGAGTATATAAAAAAATAACATGTTTGCCTTGAGATAAAGCTATATGGAGATGTTCGAAGCCAGATTATAGAACTCTGCCAGATAGCGTTTATTTACCTGATGGTGTGTCTTCTTGGTTTTATCCATGGGCAGAGACTCTTAAAAGGAGGAAAAGAGAAGTAATTGTTTTTTAATGTTCCGTATCAGTATTTGCTTTTTGCAAGATTTCCAAGGAGGTCCTCTTGCTGATTGTATCTTTTTCTGAGTCCTCTTCCTCCCAACCCCAGCATCCACCATCATCATGAAAATTCAGTACTTCTTTTTCAAAAAGCAGCAAAAAAAGTATGTAGTCCCTAACTTGAGAGGGAGAATTAGAAGCAACTTTTCCCTTGCTTTTCTCCCCTCCCTCCCTCCCTCTTTCTTTCCAACTTTCCTTCCTCCTTCTTCCTACACCACGTGTCTCAGAATGACAGGTCAGGGTAAGTAGGCTTTATAAGCCGAACAGTCTTTTCTTTGATGTTTCTCAAAGGGCTCCTTATTCTCAGAGGATATAACTCTGCATTTGCAACTCCCTCAGCAGTGCTGTCATTTGAAAGAACTTACTACTTTCGCTTGAAGCTCCTTGGTATAAACTTATTTCCCTGTAACACCTTATAGATTCTTGAGTCAAGGATAAGAAGTAGAGAGAGGAGAGTATCTGCTTTCTCAGAACCTGCCTCCCTTCCTGACACCACAGGGACCAGATTCATGACCATCTGAATCTTCTCATCTCAGAAGCACTTCGTTCAAGGGCTGGTGTTGGCAAGGGGAAGGCCCACGTGAATGTGTACATGCCCACGTGAGCACATGCATCCAGACTCCTGAGCCTTTGTGTTGCTCAGTTTCCTCCACCCACACTGCCCTTCCCAATCCAAGATCCAAACCCTATTCTCCTTCTCATACCATCTCTGCCCCATGAAGTCTACCCTACTCTGTCCCAGTCGAAACACTTCATTCTGTACCTCTTCTCATATTAATCTCATCTACCTTATATTATTGTATTATGTGAACATGTTTGTGGTCCTTATTAGATTCTATATGCGTGGAGGGCAGGGGCTTTCTCTGGACGCCACAGGCTCTGGCACAGCACCAAGGTGGTCCGAATGTTGGGTTCATGGATGTACAAATAAGAAAACCTTCACTGACAGTGGCTTTAACTTTTTCCCAAGAGCAATGGCACAGTTTGTTTTTCCTTCTCATCTTTCCCTTATTTATGGTTGCTTTTCTGGGATGGCTTACAAATTAGGGGTAGAAATAATCAGGAAAGATAAATAATTAACAATGCCTTGTTACATTTAGCAGCAACAGCAGGTATCGCAAACGTGAGCCTCCTTACTTCTCAAATGAAATACACAAATAAAGCTTGTAAGAGGACTTACTGTAATACCAGTGGTGAATGTTGAAAGATTTTAAGAGGGAGCTGAAGTTTTGAGTGGGACTTGAAGAAAAGGTATGTTCTTACAGGAAGGAAGTAGGAAGACTTATTATTCAAAGTATCACATTAGGACCCATGGCAAAACATTTTCAGTAAAGGAACTAAATATTTTAGCCTTTTTCAAAGCTGGTTACTTAATTCATAGACACAGTACAAAATGAAAATGTGAAGTCCTTGTGCAAAAAGCAACAATAAAGTGCCATTAAAGGTACTAAAATCTAAAGCTTTTTTCCTTCCTTTCATGGTCTTTGCTCCTTCAACTTGTTATGGTATTTTATATTTGCTATTTAATGTCATTCTAGGTAAAGATAATTTTAAATTTTAAATTATTAGCATGAATTTTCCCATCCATCTTTATACTGTGTAATGCCAGTTTTAAATGCAAATATAAGAGTTTTTAACTTATATATAGAATTGCTAAAATAAGAAACATTTCCTATTTCATAACTCATGCAGTGCATATTTATTTTGCTCTCACCAGAAGAGTAGAAACACTGCACAGATTAACTCAACTTTTTATTTCATTTCTTGATACACATTCTATAAACACTTTCTACCTTTGGCTTACCAATGAATAAGAAAGATTGAAAAGAAAAAGAAACTGTTGGTTGCTTATCTTTCCCTTCCCCTCTTTGTCACAATTTTCATCTTAGGTTGTTGGCCAATTAATGGAAGTAATGCAGGTTAGAAAGGACAGATATAATAGGGCCCATTGGTAATCTGTCTGTCTGAGAATACCGTTGTTGTCTGTCTGTGTTTGAAGCAAGTTGTGTTTCCAACTGAAAACATGATCTCTGAGGGCTGTCTTTGTCCTGGTTTATTCTGTATCAGATATTATCACTTGCTTTATACTCACTTTGAGTTTTATTGAATGTGCATCATAGGCCTGCCTACCAGAATCCTGAACTCATGGGGCAGCATGCATACCACATGGGAATATGTGGCAAAAGACAGTGGACATGCACATTGTATGTACCTCTCTTGCATTTGCACATGCCGAATTGTCTCATTAGAGTTCACATTAAAAACACAAGTGTAAAGGGGCGTCTGGATGGTTCAGTCACTTGTACGTCTGACTCTTGGTTTCAGCTCAGATCATGATGGCAGCGTCATGGGATCAAGCCCCTCCTTGGGCTCTGTGCTCAGCAGGGAGTCTGCATAGGATTCACTTTTTCCCTTCCCCACCATTCCTCCCCACACTCATGCATGTTCTCTCTCTTTCTCTCTCTCTCAAGTAAATACATAAAAATAGAATCCTAAAAAGAAAAACCAAAAAACTAAGTGCAAAATTATTAAGAATTTCAAGATGGAAACAAGAGAACCAAGCACAGATTGAGTGGGGCCCTGTGTGACTATATACATTGCACACCCATGAAACTGGCCCTGGGCTTTGTGAGCCTTATGTTCTCTATTTAACTATTGTAACGTGAAGCAGCCATAAGCAATCTGTAAACAAATGGGCATGGCTGTGTTCTAATAAAACTTTATCTATCAAAACAGGTGGCAGCCAGGATCTGGCTGTGGGCCATGGTTTGCCAATCCTTAGTTAGGTAAGAACATGGAGGTGAGAAGGTATGGGATCTGTCTGAGAATTGCTTACAGTGGGAGGTAAGTCTGGGAAGGTCATACGAAGCCCAAGTCTGCAGAGCCAGGTTAGGTCATTTAAATGTTGTCCTCTAGGTAATGAGGAGTGATGGATGGTTTTAAACATTGAATTCACATGATGAAAGGAGATTTTTAATAAATGAATATGGAGGCATTGCGTCAGAAAGATAGACAGGCGTGAATCCGCCAGCACTGTGAGCTAGATGTGAGAAGACAGGAACCTGAGAAGTGAGTAAGGAGATGCAGTGGTAGAAGAATCTGATTTGAGAGTAATTTTAAAAGAAGGGCCACCATGATGTGGTATGTGATTCCGTGTGGGGCCGAGGAAGGAAAGGAAGGAAAGAAAAGACCAAAATTTTTAACTCAGAAGTCTGCAAGATACTTCATTCAGTCCACAGACCTACTTTGTATATACCTCACATTTGCTAAAATGCCCGTAAACAAAGAGTTGGTAAGCTGCCTTGTTTGGACAGCTACCGAATTTGGGGCTATTTGTGTTGGTGCTGGGTAGCTGAGTTTGCGCGATGCCAAGAGGGCGTTAGACGTGAAACACCGACATTGATGAAGGAAGTAAGGGGCACCGATAAAGGGGTGTGGTCCAGCCTCACAGAAAGGAGAACCCCAGACCAATGACAGCAAATGGGATCTGGAGGGGAGAAAGGAAAGTACACATTTTGACAGAGGCCTTTCTGTTTTTCCAATTAAGGTGATATTTCACCTTCCTGTTTAACCTTTTCTAGAAAGATTAAGGAACTCATGTTTGATCACTGGGAGCGAAATGAAACAAATAGGACATGAAATAAGTCACATAAATCCCCCTTTGTCTTCAGATGAATCAGATGCCAAAGCAATTTGGTGGCTCATGTAATGATCTGCTTAGAGAATTAAATTTCACTTTTGGCTAAGCAAGTGTGGTATCCTAGTCTTTTCCCAAAAACACACACTCAGTTTTATCTCACTTAGTGTGGCTGGCTGATTGACTATCCTCTTTAAAGATGCATTTTTAGGGAAGACAAGGACGGTGCCACAGATACTGAAATCATCACAGATACTGTGAGTGTCACAGATACTGAAAGCCTTATAATGTTTTTGCTGTAGGAGCTTAGAATGCTGTGTGTTAAGCTTGTATATTAGCAAATACTTTGTGTACATGGGGAAATGTAAATGAGATTTCTTTGTAGCCTTATCTGCACATGTGTATTGTGAATGCACTGAACCATAGCCCTATGCTTATGCACAGAATATATAGGTTATTTGTATTCCTGACCTCTCTATAGACTTGCTGAAACACAGGACCATCTGGCCCATGCTCCACAGTTTAGTTCCTTCGCTTGGCTGGAATATTCCTATAAACAGGAATGCTGTTTAATGCTGGAATAAAGAGGCCATAGTTTGGCTACTATTAGACTGAAAAAACCTATCTCAAACTAGACCAGACAAATTAGAAGGATCCTCGTCAGGCTTTCTTTGGTTACTACCTCAACCAATATTCTCAAATTTCAACTTGAAAAATGCTCTAGAAATTGTCTTTCCAGGCAACTCTGAATTTAAAAAAAAAAATATGACAGTTTTTAGGATAGTGTCCTTTAATTTCCCACCACCCTTAAGATTTAGAAGGTGCTAAAATGGTGATTGAAGTCCATTTTGCAAGAATGGTTTTCACACTATTGAATCTTTATCTCTCATCTTGTCTGGCTCTCTATCAAGGCATATTGAAGAGCGTGTGTCCCCTTGCTCAAGGTGTAAAAAACATCACCAAGAATGAATTCTTCTAGTGTGTATGTGTGTGTGTCTGTCTGCTGTCCATCCGTGTGTGTGTGTGTGTGTGTGTGTGTGTGTGTGTGTAAGTACTATATAGTTTAATTGCTATGTTTTGTTGTTATGAGACAGTTTGACCGTATTTGATTCAGGTGGATACTGGCGCTCCTTCACCTTCTCAGATAAGGAGACCTGCCGATTAGAGGGGAGAGCATGTGTGTATTTTCTAGTGACACATGCTTTCAGTTTTGATGCCTGTCTGCATAGCCGCCTTCAACTATGTTTATTCCGCTTGGGTGGGCAGGGGTTAAGGCTACAAGAATCATCAGATCTTGGAATTGTGTTGCTGAAGGAGACCTTGTTACCACGGCTCATCATTTCTTCTCTCTTCTTTAATGAAAAGGTTCTAACTGGTTTGCTTGGCTTTGGTTTTAGTTTTCTTTGTAGTCCTAGGCATATCAAATTTCTGCTTAGAAAGTGTTGTGCACTTTCTTTTATTTCTTCCCTTTTTTCCCCCATTTACCAGCCTCGTTTTCTGCTACTCACCAGTTTGCACCAGGGTCCCCAGGCCACGTCCATTTGTTCCTGGCCTCTTCGTCATGCCCTACGCTGTGAAGCTTACACTCCTTTGTATGTGCTATTTCCTCTGCTGAGGGCGTCTGGTGAATTTCTACCCCTCCATCAAGACCAGACTCTAATGGCACCTCTCTTATAAATGGGTTGATTGATCTATTGTCTTATTGATCCTCTCTTCCAGTGGCACCTCCCTTATAAATGAGTTGATTATCTATTGTTTTATTGATGGTCTCATTTCAGAAACATTATAGGAATGCTTGCTGTGTTCTGGGAAACTTTCTCTGAACAGACTCAAGTATTCCTTCCTCTGGGTTTTTTCTTGCTTGGTACTCATAGTCATTACTAATCTCTGCTGGGTTCTAATCATTTGGACTGCCTCCCTTAATAGAGTCTGAGACCCTTGTGAGTGCAGACTTTATTTATTATTTAATTCCGTGTTTCCAGCATCCAGCCAAGTGTTTGGCACATAGTAGGCGCCCACTAAATGTTTGCTGTTAACTAGGATTTGTTTTGCCAGGAGACCTTCTTCGGAGGTACTAAGTGGGGTGCCTTCCTTTCATGTATAATGACCACAGTCTTTGTCCTCTAACTTTGCCTCCCCCAGAAGTAGGTAAGCTAGAGTTTTCCCCTCACCAGCAGTTCTTTCCTCATCCCCACCCTGCTTTCCCAGCACTCCCGGCACCCTCCTGCTGTGTGCAAAGCTCCAATCCTGGGAAAATACCGTGCAATGCTTTCATTCTAAAGGGGAGCAATTGAAAGTATTTCTCTGGTAATTTAAGCACACAGCAGCTACCTTTGCAAAAACCTGGTTGCTAAATTATCCCCTTGGCTACTCGTTTTCCTGGAGGGGAAAGGGAAAAAAAAAACTTGGGAGGATGGGGAGAGACTCTAGCAAGCAAAGAGCCCGTTTTCTTTGGGTTTAGCTTTCTTTGTCTCCACCTCCTCTCCATTGAGCAACTGTAGGGCTCCTGGTGTGGCACGTTCTGCTACTTTTCCTTTTAATGTTTTAAATGCCACAAATGCCTGTCATAAACCACCTTCTTAATTATGCAGAAGTGGAGCTGAATGGTTAGTTAGTAGCGCTATTGCAATTACTGCACTTTTTCAGGTCTGCTGCTGTTTTATGTGACACTGTTTTCTAAGTTGCTGATTAAGATGATGTAGTGGGTGGAGTCCTTCTTCCCACCAGTGGAGAGAGGCCTCCGAAGGCTGGGATAATGAGTCCTCAGGCAGTAGTTTATGGCCTAATAGGAATTAAAGAGGGGAGCCAAGGAGGGGGTGGAGAAGATATGCCCATTTGTTTCCTTCTTCTTACAAATGAGGCCCTCTGGTCTTTTTCTGCTTTCTCCTTTGTCCATTCCCGATGCTGAAAATTGTTAGAGAACCATCCAACGTGGCTCTTAGGGACAAGTCCCAATCTCAGTTGGACTTAGTGTCCCGATGCTTTCAGGCATCTTCAGACTTCCTTGTGCAAAAAAAAAAAAAAAAAAAAAAGACTCTTTATGCTAGAGTTCAAATGCTGACAGAGAAATTTAAGAGACGTGAAGATTTGAATTAATCTTTTGAACTCACTGTATGTATCATTCTCTCTCTTTTGCTGACCAAGCATGAAGAATACCGTGTGCCCATCTTGGACCCTGAGAGGCCATGCTTCTAGGATTGTTTTAGGGACTAATTGAAAAAGAAAAGGGAAATATGTGAACTTGAAAGCAGCATGCTATTGCAAAAGACTGTAGTCATTCATTCATTTCATTCATTCATATTTATTGAGTACCTCCTTTGTCCTGGACCCTGTGTGAGGACCCAAAGGATGGGACAGAAGCAATGCAAATTCTTAGCTTTTGCAGAAATGGTCTTCAAGTTAGGGATACTGACATTAAACCCATCAGGAAATAAGTATATGCTTCCAAGTGGTGATGAGTGCTATGAAGAAAAATGAAGCAAGATGAGGAAATGGAGGGTATGCTGGGGATGCTATTTTGGATGGAAAGGTCATCCAAGGCTTCTCTTTGGAAGTGACACTGAAACAGGTGTCTGAATGAGGAAAGGCAACAAGGCATAAGGATATCCAGGAAGAACATTCCAGGCCGAGGGGATAGCCGGCATAATCACTGAAACAGGAATACACTTGGCTTATTGGAAGAACTACAAGGAGGTTGGTGGCTAGAATTGAGTGATCCAGCAGTAGGGGGTAAAATGAGATCTGTACCTAGAGCCCTACCCATGTATAGCCTTATGGGAGAATAAAAGGTCTTTGGGTTAAAATAATCTCATTTACATTTTTTTAAAAGAACCATCTTGGCAGCTGGGTACTAATTATGCTCCAAAGGGGTAAAATGGAAGAAAGAACATGCTAAGGAAGCTACTACAGAAATCCGGGCAAAAGTTGTTTTAAGGTGACAATGATAAATGCATTATGACATTATTTTGATGTTCTCTGTTTTCACAAGGGTTTGCTTCATAAATTAGTAGAGTTTGAAGCTGCAACTTGGACCTACTAGTGAATCATTATTTGTTTTAAAATTGACACATGAAATAGTATTCTGATTTTTTAGTAAACTGCTATAAAATATTGAAGGAATATTGGTCATATTTTACATCTGTTTACTCACTAGATATTCAACTGGAAAGAAGGCTGTGTGATCCTGGAGTCAAATAAATACTACCAGCCTTTCCTACCAGACTGGGATTGAGAATCTCCAACCTCTCAGTCGCCCCAGGGCTATCCCTCCCTGCCTTTTTCTAGCTGGGAGCCTAAACGCTAAGCAGTAGAGCCTGAGTGACCTTCTAATTGATAAAAAGAACTGCATTGTTTCTCCATCAAAATGTTTACTGCAGCTACAGGGGACATATTCTTACGTTACAATCTAAAGGGTTTTTAGTTTAAAGAGATTTGTTGGCACTGGGAGATACTCGTATTTGTGTGTGTGTGAGCATGTGGATATGCTGCACTGGGTGACTGTTTTACTTTGCTTTTTTTCTCCCATTAAAGGAAGTAATCTTAGAGGAAAATAGGATGACAGTCCTGGCACTAGTTGATTTTTTCTTGTTCAGAGTAGGTTCAGCAGAAAATGCTGAAGTTATGTTTGCCCCGTGTTTTCTCCCTTTTTTTTTACTTCTATGTGATCACATCACTCTTTTAACAGTCATTGTGAGAGAAAGTTTATGGTGTATTTTGTATTCTTTATACCCCTTTTATTAGGAGAGAGGTGTCTGAGAAGAGAAAAAATATATATATCTGATTCTCCATCTGAAGCCTCAAGGAAATATGAATTATTAAGGTCATGAGTGAGGGTAGGCAATGTTAAGGATATATATGTGGTCACATTTATCTATCACTTAGCATCGGCTGCCTCATAATGCTGTTTATCCTTTTTGCATATTATATCGAGCCAACTAGGTCCTCACCTTTTTTAGGGCAAACACAATAATGTGTGCCTTCTCATAGGCTCCAGATCTGCTTTAGTTCATACTCTTCGGTTGCAAGCAACAGAATGTGCCTTAGACTCCCTTTGGTAGGTTAGGAGTTTATTGGAAGGCTTTGGGTTGCTCATGGAATCAAAGTAAAGACTGGGGAAAAGGCTTCTAAAATGAATTAGGGCATCTTGGGAGGTAGAGGTAACAGGAAATAACACATGTTTCAGGCCACCGCAGCTAGAATGCATAGACTCTAGCTTCCAACCCCCTCATTCTTATAATATTATGCCAGAGGTCAAAGGTATTGGGTCATGTGTTCAGCCTTAGGGAAGTAGGAAAAGTCACTTTTTCAACAGTTCTGAGTTTATGAACAATGAGAAGGATATTTAATTGCCTCTGCACCCCCCCACCACCGCCAAGAAAAACCAACCACCACCACTACCACCAAAAACCAGGGCACTGGGAGACCCTAAACAGCTGTTCACTACAATATTAAACATAATTTGATGTCCGTAGTTGGAATTGTCTACAGGTATGATGGGAGTGATGGCGATGGTGAGGATAAGGACAAGGATGAATTATAAATGGTTCTGCTCTTTTGAGGAAATAATCACAAAATGTCCTTGCAGTCAGGATGGCAAACAAGTGGCATGGCCTGTTGACATTTTAAGCTAATACAGGCTGGCCATCTTTTCTTTTTGATTTAGGTTTCAGGAATGCTTTCCCAAAGGCCACAGTGATAAAGAGTGTTATGCTATATAAAGCAGGTGCTGTATTCATTGAATAAGATTGCATACACTGGAAACAAGGATGCCTAATTGAATCACCTACACTATGTCCCTTTCAGCCCTGGAGGCATAACTGAAGCATTATCTTCGTTGTCAGTTTTGTGATTTCCATCCCCATAGTTTCACCTTATGGTAGCTGGATTATGAACAATCTCAAGGTCGGACTGAGGTGCAAACCAGTCTCTTACATACTTTACTATTGATATAATGCATCCTGATCACAAGTTTTCATACAGCAGTTTCTCCCATCACTGTTTTTTTTGTTGTTGTTGTTGTTGTTGTTGTTTTCCCTTATGACCTTGGCCACACCCTTTAAATTCCTGGACAATACACCGCCATTAAAAATGTCTCACCCATTAAAAAAAAAAATGACAGACTAAAGAACATGCTTTTCTTCCAATTCTATCATATCATTTCTGTTCCCTATATTGAATTTCCTGGACTTAAGCTGCCCTTATAGTTAGCAGAAACATTATTTTAAGAACAATTTAAATTGGACCTCATTGTGAAACTGGCTACTGAAACTGAGTCAGGACCTTCTTCTAGAGAGAGGTAATTAAATATTCTTCATTGATGCTATTTTAAATGTGTTGAATGAAAGGACTTAATTATACAGCAGGGAACATGGCAGACTTCTGACTAATAATGAGCTCTATGTTTAATATCTTCATCTTTGTTAGAATCATTAAATTTGTTGAAACCCATCAGATTGGCTTGAAATGAATGTAGAGTTCTAACTAACCAAGTGCAAATGGAAGCCCCTCACAGATGCAGGGGCTTACATCTCTAATGATGACTTTAGGGAAGGGATGCAGATATGTTGCTTTGTTCTCTGCAGTACAATCTGTTTCAATTGGCCTTCTATTGTGATTGCAGGGAGAAAAGAGGAGTAAGCCTCATTGTTTCTAGAGATTGCATCTGTTATAATGGACTGATGTGTGTGCCTGAAAATTATAAAAGAGGTGATTTCTTTTCCTCCAAGCTTTACAGGGCCCCTCTCTACAGAATCTGGTGCTGCTGTGTCCCCACAAGATATGTGTTAATGCTGCATCTCGGGATGTCTGGGACTCATTAGAGGACCAAGTGCGGTCCTAAAGAACACACCTGTTGTGACAATGAACTGGAGAGACGTGGGCCCTTGAGGTCAAGTTTTCCATACTCCATTACTGGTTTGTTCTGTGTCTTTGAACGCATTTTGTAAACTCCCAGACATTTATCTTAAATATTTCCTCCCCTCTGATTGCTTCACAGAACAGCATGTGGCTTTGTTCTTATTTATAGGACTCCCAGAGTACTGTTCTGCCCTTTCTGTGTTGGAGTTTGTAACTTTGCCCTTCTAAGCACAGAAGATCAAAGAAGCTTTCTTCTTCCATCCTTTCCTTGATTTTGCAAGGGAGTGCTGTTAGCTGGCTGAGGGGAGCTGTAGCAGTGACTGGCTGTGGACCAGCCTTTGACTGATGTCCACCTGTGGAAGTTGTGAGACACTGAGCAAGAAGTAGAGTGAGATTACTGGGTTCTCACGTGGTCCCAGGCCCCTGGTGGTGTGTGTGAAGTGGGAGGAAACACTAAGACGGGAAGAACCATCATAGGGAAGGGAAAAGAAAGACCCAGACTTAAATTCAGCTCTGACTCTTACCAACTATATGGCCTTGGGTGTTTTTTTTTTTTGTTTTTTTTTTTTTAATCCTCCCTAAGCCCATTATATAATCTTTAAAATGGGGATAAAGTAACACCTGCTGTGTGGTCATGGCAAAAATTCAATGAGATAATTCATGTAAAACATATTGCCTCATGCTCAGTTTTTTCTTACCACTTGTCAGAAACGTGGTGGTTAAGGATTGCTTTTGTTGGTTTGTTTGTTTAAATAAATCCAACTAAAATCTTTTCATTTTCATTTATCTGAGTCTTCCAACATTATAATTTTCCTCTGAATCTTATTGCTCATCCCAACTGGAGATCTACGATGACTATCTTTTTTGTGTTTGATAATTATTTGACATGTTTCCTCTAAGAAAAAAACCCCACTTATTTCTTAGTCATTGTTTAGAATGACTGTATGAGACTAAGTATTTGTTTTGCGAAGCACTCTAGACTAGGGAAGAAACATGGTTTGGGCACACTGTAGGGAGAGCCTTTGAGAAAGAAAAAAAGCCTATCCTTTTTGTAGGGGGGGAATTAATGAGGTGAGCATCAGCTTCCTCCCCAGTCATCTTACTCTGGGGTCACATGTCTCAGTCTGTGACATGGTACCCCTGTAGTGCAATGGACCAAAGTTACCTTTACACCCACAGCTTTGCTTTGGCCAAGGCACTTTTTAACCAAAGATGTGAAAACTTTCAGGTAAATCAGGAAGCATGACCTAGGATGACAGGAGGAAATCACACGTACTCAGCTAGGAATCTTCCCAGACTGTGGAGTGAGGTTGTTCACATCTTTGGAAATGTTGGATATTAACCATTGGTTTTCAAACTTAAATGGGCATGAAAATCCCCAGGAAGGTTTGTTAATGCAAGGTAGCCCACTCCAAAGTAGGTCTCGAGTGGAGCCTGAGCATTTGCATTTCTAACAAGATTCCAGGTTAAGCTGATTCTGCATGACCCAGGGACCATACTTTGAGAAACTGCCAAAGTGCCTTGCTATTCAGAATATGGTCCTTGGACCTCCAGCATCAATATCTCCTGGATGCTTGTTAGAAATGCAAATGCTCAGACTCCACCCCAGATCCACTAAATCATGGTTTGCATCCTAACGAGCTCCCTAGATGACTTGTTTACACACTAAAGTTTGAGAAACACTAATCCAATAGTTGTAAGGCAAGGGCTTTAGAGAATTCAGAATTTAAATCATTCAGAACTGGATTCAAGTCTCAGGGATGCTAAGCCCCAGCCCTGTGACTTTGGAGGAAGTTGTCTTTTTTTTTTTTTTAATCCCTCGTTTCATCTGAGAAATTGGGATGATTACACTTATAAAGTTGTTGTGAAGATTAAATGTGATAATATATGTAAAGTGCATATAATTAGTAGTGTTGTTAAATGATGTCCTCATTCCTTTTTATGTGAAATCTGTCGTGAAACCATTAAAAGCAGCTGTTTGAAGAAAGTATTTGAAATTCTCTCTGAAGTGTTTTCATATGTCCTGTTTTGAGAAAAGCTATTTTCACAGTATAGAATTAGGTTGTCCTCAGTGTGTTATTTTGTCTGTGAATCACAGCTGTAGAGATATGGAGTGGATAAAGTTTGCTGTATGTATCCCAGCCTCCTAGTTTGACCTCTGAATTTGAGAGTGTGTGAATGTGTGTGTGTGAGAGAAGGAGAGACCGACAGACAGTTTTTGTGTGTGTGTGTGGAGGTGGGGGAGTACTGTGGAAGAATACCTAGTGTCTCTTTCCTCCCTAATAATAGCATATGGTGTGCATTTTTAAAGATAAAATTAGATTTGTAATATTTGACAACATCTCTTAGTAGGTTCTAATCTCTCTGAGGTGTTATGAAAATGAAGGTTAAACCTCTTAACAAAGTGTTTTGAGAGCCTGAAAGGTGCCATATAAAATAGGGTATTTGACATCATTTAATTTTTAAAAGTATAGTCCTTAGTGATATTTTCTTTATTCTCTAATCAACTGCAATTCTATTATTTTGGCAGCTAGAAGATACCTTAGCCCTCTCAATGCCCTCGGCAATTGAGAAATAAGCCTGTTGCTTTTACTATTTTATATTCTCAAGGCTCGGAAATTTCAAAGTCATGTTAAGCAGAATGGAAATAAAATGGCTGCAGAGAAAATAGATTAAAATGAGAATCATGCCAATGTAATCTAAGAGGCTTAATGAGAACATTGTTTTCTGGGTTACAATGCAGAGCTCTGTGCAGGTGAATAAGGGGTCTTTGGACCCTGGGTATTGTTCAATATGGAGGGGCTCTGCTGAAATTGGTGTCTCCTATGCAAATAGATCCCTTAGAACTGGGCATCGTAGATGCACACCTTACTCTGTAATTGCATTTTTAGCATTTATAGGTAGGGCAGTGGAGCTCGCCACTGCTTTGTTAGCACCCAGGCTAATCTCTCAGTGATAATAGCAAGTAACCAAGTTCTTAAGGAACGTATCTCCTGCTGGTCTCTTGCAACAAGGGTAGGTGTGTGGGGAAGACAAACCATAAGACCTTACTTAAAGTGCAGATCCTTCCAGTCCTTCTACCTAAAGTGTGATTTGCAAGAGGAGCAGCAGCAGCAGCCTGGAGCTTGTTAGAAATGCAGAATCTCAGGCTCTACTTCAGACCCACTGAGTAAGTTTGTGATTTAGCAAGATGTCCAGGGGATCTGCACGTGTGTTTAACTGCTTTAAGCAACAATTCTTAAATAGAGGGAAGTTGGATTGGCAAACATCTAAAACCATTTGCACTTCAAATTCAGAGAAGGAGGTTAGTTGTTACCAAGATAGAAAGTTTCATAATTCATTATAATCACTCTAATAGTTGCAGGTCTAAAGGAATGGGTGGGTTTGAGGTCAGTCGTCTACTCTGTCCCTGGGAAGGATAAGCTTTCCAGTTAGCCTCATCTAAGGAAGTCTGATTAAGCTTTGTCAACCTGTGTGGCAGATCCAAGTAGACCCCAAAGGTTAAAACAAAACAATACAGAAAGGGCAATGCCAGAACAAAGTGTAAGGCAGAGATAAGCTCAAAAATAATAAGATTGTGAGGTTTTTGAATATAATGGTAGTGGAAATCTGATTTCAATATTAATGGGGCTCCCCACTATTTGCAGCCTAGGCTTAGAAGCCATAATCAAAAGGATTTTGTCTAGAGTTAACGTATATTCTTACTTAAGCTAAAGGGAAACCTTTGCCTCTGGCCCATTAACCAAAGCGGTGGTGTGTCTGCGGCTGGGCGTGCTGCTGGGAGTTGTGCGGGGGAAGCCGCTTCATCCCCGGAGAACATTTTCCAGCAGCTTTTAAAACGAGAGTGCAAAAAACAGCAAATCTGACTTAAATTGCTCCAATCAATAAAACCAAGTCACTGACTCGTGTAACTGAAAAGAGCGGCAAGCTCACTTAAGTGAGACTTGAGCCAGGGTACAAAGATGTCACCCAAGACGTCATTGCTCTTGTTCTCCTCCGCTTTTTCTGATACTGACTTCATACCAAGGCTGGACACTCATGGTTGTCAGAAAGAGGCCAGCAACTCCTGCACTCCATGCTTTCTCCTCTCTTTAGAGTAGGAGAAAAAGAATCTTCACCCCCTCAGGGAGCTGGGCAGCTTCCCTCCAATTTCATGGGTCCTCAAACGGAAATCAGGAGGATTCAGTTCTGAGGCAGGAAGTAAAAAATGTCCAGCAACCTAACTTTCCCCGAACACCTACCCCTACAGTGCCTTATTCACACTACTTTTTAAAAAGATATTTATGTATGTATCTATTTGGGAGAGAGAGAGTACACAAGCGTGGATAGGAGCGGAAGGGGAGGGAGACAGAGAATCTCAAGAGTGGGGCCTGATGCAGGGCTCAGGCTCAGGACCCCGAGATCACACAACCTGAGCCGAAATCAAGAGTCGGGCGCTTAACTCACTGGGCCCCCCAGGCACCCTCTTCAGACTACTTTTAAGACCTCATGTCAAACCGTGTGGCAGGTATTATTATTCTCCAGAATAATTCTTCTTCATCTGAAGCCGAAAGCCCATAAATGAAATCTCTGGAATCATGGCATTGGTCCACTTATCACGAAGCAGTCCTGGCTTATTGAGTGGGTTCCCAGCTGGAGGTTGGGCAAGAGATGAGTAGAACAACAGCCTTACGCATCCTCTCTTCATTGAGCCTCAGCCCTTCCATGAGGTCAGTGTGACCCATACATACATTTATGTGTTCAGTCCTTGTTTTTTGCAAACCCTGACTATGTAGGAAAAGTAGAAACTTTCCCAACACCATTCAATTCCCTTAATTAAAAAAAAAATGTTGTTATGAAATGTTTATATGAAAGAACTGAGACAGTAGGTTAAAACGTTTTTCTCTTAGAGTTATTTGATTCTTACAGTAAACTGTGCCACAGACATGGATTTGAAACCAATTAAAAATGATCATACGTTGACTTTCATGATGCTCAATTAATGAAGTTCTTCAGAAGTGGTAAAAGAAATAAATAGATTCAGATCAGAAAAATAAGCTATGATTTAAAAATTATTATTTTTTTTTAATTTAAGATACCTCTGGAAATTGTTTCCTTTTAACCGAAATATCCCCCTTAATAGAAGGTTGACAATAGAACTTTTTGTACCACAAACTGTATCAGGAAAGTGTTTGACAGAATAATTTAAAGAAACTCTTTCAGAACACATAAGTCACCTTAGTTCCAGAATTCAACCTGGGCTAAGATTTTTTTAATTTAAATTTTAGTAGGTGAACATACAATGCAATATTGGTTTCTGGAGTAGAATTCAGTGATTCGTCACTTATATACAACACCTGGTGCTCATCATAAGGGCCCTCCTTAATACCCATCCCCCATCTAGCCCACCCCCACACCCACCTCCCTCCATCAACCCTCAGTTCGCTCTCTATTCTTAAGAGTCTCTTATGATTTGCTTTCCTTTCTCCTTTTTCTTTCCCCCTTTCCATATGTTTATCTGTTTTCTTTCTTAAATTCCACATATGAGTGAGATCATATGGTATTTGTCTTTCTTTGACTGACATATTTCAGTTTGGGCTAAAATTTTTATAATTCAGAGGGAAATATTGTGGAGACTTATGTGTTATAGAGGCAGTAAACCATTTGATTATATCTTACTCTGGATATAAGCACTGTGCGATAGATTCTCTTGGGCTTAATCTAATATGCTTTCAATTTTTTAAAATATGTCCTTAACCTACCAGGAAGACAAGAAAACATTTCCAATTTAACTGCATTTTTACTGTTTCTATTAAATTACTCTATTGAATGAGTGTTTGCAGGTTCTGACTACCCACATGATTATTGGTGAAATCTTTGACTGGTGGCCTCTGTGGCATTTAAGAGAGAGGAAACGACCAAACATTAAAAACAAATTTATGTGGTTGGCTTGGTAAAGATTGAACACACTTTCATGTTCTAGATATTTCTAGAAAATACTTAGATTCAAAAAGTAGATAAGAAAATTGATCCCCATGTTGACTGTAAGAGAGCAGACACTGTTTTAATTATTTGCCTTAGAAGGGTAAGGGAAAATGGATTGATGTTTGTTCCATATTGACTGGCCTCAGCACCAGGCTGTGTAATACGGAGTCACTAGAAACCTGTGACATAGCTCCTGTTCTCAGGGTGACTATGATAAGGTTTTGGTAAAAGACAGAGTAATATGAGTTAGACTTTTAAGATTTGTTTGTTCTACCTTCATAGTAAATCTCAAATTTGACAACTATTCCCTGATTCTGCCTCTGACAACCTACTGTAAGCCAATGTAATTTCTTGCCTAGACTTCGGTTCTATCCCCCACCCCCACTCATCTCCCTGCTTCCTCCCCTTGCCTTGAACTGATTCTTTATACAGCAGCACAACCAGAGTTCCCATTTAATACATAAAGGGCATCATAAAACCCTTTCTTGCCAAAAATGGTCCATTGATGTCCAAATGCACCTAAAGTAAAAATCTAAACTCCTTCTTACTGCTGGAAGTCTTCACATGATCTGCCCAAATCTCAAATCTTATGTGCTACCACTCTCCCCCTTGGGGTTATGACCTCTTGGCCACATTAACCTGCCTGTTCTTTAATGATGTTGTAGAACTTGCCATCATTTCTGTGTAAAATGTGCTTTCCCCATATGTTTAATGGATGGTTCCTTCTCATCATTCAGATTTCATTTTTATATAATTTCTGTGTAGAGATTTTGCTTGACCATCCTGTCTAAAAACATCCTATTTGTTAACTTATTTATGTGATATCGTCTCTCTTCCCCAACTTCAATGGAAAGTCCAGTCTGTGAGCTCTGTGTTTCTGTCCTATCACCCCGTCTGCAACATCTTAAAGTCACACCTCATATACAGAAGTCTCTCAATAACATAAGAAGACACTAAATTAGTGTATTGAAAATGCCACAGGATTTTAGACAAATGTAAAAGCATTCAGGTCTGGATTATTCTGTGACTATTTGGAAGAGTTGCATCAACTGGGGAGTAAGAATCTTTAGGTTAAATAATATTTTAATGGATTCTGAGAGAAGGCAGAAGAATCCATGATTTTTTTCTACTATCTTTACCTCTACTCTGATAAGAAAATACAGGATACATTTCTTTAGGATTAAAAAATCACCCAAACTGCCTGCAGTTATTTTTAAAGGTTCTAAGAGAACTCCCCACCCCAATTTGGAGATGTTTAAAAAATCACATAAAAAGTAGAAATAAATGGTACTTAATGTCTTAACAAACTATTAATTTGATCGAGTTTCAGAAAAGACCTCATTAAGCTGCATGATAAAGTGATTGTTCAGTGTCACTTTCATTGGGTTTTCAGCAATTATGTGGAACAGTTTTTAGAATGAGGCAGCATTTCCCTTTTCAGGGGAAATATCACATCCACCCCAACAAGGTTTAGAAATATGTCGAAGGCATTCTTGAGCATTTTTCTCCCATTTAAGACCATTTACAAAAACTTTTGAGAATGAAGTGACAGTGAAATTTTTTTTCACTCAAGTCCTAACCCATGTCTGAGCATATAATTTGAATTAAACCTTTATATATAATTTTCTAATTAGATTTTTTTCTCCTTTCATGGCCTTTAAGCTTTACATAACCTTTGTGCTTCCTTGTTCCATTAATCCTTTAAATACCAGCATCCTGCCGAGAGGGGATTCATTGCACTATTTCCATCATTGTCAACAGAGCCACAAGCTCATTCTAGTATATTGGAATTACCCATCCATGAAAAAATGCTGTCTGGAATTTGTAATTATTAGTTGACTCTTATTCAACTCTGTGATGAAATTAGAATTTTCCCTCTTAATGTTTTATTACAAGTTAAAGCACAGATAGGTATTTTATTTTAATTTGGATAAAGAGTACATAATAGAGAGCTGGAGTTTCCTAAATTATGTACATTTTTGGTAGTTATTTCTATAGTTAATCTTCTTAATTTATCACTTAGAGTAGGGCAATTACCACAATATGGAAATAAACCAGAAATATTGTATCACTGGAAAGTGATTGTAACTGGTAGGTTTGTGCCAAGGAAGTATATTGAATTGCTTAAGTTCCAGCATTATCTATTACTGTAGTGTGTGTGTATGTGTCCATGTCCACTATGTACTGCATCACATTTTAAAAGATGTTTGTTCTGCCCCCTTATCAGGCAACCTCAGGAGAAAATGTTCTTTTATCACCACTCTGTTGGAGTTGATTAATGCTGCCTTTAATTTAATTGAAAATGTTTGATCAATAAGGTCAATTTTTATGGATTTATTTCCATCATTTGATGTGGCAAATCATTAGTTATCATTATCTCAATTAGCACAGATTGCCATGAAAAGTGAAGGGAGTAAATTGCTTTATAGATTTCTTTTTTTTTTTTTTTTTATTTAAAGATTTTATTTATTCTATAGAGAGAAACACAGCGAGAGAGGGAACACAAGCAGAGGGAATGGTAGCGGGAGAAGCAGGCTTCTTGTTGAGCAAGGAGCCCGATGTGGGGCTCGATCCCAGGACCCTGGGATCATGACCTGGGCCGAAGGCAGACACTTAACGACTGAGCCACCCAGGTGCCCCTATAGATTTCTGAGAGCATGGTACACACATACCTTTTCTTAACACACATACTTTTCAGCAGTTACCTTGTGCCAGGTTTCTATTCCTTTGCTGCAATTTCTCCAGCGATCTAGAGATATCTTTGGCAGACAGGACATGGTGAATGGACTAAGTTAAGAAAGTACAAAAAAGTCGTTAAAAAGTTCATGTTACTCCAGACAGAAGTTCAGTGCACACCATGAAGGGGAACACCAGTGGGGTGCTTCAGGATGAAATGGACCTGTTTTCCAGAGAACAGACTGGATTTTAAGAAGAAAGAAAAAGTAAAGTCAAAAGAAGAGAGTGTAGATATCTCTCAGTCTTTTATTCTGAAGACCCACGTTATGAGTTGAATTGTAATCCCCTGCCCCCAAATTCGTATATTGAAATTATAACCTCTAGTACTCAGAATGTTACCTTATTTGGAGATAGGGTCTTTATGGAGTTAATCGAGTTGAAATGAAGTTGTTCGAGTGCGACTGAATCCAACTGGACTGTTGTCCTTATAAGAAGGAGAAATTTGGATACAAACGTGTATAGAAAGAAGATGATGTGAAGAGACATAGGAAGAGGACAACCATCTACAAGCTAGGGAGAGATGCCCAGAACAGCCCTCAGAAGCAATCAATGCTTCAACATCTTGATTCTAGACTTCTGGCTTTTAGAACTTTGAGACAATACATTTCTGTTATTTAAACCACTGAATTTGTGTTACTATGTTATGGCAACACCAGCAAACTGAAACAGCCCATGAAGTCTGACTAACATTTCATATTAAGCAAACTATACAGAAGCTTCTCCATACTAAAATCTATAGGACTTGCCTTAACTGTTTTCACTGAACTTTGAAATATAGAATCCAAAGAAATTTACAATCTAAGCAGCATTGTTCCAAAGCACTTTATAATCAAAGCACTGATTGGGGGAATTGATCTCCGTATGTATCTTTAAAAAAGTGAACCCTTTTTTAACAAGGCAAAAACTTTGAAAAGCCTGATCAGAATGTTAAGTAACCCAAGGGTGAGGAACTACAATTTATGGGAAATTCAGTCAAATAGCGTCTGTTGTACTGGGACTCTGGCATTTGAGTTATAAAATGGCAAAGTGAATCCATCATAGAGATTTATCCTGGACTAGCTTGCATCTGGACCAAAGGTGATCCATCAGGTCTGTCATTTTATATTGAAATCCATAAACTCCCTATTCTACATACCCCAGTTTCTGTGCATGTGTGGCATAGCATAGATCCCATCTCATGCATGCTGGTGGAAAGGGTGTCTATTTTGTTTTTATAGTTTGTTTTTTTGTTTTTAGTAGTGGCAGTCAAAAACTCATTTCCTAGGTTCCTCTGGATATGAAACTGACCAGTTATTAGTAAAGAGTAGAGTAGTAGATTTAGAATCAGGGCTAGCCCTGAGTCACATGGTGGGGGGTCAGAAGTACCTCTCTCTGGCTCCATACATCTCTCTTCAATCTCAGATCCCTCATGAAGTCCTCTACCCACCCACAACTCCCTCTATGTCTTCCTCCTCAGGAGCAAGGAGGAGGGTTAGTGTTAACTGAGCCCTTAAAGGACACCATGTGCTGCACATGACTCTTTAGAAATGGTATGCCCGTTTTCCACAGTTTGGCGATTGTGGCCATTGCTGCTATGAACATTGGGGTACATGTGGCCCTTCTTTGTAATTCATCTGTTTCTTTGGGGTAAAAAAAAAAAAGAAATGTTATACCCACATCAACTCTTGATGCTAATGCTTATTATTTTCAGCCTATAGAAGAAGAAACTGAGGCTTAAAAGATAAAATTACTCGCCCAGGGCCACTGAGCAATATATGCTGGAGCCAGGACTCCAACCCAGGACTAACAAGCTGATATTCTTAAACACTGGTCCCTGATGCCTCCTGGAACAATGTCTCAGGCATCTCATTTCTCCATCTAACCGTGCCTGTTCTAACTAACTAATTCTTGATAATGTAACAATGGGTTGCAATGGATCTCTTCACTTCTAGAAAGGACCTCTGCAATTAACTGGACATTTATTTAAAAATGTGTTGGCAGAAAGAAATGATACTCATGGTGGGAATTTCTCATTCTCATTCTGGCAAAATGTGTAATCTTGGACAAACCATGATCTCCTGAGCCTTGGTTTTATCATCTATAAATGTCAGAGTTGGATTAACTACTCTCTAAAGATCTCCTCCAGGCTTAAAATTCTGAGATTCTTTCACATTAAATGTAACTCCTTTTCAACCTATGTGTACACTTGGCCCTTCATTGAACCTTTTCATAAGTTGGCAATTGGAAATACCAAGTCAGGATAAATATGAGAAAATGGGCAAGTCACTTAACAGCTCTTAGCCTCAGTTTCTTCATCTACAAAATGAACGTATTTAATGTACCTACCTCATAGGATTACTATTACACACGTCAAGTAAAATGCCTGAAACAGAGCACGTATCACTAGCTACAGCTATAGGAACATGATAATCACTAGTGTGATCAGTTCTGTTATTAGCTTCCCAGGGAAATCATAGTATGTCTAGGGTTATAGAAAAAGCACCCATCATGACTACTTTTTTTTTTTTTTATCATAATGCATTTTATGCAGAGTGCCTATTTTAACTTTGTATTCTACAGGCATTGGTGTCTCACTAAAAGCTAGGCAATATTTATATCAAACAGTATATCATCCGTGTGTTCATTTATGCCTGCAGAGTTCCACCCCCCTGCACGCTGTGAGAACAATAGGCACTTTAATAGTCTGAAGCAAGAAGGATATTAGCTCCATGAATCTTTATTTTAAATTACATTTCTGAGTTAGAGGTGTCAAAATGGTAGAGCAAGTTAAGTGAGATTGCATTCCCCAGTAGGGCTATTGATGTTGGTTACAAATAAATTGCTGGTGCAGGTGATGATAGCAAAGTCCATGCCATCTTTTATTTAGCAAAGTATTTCTCTTGTTAACAGCTCCTTCTGTATGCTTTTCTTTCTTCTGTTTCACATCAATCATATTTGACACACTGCCCAATGTCAGGGTTTAAAAAAAAAAAAAAAGCAGTGTTCAGTTAATCAGCCAGATGTTTGGCCTCACCCTGTCTGAAACATCTGGGTGTGTAACTAAATCTTACATTCTTTCACCCAGTTATTTTGTGTTGTGTTACTAGACAGAGATAAAGAATAAAACCCCAGAATTCTTTCTTCTATTAAGAGAAAGATCAAAGCATCTTGAGCCTAATGTCCTGGGGCCATAGCCTAGCTCTTCCTCTTAATAGCTGCACAATTGTGGGAAGAATTAGGATCATTTGAGATAAAGTGTGTGGAAGTGTTATATAGATTCTAGACACTCATGTTAAAAGAATCCTAGTTCTTTTAGCTAGCCATGCAAAGGCCATACGGTTTATACATTCTGGAAAGAAAGTGAAAAATGATAAAGATGTGGCCCTTCTTTAATAATAGACATTAAACCCCTGGCTTTCAGAACTACACTGATAATAACAACAGCCAAGATATATCAAGTGCTGACTATGGGTCATTAACTCTTTCAAATGCTTTGCATGGATTTATACCTAAAAGTCCTGTGAAGTGGGCACTGTTATTTGTCCCATTTTACAGACAACATAATTAAGGACCCAAGAGGAGAGCAAATGACTCGCCCAAGATTTAAACTCAGACAATTTGATCCTAGGGTCTGTATCTTTAATCTATATAATACTTTCTATACCACTCTTAGACCAAAGTATTTACTCAGCTTCCATCCCATCACTTACTAGCCTGGGTTTATCATTTGTACAATGGGGACAGCTTTACCTACCTTAAAAGTATTATTATGAAAATTGGAGGAATGCATGAAAGGGTTTAACCATGTTGGCTTATGGTAAGCACTACTTAAAAAGTAGCTGTTTTTATTGACTGGGTTATACAATATTTGTGATCAAACAAATATACCAATACTGATTTAATATGAATGAAAGTTCTAAAAATGTCACCTCTTAAGAGCCCATGCAAGAGAATTTTTTTTGGAAGAGAGTTTCTATAAGGTTAAGCATATTTAGTTAATTCTTGATACAAGCTATTACTGGAATAATTGAAAGCCCTCAGGTTATTCTATTTTTCTGCTTCATTCCAGTAGGGGAAAAAAAAAGCATGTTCTGAATATTCTACTCATGTTTTACTTCAACTTCAGATACAATGAACATGTATTGAATGCCTATTAAGGGAGGAAATGTTCTGGGTTCTCTCTTTTCTTCCCCCTTCCCTTCTTTACCAGTTTCACTTAATTTCATATTCATAAAACTCTGTAAAATCAACTTTTTTTTTCTTTTTAGTTTAAGAATCAAAGCTTTAAATAAGTTGCCTTATGTCTCATAAGTAAAAATGAGAAGCAATATTTAAACCCATCTTAGGACTTGAGGTCCAGCGTTTTAGCCAACAAAACGCAAAATACTGCTCTATGAATAAGTATAGTGGTGAAGGCCACTAGTTCCTGTATATGTACAGTAGGCCAGATTTCTTGCTCCATGCTTTACATACATTTTCTAATTGAATTACTACAGGTTCTTGTGATTGACACTTGGGTATCACCAGGCAACCCTTTTTGCTTACCTTTTCATCTTATGATCTGAGGCCCTTAGTCATTTTCATTACTTTTGTTCACAGTGACCTTTTCTTGACTGATTGGCTTCTCAGATTCTTCCATTCCTCATGTTGTGAGGAGCACAAGTTTATAATTGGGAAGTTAATTTGGTCATCAACTTTGATAGGACAGTGGGCAAAGCTGACAGATTTTCAGAGACTTCTCAGAGGGTGCCAACTTTCTGTTGGCCTGGTTTCTATAACAGCTAAAGCAGCATTTGTCAACACTCAGCCTGATTCAATTGCAAGATTATGATGTTTTCAGACCCAAAACGAAAGTGACGCGTTCTTGTTCTTTTAGCGGCCTCATAAAAGTCAAATGTTTAATCTCAGGAGGAAATTTAGAAGATGGAAGTAAACCCTTAATGAGATGCAACATAAATAATAGAAGTCCCTTTCCATGAAATGACTTCTGATGAGGTTTCTTCAAGGAAATAAACTATAAAAGAAAGCATTTTAGAAATTTTAAATCTACTGGTAAACATTATACTTTAAAAATAGAGTGTCAATAAGACAAAACATTTAGTAGATAGAATTAGACCATTAGTATCCATATAAATGTTATTTTTCCAAAACACTAGGACTGCATCTCCAAATCATATTTCAAAAAAGTGTTGTTTTTTTTTTAAATTTCAGTCCATAAAACCTGCGAAGTGACTAAGGCACAACAAAAAGTGGATTCTTTCTCATCCTTTATGCAGCCTTTTGTGTAACAGAATTCCTGATCCACACGCATGTACACATGTATACATGCACATGTGTGTACACACAGGTCTTCCAGCCATTGTTTCTCCCAGTGTCTGACAAATGCAAGGTGCTCAAGAAATGGTAGCAATCCCCATTAATTACATTATTCATCTTATTATTTAAATGCAGTTGGGAGTGGGAAAGAGTAAACCTGTGTTGTTAAAATACTACAGGGAACCGCTATAATTTTTGTGCCTTCTCATTTTATTTTTCTAATCATCCCAAATTGCCTTCATTTGCTAGTTTAGAAATAACATAACCACACAAAATTGTGTTGCATCTCCAGATTTGTCTGAGTGTCTTAGTTGTCTGTGTATGTATACATACATACATACACACATACATACACATATAGTGCTGTATGTCAGCACTATTGAGTGCTGACACCCAGGGTATGTATAAGTGATGATACTTGGCTTCTGGTCCCCAAGTATAAATCTCACCCAAGATACAGATGATTGTTGGTAGTTTATAATGATCACACTTGCAGAGTTTGGTCAATCAGCATAGGCACATATTTTTATGGATGTTTTGTTAATGAATAGTACCCTAAAAATTTAAATCAGGGGGCACTTGGGTGCCTTAGTAGGCTAAGCATTTGACTCTTGATTTTGGCTCAGGTCATGATCTCAGGGTCCTGAGATGGAGCCCTGTGGTGGGCTCCGTGCTCATGGGGAAGTCTGCTTGAGATTCTCTCCCTCCCTCTCCCACTGCTCCTCCCCCCACTTGTGCAATTTCTCTCTCTCTCAATACATAAATCATTAAAAAAATTTTAGTGAGATTATTTGCCCAAAGAAAGTAACAAGGTTTGGTTACTGTCTGAAAGAACACTATAAATCTAGATTGGTTGGATTTTGATACTGATTTCAAATAAATCATCAGTCACTAATTATAAGGAATCAATCTTCTGTGCCATATTTGTAGATAAAATGTGGCTCTTCCTCCCCATTCCTAGGCTTCTTCCTTCCTCCCTCCCACACTCCTTCCCTCCCTCCCTTCCCTCCCCCCCTTCCTTCCTTCCTTTTTTCATTCCTTCCTTCTTTCCTTCCTTCCGGTATCTCCCTCCCTTCCCCGTTTCTTCCTTTGCATTCCACAATTCCACCAGTTGGCTTCTTTTCCACTCCAAGCCACATGACCCTATGCCTAGTTATAAACTAGTTTTAACTCTAGTTGAGTAGATAGAAGGCAAACCCAGAAGGAGGGGAGATGAAAGCCTAGAATTGTTTCTGGTCTTCTAGTGGCAATGATGCCCTCAACAAGCTGAAACATCTTTGGCTTCCACAAATGAGATCCTTAGAACTCACTGCTACTATCTAATGATGTCAGTCCACCATCCAGTAGTAACAAAGACAACTGTACGATAACTGGGGATGTGTAGCCCCCTTCTCCCTCTGGTTCTCTCTCTCTTAACACTAAGGAGTGCTCCCAGAGAAAACCAGGAGGCAGTACAGTGCCCTGGGAAAGTCCACAAGCATGGCAGGAATTAGGCTGATCAACTCCAGTCCCTGTTTGGGCACATGCTGGTTTGTGCAATCATGAGCAATTACTTAAAATATCTAGGCCTCTTTCATGCCATCTGCAATATGGAGTAATACTAGTATGTGTTTTTTTCCTCTTGGAGCTACTGTGACTGTTAGATGAGTTATTGCAAGTAGAAATTCCATTTCCCTGGGTGTGGGACTTTCAGTGCTAAGCCCTGGACTATCTCAGGTGAACAGGGACAGGTGAGTGCTCCCTCTGTGTCAGAATGAATGCTAAGTGTGTTGGTTACCCCCATTTTATCCTTATAGCAATCTGGTATAGCTGCTCAGGGGTTATCACTGAAAGTTCCACATCCTGAAAAACCCTCAGTCCTGGGCAAAGTGGAACAGTTGGTCACTCCATTGCTCAGTCAGCTATCAACTAGTATTCTTGTTACTCTTATGGCTATTATTAAAACCCTTACCATAGTTTCAAAGAAAAAACAAGCCCTCAATAAATATTAGTCATTTTCTAATATCTATGTCCATAATACTGTTATTTTACCATAAATTCTGGCTTTGTCTGCCCTACTCTTTTAAGTATTCCTTTCTATTCTGTTCATTCAAGACTCAGATGACCCTATATACATACCTTTTCTATTTCTTCTCTGAACTATAGTTAGAAATTTACACAGGAGCTAAAATCTCTCCTACAAACTTGTGTAAAGGAGCCAAGGTCAAAGCCTGTTGTGTAAATGACAGTCTTTTCCTTTATCTATGATGCAATTTATATGTATTATATAATATGAAGTCTCAGTGAGAACAGGGGAAATAAAACTCTCAGGTATGATTAGATTATCATTTGTTATGTGTTCTGGTAGCATTTTCCTTCTTATTAGTCATAAACAGCCCTGCTTTTTTTTTTCCCCCACAGCATAGTCTAACAATGAAGAAGAGTGTCTTTTAAAAAAAACTAAATTAGGTAAAAATCTCTTTTTTACTAAGTTCTCCTAATCTAAAACCAGGTGGCCTGAATAAAACAACCTTCTTTACTCTCTCCTCCCACTTCAAGGAGAAGGTCACCAGAACACTTAGTTTTTCTTGCCATCTTCTGTTTGGAGTGTGTGTGGTGGTATGTTCCTCTCGTAGACATAGTTCTTTATCCTGGGAAGCATGAGAGCCCAGTTGCTATTGGTTTTTAACCCTTTGTGCTGTGTTGTCCTAAAGCTCTTGCAGTCTCTGGAATGCGGGACTTTCCTGAACTGTCTGGCTCAGCCTTCAGTGCCAAACCTTCATGCTGCATCTTCCTGCCTTTGAAATCGTGTGCAGAAGAGCGTTTGTGTTTAAAATTCATTTACAATCTCACTTCACTTAAACGTATTGCAGGAGGTAAAACAACATCGATAGGGAAAATATCCATTAGTCTCTGTTATTATTTATTTTTATGTGTAAAACAGCTTTTTGTTGTTGGATTATAACCTCGGCCTATTGTGGTAGTCTTTATTCTACCCGCCCCACTCCCATTCAACTAAAGCTTCTGCTGATGTGTTCAATTTGATAAATGAATGTGTTGAAAAATATCATAAATGGTGTTAATCCCTAATTGCATGTGGCTATGATGTTTAATGTGGCTGATTCTGTTGCCGACCTGAGCTTTTGTGGAAAGTCTGAAATGAAAAGAGCGAATGTTAATACCACTGATTTTTGTGGAACATCATGAATAGAATATTATGAATATTTCTATTGGATAACATGAAAGACTTTCAACAAAAAATCTTGCAATATATACTTCCTGTTGGTGTCTTCCCTTCTGTATAACAAATGACTGCATGAAAGCGGTTAACTGAAAATATGGGTGCCTTTCTACTTCAAGGAGATTTGTGATTTGTTATAAAGTTTCTTTTTAAACATTTTTTAGGATAATGTAAACTTTCACTCCCTTAACAAAGGAAAGCAAACAGACAGAAACAAATATCAAATAATGGCATTTGAATTGAATTTGGCTTGGTCAGTCTTAGGGTAATCACATTATCCCAGCTTTTTGAGGACTGTCCCAGTCTTAGCACTGAACATTCCATCTTCTGGGAAAACCCTTGCTTCTGGGGAAAATGAGAACATTGGCTACCCTAATCTTGACAATACTGATTAGCATGTACTATGCAAGCAATGGGAAAGAGATATGAATATTGTCTTTTAACCTGATTCTAACTTGTAGAGATGCATTTAGTGTTCATCTGGTTCTTGAAGAAACAGATTTGTGGATGGCCAGTCGAATGGCTCTTGAGGGAAGGAGAATAAGTTATTTGTTAGAATACTACCCTCTCTGTGTCTCTTTATAGTGGTTCTACTACCTTTTCAGTCCTTTCTTTTGACTACTTACTATTGACTGCCAGGTGGCCCAACCTTAAAACTTGTTCAAGAAGGCAGTGTGTTAAGACCATTGAGATCCTCTAGGCTTCCTGAGGGTTCCTACGCAAGAACATTATACCCTAAGGCCATTAGATTAGGTCCAGTTTTCTCAGTTTCATATTCCTGAGAATTGTGCTTCCTTCATTTTCAGGTTTGAAGAAAAAAAAATACTGGCAGTCTCTTTCCCTAAAAATGAGTCTTCAGAAAAATACTAGGGGATTAACCCAATGTGTCCCCATGGATGTCTGTGTCACCCCTATAATTGACATGTCATGTTTTTAACTTTGTATCCTGTGTTGGGATTTTCTTATTTTTGCTGTGTTAGTGGAATGTTCTGTCCTTTTCTCTGTTCCTTGTTCTCCTCCCTTGCTCAGTTTCCATGGGAACATTTCTGTCACACTAAGAGGGGCTGGAGGTTAGTGCCATGGAGCAGTGGGTTTTGAAGTCAGTGTGTGCCTTGGTTTTGAAGTCTTTGCTCAGGTCTCAGATATACGGGGTCCTGTGTGATAGTTACTCTGGCATCGACTATACACAGCACATCCGTTATTCTTAAAATGAGCAAAGGCCCCTGGGAGGTGAGCCCTAGTACTTTCATCTCCTGCAAACTAAGCCTCGGCATTTCCTTCAAATTAAACAAAAATAATGGGAAATGTTGTCCCCGAATGCTCAAATTGGGCTAGAAACAAAGAGCCAAAGGCTGTTAGAAGAAACTATACTGAAAGAAGTAGCTGTATCTTTGGGGCATTTTTGGTGTCAAACAAATGATGATTATTGTGTTGTTTGCCGAGATTATTTTAATGAGCCCCTTTCCCCAAACCCTCCACCGTTCTCCTTTCTGAACTGTATGTGACCATCATCTGCTGTGAGTCTGTGGAAAGGCCAACCACTAACGTCCCTTCTTCCTTGTCCTTACATCCTTGAGGATGTGGTTTAAAAGAAAACAAATTACATTGCTCTTTTCCTCAAATAGGATAAAAGGAAAAAAGTCATTTTGATACACAAGTTAATAGGAGATGAGGAGACTACAGTTAAAATTCCTGTAACATACTAATGTATATTTAATACACTACCTTGATTTGTGGCCTCAAGTTAAATTTTAACAACATATGTTTAGAGCATAATTATTTTCATAATCGTATTAGCCTCAATGGGAGAACGTTTGTATTAGTTTCCGTAATTGAAAATGCCAAACGCCTATTTTCGTTTACCCACTCGGTATCTTGGTTTTAGGTAACAAAGACACAACTCTTCTAATATATATCAATTCTCTTTAATCCCAGTTGCTTTATAAAGAAATTAAGTTGTTTTTGTTTTTTTGGTTTTTTTTTTTCCTTTTTCTGCTATGTGGAAGTCACCTTCAGAGTAGGGGTAGGGGTCACTGTTCTTGTCAATTTTTAAGTAACTTGCTTTGCAAGAGTGGCGATTCCCTCCAGAGCTGTTCTGTGGGTAGTTTCCATCTGGGGACATATTGTGAGAAAGTAAATACGATGCATTTTAGAGAAGTCATTTGCTCTATTAATAAGCATCATTAAGTGCAGTGTATGATCAGCTTCCTGTTGAGGCGTAGAAATCTGCATATAATGTATATTTCCCTATGTTTTCCTCCTAGACAGATTACATGTATAATTCTTGGATTTGAGCAAGAGAGTTACTCTTTTATCAGAGTAAACACTGGAATATTTGTAGAGCTTTTGTGCTTTTTCATGTCACTAAAAGTTGTTCCATTGTGTATGTATTCATTCATTCTACGCATATTTATTAACCATCTGAAATATGCCAATGTTGCAGAGTTATAAAATTAGCCATGGCCTTCAAATGGACTTCTGAAGTTGATGCTGAGAAATGGATCCCCAATAAGTGACTTATGTGCCTTAAGAAAGGGTTGACCAAACTTTAGAGGTAAAATGTTTTACAGAATTTTTAATTATTCATTTCTTCTTTAAAAATGATCACATGCATTTCAAATCAACAATTCATTTGTGGCTAAATTATTTTTTCTAGATAAACATAGGAGCCAAAGAATTAAATGGGTAGGAGAAACAGTCTTTACGCTGTACTTTTATCCAGTCATGTGCCCTTGGCAAATTTGTCTAATCTTTTAAAGCTATTGTGAAGATTAAGATGATTGGTGAAAAATTTGAGCCAAGGTAGTTGCTCAGTAAATTGTAGTGGTTTTTATAGGTGTTTAGAATACAGTAGGATATAGAAAAGAATGTCATGCAAACTCTGGTTTTGAATAGGAATGAGGAAGAAGTAGCCCCTATATGTGTATGATTAAAGTTGATGGCTGTGATCATACTGTGAAGAGTACATAGTTCTTCTCTGTAGGGTAATTTGATCACAGAGATATTACATTGAAGAGGTAATATGCAAAATTAAATCATCAGTGGCCTGAAAGTGTTAACAAGGTTCTGGGAAAGGAACCATTTACTTTCTTTTCACCTCTACAATAAAAAGCGTACTGCACATGGATATTTAATAAACTGTGATAGCTAGTGCTGGTTGATGGGGACATCAGTAAGCTTTAGTCAACCCATTTTTCTTTTATCCCAGCTTTTCATTTCTGGTCCCCCAAATTTTGTAAGAATGAGTTAATGAGTCCAGCTGACTGACTTGTTTGCTGTAAACAGAATGCTTCCTCATTTCCCCATTCCCTACCATTAAAATTAATTTTTAAAAAATTGAAGCTTGTTCAGTACTGTTCCAAACAGGCTAATTGGAGGACAAAGGAATGACACCAAACATGAAATGTTTACCACGACAAGTTGTTAGATGTTGAATGAGGACTTTGAGAGCAATGAGCAAATACAGGGGAACAATAAATATGTTTTCACCGGGATTGTAGATATCAAGATTCCAGGTAATGGGACTGAAGACACTAGGCAGTATGACTGAAGTCTAAGTACATTCTTGTACTTAAATTTTTTTTTTAATTTTTTTAGAGAGAGAGAGATAGAGAGGAAGCGTGTGTGAACAGGGAGTGGAGGGGCAATGGGAAAAGGAGAGAGAGAATCTTAAGCAAGCTCCACACCAAGCACAGAGCCCAATACAGGGCTCCATCTCACGACCCTGAGGGCATGACCTGAGCTGAAATCAAAAGTTGGGTGCTTAACCGAATGAGCCAGCCAGCACCCTCTGATTTAATTTTTTTAAACTTTCAGTGATCTCACAACCACTAAAACCCTCAAAGCAAAGAGTGTACCTTTTATACTATTAATTCCACTTTAAAAGAACTTCAGTACAATGAAAAACATCTATTAGTTTATCTATATTCCTGTTTGGGGTAATTCATCTCTCCTCTAACTTGCCCTACTTGGAACAGTACTAGTTGATCTCTGTAATCACATAAAATATTCAATTTGATTGAACACCAACCATGGTAATGATTTATAAAGAAATTGGTAAACTATTGTGGGAAATAAATGTGTTTAACCTGTAATCTAAAATCTGGCAGCTCTGGGGGAGTGGGGGATGTTGGTGGTGGTGGAGATTGATTAGATGTAGGCAGTTTGATTAGATGTAGAGCAGAGGTTTGGTTAAATAACTTGCGTCCAAACAGAGAATGGAACCCTTATTCCATAGTGAAACATACTTTGGAGTTGTTGAAAAAAGCCTGAGATTATCTTTACATAATTATGAAGGAAAAAAAAAAAGACGGAAGATTATGCAACCAGCTGCCAAGATATCAGACCCAGGCACCACACACAAAGGTATCAGCAGGGTGAAGTTCATCAGTCCTATTAAGGTTCTGAAACTGGGCCATATGCAGTAGCAATTTAATGCAATTCCAGCAGCCAAGTTAACTCTGTCATAACCATATTACTGAGTTAAAAGGCATCTTCCCTTATTTCAAGAAGATGTAGAATGACATTCCCATTTAAATAATCTTGGCAGAACGAGGTTTGGACTAGGGCAATAATCACAACAGAGAGGGGATATTTTCAGATGTGTATGATAGATGGAAACAATGAGGGAGTATTTAGAATAGTCTTTTTTAGTATTTCCTAGAGCAATCTGACTCATTTAGATTGAAATATCTGTCAGAAGCTACATCCCAGTTCAATTGAACCCAGCATTAAAATGTCTCTACATATTCTCCCTCGTCTTTCCCCTTCCAGCTTGATAGCTATAATTAGTATTATGCTCCCTTGTGGGGGCAGAAGACCAACCGAAGTATCAGCTCTGCACTCAGCAACAGCTTAAAACAGTTAAGAGAGCTAGCTGCTTCTCATTTGCCACTGTCTTAAGCAGTGTCTGCCTTTCCTCCTCCTACTTTATTAAAAAAAAAAAACAAAAAAGGAAAGGAGAGAAATTATTCCTTTAAGTCATCACTTAATGCTATTTCAAAGGAACACTTAGAGCACCAATCCAAACAGATTGAAAGAATGACATTTTGATTCCTACTCCTGCATGGACTATCTTAAGTCATTTCAATGGCTTTAGGGAGCCTATAACCCCCCCTCAAAAAAAAAAACTCTGTTAAATCTAACCATTTTGAACTACCCCTTGCCCATATTCTGATAAGAAATTTATCCTGGCCCAGGTTTATCTCTTGATAATGGGCTTCGTGGCTATATGGAATGTCGATATAGTGAGCTAACATCTATCATTTTGACACCTACTCTTCAGCGGATGAAGAGAATAATGGTGCTTGGGTGCCACACCGTAGTGTCAGCAATCAGCATGTGCAGACCCAGCAGCAAATGTCTCCATATTTGCACTGAGGGCATGTATCTGTGGCTATCATTCCTTCTTCCTCTTCTCACTTCTTTTTAAATTTTCCTTCTGTAGTCTGACATTTGTTATTTCATTTATTTCAATTCATTTCATTTCTCTCCATTTCTTGCTTTTTTTGCTGTCTGCCAGAATTCTGCATAAATCATGAAAATATCCCCCTTTCTGTCCTTGATTGCTTTCAGTGATTCTAATGACCCCATTGGAAATTTGGTGATAAGTGATTAGGCTCTGAGAGGGGACAGGAATAGAAACCTATGCCCACCCTTCATAAGGGTGATGGAAAAATGCACTGACTTACGAGTATTTCTAAAACTTTGTATTTTTTCTAAAACTTTGCTTGTTTCTTAATTCAACACCAAGTATAGAGCATTTCTCGTGGGCCTGGAAATTTGTTACCTCATTTATGACCTAAAGGCAAACAATTTGATGCTTTGATTTTTGTAAAGGAGGGTTCTATTAATGCAAAGGTACAGGAGATTAAAATCCATCACAGATTTAGAAATAAAATGCAATAAGTTTAGATTAAACCAGATAGAGAAGGAAAGTAATAATTGGACAGTCTTTTTGCAAATACGTAGTAATATTCTACTTTCAATGACTCAGGTAAAAATGAAATATTCAGAGAAAATAAGTGCAAAGAGAGTTCAAGAAAAAATGTAGCTCTTTTGGATACATTAATATTACAAGTTGAACATTTTATTAAAATGATAGTATTTTAAACTTATTTCTCCAAGACTACATAGATCTAGAGGTGCTAAATGGGGGTTCTTTAGCTATTAGAAGTCTAAATCACTTAGATAAGTTAGTAGAAAACCTTTCTCTTCACAGCTGAATATGAGTGCTCTTATCTGCCATGCAAAATCCCAATCCCAAGCACCCTAGTAATCATGGTGCCTGAGAAGATGTTTTATTTTTCATTGACCCTCAATATTAGACATTTTATTTGAATAAAGTCTAAAATGACTTGTATTCTTTTTTTAAAAGATTTTATTTATTTATTGCCAGAGAGAGAGATCACAAGTAGGTAGAGAGGCAGGCAGAGAGAGAGGGGGAAGCAGGCTCCCCACTGAGCAGAGAGCCCGATGCGGGGCTCCATCCCAGGACCCTGAGATCATGACCTGAGATGAAGGCAGAGGCCCAACTCACTGAGCCACCCAGGCGCCCCTAAAATGATTTATATTCTGTCAGGTACTCTTATTTTCTCCTCCTACAACATTAGCTAAGTAGTTAGAATATGAAAAGAGAAGACTAGAATATTGCATTCTAGTTGATGGAGCTTAGTTCCTTCCCATGACTCTGGTTTAACTGAGTAGTAGGGAATCTTGAGTTCTATAGAACAAGGTTACTCATTTCTTGGTGCTTGCTTTGGCATCTTTATTGCTGGCAGTGAAACCATTGCAGACTAAAAGCAGAGAACAAGGAGTAAGGAAAAGCAGCATTTCTACTTGGTCCAGCTAATGGGAAAGTACACAGAAAAGGACTTGCCTTTAAAAGATGCTGATGTTACTTTTTTTTTTATTCTTTATTCCAAACAGATATATCTGCTGAGTCATTACAGAGAACAAGTTTCCTTTATTTTCTTTGTGTTTGCTATCTTGCCATAGAAGAATTTTATCTATTAAAACATCTTGAATAGATATTCTATTTTGGCACAAACAGCACTAATAATTTCAATTTATATTCAAGTGGGTTTTTTTAAGGCACCTCCAACTTTCCATCCTCATATGTATGTTAAAATTAATAAGATATTTCTATGAGAGAAGTTAAGACCAGCCCACTTTCTAATTATATAGATAAAATTGAACTTTGTTCAACCAATATTTATGAAACCTCTATTATGTGACAAGTACTGCATTAAATCCTATAAAAATGATTCACAATAAGTCAGACTGCATCCCTTCTCTTCAGGTTCTTCAGATTAAGTGTAAAAAGGCACAGATGGAATTTAGTTCTGCGGTTCTTGGTTTGAGAATCAGAGCACTTTTCGGGCACTTACCACTGATTTAGACCTCTTTCCTCTTTCTCTGCCTTCTTTCCTTCCTAAATGACTGATTTTTAGCATCTCCTCTCATTTATATTATTGTTCTGCCCTTCAGTCGCTGTTTATTACAATATATAATTTCACCAAGAAACCCAAAGAACCGTAGGCTTTTACATCAATATCCTCAGTTCAGAGGGAAAGCATGTGCACAGCACAAGGAAAACATCAGGCACGAGTATGTGCATTTGCTGCCACATACTCTCCAATAGCAGTTTGATGAGAACCGCATGTGTGATTTCACATTTTCAAGTAGCAACATTCAACTGTTGAAAGAAAGCTCTTTGATAACTGCATCGATGATCAGTTGTGTCAATGTAAATTCCAATTAATTAAAATTAAATAAGCTGGAAACTCAGGTGCTGCATCTTATTTGCCACACTTTGTCTGCTCAGTTGTTGTGTGTGGCTAGTGAATGAACCCTCTATTGGGCAGTTGGAGGGCTAGACTGCCCTGAAGACTTAAGCATACGTTGCACATTTTTGATCCTCACCTCTTTTAAGTCCTAGTTCTTAAAATTGTGCTTCCTTGTTTGTCTGTCTGTTTACACATGGAAGGAAAGGGATATGATAGAAAGCTTACCCAGGTCCCAGATCAGAAACTCACATTTCCCAACTCTGGGTCCAGTGCCCTATTCTGTAATATCACATTGGGTAAAGGAAGATGTGGGGAAGGAGTAAAAAATGAGTGCTCACATTGATTGTGTACTTGATTCATGTCAGGGATGATGCCAAGAACTTTATTTGTATTGCTTTTATTTGTCCCTTAATAAATAACCTAGCATATATTGTATTGGGAAACTGGGAATCAGATAAAGGCAATGGCCTACCAAGGTCCTTGAACTAGCAAGTGGCAAGCCCAGGATTTGAGAAAGTTTGGACTGACTAGATTGAATGGCTTAAACCTCATTGGGGGAACAAAATCTAAAGGGGACTTCCATGTCTCTGCTTCTTCTGTTTGCAAATCTATGTTCTGGGGCCAGTTCTCAAGTTGACTATGGACCTCCTGACATCTGTTGGATATACCACAGCAAAAAAAGCAGAGCTCTCTAGAATTTCTATCATCACGTGGAATGTTATTACTCCAAATCTTGTGGCGCTTTATAAGATACAGACCTTACCAATAAAGGGACATATTAGGAGCAGGGTTCCCATGAGGGCCAGAATAAGGAGACATGTTCTATTTTTTTTAAGTAGCCTAGCTTAGGAATTTATCATCTGCATAGTAGAGCTGGTTATAAGAAATTAAGAGAATTGGAGCAGACTATTTTATGGGTCCATTTCTCCACAGTTCCTGAAATAAGCTTACATTAATTCCACAACCATTTATTAAGCACCTATTCTTTGCCAGAATTGGTTTCCGTGTTGAGGCTATAAATGCATATGAATTATATTTTAATAAGCACAGTATATTCAAAGGAAAACTTATCTTCCAAGTTTTTGCTTTAAGAGACTTAATCTCTTCCCATAAGTGCCATTATTTTGAGCGAGCATGCTGCTCTAAGTTCAGTGGTTCTTGGCTCACACTGGGTCAATACTCTGCTTAGCATTATTATAGTTTCTGATTGATCAATGGGTAATGAGCTAATTTGTGGAGTACTCACCTGTGCTATCTTCCAAGCTGTTTTTGACCATTCCCTGCATATTTGCATCTGTATCAGAAGATCTGTGGGAAAATAAAAGCAGCAAAAAAACCACAGTTTTCCTCTTAGTCATCAGTTCCCCTGAGACTTTGGATGAGAAAGAGATAATCTTGATTTAAAACAAAAATGGTATTATGTGAAGACTCCAACTATTCATTCTGTACAATCCCCATCTCCCATTAGTGAATTTACTCAGATTAATTTTTTAAATCCTTTTCATATAATGAAAGAAAGATAATTACACCAAAAGGCCACCCAAACCAACCAAATTTTCTGCCAGGAAATGTATTTTGTGCTGTCATTCTGAAACCAAAATATATGAAAAAAACCTAATTGGCCTTGGATAATACAGGTGTGAAGTTGAAATAACAGGTAATAAGTAAAGAAGCAAAAAAATACACTAGCAAAAGAAGGAAGAATTGTTTTGAAAATGGTATTTCAAAAGAGATATAGTGATAATGAGCTAATGTGGTGCTGTAGGAAGTTTCAGAAATGGGTACAGTGTATAAGCAAGATTGGGTACTATAGAACAAACCTGGGAAAGACAGACCAACTGGAAAGAGATTGGTTTGTAGGAAAAATAGTAGAGTCTTTAGAAGTAGAGTACTTGATAGAACCTTCAGCCCATTATATTTTGCTTCTATGTCAAGGAGGATGACAGCTACTCATTGCATAGTTTTATAGGAAAGATGACTAGTAGTGACTTTAATATTATGAAGAACTTGGAAAAGCCTATATAATGTCCATAGTATATAACAAATCTTTTATTATGGGTGCTACCTGATATTATCTACTAGAAAAAGAAGAATCTCTTAAAAGGCATTCGTGAAAGGTAGAGGTTCCATGACCCAGTGGATGGAATGAGACTGAAACCCAGAAATAGTACCAGTGAGGAAAACAGAAATCTTACAAGAACATTTAGTTGGAGTGGGAGGAGGCTGCTTCTTGCAGAACATCAAGGAAAGCCTGTGGAGGAAGAGATTTCTCAGCTGAAGATATAAAAGTTCCGTTTCTAGCTTGGCCACTGAATGAATGACTCGCTGTTTGCCTTTGTCAGCTCACTTAACTCATGTGTGTCTTTAGATTTTTCGCTTGAGCAATCAAGATTAATATGATACATTAAAGCATAAAAATTCACAAGGTTGGATTAAAAGAATTTTATAGAGAACAATTGAGTAGGAAGAGGTCATCTCTCTTGGAACTTCTACCTCTATCTTAAGTTGACACGATATTCAAACTTTGATTATTCAAGGTTTTCTTCCAAACATCCCACTTAAATTCTTTAGCAGTCTAGGCTCATTTATTCTTTTGATGCTCATGGTAACATCAGCAATTGAGCCGATGTCCTTTTAATAAAAGCTCATTGCAAAATCATAGACAGGTGTCACATAACAATTTTCTCTTTTCCAATTATTTATGATCCTTCTCACTTTAATAAGTTTGCCTGGTGGTTCTGTGATCAGCTTAATTTCTCCAGTCTTTTGAAAAATGTGAATTCTTGAGCCAGACAAAAGCACTTCAGCAAGAACATGACTAATCTCAAAGATGCAGAGCAGGGCTGCTAATGTATGCCAGTGACTGTCAGTTAAGAAATAATGGTTCTGAATTGCTGATTCATGGTCAGCTAATGGTCATCCTCAACCCCCATTTAGATTTCAGTATTTTTTCCATATATTGAACTTATGTGCTGGTTTATACCCAGAAAGTTTTTTAGTCTTTTAGACCCTCACACTCTGCTTGGTTAATTTATATAACTCAGTATTAATCAGGCAGACAAGTCAAATTGTAGAGTAAGAAAAATCTGTCATTGCTGGCCTCCCTGAAACTTGCCCTCACTTCTATCCCCACTACTTGATGGGAAAGAATAACTCCCAATTTATTGAGTTATTATGGACCAGACACTGTATATGTGCTTTGTAATCACTCTTTAATTTAATCCTTATTAGAATGAGGTGACTATTATAATCTCTGTCCTAGAGAAGAAGAAACTGAGGCTTTGGTCAGATGACTTGTCCAGGAATATTTCCTGGATGTTTGATTTCAGAACCTATAGATTTTATCACTGTGGCTGACTACCAGCTTGGGGCTACCTCTTAACTTCCATTAGAATCTCATGTGAATCCTTAACTCACAAATCAAAATTTTGTTCCCAGAAAATGACTTAATTCATTCATGGTCAGATATAAGTTACTTATTTTTTTAATTTATTTTTTATTAACATATAATATACTATTTGTTTCAGGAAGATGTAAGTTACTTATAATAAAAGCAGCTAACTTTTATTAAGAGCCTAATGTTCTAAGCCCTATGTCAGATCATTTATATGCATTATGTTTAATCCTTGTAACAGTCCTACAAAGTAGGTGTCATTCTATTTTGTAGACCAAAAACTGAAAATTCTGAGAACTTAAATAACTTCCCCAAAGTCATACAGGGAAATAGAAATTGTTTCAGCTGATGAGGCTTAGTGTTATTTCTTTCATATGATGTGAGGAAAAGATGCCAACATTAAATCAATGTTTTTCTAATTGTTCCAGATTATCATCAGGCAGTAGGGAAAGAATATGGCAGATGAGGTGTGCTCTATTATCAGTTCTGAAAACACACAGCTAGTGACTACAGAATTCATCCACTCACAGAGCTACCACTGTCCACATTGTTTGCTATTCTTTAGTCATATTTGAATTTGTATGGAATAAATTACTTAAATACAGCACATCATTTAAAAATATTGAATAAAATATTTAAGTGTATCTAATCTGGAGAGAAACCCATTCACACAGGTTCTATCAGGTTTGATATTTAATAGGTCACAGTAATCAAACAGACCTTCTCACTTCACAAGCACCATGAATTCTCTGTTGGTGGTATAAGATTTATCAATGTTCAGAATGCACCATTGGATATGAAAATATCCATTTTAGGGGGACATGTGTTATGTGCCAGCATTGTAAAGTGTATTCATTTTGGGGAAAACACACACGCACACATATGCACACACATGCATCCACATACATATATACATACCAATCTTATATTTATGATAGATATGTGTTCGATTTCACTTAAAATAGACAAGACACAGCATTATTGAACTTCCAGGGGAGTATTTGCAAATGAAGCTCTTTAGAATAAAATGAATAAATATAGGCCAACTGAAGTAACTGAGTCTTTAGAACCAGTCTGCTAAATATCTTTTAAACTTTTTGTCTTACTCTCCTGCAGAACAATTACTATGCTAATATACATGACCATTTTAGCAGTGTTTACAAAGCATTTATAATCCACACATGTACATTTAATCAAACTTATGTATATATAATTAAGATACATACAGAGAGAGAACATCAGTTCATCATAATTCTGAAGACAAAATAAAATGCACCATCGGAGACAAAACGCAGTATATTGAAGTGGAAATTTTTACATTTAGAAAACAGATTCTGAGAGCCCTTTCAAGGGTTCTCAAAGATTGATTAGAATTAAAGATTTTGGCGTGCAGGGTCTCTATTCTTACAGTTTTCCCTTCAGCAGCTTATCCTTCTCTTGAATACATTTCTTCACCCTTTCTTCTCTCTGATAAAATAAAACTAATTTCCAAGTTCAGATTCTGTATTGCAAGAGCCTTTCCCAAAGGAGATGTGTGCATCTTCTTAATTTATTGTATCTCATAATAATCCCTCATAGGAAAACTGAAAGCAAATTAAAACCATACAGAGATGTGCTTAAATAGGCTTTAGGCCATTTTCTACCACTGGCTCTTCATAAAAAAGAGTGGATATGCTTGTCTTCTGATTGTCCATTTTATTGATCCTACAATGTGATATTTCTAATTCCATGTTATCTTCTGTGCTTTTGTTAGTCTAGATACACTTGGTTGCGTGAATGATTTTAATATTGGCTCAATTAAATAATACATTATTAGGAGGATTCATATTCTGAAATACCCACTTTCTTCTTCCACTCCCTTTCAAAGAAACTCCACCTGTTATTCATTTCAAACAAAAATGGATAGCTTTTTACTACTCGTTGTTTTGTATTTTGTATCACTGCTCCTTATTAGCAGATAAAATTGAGCATTAACTATGACCTAATTCTGAAAACAATTCTTTTTCATGGTATCTATTAAAACACTGACCCTGATAAATAGAAGAGGCTTTGCATTTTTTCTGGTTTGAATGAGTAAATCGATTTCCTTTCCTAATTCTGTGAATCTGACACTGCTCACCAACACCCCATATTGCTCTCAGCAAATCCCAAGCCAGCAACTGATGAATGAGATGCTCTTGTTGAATTCTGACTCAGCATGCTCATTCTCACACAGGGAAATACCTAGCCTCTCCCGAATGTAGTTGTTATTGCTGGGACTTGTACCTTCTGAGCAAAGACACAAATTCATATAATTCAAGAAATACCAGTGAAGTGTATATTATTGCCCTCATTACACAGAATGCTCGTAGAAAACACTCTATCAATTCCAATTATGTTCTAGGAAAAGAAAAAAAGGAAACTGAATAAAAAGTAATCCTAGAATATTTGACTGAAAGGGTTATAGCTACTGAACAATATGTAATTGTAAAAAGTGTGGCAAAATGATAAAAATAAACCGAGTATTTGTGAAAGAAATGAAAACATGGCAATAAAAGATGCCAGAAAGCAATTTAGCTTTCTACATTACTTCTTCATCACTTGATTATTTTAGTGTTTCATTTCTATTTACATACCAAGTTGATTCTTTTGCATCTGGATTTTGCACAATTCTTTCAATAATGTACGGTTCAGTGGCTATAATTATAGGATTGTTAAAGTTCACATTTTACTATTCATCTTGTTATCTCTAGTAATGGAAGGTTGGAATAAATGCACATAATTACACGGTTGGTCCTAAATTATTTTTATATTGCTCTTGCTAGGATACACTTGAAAAGCAGCATTTATTCTCCAAGATTTATTTTTGGTGGTAGTGGGTTCTAGCAAAATGGAAGTAATAAATACCTAAATAGACTGATCCCATGAGCTTACTATCTATAATTTTTTCAAATTAATTTATCTCTTTGAGCTTGCAGGGATTAAGAGGTGCTTTGGAAACTATGGAAGTAAACACGTCATGTATCAGAACTCTGATAACAGGAAAATTTCCCTCATGATATATTTATCGTATCATTTGATCTATCATTCTACCTATCTGTAGCAGACTAACTCATCAATCTACAGATCTATGGACCAACTTAGTTTAAGAGGCATTTAAATAAGTTTGCTTTCAGTCTAAAGCAATGCATGCTGTGAAAGTAAGGTGAATTTTCTTGTTTGAATTATGCTAGAAATAGTTTGATAACACCACATTTATGTACTCAAAGCATTTTACAGAAATCCTAACAGCATCCAAACGATCCAAATGATTCATTTTTCAATCAATTTATTGAGTGTCTATTATGTGCCAGGCATGGGGCTTCATATCAAAAAAGTGTTATCAGACACTTATGCAGTCCTCCCAAGTTAAAGAGGGATATGAGTTCATTTTACCTTTAAGGAGATGGAGGTCCAGAGAGTTAAAGCATTTGCAGGCACTCAGCTAGCCAGGAGAACAGGGAATCAAAACCTACATCTTCCAACTGTATTATCATGTAGTGTTCTTACTACAAATGGGTACTCTCAAGTTTGATTTCTTTGTTTCCTTTAACACAGAAATACTTCTCCCTTCCTTTTTGCTTCATAGAAAAAAATTGGAAGTAAAAGGTCTTTAAATGTTTTTAAGTGAACCTACTGCTTTGGCTCTCCAGTGAAATGACATGGAAAAAAAACGGAAATCTTTCTGGACACTCTGGCACCCATCTGGAGCTGTCCTCATAATGTCTCCTAAGTGTTCCCAGTTTGTGGTTTGAGACCTAAGAGTTAAAAAGCAGAGTGCCTTTGAGGAATCCGTGTCTGTTTCCACAGTGGGACATGTACTTGTTCCACATCAGTGGGCTTGAGATCAGTGCCTCCCAGCTCATCTTTCTCTTTAGGGTGGTTCTGTTGTTCTTCAGATGAATAGCTTCCCCTGGAGAGAAATACTGCCTAAATATTAAGATTAGATTAGTTTTCACACTGCCCCGTTTTACCACTAAATTCAAATCCCTCAGCAATCTGCTTTCCAATCTTCCCCAGGCATAAGATTCAGTTTAATAAGTGGTTCGTATGCCATTATTCCTCATCAATATGTAAAGACCAAAAGGAATTTTAAAAATCCGTACATATTGGTTAAGATATGAAATGTAACTGATGAGAAAGGGACATTCTTAGAAGTGTTTCTAATTCCTAACCAAGTCATTGATCGTATATAGACATATATATATTCACAATGTGGAAGCACAGTTGAAAGAAGCAATTTTAAAATAAGTAAATATTTATATATATGTGTGTCTATAAACTTATAATATATATGACTCTACAATTCCTTTACAAATTGCTTGTCGCTTCCTTGACCCATTACCTCCCCCAGCTTATATCATGCTGATATCAAACAAAGATTGTTTTGTTGGTACAATTGAATTCACTCACATGGAAATATGGAGTCTATTCCTCCCTTTAAATCCTCAACCTCTAATTAATTGGCTGTAAAGCTGACTGCATCTGTGATTCCCTACGAAGCACAGGAGAGAAAGAAATGGGAAAGAAGCTGTCAGCTCATTACATAAATCCAGACAATTCCCTTTGAAGAGGAACTTGTTCCTGAGGTGGATGACATCACTGATGAGGTTGCACATTTAGGAATTATCAGTGCAAGGGTGGGCGCCTTTTTAATTTTGTTTTTAAGACTATCAGACTTCATTTTCAGAAGCTATTTCTGAGAACCAGTTACTTTGGCACATGCATTACATAAAATGCATTTTTTAAGGACTGGGAACTCTCAAAGGTGTGGTATATTTCACATTTGCCACGCTATGAATATTCTGAATGTGGATGGATGGATCTAAAGTGTTTCATTCTGAGTGCGCTGTTGCCAGGTCAGATTTACAGCCAAGAAGCAAAGATGTTGGTGCCATGCAATCCTATGAATCTAGGATATTGCTTTTGTAGATTGCAGCTACTCATACTCTACCTTTTAGTTCTAGTTACTTTAAATCTCCATACCAAGCTATCAAGTTTCCTTTTATGACATAAAACTGCTAAGCGGAAGGTACTTGAACATTCCATTGGCTGACTGACAAGTGTTTATTAGGCACTGATTCTGGGCCCAACGCAATGATAAACATTGTCAGAAGCTTACTACAGCATCCTTGGCTTCCAGAAACATGCTGTGGTTTTTTTTGAAGGTATATAAGAACTCACCTGTGAGAACGTTAAACTTAGTGTAATACCTTAAGATTCCCGGCTTAGTACACTAGTATCGGGGTTTCCTGTCAACACGTTTTTCATAGACTATATTTGGTTTAGCTTTTCACTGTGCAAGGAAATGCATGAGAAAGCGATTTGAGAAAATGCAATCCTGGTAATGATCGGAGCCTCTGAAACTCCTGAAATGCCTCCATACATGTGGTGGCAGTTTTTTTCTTTCCAGTTTGAGGCAGCAGGTTTGAAGTTGCTCTGTTTTTGAGATGTCCGTTCGGGGTTGTGTGTAAGAGAAATAGGACTCAGTAGTACAAGCATCTCTCTCTAGTCTGGTATTGGCATTCTGTAGGTATCAGCTAAATTGATGAACAGAGGAGAGAACAGATTCTATGAAGCGAAGTTGAGTCCTACGGAAGGGAGGAGTTTTAAAGAGCTGGCTCGTCTGGGCTATCAGCTGCACAGTTTGAAATGTGACATCAGTACCGTGACCTGCAAGTTACATTCTTAAAAGTTGTCATTGACTGGGTGAGTGGAATGAGGTGTTATTTGGGGCACTTTTGTTTATAAAACCCGGTGCCAATCAGAAGAGATTAAATATTCGGCAGGGATTCAGGCTAATGATCTCTTCTAATATGTAATTCTGCTTTCCTTGTTCTCAAGCCAAACCAGATACCACAGTGGTTTGTCCACTGCCCTTTTGCTAATGTTCATCCTTGGTGTCTTCACTACCAAGGTCTTTCATTGACATGCAAAGATTCTCCCCTCCGGGTTGACTTGCCTCAGAGTGAGTGGCCAGGCAGAGGTTCTTCTGAGAAAATATCCATGACTCTGGCACATAGGGCCATGCGATTTGCCGTTCCTCACACTCTCCCTGATGCTGGCTAAGGTGCCGGGGAGAGGAACTCTGAGGTCTGACCACAGCCCAAACCAGTCATTAGGGATGCCCACGGTCTGCTCCCCCCTGCTGTGTTCCTGATTAGGAGTGTCAGCAAAGACACAGGTGGCGCCTGTCATTGGCTTTCTTGTTCAGATGTCAGAGAGTCATCACTAGATGCACAGGGAGGAAAATGGAAATTGTGGAAGTAGATCGTGCAGACAGAAGGACTTGCAGTGCAGAGGAATGTTCTGCTAGCGCTTCGTACGAAGTGCTGTCATTCTGGTGCGTTGACATCATACATTTGCATGTGCCCGTTTTCCCTTCAAGCCGTGGAATTCAGCAAGCCAGGAGCTATGTCTGAAGCATCTTCATTCCCAGTACCCGGCACCAATGTTGTTAGTAAGCATTTAGCAACCATTATCCATTCATTTTGTTGAATGAGTGAATAGTGATTAAAATGAAAGATCACATCTCTTTATCAGTGGAACCGAACTCATTGTGAGCCCACGGATATCATAGAATACCAGCGGAATGAAAGAATAGGCATATGGATGAAGAAATCACCCAGAAAGGCCAAGTTTAAATCACTTTTTAGGCTTCAGCATTGCTGTATGGGGTCTTTTCTTTTGAACTCGATTACAAGGCCAAATGAAGTACTTTGCAAAGTGTATTACTTATTCTGCTTAGTTCTTTATTGGCTATAGGTGCCTTTTTTTTTTTTTTTCTTCTCTCCACTTTCTCTATTTTCAGCCACCGGCTACAACTTCAGGCCTCCTTAAGAAAATATACCTACTTTCAATTTTTTTTTTCCCCTAAAAGATAGAAGTTTTTTCAAGACAAAAATCTTAACCTACTTGAGAGCAATTTCTTTTCTTAAAATCATTTCTGAGCTGAGTGTGCTCTAGAATCTAGAATGATTTGGGCAAATCCTTGGGCATAAGGTGATCATTGTGTCGCTGGTGTTTTCTGCTGAGTGAGGAGTGCTGGAAAGGGGAGTCCTGCTAGGACGTGGAACAGCATGAGCCTTAGGCCTAAGGTGCACTCGATGACATTTTTGTGGCAGGTGGGTACTGAGGTTGAAGGCTGCTGTGAGTTCTGGGCTCCAGAGGTTCTGCCCATGTTTGTAGGACAGCTGCTTTCCCAGTAATGTGGCAGGGGATGGCACCAGTGCTGCCGACTTCTGTGATCAGACAACCTTGCTTGTATCTGAAAGGCCTCTGCCAGGGCTGGGATGCCTGTGACCATGGCAGAACCATAGCTTCACGGTGGAGGACTATTACTCTTTAAAATGCCACTGATGTCAGCCGACCGGAACCATTTTCATCACACCGTCAAATGGAATATATTCAAAACTCATGGAAACGAGAGAATGACATAATGAGGCAAATTGGGGAGATTTTAACTGGCTGTCTGGTCACTCCTCCCCTAACCCCCTACCTCCTTCATTTTATTTCTTCTTTCCATGAAATACGCTTTCCGGTTTCTGCCAGTGAAAGCCTTCAATTTTTATACCAATCTTCCCTTCATTTCCACATCTGAGTATTAGTCCTACTGGGCAAGTGGAAACACAGTATCTATAAAGTACATTCTCCCGGTAGAAGGCAGAGATATAGGTGGAAATCCTGCAGAGCTAAAGAGAGAAATAAAATTCCCATCAGGATTTCTGATTATAATCTGAAGTTGTACATTCTAAGCATTTTGGAATCTGTTCAATAGTGTTTTTCCAATGAAGAGAAGACCGAGCTCGTCTGGGGGACACTCTGATCAGAGGGGCAACACATTGTATTGGGTGTAGGAGTCAGGGGACCTGGATATTGGTGCCAGCATAATATGTGGTCATGTGATATTAGTCATGCCAACTTTAAACTGTTATTTGCCCTTTGAAGTGAGGGGCCAGATACACTCTGCTGGTGGCAATCAGAGTGAGGGGGGATACGCGTGTGTGGCTTGTGCCAGTATTGAGTTCTCAACTGTACCACCATTTCCAAAGTGGGCTCCAAGGCTGTATTGAGACTGTAATTTCAAGGAAAGAATGTTTCTTATCAGAATCAGTTGTTAAAAGTTCTAGACAGACAAAGTTAAATAATTTCTGTATATTTTTTTAATAATAGGAACCTTGAGAATTCTTAATATGATAATGTGTTCTGTGTATTTCCAAAGGAAGATATATGGTATTACACAAACTTATTAGAACATGAAGTGCCTTCGACGTATCTCTGAAGGCCAGTATTCCTTGAAAGACTGAAATGTTGAACCATATGATCCCTGAAAGTTCTGGAATTCTATTGCCATCAGAATAACTGGCATTTCCAAGCCTTTGCCCTTCATCTGTAGAGCGTTGGCTTTGCTGCTTCAGAGAATTTGTCTTTTGTGCTTTTTTTCTGAAGAAAATGGACCCTGCCTGCCTTCCTCTACCCCTGAAAAATGGGAAAGTGTTTTTTTCCCTTCTTTTTTATGCTGGACTCTATGTATGACTCATCATCCTCAGTAAAAGGAAATTCTATACTTAAGCGACCCCCCCCAACTTTTGTCTTGTCAGTTTTTATAAGGTAATTCACAACATCCAGATCAACAATTACAAAACAACAGTCATAAAGTAATCTTTCAGGATTCTCATGGCATTTAATGCCATCAATCAATGATATATCATTACAGGAAACATCAGGAAAATTGCAAAGGCATCAAATAGAAAATCGGCAACCAATCCACACAACCAGTTTGTACGGGATGATTTTGAGTGCACAGTTCACTTCCACATAGAATACAATTCCTGGTCTCTCATTTTATCTTCCAAAAATCCTCTAAATTACCATCTAAATAGGAATTAATAAGCCTTTATACCATGAATTCACAATTACTAGACCTTTAATATTTTTTTTTAAAGATTTTATTTATTTGACAGAGAGAAACACAGCAAGAAAGGGAACACAAGCAGAGGGAATGGTAGCAGGAGAATCAGGCTTCCTGCCGAGCAAGGAGCCCGATGTGGGGCTCGATCCCAAGACTCTGGGATCATGACCTGAGCCGAAGGCAGATGCTTAATGACTGAGCCACCCAGGAGCCCCTGGACCTTTAATATTTATTCAACAGTATTTGAGCAAGATTAGTGGGTTATCATCTTTCCTTCACTGCATTTTAAACTGTGTGACTTCTCTGTGCCTCAGTTTCCTTCTCTGCAAAATAGGATAATAGAATCCTTCCCATTGAGTTATTCTGCGAATTAAATGAGTGAATACAGGTAATGCACATAGAGCACCCCTGGTGCATAGTAAGTCCTTATAAAATGTTAGCTGTGTTATTATCATACACACACTATCTCTGAAAGGATATGTAATATAAAGGTGGCTGCCATTGTTTCTGTAAAAAGGTGTAAAGGAACGGGGGAACTGGAAGACAGAAATAGGGGTGGATTTCTTTTTCCCTGCATATGGTTTTATTCTGTTGAATATTTTAAAATTATATATGTGTTTCTCTTAATCAAAGAAAAAATCAAAATAAGTACCCATAGCTCCACTTTACAAGTGAGAAATGAGGTCCCAACTTTATAATCAGCTTTTCCTATTCTATATGTATAAGAAGATAGTAAAGTCAGAATGTGAACCTGACTGAATGAGAATTTGGGGTTCAAACTCCAAAAACTGTGCTCTTTCTCTTCTGTCACCTTTTTAAAGAGTTGGGAAGAGGGGAGAGGTGTATGGGTGGGGGGATATGGTAAGGATGAGCGGGTGGTGGTGGTATTGGATACATCTGGAAATGTTTGTTTTTAAAAATATTTACTTATTTGTTTGAGAGAGAGAAAGCATGAGCAGGGGGAGGGGCAAAGGGAGAAGCAGGCTCCCTGCTAAGCAGGGAGCCCTATGCAGGGCTTGATCTCAGGACTCAAGATCATGACCTGAGCTGCAGGCAAATGCTTATCCGACGGAGCCACCCAGGCACCTCTGGAAATTTTTTTTTTTTAATAATATTGAATTCTTAACTGAAGTTGTAGAGTTTGGCACTGTTTTTTTTGTTTGTTTTCTGTTTTTTGTTTTTTTCCCATTTCTAGTGTAAGTAAGCACCTATTCCCAGTGCTTCCCTTCTAACTTGGACCTCAGCAGACTGGGCAGTCCAGACATGCTAAGGTGAATCTGCAGGGAGGCTGAGGGAAATATAAATAGATTGGCGCCATGGAAGTTTGCTTGGTGTCCAACCCTCTTATGCCTCTCACTTGCTTTGAACATTAAGCCTCCCACTTTTATCTGTCCTCTTTTTGGTGAAATGGACATGCAAATTTTCGAAACCCACTCAGCCTCTTCTCTGTCTTGGACAAAAGAAGTAATTGTACCACGAATCCATCATGTGTCCCAAGGAGGCAAGCTCAATATTTGTCTCTCAAAAGCCTTTCATTCATTTCTTTTCATGTTAGAAACAAAATTGGCAACTTTTTTTTTTCCACAGCTTGTAAATTCCAAGAAACTCCATATCTTTTCTTTTCATTTGCTCTATAGCCAAAAACAAAAGGGCCTGTATTGTTCGGCAGTACAAATCCACAGTACTCACAGCAACTCTGTCCTGGCTTCAGCCTGATTTCAAAAAAGTTTATGCAGAGCCCATCTGAGTAATAAATCACAGAGGAGGAGTGCTTCCACACAGTCGCCCCTTAGCTACTGCCTGAATGAGCCCCGTGCTTTAGCATCTCAGAATGAAGCTGCTTCAAATGCATACTTCATTTTATTACCCAATGTAACCCATCTAGATAAATTTAACTTCTTATAGATTTGCTTTCTCTTAGTATTCATATCTTCCCCAGACTTTTCATTAATATTATGATACTTGAATAGGAGTGTTCCCCTCCCTTCCCTTTATAATGTAACAGCTCTAAATTGGCATTTGGTGAATTTATCATCATTGCTGCTCAAATTAGGTCAGTGCTTTTATTTCATTATGCTGGAAGTCCTCTTAGCTGCAAAATCCAGCTCCTTTGTCTTTTACCTGAAGCTGTGCTTCCGGCGAATGTTTCTTAGAGGTTTTTGAAAAACCAAGAATTGCCAGACACGTCCCCTCCCCCACTGCATTTGGTTTGGTTCATGTAACCATTTAACCTATTTTTGTTAAGTGGTAGTTGAAAGGAATTTAAAATAGGAAAAGATTAATAACTTGCCCTCAAGGGGCTTTCGGTTCAGAGTGTGGGTGTTGCAGTGAGGGGAGACAAAGAGGGAGCGGGTGGCAGATAGACAAACCAAAATCCAAAGCATGCTATGCCATGGTTTTTGCAATACTGTGTTATGTCTAAGGTGTAGTGGGATCACGGAAGAAGGAGCTTCTCCACATTTTCTGAGACTTGAGAATGAGTTTTAGTCTTAATTTCTATAAACTGAAATCCCACTCATTCTAAATTTGCTTTTGGATCACAGATTTAGCACTGTCCTTTTGAATGAGAAAAATGCAAAAGAAAAATAAGCTAAATTTGGGTTAAGAATGAGAAACTACCCATGCCAAGTCAGCTATCCTACCCAGATAGAGATGGAAAGGCATTTGCAAGTTATTAATATGTTAGCCTGGAATTTTTTCTTTGCTTCTTAATAAAGGGCTATACCTTTTAGGCTGCAGGCTTTGGGAGGGGCGCTAGGTTTACAATCGTGAAGATACTTAGAATCTGAGAGCTTTTAAATAACAAGTTTAGGAGCCTGACACACCCTTGGATTTAAATTCTCTCCTCCACAAAATGTTCAATCACATTATTCAATATTCAAAATTATTCAATCATATTGAGTCTATTTCCCTATCTATAAAATGAGGCTAATAATATTGTAACTTCATAGAATTGATTGGATGATTAAATCAAATAACACATATAAAGCTCTTGACATAATATCTGGCAAATGATAAACACTTAACAGATCTTAGCCTCTGTTTTCCGTAGGGTGGTTGTTACTTGGTTCGCCTTTCTCACTGTTTTCATAGGAAATTCTCTACCGCCATTTCTCCATTGAGGTAGCTTAAGACTGGTTATTTTACCTAATGATAATTAAGTAGTGTCTGAGTTTCTGCTTTGGTCATTTTGTTCGTTTGTTTTTAAAAAGTGGTACCTTTTTTTCCCAAGTGTATTTCTTGTTTTGCCGTAACTGTTTGCGATGATTTGGGAGGATGTCCATCTTTCCCTGTTCAGCCTCAGGGAGCTCCGGCTTCTGTGAGACAACTCCTGTTTTCCTTAGGAAACCAAGACCGTTCTCCTAGTTAGATGATTGCATTGGCCCAACAGTCCCTGGTATTTTGTGATGCTGAATGACAGAGCACGGCAGGCGGCAGGCAGGTGCCCAGCTCTGAGCTCCCTGCGTGCGTGCTGGACCTGGGTGCAGTCTCCATTCAGGCCATCACTTTATCACTGCCATCGGCAGGCCGCAGCGTGGTTCATGATTATCAGAGTCACTGAGTGAAGGATTGAGTTCCTTCCCATTACTTCCTCCATTGTGACGCACCGATGCAAATAAATCCATTCAAGCCAGCCCCAGAGACAGTCACTGGGGCTGTGTGAATGAGGCAAAGCTCTGGAGTGAGACTTGGCTGTGATCCAGGTGGGCTGCCCCTCAGCTACGTCTTCCTTACCAAGCCACGGAGCCTTTCCTCATCTGTTAACTGGGAAGACAATAGCAGTGACCTCCAATTCCCTAAACATGCTAAAGGAACTCCGTAATTGTGAGTTATTACAGTATATCATCATATATGCTCTTTTTAGTTCTACAAACCTGTTGCTTTTATCCAAGGGTCAAAAATGAGAGGGTTCAAGGACTAAGGTTTTATCCTTGAAGGACATTTGAAGGATACTGGATTAATGAAAGATCTTTCTCAGGATAACCAAACACTCTAAAAGGAACCAGTGGAAGTCAGGTTTGAACAATTCTGTCAAGAGTGGCCATGGAAGTCAAATGCAATATGGGAATAAAGAAAGAAAAGTTGTTTCTGGGTTGGGTTCAATTTGCATTTGCTAATTGGAGAAGAGTCGGGGGCGGGTAATCAGCCCGTGATGTTGAAAGCAGTTTGGAAATACCATTGCCAAAAATCTGCCTGAAACTTTCTGCTTGGGACATGTTCATCATTCATCATCTCTCCTTTACCATCTCCATATTTCAACGCCCGGGCCATCCTCTGAGCAACCTTTTTGCTGCTACAATGTACCACAAATTATATTTCCAGAACATATACATGAAAGTCAGAAATAAGACAACTCAAAGCATGTCAGTGACATTGGTGTAAATTTTTCTAAAGACTGGGATATTCTCCCAAATTCTCCCAAGTTGTGGCCCCCTCCCCAGCCTCATGAGTGACTGTCTCTTCTTCCAGCTACTAAAATGCCACTAAATGAAGCTTCAGACCAGGGTAGTGATTTTGTCTGAGACAAGGACAGCTCCTTAAGATGTCATGTAACA
>CM053609.1:102059061-102100118 GCA_028646535.1 Procyon lotor
AAGATGTCATGTAACATTTATTAAGTCAATATGTGTGCAGATATTTATATTTAGTTTCCCTTTATTTACCTAAATAAGTATAATGGACCAAGCTGGCCTACATTTAAAATATATGATTAGAAGATTTTAGTATTTTATTCCAGGACAAACTCTAGAACTATTCAGACACTGGATGTTTTTCATCAGATACATTCTGCAGACTCTATAGGATTCATTTAGAGAGGTAGCTTTTTGAAGTGGCAAAAATTTTGTACTCAAGGCACATTAATTGGGTTCTAGTCCTAGCTCTGCCATTTCCTAGTGGGGGATTCTGGGCAAATTATTTAGACCTTTGGGCCTCCTTTTTTCCCTTATCCTTAATATAAAGTTAATGATTTTCATCCTGCTTCAAACTGGCATAGAGGTGAGGCTCAAATAAAATAATATATTTGAAAGCACCCAGAACACCATAAAGCATTCTGCAGATATTATTATCTAACAAAATATAGGAACATATACTTAGTGTCTTAAGGGATGTCATAAATATCATAAATCCAAAATGCATACTATATCCCAACTTGGAAGAGATCAGGTTGAAAATCAAACTATCTGTAACAGAATGGCCAAATACCAAAATGTGGGTCATCTCTGATGTTACTTTATTTTATTTTATTTTTTGATAGGAGGACATTGGGACTTGGTTCCAGAAAGAATTAATGAGAATTACATAGATACAAATCTTCTCCATTACCGCATCAGTCATGTCTAATAACTTGCCATGAAATCGCATTGGTTTCTACAAAGTGATCACATATGCAAGTTCCCCTTTTCAGCTGAACATGTTGTAATACATCTGTCTATCTCAGCATTGCAGTTTTAGGAAAAGGTAGATGCAGGCTTTTTTTTTTTCCAGTGGGAAGGGCTTAAAAAACTATGTCCTATATTCCCTTGTAAAGAAGGGGGAATTCTTCAGTACTCAGCAAGTAATCTTTTTTTGGTCTAGTTAATAAGGAACCTGACTGATAATTGTTATTCTAGGTAGTGTAAGAATAGAGGCTTGCTCACATGGTGCTGGTGTATGCAGATAGATGTAATTACAGCAGAGCAAATTACCATACACTGAAACAGAACAACAGACAGAGAAAGGAACACAGATAAAGAAGGCTCTGGCCCAGAAATGAAGAGGAGAGCAAGAAATCAAAGCAGAATATTCTATTTGCCTTTTACGGGAAGAAACAAGGGCAGCAAAATGGGAAGACTTTCATAGAAGTGTAGGATAAAGAGATGGGAGAGATGAAATATACTCCCCTCTATATAAAGGTTATTATGTGTATAATGGACTCAATGAGATTGACTGCTTTTTAAAAAGTCTGTTACCAAGAAGAACAAATTTAATAGACTATTAAGAAGAAAAGGACATTAAAAAGCATGTATTGATTAAAGCAAAAGTTAAAATTTGGAATATTTATTGTATACAAGTCAGCAAACAAAGTTGACCCAGATAAAGGGTATTACTGGAATTTGTTAGAGTGTACATCGATGAATTCTTCCATTTTTGTGTAGTAATTATGACATAACTAGAAGAGAAATCAGAAATTTTGACTTAAATCAGTTGATTTAGTTACTTCAAATTTAGTTACTTCAAATATTCATGGTATAGTTTGGATACAAATATTTTATAAAGACTAATAGCAATATTAAGCAAAATCCAAATTTTGAGGCACCTAGGAAAATCCAAAAAGAAAAGGTACTATAATGTGTTTTCAAATTGTTTAGAAAGCATCATCATTTATGTAAATGCATCATTCAGCTGAGGTATAGAAAGAACACACATCACTGAGATTAGTTCTGGGGTCAGAGGGAAGTGGGGATAATAATGGTAATGACAACAAATCGCTTAGTTGATAATCCAATTTCTTGTATTTCATTTGCCACCGTGGTGAACGATTTACATGGAATATCTTTGATTGCTCACAACGTATTAGGTGGGTACACTTATTACTTGGTTTTTCAGATATGAATACAGAAGTCCTGAAAATTGAAAGAACCTGCTTGCAATCACAATCTAATAAATAGTAGAGTAGGGGTTTTACCCAGCCAGTCTCAAGATAGTATTTGTTGAAAGTCTATTAATAAACAGACATTCAGATGATATTTACATGCATTAGTTATCTCAGTGGTCCTTAACCTGGGGTGCATATCAAACTCACCTGGAAAGCATTTTAAAACCCTTACCCAAGACCCACACCAGACTAATTAAATCAGAACCTCTGGGGACAGGAGGTAGGACTTGGCATCAGTGTTTCTTAAATACAAACATCAGTATATATAAATATAATGTAAACATCAGTATTTTTAAAAGCTTCCCAGGAGATTTTAACATGCAGTCAGGCTTTTGAATCACTGTGCATTTAATATTCAATGCAAAATCTATACATTTGTATCATTCCTATTTTATTTATGAGGACTCGGAGAATCAATGGCGATAACGGACTTGATCCATCAAGGTCACTTACCTGGTAAATGGCAGAGCTGAACTGTAAATGCAGGGCTGTCTGTCTCAGGAGCCCACATTCTTCCCGATGCCTCAGTGTCTAGCCATTTTAACTGGGGCAATAAATTTACTTGTTTTTGTTATTTAGTGTTTATTTTAGAATTTAGCTTTAGCCTCAGTCTCGTTTTATTATATCCACTACTGAATACACACAAAGGGAGCCAGTTAACAGCAGCTTTTGAAAACCACTCTGAGTGGATCATTGTACTAATTGCTGTGGGAAAGCGTGGGAATGGATAGGCAAATGTTCCCTCTTGAGAGATCTCCACTTTTCTGTATGGGTTCAAAATCTGAGCTTCATGGCCTGACTTCTGGGTGGCCCATCAAATCCCATAAATCATTTGCAAAGTATGCAAAGATCAGCACAGAGGGCCTTGAGCAAAAACACTTAAGAGCCATTGCCATTTTCAGTATACAAGGGATCTGATTCCAGAAGGACTGGACTTGCCCTGAATTACCTTCACGAAGACAAAACAATACCCTCCGGTTTTGAGTTTGGTAAACTGTCAAAAAGCATTGACACTTAAGTCTAGGGAAAGCTGTCGTATTTGTGGGGCAACTGTGTGTTTATGTGTGTGTTCATTTAATAAAATGCAGGATGCGAATATAAAACCACAAAACAGATTTCATTACTGTCTCAGAAACCAGATCTGAACAAGCATTTTTCTTGTTCCTAGCAATAAAACATTATTAAGGAAAGTGGCTGATAGCACAATTTTGAAGAATGGTATTCACTTGCACATATATAAATAAGTTGCATATGAGTTCACACATATGTGCATGTGTGCCTACTACTTGCATATAAACCATAGGTATGCCTATAGGTTCTATATGCATGTACATATACACACTGGTATATTTTATAGAAAATAGATTTCATTATTCCATAACAATTCCTCTTATATAACCTATTATTTTTCAGTTTATTAATAACTTTGCATTGATATAAACTTAAGTGAGAAAAAGATTTATATATGCAACATAATGTGGACGATGTAGATCTATAAATATGTTGCATTTTCTGATATATTTACCTATGCAATTGCAAACGTACAACTTAAATACACATATTTACTGATATGAGATATATTGGTATTTACAAACGTGCGCCTTATGGACTGTGAATCTGGAGTGGGACAGATGTTCTCATCTCTGGTTAGTTATCAGCAGCACTTACAGAGCTTCTCACCCACCCTCATTCTGATTCAGTAGGTCCAGAGTGGCCCTGGCATCTGTGTTTTTAGAAAGCTCCTTGATTCCAGATAGCAGATATTTGACTAAGTAGAGGAGAGCTCCTCCCAGGAAGTGGAAGTTTACGTGCTCATTTATGCTAAATCTGTTGATCCCATACTGTATTTATCCTTTTACTTGATTTTATACAAACTGTCAATAGTAATAATTAATGTCAGAAGAGATTTTTTTTTCTAAACTCTGTTTATTTTCTAACTACTATGCATCTGACCTACTAGAGGAAATCTGAGAAAGGAAATAGCCACTTTCACACTGCTGTTCATTGGCCAATGCACTATTTATTAAACTTTATTTTCCCAGTGAAGAAAGAAAATCTTACCTTCAGGGAATTAAATAGAAATCCACTTTCTGACCTCCTAATATAATGCAAAGGGAAAAGACAACTGATCTCTTTGGTGGAAGGATGTGTTAGGAAAGCCAGAGGCAGCTGTCTTCGAAATAAAATAGAAAGGTGCCATAGGGAAAGAACATAATTTAAAATAGGTGAGTTTGAAGAGATGGATTTTTCCTTTCTTCTGATTTTTTCTTCTCTCAAACATACGTAGTTCTTCAGCTAATAGAATCTTGTGATTAAATGTAAAGCTTGTGAAGCTCCTCCCCAAACTTATCTCAGCACCTAAGTGGATCATTTCCTCCTTTGTATCCTTATGCTGACTTCTGTCTGAACCTGTCTTGCCAGTATGTCTGCCTTTAAACTGTAAGCATTGGTAGCAAGACCTATTTCTTAATCATTTTGGTTGAAATGTTTGTTGAATGAGTGAATGAAAGAATGAATGAATGAATGAACATTTTTTTTTTTTAAAGATTTTATTTATTTGACAGGGAGAAACACAGCGAGAGAGGGAACACAAGCAGAGGGAATGGTAGCGGGAGAAGCAGGCTTCCCACAGAGCAGGGAGCCCGATGGATACGGAGCTCGATCCCAGGACCCTGGGATCATGACCTGAGCTGAAGGCAGACGCTTAACGACTGAGCCACCCAGGTGCCCCCTGAATGAACATTTAAATGAACAAATGAACTATAATGTTTAGTAGTAAATTCTTTTTTTTTTTTTTTTTTTTAGATTTTATTTATTTGACAGAGAAGAGAGATCACAAGTAGGCGGAGAAGCAGGCAGAGAGAGAGGGGGAAGCAGGCTCCCTGCCAAGCAGAGAGCCCCATGTGGGGCTCGATCCCAGGACCCTGAGATCATGACCTGAGCCAAAGGCAGAGGCTTTAACCCACTGAGCCACCCAGGCACCTCTAGTAGTAACTTCTTGAGACATATATGTTTCTTTGATAACGGGGCTTTGCTTCTTTTTCCTGAGCTTTATGATTCAATATCTACATCATAATTGACCTAATGTAAGGCTAAATAACAACCTCCAAGATAAAAAGCAAAGACTTCAAGGTGTTTAGTATCTGGGTATAATCATAACACAATGGCCATCTATAATTTAGGGAGGAATTAAGTCATTAAACCCCAGGATCCATGAATTAATGAATTTGGCCTAGATATTAGAGTTTCTTCCCAGCATGGAAGGAAGGGATACACAGAGAAAATATGGAAAGAAAATATGTGGCAAGTTTTACAACCCATGAGTGATTAGGGCCTGGACTTTCCTGTCATCTAGGAAGACAGAGTGACAATAGGCAGAACATCCTTAACTGGAATTCACCAGCTGACAGCTTGGCCAGTGAAATTGTAAATTTACATTGAATCCAAATGAGGTATTAAGACAACATCTCAAACATCCCTTGCCTAATGAGATTCTGTACCTGGCTAGCAGGTCAGCAGTCAGATTTACCAGTCAGATTTCAGTTTATAGATGCCATCTTGAATAAAGACCCTGAGCCCATATATGACACTCCCTCTTTTCCTTTGCTCTGATTGTGTCCATCAGCTTCCATGGATCTGAGCAGGGAAGTTAAATTGAAAAGAAGCTTCATCTTCAGAGAACTCATGCTATTGCTTCTCCCCTCCCAATTTTACAAGAATGGATACAAGCCTAGTTTCTTGAGAGGAAACCATGCCTCAAACAGGTGTGTGTGTCTTCAATTGTGTTAGTGTCTTGCGAAATTTCCAAGGCTAAGAAGAAGGCCATCTCCTTCTTTTTTAAAAATAAATCACCTATAAGACCCAGGATCCTCTTAGACTTGTCAGGAAGTTGTTTTGAGATGTTTAAACTGAGCAATGAATCTATACAGAAGGATCTGAATGAATGGTTTCAAAAATGAACCAAAATTGAACTTGAATCATGCTTTTTATTTAACCATCACCGAGCCCCACACAAACTAACTCTTCTAGTCTTTGCACTTCTCAGTGAGATAAGTAGATAGAAGATACCCACTTGCTTCTACCGATGGAAAAGCAGAGACAGAGAGAATGTGTAAAAAATTTTTCAAGATCTGTAGAGGCTTGGCAATAATGTTTCCAGCAATATTCTTGGCTTTCTGCTTACTCTCAATCTCTATAAATTTGAATAATGAAATTATGCTGTTAACGTAGAAGAAAAGCATGTGTTGGAAGACTTAAAGCTAGTCCAATCTTTAGATGTTGAAGCTAGGGTTTCAGCAATATTCCAGAAGGTAGCCCTGATGGTGTTCCATAGGCCATACCCCTAAAAGGCCCAGAATTCTCAGAATTCCAGAATGCATATGGCTCTTCCAATTTGATGGAGGCAGTTATGCCTTCACCTGTCTCATACTCTGGTATTTTCTCCATATTTAAGCGTGCTGACAACATGCAGGGCCTTTGTAGCTCCCAGAGTTGATCTCATTAACTGGTCTCCCCTAAGTCCAAGCAAACTCCTTGACTCTTAGTTTAGATGTCAATATGTCACCCTCATATTATTCATTCTTACAGAATTCTGAGTTCCCCAGTTCCCTACACAGCTTCCAAAGCCAGCCTATTTTGCTGCTGAAAAATACCTCAGTACACTGTCATTGCTGACATTGGTTTCTGTCCACTTCCCCAGAGTAGTCATATTATATGTGAATACTGCCTCTAGTTAGGCACACTTTTCCAGCTAAAGCTGGGATTTATTTTAGAAGTTCAAAGTGCTGTAACACCTTTTAAAAAGATTATTTATTTGTTTGTTTATTTGAGAGAGAGAGCATGCACTGGCACATCTGCGTGAGTGGGGGGAGGGGCAGAAAAGAGGGATAGAGAGAATCCCCAGGAGACTCTCCACTGAGAGTGGAGCCCAAGGCAGGTTTGATCTGATGACCCTGAAATCATGACTTGAGCCAAAATCAAGAGTCGGATGCTTAACCAACAGCCACCCAGGTGGTGACCTGGTTCACCTGGTGAACCACCAGGTGCTCCAGTAGTGAAATGTATGTAATGAAGTCAATAATCATTTATTGTGTACTGACTACATATCTACTGCTGAGCCACACATGGAGAATACAGAAGAAGACTGACGTGTGCCTCTACCTCTAGAAGCAAGGGGCCAATCTAGTAGATGAAGGGAAAATAATATAAATCGGTATAAACTCAAAAAGTAAAGTAATAGAATGATTCATAAGATAAATATTTATTGGGCACCTATTCTTTGAAAAATGTTGTACCCAGTGGCATAGAGGATGCATGAACACTTGTATTAGTTTGCCAGAGCTAGTGTAACACATCCAGACAAGTAGTGGCTTAAAACAGCACATGTTTACTTTCTCCCCGTTCTGGAGACTAGTTGTTCAAAATCAAGGTGTTGGCAGGGCCATGATCTCTCTGAAACCTGAAGGGGAGAATCCTTTCCTGTCTCTTCTAGCTTCTGGTGGTTGCCAGAATTTTGGGGCATTCCTTGGCTCACAGCTACAAAACTCCAATCCCTGCCTCTGCATCACATCTGTGTGTGTGTGTGTGTGTGTGTGTGTGTGTGTGTGTGTGTGTACACGCGCGCCTGTATCTTTATATGGCCTTCTTATGGGGATACCAGTCATTCCCCCGTTAATTTAGAATAGTGGTCCTCAGAATATGGTTCCTGGGAGCTTGTTAGAAATGCACATTCTCTCTAAATGTGCTGACTCAATGACTCAAAAATTCTGGTGGGGGACCCAGCCATCTGTTTTAACAAATCTTCCAGATTATTCTAATGTGCACTGTACCTAGAGAAGCACTGATTTAGAGGTAAGTTAGGGCTTTTCACTGACATGCTTCCTTTCTTGGAAAAGAATAGTACTTGGTGACGAACTGTTCTTAAAGCCTCACAGCCTACAAAGGCACCTAATCATACTGTTTTCTTGCATGACCCCTACCTATAGCAGTGATGTGAGGGAAGAGATGCTCTTCCAGCTCTACTCAGAGAGGCACAGTGGCTTGTTCAAAGGGGTACCCACCAGTGCGCTTCATCTCAAACCCAGCACGTGCCCCTGTTTCCTAATAGATTGTTTTGTATATTGGTGAATAAACTCAAATAAATGGTTTTAATTTTTCCCGTGGGGTTGAGAAAAAAACTAGAAAAATTGTTACTCTTGTAGTAATTCACCATTTTTTGGTTGTTTTCATTCATTAATTTTCTCACTCATTCAATAGCTAAAAATACCAGCTGTACAGCAAGCACTATGCTTGGTGATTTTTAAACTTAAAAATGCACCAAGTACCTGCATATTCATAAGAAAAATCCATCTTTTGAGGAGGGCACGTACTGCATGGAGCACTGGGTGTAGTGCAAAACAATAAATCTTGTAACACTGAAAAAAATAAATAAATAAAATTTAAAAAAAAAGAAAGAAAAATCCATCTTTTCAACTCCTAAGACATAAGAAATGACTTATTTTACAGCTGTAAAAGTCACATAATTTGGGCCCCAAACTGCATATTGTCTACTAACCTGTACTGACTTCGAGAAGGGTTATATTTAATGGTAAAAATTTTAGCAAAAATAAAATTAATCATATTTGAGGTCTTAAAGGTAAATGCAGTCGTAGACCAGGTCCAGAAAGGAATTCCTTCCACCTCCCTTAATTGGTCAGGCGAGAACATTTGGCAGAGATATCTCAGTGAGCTTTTCAAAGATGTATTTATTGGCCCTTTGCCACCATTTAAAACTTGGAAGTCAAATTAAAGGAATTGTCAGGATGGGCTTAAGTAGCCTTTTCATCCGTCCTTCCGCTCAATCATTCACTCAACCACAGAGCAGTCATCTATTGGATGCCACTGTGTATGTTGCGCTGTGCTGGGCGCTGATGAACAAGACAGGTTCAGAGGACTCAAAACCTCCCCAAACTTTCTGTTCAGAAAAAAATAACAAAAACAAAACAGCCAGCTAATTAAGTTAATAAACTAAATTTAATAATGGATTGTTATGAATATAAATATTACATTAATATATAACTGTACTGTGAAAGAAGAATACTGTGTGTATCGGGAGACACTCATCTCGGTACCTCAGCTACTTTGGGGATTGTGAAAGGACCACAATATCAAAAAAAAGACACATCATGCGTTAGATGCTTTGATGCACTTGGGGAATAGAGTCCCCATTCTGTGGTATGGGTATTAGTTGGAAAACCCATAAATGGTGGGAGTCAGAAGAAACATTAGAAGCTATAACATCTGTCCCACTTTCCTCTAGTTTAGAAATGAAGAGCCTAGGGCTCATAACAGGTGGAAGGATGGGGCGCCTGGGTGACTCAGTCAGTTAAGTGTCTGCCTTTGGGTTAGGATCCCAGGGTCCTGGGATCGTGTCTCACATGGGGCCCCCTGCTCAGTGAGGAACCTGCTTCTCCCTCTGCAGCCGCTACACCTGGCTTGCTGTGCAGAAGCAAAATCATAGCAAAATCGCCTCATGATCCACATTTCCATTTTTGCATGGAAAGAATGACTAAGGGCCTCCTACTTGGGCGATCATCTTGCTGTCCGTATATGACAGTCTAAGGCTGTGAGATGGAACTTGTCACTTTGTAAGCCAGTCTCTGTTCTGGTGTAAGCCTGAAAGTGGGGGGATGGGGAGGGGCCGCTCTGAGGTCCGTCCAGGTCCAACATCTGTGAAACTTCATGTGGGTACCATATGCTAGAGAGACCTTGCTCTGCCCCAAAGGTGAGATCAGATGCACATCTGACCCGATGTGGCTGGAGGAAAAGGTGGACAGGTAGAAAATGGAATGAAAGATCTTCCTTTGCTGTTATGTCCTCAGTTTTATTCAAATCTGAACTCAGAGAACTGGACTGCATTACTGGGCTCTTAAATTTTTTGTTGAAAAGATGGCAGCTGAAGAATAGCCTTCATAGGTTTATTCAACATAGTAATTAAAGTGTTTTAGAGGATCTGCTTGTCAATATTTTTTTCTCGACTGTTGTTTTTTAAATTGATTTCGGCTATACAAAAACTCTTTGGAATGGATAATATCGTATCTATGACTAGGAAAACAAGTCACAGAAAGGCTGCATGGCTTACCCAAAGCTACTGTTTACTAGTTGTATGTTTTTCCCCAGGACTTCCCTCTAAGGGACAGCTGTATGAATAGGAGGTGGTTAAAGGTGAAAAGAGATTCAGAAGATCCCTGGGAATGAAAGACAGCTAGGTCTTTGAGTTTATCTAATGAAAGGTAGGGGGCAATGGATTTAAACTAGGAGTGCACACTATGATTAAATTTTGAAAGAAACACACTGAGATTTTAAAATGTATGAAGGGCTTATGGGAGCGAAGGAACAGAAAGAAAATAGGGGGCGAGAACAAAGGGTGGAGATAGAACAAAGCTGTGAGATGTGCGCCCGGTTTGTTTAGTCTTTAAAACTGTCTACGTTTACGGACTTTTTAAGCTCACCCTTTCAAGAAGGATGAAAGAAGGGATGCTGTTTCCGTGAAGTTTGTTTGCTTTCTTCTCTCTTGTATCTTTCCTGCCAAATGTACGTGCATGAGCGTACACACACACATACACACACACACAAACACACACAGTGAAAGCTGAGAGAAGTTGGTGGGTGGTGGAGAGATATGGGGCAGAGTCGGTGCATCAGGGGTCCTGAATCCATGTGATGATCAAGTTCATAGCAATTTCCCCAGGAGGCTGTATCATATTCCAGTGAACGGAGTACGGCAGAAGGTTGCCATGGCGACAAAAGGCCTGAAATATTGACTCTGACTAGCAACAGGCCAGTGAAACAGCCTAACTAGGATTTATGGCACATTATAGTGTGAAAAGCAGGAGAAAATTACTGTAAAGGCAGGAATTATAGCACAACAGAACATATAAACTCCCAAATCCATCTTCCTAATTAAAACTGAATACTCAGGGGTAGAGCGCATAGTAAGACTGTTAGCTTAAATGGGGATGCTTCGTTATAAAGTTTATTGTCCTTAAGACTAACTGTGTATGTATTTGGAGAGTGAGAGGGAGGGTGAGAGTGGGATAGAGGAGGGATCGAAGCAAGAACCCTGGTCAGTTGAATCCCTTTGCCCTCACTCGCAGTGATGCAAAATTTCCTTAGAGACCAGTCTCTGATCCCACAGGAGAATTCCGGAAGATGCTCACATTCCTCTGTATGTAAATAACTCAACACTTTCAGGAGAGGATACCAGACTCTGTTTCTTTGGAATTCACCGTGCAGGGAAAGAGAAAGGGAGGATCATCAATGAGGTTTATTGTTGAGAAAAAAGATCTTGGGGTTCATGACCCCAAACAACCTCAAAGATATCTTAATATCTATTACAGAATTAATCAGAGTGATTTAAAAGACATTAGATTAACTTCCGGAAGACGTTTCATATTGTAAGCTCCTGGTTGATAGAAAATGAGATGGTATTCCTGGACAAGGTATGTCCAGGTGGGCAAACGTCTCTGTTGTAGAGCGAGAAAGAAATGTAGGCAGATTCCACTTTCGTAGGTGGCAGGTGTACAGGTGTAGCAGAACAAGGCTAAGATTCGAAGTCATTATTCAACAGACAAGTGGCTATTAATGCCCTGCGCCATTTAGAAATTGTTAAGGAAAATCCAAAAGCACAAGTTCATCCTAATTCTGTTGCATCTTGTTATAAAATATGATGCAGAGACATGGGAGCTTCCTCTTCTTGGGTGCATATGGCCAGTCAATACTGAGACTCAAAACATTGTCCCTAGTGTTCTAAGGGCATCGAGATAGGAGTTGAGGACAACAGTTAAGGAAAAGTAAGCAAGAGTAAGTGGGATATTGCTCAGACCTAAAGAGCACCAAGCAGGGAATTCTAAGAAGCTGCAAACAGGCTCTCCTTGGCCAAGTTTAAATACACAAGTGTGTTTTGTTTAACAAATTCTTTTTTTTTTTTTAAATGCAGCTCTCGTAAGATCCTAGATAGAAGAATAACTCCCTAGTGTGCCACAGTCTCAACCTTCTTATCCAGATGTTAGTTATCAGCCTGCCCCTCAGCATTTGTTTACGATGCCTCCAAGTGCTCTCCGAAGTTTTATGTTATGTGGAAATCTTTGCCTTCTTGTGATTCTTTTTAAATGCTCCTAATCTCTCAGATTCTTGTCCAGAACCTTAGTTCTCAACGGGGAGCTCAGTCAGGGAGAACAGGAAAGCCATTATTCTATAGAAGTCAATTACTCATCATTTAATCAATCAGCATTCAACAAGTCATTATTGATACAACTGTATTGATACAGTTTTGGTAAATGCTGAGAATACAGCATGAACATAACCAGTGCCTTGCCTGTCGGGGAAAGTAAACAGTACCCAGATAACTAGTTAATAAATATGTTAAATATACTGAAGAAAGTCTAGTGTTCTGAAAATTACATTTCTTCATTTAGGTCCATCTGTATTTCCCTATAACTATAGTTGCCAAAGGAGCCCTACCTAACATTTTGCAGGTTGATGAGATTATTGAGCCAGTGTTATACTCAAGATCATAACAGTCAGCTATTTATTGGATTTTTTCCTATTTAAATACTAGGCCTGGAGGGCATTCAGAAGATTTCCAAGTAAATGTCCATATCTGTGTATTTTTGTGTTATTCATTTTTTTGTCCTAAAGTTGCAGTTTAGGAAAGAATTATTATTGAGGGTTCTTAGCAATTGTGGTGAGTTGATGAAAGGTTGTTCTGTAGCAAAGCAAACATATTAGTGAATATGGTTAAGCCATATATGATTAAAGCATTATTTATGCTTTATTTATAAGCATTTGCTATTGATAACAGCTCCCCAAAGCAAGATTCACCAGTATTGCTAGAGCATATGGGACTTTTGCTGTAGATTAATAATGCCATGATATTTTCTTTAATGAAGGTGGAAATGATTGCTTTATTTTAACAAAGGGACCTCTATGTTCCCCCTGAGTTTGAGCCTTGAATGTAGACGATGGGGGATGCTATATCACAGCTGTCTCCATGCTGATAATGACTCTCCCTGGGATTTCGTCATTTCTGCCCACAATCCATTGTTTCCTCTCAGGAGGTTTGGAGCAAATTTGCAGGGAGATTCTTCAATCCAAGCACAGAAGAGGATTTTTAATTTTTTTTTGTCCTCCCACATTTGATTAGTTGATTTCCTATCTCTCAATCTTCACATTTCCTTTACTTTTGTTTGTGTCTTTTCTTCTTACAGTGTCAAACACATAATGAATTCTCAATATTAGATATTAGTGGATATTATTATTACATATTATTTACTCTATTCCCTCCTTGTTTTAAATAACCTTTCATTGTGCTTCTTATGCCCTCTTGTTCTTATTGGTTGGCAGAGCAGATACAGTAATGATGGAGGCAGTAAAGACAAATGATAAAAAATAAAATAAAACACAGAACTAACTATGGGAGTTCCAGACCCGGTGTTGCCACTTTCTAGCTGTGCTTTGGGCAAGTCATTCAAGTGTTCTGTGCCCTAGAGACTATCTAGAAATATGTGTGTTTCACTCAGAACAGTGCCCCACCCTTAAGGAATGGAATGTCGGTGTTATTATTATATTATTGCAGGTGTACAGAATTTTATCCATACATTCCTATCATGAATTAGAGGGAAATTATATTCAGAGAATTTATATCTTGGTTGACCTGAACCAGAAATAGAATTCTGGATTTGCAGTGGTAGACGGAAGTTAAGCGAAGCCTCGGGCCCTCTGGTTAATCAAGCATGCATACAGGGTTGAATCATATCTCTATTGATGTCCTTCCGGAAATCCAATGGGGGTGCTCCTGGATCCAGGACTATAATATTGTGTGCCCAGCAAGGACCATGTACCCGACACATAAAGAGTGTCCCGCAAACGTTTGCTTACGGAACATGGCATGTCTTTGGATAAGACGCAGTTTAACATATTCAAGGGAGTCGTGCTAGGCTCCCATGTTCTTCACTACTGGCCTCAACCAGTGTCAGAATAATAGTCTTATTCAGTCATGTTGGATGCTTCACAGTCCAAACTAAGTCTTTTAGGACATTGGAAACTAAATTTTTACATAACTTGAAGGGTAGCATCACTAGCATTAGTTTTGAAAATAACATGGTACGAATGATTTCCAACTGCTTGCAGTTTTTTTCTATGACTTTATAGCATAGTGAAAACATTCTTTAAAAAAGAAGTAATGTATAATATTTCTGATTATTATGCTGTATTCATCCTGTGGACCTAGCCGAAAGTGCTTGGCGACACCCAATTACATGTTTTTAAAGAGAAATTTTACCAGTAAGTTCACCTGGAGCAGGTGACAGTATTTGCATTAAAGTCACTCTAAATATAGACCTAGAAACCCATTTTAATTCTCACACCACCCCTCCTGACTGTCCCTGATTTCCTCCTCCATCTCCCCAGCCTTAACTTCTTTTCACTTTCTTTCCTCCCAAGAGCTGGTTTTCTTCCCCTTACAAGTCTTTCCTGAGTTCTGCCCCTCCCCCACTCCTTTTCATCATCATCTGTTTTGTTCCTAGGGGACTTCTTGTCTTTTCCACTAACTACACTTACGACAAAAACTTCTTTGATGCTACATGTGTCTATACCTCTGAACATCATTAAGTTAAATTCACCTTTTTTGCCTTTTTATCAAAAAACACTGTTACCCATTAGGTTAGTTACCAGAAATGTCCGGTCTCTGGATAGTGAATGGGGCAGAACTTTCCATCCAGGTGATTAGATTAGATTATGTCTAAATGGGTGCGTCCTTGTCATCTGACTCTGAGTAGGAGTATTATAGACTGTTAACACCTTCAACGGAGTAAACTGTTTGCAGCCTTCTCAAAGTTAATTAATATGTAAATACTTGCCAAGGGAAGGTAACACATTTTTCAATTAACATATCAATAGGGGCTCAGGGCAGCAGATTGTATGTGTGTGTATATATAACTATATATATACATATATGTATATAGTTAAGTTCCCCAATGTTTTGCCTAGAGTAAATTTGAAGTTAAAAAATCAAATGTCAAAATTATGTTGAGAGCCTGTGCCAACAGTAATGCCATGAGCTGGGGCATATTCATCTTCATCCTCCTCCCCTCCAGCCCCCGCTTCCCTGTCCCCCAGATTTTTATAGTTAGTTCAGCACCCCCAACCCCTCACACTGACTTAGTATCGTAGCCTATTTGCTGCTTTGGGAGCTTTTGACTGAAATCAGAAGGGTCTCGGAGAACCCACAAGATTCTCTCCTCCCACCACTTTTGTGTTTTGTCTTTGGGGGAAGAGGGATAGGTGACTTCTCTGTCAGAGATTTTAACTCTACGAAATGGCTGTCTTCACACTTGCTTTAGATTTCGCTGACTTCTATTTAAGGTTTCTTCTGCTTCCCTTGGCTCCATACTTGGCTGTTACTATCAGAATGGTTTAAAGAAGGAGTTCCTTCAATATTGAATGTCTCACATAAGTTTCATAATTCTTCCTCTTTGCCATAAAATGTATTGCTTACTTGAGCTTCTCTCTCTTCTCCGGCTCCCTCTTCCTCTCTCTCTTTTTCCCTCTCTTAGCCTAAACCAACCACACATATTCATTTATTTTATCTTCTCATTAATTACACCCTCCAGGCTCCCAATGCTGTTTTACTTTTAGCACTAACTTGGTAAGTTCTTTCTAGGACCACAGTTCCCTACACTGCATCAAGAATTCACTCACTTATGTATCATTTATAGGGGCTTTTTTAGTGTGTTTGTTTAAAATGTAGTCAGTTGATTCATTTATTTTATAAACTATCCCCAAATGGTCTGGGAGCTTTATTTTATTTTATTTTATTTTATTTTATTTTATTTTATTTTATTTTATTTTATTTTATTTTATTTTATTTTTTCAGAGCTAGCCACTTGAGATCTTTAAGCTTGATCTTTTCTAGGAATGGCAAAAATACTCAGAGGGATAATATCAGGAAATACTTAAGGTCACAGGCTCCTGATTTGGATTCTATCATCACTTACTTATTATATGATTATAGCAGAGGAAAAATAATTTTCCCTCTATCCTTCTAGGTTCTTGGCTGAGACTAGCCTATAATAAAAGACAGATTAACAGGAGAAAACAAAGAGAAGTTTAATATGTATACCTCCTGTATACGTAAGAAATACCCAAAAAAACCTGAGTGACTGTTAGAAATGGTCCAGGCTGTCATCTTAAATATCATCTCCAGCTAAAGACAAAAGAAAGATGGGGGGAAAGGAGCAGAGGGAGCCCTTTATGGGAGGTGACCAGGAAAAGCACAATAAATAAGGATACGGACATTATGCAGACTTAAATCTTTGACTTCTCCATTGATAAGAGTTGCTAGAGATTTGGTCCTCCTCATCTGGTACAGGTAGGAGACACTCTTATAAATGGAGATTTCCCTTGAAAATGTCTCTTACAAAAAGTTAACTTCTGGTCAGTTTTCAGAGCTTCTCTGATGTCTGCTCTTTTAAAAATAACCAGTTTTTGGGTGCCTGAGTGGTTAAGCATCTGCTTTCATCTCAAGTCATGGTCCCAGGGTTCTGGGATCAAGCCCCACATGGCGCTCCCTGCTCGGTTGGTAGCCTGCTTCTCCCTCTCCCTCTGCCTCTCTCCTGGCTTTGTGCTCTCTCTTGATCACTTTCTATAAACAAACAAACAAACAAACAAATAAACAAACCAACCAGTTTAACGTAATCCTATGCCCAAAAGGCCTATTTTGAGGTGGAAAATTTTGTTCCCCTTTATGACCTTGGCCAAAATCCTTGAATTCTCTGATGTTCACCTTTGTTATTTATAAAATGGAGGCTAAATAAGCTTTATATCCCAGATAAGAGCCAGGAGCTGGATGCATTGCCCATTAGGATGGGATTATTCAAATTGCCATTCATTTACTCATTCATATACTATACTCACCCATTTATCACTTTTTTGTTGGGTTCAAGCCACAAGTCCTAGGTAATGGTGATACGATTTTATGTTTTGAGGCACACCATAGGCTTATCATATTCTTTCATGTATTATCTTTTTGGAGCCTTCAAGAAACATTTTATAGGGGTGTAGGAGTGTGACATCAAATATAATAAATGAACTTACCCACGGCCACCCAGCTAGTAAATGATATGGTCCTCTGACTCCAGAGTCCTTGCCTTTTCCACTCCATCTTTTAGGTTTTGCACAGGATAATTTTTCTCCGAGCAGTTGCTGTGTGTCTCCTGCTTATAATCTTTATGAATGGTCATACTGCCAACATGCACATCAGATGTTGCAAACACATGGCTCATACTCCAAGGACGGCTGGTGCAACGTTGTCCAATATTTAATAATTAGGACATTTCATACCACAATCTAGTTTTCTAGCTTCTTTTGAAAAACTAGAATATCTGGCATAACTGGGTTTGTAACCACACCAGGTAATGACCAGCTGAAGCTACCCTCTTTAGTTGAAGGATATGATAATTCTTGATGACTCCCTGACGCGACAGCATCCAAAGAACTTTTGAAACAACCCTGTGCAATACTGCTATCCTGATTTTTACAGCGATTTGCCCCAAACCAGTCAGCTGGTATGGAGTGGAGGCAGAATTAGAATCCAGGACAGTTGATTCTAAGTCTTGTGCTCTTCTCTAGTTTATTCTACTGCCACTCATTCATTTTTTTTTAATTTATCCATAAATCTGTTACATAATTTAATAATTGTTAGGAACTGCCCAATTGTATTTCAAGCCTTGTGCTAGATTCTGTAGGCACAAATGTAAAGAACATATGTTCCCCAGACTTATTTAGGACTAATAGGTAAACAGATTTATCTGAGTACATTGTGATATGTGTATAAAAGCTATATGCAGTGTGCCATGTTAATATTAAAGAACATGTGATTAATTTTGTCTGTGGTTTAGACACATCTCTACCAATATAAGGAGTAGAATTATTAACATAGAGCCCTACCCAGCTTCTCTGTGGTGAAGTGATTAATCCGTAAGTCCTTGAGGAGCCTGGTCTCCCCAGAAGCAGGGAAGAGTGAAAGCAGGAAAGAGTGATATGCAGAGTATGGAGTTAGAGATCAGAACACCAAGTGTTTACTCCTGGCTCTGACACTTTCTAGCTACTTAACCTTAGAAAAGTCATCAAGTTTATGTGTGTTTAAATTTCTTCATCAAAAAGTAAATGGGCATGTAAGGGTGATATAAAATTCCAGAAAATAAGCAGGTTTCACTCATAAATACTTATGGTAGGGACCCTTTGCCAAGCTGTGAAGGATTTGAAGCCACATCTGTGCTTCATGGTAAAGAGTGCTGTGATCAAAGAAGCTATGTGTGTCATAGGACTAGAAGAAGGTTCTGACATCTAAGGGAAAATGTGATTTTTGAGAGGGAAAGTGAATAGAAAAGCTAGAATCAAATTTCCTACTATGGGCGTCACCACTGGTTAAAGTAAGAAGAGGTAAATAGAGATAGCATGCATAGCAAGCTATCTGTATGGCTATCCAAACCAAAAGATTTCTGGTTGAAGGTGTGTCTTTGATTTAAGTGGGAGTAACGTCCTGAAAATCAAGGGATGGGAGATTCTGAAAAGGTCTAGACACTTTGTGAGTCACCAGATTGATTTGACTGGCCTTAACTTTCTCATAATATACCGGTGGACCCTTTACTTAGCTCCATTTCCTTGAATTTGGCAAAGTAATAATTAAGATGCATGTCCATGCTCTTAGGTTGGTTTATTTATCACATCCCTTCCATGATGGTTCTTCCCACTAGTCTTTCTTTGGTTTCTTTTCCAATGTGGTCCTCACAATAAAATCTTAACACCTCTTTAGAAATTACTTGGAAATCACTTCCCCAGAAATCTGGGAGGTGATTTTTCTCTTTGGATAGTGGATATATAACTCAGCAGTTGGGGGATGTATAAGGAAATCATGTCTCTTAGAAGCACTCCATCTCCCTCCCATCTGAATTATTTGATTGTACTTGTTATCAGATCTGGGAAGGCATGACTTTTCTCCCAGCCCAACCAGTACACAGTTTTAGGTTCTTTGCTGTCTGACACCTGTGTTGGTGGCTATAAAGAAATTAATATGGTAAGAGTTCCACAGTGAAACTCCAAGACAACTGGATCCAGAAACCCTTGCAACAAGATCCAAGGCCCGGCTATACACTACTGCCAAAGTTTGCTGGCTGTGTTACAGTCTACTCCTCCTTCACCAAGGTACAGATGTGTGTCTCTAGCAGGTACAGCAGATCCTGGTCCAGTTGCATTGAAAAAAAGTCTACTCACAACTTCCCCTCCTCTGATATCCTACCAGTAGAGTTATATCGGTGAATTATAAGGACAATTGACATGGGCCTTTGGGGACTCAAGGGGGTGATCACACCAGAACTTAGATGTTCTCATCTACGATTCATCTTATGAGAGTAAGCTCTATCCTAAGTTGTACAGGCTGACCCAGCAGCTGTGTGGCTCTCGAGCAGAGGCATTGTATTTCCTGATACTGCCTAGTGTGGCTGTCACTGCTCATTCCTTCCATCTTTGCAAAATCCCAAAATATTTGAGGGGCATGTGAGGATAATGGTGAGATGACTTTATTCTCAAGATTGGTCTTTTACCTCTTCTGCTAGGAGGCCTATTCCATTTCTGTCTAAACCACTGTCTATGCTTTTAAGGATGTCATTCAGATTTTCTAAGCCAAGAACTGAAATGTATGTTCTGACAAAGAGTTTTTGTGCCTCTTCAAGGAGGGTATGTGAGACACCCTTCAGCAGGGATTGACCACTATTATATAAATAAAGTTGTTTTGGAATATAGCCATGTGCATTCATTTACATGTTATCTGTGGCCTATTTTGTTCTACAATGGTTGAGTTAAGTGATTGCCACAGACGTTTTATCACCTGCAAAGCCTGAGATATTACTGTTTGGTCTTTTAGAGAAAAAGTTTGCTCTTCCCACCCTTGCAAGATGGAGATATTGACACATGTGGAACACACCAAAAGTTTATTTCAGGGAAAAAGATAACATATTTGAAACAGCCTGTGCTGTAATTCAGACTTTATATCCACGATGCTGTGGGGATGGGGATCGTTGGTCCATGCTGTCCTTGGAGGTTAGAGGATTGACATTTGAGTAAGAAATGTAGAATAGGACCATATGTTAGGCAGTGTAGTGGAGGGTAGAGTAGGTCAGCTGCCTACCGCTTGATGACTTAATCATTATAGCATTTTGCCATCTGGGTTTCAGTGATGTTCACCTCAAAATTTTTCTTTAGGAAACATCTTTTTCTTACAATTCCTAAAATTTGACTCAGGTCAAAGGAGATGTACTTTTTTTTGGTTTTCTTACACTTATCTTTTCTGGTTTCTTTAGATATTAGGTCTTGTAGCCCCAAATTTGTAATATATTTTACACCTTTAAATTCAAAACCCATATATGAAAGTTCAACTTTTCTTTCTCCCCCAGTATAGAAACTAAGGATAATCTATAGCAAAGAAAGACTTAGACATTATTTTCTTAATGCACTCATGTGTGCACTAGTCTGTGTATATATGTGGGTGTGGGTGTTTATACCCCTGTATGTTTCACCCTGTGACATGTTGTCACATGTATACGTTCACATAACCATTCATCAACACTCAAGATATGCAAGTTTGGGCTAATGTTTAAATTGGCTTGTGCAGTTTCCATCTGCTTTGGTGTGGCCACCATCCCATCTTCTAAAATGTGGACCAGGGCCACCTGGGAGCATGTTTGAAATGCAGAACCAGAGGACTCACCCCAGACATATCAGAATCTACACTTAACAGATCCTGTCATTCATGTGCATGTTAAAGTTTAAGAACACTGTTCTAGGATATGTCTTCATTTCTTAGTTCATTAGCTTGACAGGATTAATTGGATAGTGGAGGGAGCATATCAGCATCACTGTGAAGCTTAGGATGAAAGGATGCCTGGGCCTTCAGCCTCAAAATTAAATCTGACATGATTTTTAGGGGATTCTAGAGGCGATCTTGATATACACAATGTATGAGAAGGGTGCCTATTGTAAGAGTTCTCAGAATGCCTTTGCCGTCTGTTCTTTAAACCCTCTGGCAACTACCTCTCACCAGGCCAACAAAGATGATCTAAGTGCTTGATCAGCTTTTCACCATCCTGTCCATTATTGTGGCAGTCTGTCTCAAACATGATGAATGTAAAGAGGTCTCTTTTTAAGAATAAATATTCTCGGGGCACCTGGGTGGCTCAGTGAGTTGGGGCCTCTGCCTTCAGCTCGGGTCATGATCTCAGGGTCCTGGGATCGAGCCCCGCATCTGGCTCTCCGCTCAGTGGGGAGCCTGCTTCCCCCTCTCTCTGCCTGCCTCTCTGCCTACTTGTGATCTCTCTCTGTCAAATAAATAAATAAAACCTTTAAGAAAAAGAATAAATATTCTCATGCAATACATCCTTACAATTGATTCAAGATATCTATTAATAATGTTCTCTAAAATAGCACAAACAAAAGAAGTACAAACGTTATAAGCTCATAGTTCTCCTATGACCAGAAAATCATCGCAAATTTACAAATGAGATGCAAATAATACAATTGAAATTAAGAGCACTCATTTAATGTGGCAGAAGACATTTTTCTGAGAATAAATCTCTCCTTGCTGTGTGAATACATGATTACTGTGGTGGAGATTCTTTGGAGTTCAGTGTTGTGACACTTGAGTCCCCTTACTATTTTCCTCGGAACCCTTGCAAAACCTTCTATGTGGTTTAGAATCCCATTTGATTGTCTCTTTCCACAAACACATCCAATATAGGTCTATATTCAACTCACCTCTCTCCCATTTAGGTTTCATCAATTAAAGTAGTAGTTCTTATTGTCAGTGTGCTTGTAGACATAAACCCAAGGGGTAACAAATTACATGACAATCTTCAGTCCACAATTGTGCGACACTACTCAGTTAGAAGATGATCACACCGAGTATGCTTAATCACATTGTTTGATTTTGTTTTTATAGAAGAAAACAACAAATTAGGAAAATAGTGAAGGCAACTTTGCATATCTAAGTTTATTTCCTTGATATCTCCAGCTCAGTGTGCAGTAGGGGGCAAAATAGAGTGGAACTTATAAACATGGCCCTGGATGAGAACCTATTTTAAAGTTCCACTTACTATGTCCATCTCCAGGATAAGCTTCTTAGCATCTCTGTATCTGGGTTTCCCTGTGTGTATAATGGAGATGATTATTACCTACTTCCAAGCCAAAGAATAAGTACAGTATGCAAGAAAAGTCCTTAGCCTACTCTCAGCACATCAGAAGACTCAATTATCAGTAGTTATTTTAACTACTACTACTAATTCCTAGTAATTATTATTACTATTATTATTGTTACTGTTGCTATTACTATTACTATTTCTATTATAGATCTGGATATTAAATCTGTCACATATTTCTTTATTTTATTTGCTTCATCGTATTCTTAAGATACTTGTTTTCTTTTCTCTATTGACCTCTTGTTTTAATCTGGTTATGGCAGAGGTAGAATGTCCCATCAAAATGCTAGAGTATTTAGCACCTGACTCGAGACACCGTTGTTGCTTCCATTGCTTCTGTTTCTACTGTTCTTGCTGTAGCTCCCTCCTGAATTGCTGCTGTTACCAGAGCTTCTCCATGCTGCTTACATCTAACATCTGCTTACATCTGACTTCATCCAGTGCAGCCAATCTAGTGAGGAAGCACCTCACAAGGGTGGTGTCCTGGGGCTAGACACTGCTAAGTTAGTGTCGCTTTCATTAATTGCCCCTTGTGCTTTTAATTTTTGCTAATGAAGCCTGTGGTAAACTGATGGAAGGTTAAAAAAAAGATAAAACATAAAGAAGTATAGTATTTAATTTCCCCTAGCATTGCCCTATGTTTATTGCAGTAGGGACTGAAAAAATGAATCCCCACACTTGAAAATGCACATTTTCAGTTCTGTGAGCTATGTCAGATAGGGCTTTTGATTAGAAGCCCTGTTTTTTGCTTATTTCTAGCTTCTGGATGAGTAGAGACTACATTAACAGAAATAAGTTGAGGGGATCTGTTAGAACCAGAGAATAAATTCAAAACGAAGAGAGGGAGGTAGGGAAGGAAGAAAGGAAGGAAAGAGAAAGAAAGGAAGAAGGGAAGGAGATAAAACAAGTTTATAAATATTTCACTAAGGAAAGAAAAAAGGCAGCTCATGAATTAAACCAACATTTTTTAAAAAGCCTAAAAATCTTCATTTGCTTTCCACTTATGCATCTTTGACATATGCATGAGGCATGGAGGAAATGCGGTTCTTTGGGGTGCATGGCCAACATCCTGACTGTCCATAGTCGTTAGACAGTTTGGTGCTACCTGGAAGTGTAAGGTTGCTCACCTTAGTATTTTCACCCCATTACAGGGTTGTGATGACCTTTTGCATTCCTTAAGCGTTCTTGGTAATTTCAAGGTAGATATGCAACAGCAGAAACTATTTGACCTGACAAATTGGCTCATTGTGTGAGGCAGCTGTTAAACAACTGTCAGAGGTGGTTTCATTTTAGTGAAGAGTTAGGTAATTTAGGGGGTGAAAGCCATGGGCAATAAATAACCATCCACACTCATTGAAGGAAGTGTCTTCTTAGACAAGAGAATAGAGCTGAAACTGATGGGGACATTAGTCTGGTAAAAAGTCACATCAACGAAGATTTACCTCCAAATGATTTAGGTAGTAGAAAAGTGCCCGCACCAGCACCTGCCCTTGAGCATAGAAAATAAGGGAACACAAACCAGCTCTCCTGAAAACAGTCATGACAAGCCTGTGTACTGAACGTAATAGGTCAGGAGTCATCACAAAAGTGCCATGGGGCCAGTAGCCATCTGGCTGAATGTGTGTGCTTAACACTGAACTGCAAGTCTCTGTGAATGCAGAGAGTCTAAAGTAAGAGGGTAAGGTGAGAGTACATGGTAACTAGGCACACAGACAGGCAAGGCTGGGGCTCTGCCATGGTGAGATCAGTTACTCAAGACTCATCTCTGGCCAGTTTCACACTGCCTTCTGGGCATGGGGGGTTCCAGGTCCATATGTACTAACCGTGGGCACAAAGAAGCTTGAAACATAACATAATTCCAAAGATTGCCCCCAGTGGAGTGGGTGCAGCAGGGACCTTATTTCTCTATCTTTATATAATGTGGGATAGGGCAGAAATGTGCAAAACTTGGCTTTGAAGTCAAGTGGGCCTAGATTTAAAATTCAAATCTACTTTGTGCGTAAATTATTTACCTCCCGGGGCTACACTGTTGTATCAGTAAAGTGGGTGTAAGAATAGATAAGGTTAATTTGTGAGGATTAAATGAATTAAGTATTGGATAGCGCCAGATATTTAGAAATCTGTATAAATATCTTGGAAGAAGGTCTCTAGGTGTATGTCTTGGGTCTTTGTACCTCTCCATTTATAATAGCTCAAAGATATACAAAGTAAAGAGCTGTGCAATAGCTCAAATGCCAAATGACAGACTTAAGATTCCAAAGAATCTCAACAGGAAGGAAAAATAATATTAAAATAAATTATAATAGGGCTATATAAAACCCTGCCCCTAGATTAAAAAAAATCATTATCTAGTTCTGGGTAGAAGAGACCTCATTTAGATAGATGTTTATGTAGTAACAAAATGCTAAATCCTAGGATTTTTTTTTTTTTTTAATTTTAAGTTGCATATGTGCAAGTTGTGTGTGCTCTCTGCTGCCACATCTTAGGAGAACATTGACAAACTGGGCACATTCACTGTGGCACTGTACAGAGGCTATCCAGTCCAGGCTCTGTCACTATGAGTCTGGGAACAAGTCAGTTACCTCACTGATAAATGTGTATGGAAGTCCTCTCTCTGGTTTGAGCTAAGGGTTACATTGCATAATGCAAGTAAAGGGTTCATTCAGCACAGTGCCTGGCTCATAAATAGGGGCTATTATTATTCACAGGAAAGAGTGATGAGAATGGTGGCAGCCTTAAGATAAGGAGCTGAAGAAACTTGAAATATTCTGCTTGTATAAGAGAAGCCCAAGGAGGGATATGACAGCTGTTATCGACTATTTGAATGACTGTTAGGTAGAAAAGAGATTCTCGTTAATCAACCTAAGTCTAGGATGCAGAACCAGGACCAATGGCTAGAAGTTGTGGCATCTATGTGGGCTCCATAGCAGGAATAATTTTCCATTCGAGGGTGTCCTACTCCTTAGAATAAATAGGAGGTAGTGAGCTCTCCATCATTGAAGGGAGGAAGAAGAGGAAGAGGTGAAGTTGGAGTAGTATTAGAGAATAAAAATAGCTCCTATGCTATTCTGGTTACTGTTCTAAGGAATCTGCATTCTTATTTAAGTCTTATAACATCCAGGTGAAGCGGATACAATTATTATCATTCCTGTTTCACAGTTGAAACTGAAGCACAGAGATTCGGTGAATTTTCAAGAATGCAAAGTTTAGAAATGGCAGAGGTGGGATTAGAGACCAGGATGCCTAGCTCTTGGATCCATTCTCTAAACCACTAGAGGAAGAACCTATCAAATACGCAGGAAAGGCTGAGTAACCGCACGACGTGAAGGTTAAGGGGAATTCCTACACTGAAGTTGGGATTTGGGTGGATGATCTCTACAGTCCTTCCCTAATGAAATGTCTAATTTTATAAGACCAAAAAGCAAGAAAACACGCACACACACACACACACACACACACACACACACAATGGCAAAATATGATCAAAATGTAGGCACAAATTGTCATGAGTTTTTCTCAACATATAAAGCTCAAGGTGGTCACCGGGAACTTACCTTCTACTTTATGCTCAGTAATGAAAGAATGGACATCTCATTGTCTTGCTCCAGGCAAAATAGAAGGATTTACATTTAAATAAAGGATTGGTAGTAGAACTAACAGCCGCAAGAAGGGACTAGGGAACCTCCGTGGGAGAGAAAAGAGATACTAATTTATTGAGTAATTTTAACTAAGCACCTTCCTTGTGCTAAGATTTTTAAAAAAGTCTGTATAAAAGAAAATAAAAACTCAATAATCATTGCAGTCCCACACATTTAGATTCTGGTAGCCTTCAGGCTTTTTCTAAACTTCAGTATGCCGTGTTATTTTTTTCAAGTCTTTAAGGAAATAATAAATTATATCCAGTTTTGGAAAGGAGGCACACGTGATATTCTTCACAGATTTTATATGAACTGAGTAATTTCACCTTTAGTGTGGGTGCTAAAAGCATGCATTCAGTTCATCTCAGGCCAGCTTACTACCCAGTAAAGACAGATGTAGGTCTTGTTGCATTAAGCCATTTTAAAATACTGCAGTGGGAAAAGCTCTGGTCTAGACATTTGGAGTTCTGCTGCTGCTGTAATTTATGGCAAACATTTGTCTTTGGATCTCAGTTTTCACATCTATAAGTGAGGAGGTTTGACTAAACTCTCTCTGTTTCCTTTAGGCTCTAATGTCTCTTATTTGTTTTATTTTATAATTATGCTTATTTCATCATGTGGATGCCAGATGGCAAAATGCCCTGGCAGTGTATGCAGGACCCAAATTGATTCTGGGAAAATGGGGCACCAGTGATTCCTACGCTAGAAGGAGCTGAAGTAAACAAAAGCCTCTAGGTTCTAGTTCTATTTCTGTTGGCTATAAAACGTAGGCATGGCTCAATATTAGGAGACATCTCCTAGCTTTTAATATTAGATTTTAAAGTTGCCTAACAAACCCATTCAGGGTGTTTTGTGTTTAGAGTACTTTAACGTTACGAGGGAGAGGCAGGTGCAGTATAGCATAGAAGGCTTAATTGTCTCCCCACACCTTTAATTTCTCTCAATCTTTCAAAGCATTAAAGAGAAAAAATGTTGTCTCTTGGTTTCTTGCTATGAATACAACTTACGGTCTGTGTATATTTAGATGGCTTACATGCATGGGGAAATAGTTATTGTACTCAGTAAAATTTCTAGAACAGACCTGCACTGGTATTAAGTTTCCTGGGCACTACTTGCTTTGTCATTAGACTTTTCCATGTAGACCTCACATCCCTCTCCATGTTGGTCTTACTGTGATTATTTCCAAGTTACAAATAAAGTAAGGGCACAGGTTTCATGGTGTTGTCGCAAAGCTATCCCACGTGCTGCTCTTGAGTTAATTAGTAAATGGCATTTTGGTGCTCACTACCTTGACTTGTTTTAGTTTCATCTGTGTTCTTCATGAATCTTCCTTTACCAGTTATAAGACTAAAGCTAATTTAAAGGGGATGGAAGGAGATTTCCCACTCATATCAGTGCTATAGAACCAAATAAGGAGCTGGTCAGTGGTAGGAATAGATTAATGAAGTCTCAGAATCAATTTTGATTCTAATGATCAAACTTGAAAAAAAAAAAAAAGAAAAAGTTATCCAGATCTAAGAAAGCCAGAGGGATGACTTTATAGATTGACTATTAAGTTTGTTATGGACTCAATGTTTGTATCCTCCCAAAACTCATATGTTGAAACCTAACCCCCAAGGTGATGGTAGTAGGAAGTGGGACCTTTGAGAGGTAACTGGGTCATGAGGGTGGAGTCCTCGTGGATAGGATTGATATGTGTAAGGAATTTGCCTTCTGCAATAGAAATATAAATTGTCTTTCATTTTCCCTTTTTGACATCTGGTTCTTCTCTGATTATATACCTCTTTTCACTTTCACTTCTGATCTCTATCCTTATCCCAATCTATTGGGAATAACTGTGAGAATTGCTTTGCTAACATAATGATACCTGGGACTAATTAACAGTTTCATAATGAGATTGCATCCTCAAAAAGGAAAATTTCAAATGACTAGAAGACTAGTGATGTCTAGGGCCAGCCTTAGAATGGTTAAGTTACTGGTTATGAATCTTAAATGGCCTTTTGAATTCGAAGATTCCATTCACTTTTCCTTCCTGAGTGCTTCTCTAGTGACTAGCAGAGCGTCTGTTGTTTTCATTGCCTCACAGTCATGCCAACTGAGCATAACCGCTTTCCTGGTAAATCTGTCTTACGATGAATTGCATTCATGGGAGGTGGCTAGCGGGCGGTAAACATGGTCTAGAAACACCAATACTAGAGATGGATAAAACATTCGCTCAAAGGAGACACTAACAAATTGCCTTTCTGCTGGCTCTGAAATATTTTCTTTCGGGATACTTAAAGATGCAGTTGGAATGACACTAACTAAAACTTTATCCAAACAACCTCTTCAGTGCATGGCTTCTGATGAGAATGGTGTTGGTAGCAGCGTGTAATTTACTCACTGATACTGAGTCACAACTGGACTCCTCTTGAAGTCGATATAAGATCTCCATGCACAGAAATTGAACTCATTAAAATCAAAGTGATTGTATAAGAAATTCAGTGGGAATTATCTGGATGTTAATATACATATGTATTTCTTTTCAGACAATGGAATCGTATTTAAAACATGCACTAATTTAAAACACATGTGCACATGCAAACACATGCAGAGACTGTCATTTAGGTTTATGGAAGAACACTAATTAAGGCAAATTAACTTATGCTCAAAATAAGTACTCATTAAAATAAACATGAATTCCTCAAAGTCATGGCTAAAAGGTTATGAGTAGGTGAATACGGCTTGAAGACTCTTCCTAATCTGTATAGTAATAAACTATAAGAATTAGAGAAAGAAGAAAGGGAGGTAGAACTTGTGAAGACAGTAACAGATAACATTTACTAAGTAAGCATCTACTAGGTGTCAGACATGCTTAGTGCATCCCATATATTAAATAGTTTAAGACTCATATTAACTGTCTGACTTATATTCCATTATTTTATCCCTCGGAAAAATTTATATAACTCGGATAAGGTCCAACACCATTAAAAGGAAAATTGGAAATCGAACCCAGGCTTCTCTAATTTCTGAGCCAAGATCTTAATTGCTTCATTGTTACCACATTCGCAGAAGCTTTTATTTGAGGTAACACCACTCTCTTCAGGGCTTACATTATTCCAGCAGTATCTTTCTCTGCAAATGGGCAAAATACGAGCCCTTCCACCCCCAATGTTTCTGGATTACTCAGATGATAGTTTGTTTTTGGAAAGAGAGAAGTATAGGCAATTGACAGAAGCAGAGTGCCTGGCTTTAGATTATTTTTCTTTTTCCATTTTTTAACTTGATGAGCATAATCATGTGAATAATTAAGCTTTGAGAGCTGAATGACTGATTGGCAGCAAGTGACTAACTGTTGTTTATTTATAAGGCTATAGCTTTCATGGGAAAATACAAGATGTTTTTTGAAACATCAGAAGTCTTGCATGAAACTTTATAAATCATGGAGATGCCATCACTTGGAGGTTAAGCTCACAGGCATTTAAGTTACACTGACTTGAGTTCAAGTCTAAGTTGAAGGCCCTGTGGGACTTTATTTAACTCCTCTATGATTGATTTCTGGAACGTGGAACCATTAATTCTTAGAATAGTTGAAAACATTCAAACACCTTAAGTTATACAGAGTGCCAGCTCAGTGCCTGGTATGTGATAAACATTCAATAAATCTACTGTGTACTCTTTTATTTTATAAAAGTGAAAAAATTTTATTTAGGAGTGACAGGTTGGATTCTTGGAAATCCTGTAGTTTCTGGGTCAGAGGCTTGCAAAGACTGCTCAGGACGTGTCTATGTTGCTAAATTCACCAACATTTATTTTTCCATCCATTTTAGATTCATTATAAAAATGAATCAGCTGTTCTTTCTAAAGAGCTTTAGTGCTTTGACTTTGCCTCTTTTAATTGCCTTAATATAATATAATCCTATAAACTAGAGATTTTCCCATTTTTACAAGGAAACCAGAGATGAGAAAAGTAAATAGAAAGCCACCCAGGTAGTGAACAGGTGAGCTATGACACGAATCCGGGTCTTCTTTATGAACACTCCAGTTTAATTTTAAAACAGGAAGATGTTGAGACCATGTAGATCACACCTCAGTCCATTTTACAGATCAGAAAATCAAGGCTCTAAGATAGAAAAATAATTTGTCCAGAGTTGCACAGCAAGTTAGAGGCAAAGCTGATACTAGACACCAGGGCTCTATTCCAAGCCTGCTACTTGTGTCTTCATAGTAATGTGTATGCTCCGTATAGGAGAAATGAAAAGGTGAGGCAAAAAGGAGGGAATACGGGGATGGGGGAGAAGGAGAGAGGGAGAGAGAAAAGAGTAGACTCACATAGGAAGATGGAGATCAAGAGCAGGCATCAAGGAGTGGTCTGCATCGAATACCAGGACTCTCCACTTTTAGAACTAATCTCTACCTGGCAGGAGAGGCAGAAATAACCAGAAAGAGACCGAATCTGCAATGTATTTGTCCCTGCTTTCCTTCCACCTCAGTGATCACAGTAGACATAGGTGACAGTAGTGAAGATATCCCCCCGTGACACCCCCACAGCCATATGGCACCACGGTCACCATCCCCAGCAGCCCTCTCGAGCAAGATTTGGCTTCCCTTGCTCCAGCCTGCATCGCTGGATGTCAGAACTTGGCTGATGTGGTTTCTCAGGAGACTGCAGTGGAATTCACTCCCGCAGAGGCGTCTTCTTGACATTTTGACATTTGCTCAGAGGAAGGCAAAGGCTGGCCAAAGGCCCAATCATCAAGCCCATCAGAATCAAACTATATTTTCTGGGCAGCTGTCGATAGAGTGTGCATGAGATTATTATTGTTTGCCAACGCTCTATTGATCTTGGCTTTGTGAAGCTCAAAGTCTGTTTACAGCCACCTATAAAAATGAACGGCTACTTCTTTTACTGAAGGTTAACATGGTGTGTTTATTTAATTGAATGGATATGGCTTTGTGTTTTTCAAATGTCATTGTTAGTAAATTTTCAAGGGAATCTCAGTGACTAGTGTGTAGGGATTGAGGACAGGAGGTTGGCTGGTTGCGGTGGGCGATGGTCAGCTGGGTTTGGGAGTTGCTGGAGGCATCAGATGTAAGACAGAAAGATAATGGAATAACTTTCTTATCCTTAGAGGTGCTATAAAAAATCCTTACTCAATATTAGTGTTGTTTTTTACAGTTGTCAGCTGATGGTAAGAACTCTCCCCTGGGTGTTTTATTCTTTCACCTACCTCTATTTTTGTTTGTTCTTTTGGATTTCCCCAAAAGTGTTTAAAGGTGACACTGAATATTTTAGTTATTGTGCATTTTGGAGTTGGAAGTTTTCTATCATCTGATCTCCCCCCCCCCCACTTTCGTACAAGATTTGACAGAAATGGCTAGAATTAGGAGTCCTGTCAGATAGAAGCAGATCCTGGCAATGCCAGTGACCTGGTTTTGGAGAGACGTGTTTCAGCAGGCTGGAGGGAGCTGCAGACAGCTCCCACCAAAGCAACTAGAAGAACCATAAACAGTCTCAGCCACCGTGAAACTCTATTAGGTTTTCCAGGATGCTAGATGAAAAGCAGAAGCCAGCCAGCCAGTGGACTGTTTCAAATAGAAATATCAGAATAATTCACTAGGATTTTTTTTTAAACTTTCCTCAGGAAAGTTTGCCCTTTTATGAGGTCAACTTTAGCAATTTCCATGTTAAGTTTTACCCTATCCATTCTGTCTCAGTCTCCTCAGCAGGAAAGCAAACAAAACCTAACCGTTATTATTACATCCATATGTATCTTTGGTGATTTAAAACAACAACAATGGAGAAAAAGCAACAGCTGAAGTCTCAATGCAGCCAGTTTCTATCCAAAGAATTGCTAAGCTCCTCTGAGGGCCGACCACTGCCCTAGGTGCCAGGGCTAGAATGAAAAGTGAGATAAGGCTCTGGACTGAAAGATACCATGACTGTGTGTGTGTGTGTGTGTGTGTGTGTGTGTGTGTGTGTGTGTGTGTTGACAGGGTGGAGGTCTATGAAAATACTTAACAACTTGAGAAGTATTACTGAAACTGGAGAGCGAGGTTCTTGTCTCACGGAATCGAAGAATGAATCTCGTGCACAAAGGAGAATGAGTAGAGCGATAGAGTTTTATAAAGCAAGGATACAGAAAAGGCTCTCAGGAGTGAGCAGGGGCCTGACAGGGTTGCCACTGAGGGTTTTTCGGGCTGGTCTTTTCTTGAAAGCTTGACCAGGAAGCTCATGGCCTTGAGATTCTTGTGCTGTCTGGGTCTGAGCACAAGGACAATTCATAACACCCTTAATGGCTTACTTCTTTGAGGTCTGGTCATTTTCTGTGATTACATTGTAGCCACCAAAGAAAAATACTCCCTAATATCGAGAGCCAGGTGGTCTGGTCTATTTTCTTATCTCTTGTTTACTCTGTCTTAGTGCTTCTGCCTATAAGGAATAGTTTCAGAGCCCCGCCAGGGGTCCCCTATCTCTGTCTGCCTAGACCTTAACCCTTTCCTTATTCACTATGATAGATGTACGTGCTCTAAGACTGGAAATGCCCTGAGTCTGACTGGAGGCATTGCTTTGATCTGCTAGTGGGATATATCCTTGTCTCCCCAGTCTCTTTCACCTCTATATTTAGTCCCGATTACAGTCTGATTTCAAATAATCAGCCCATTTTCTGAATTTTTGATTCTGATCCTTCTGGAACCCAACAGAAAATGTAAAGTTGTCAAGTGCTTTGAAGAACACAACTTCTAAAATCTATTTGGGTAACTCAGGTGTTTCTTTAGTTTAAAGATACACACAAAATCAACATGGGCACAAGGGTTAGAAATGTCCCCTTTTCTCTAGGTGGTGCAAAATATTGGAAAGGAGAAGTAAGCAAGACAGGATTAGAATCACAAGATAAATTTCCTTACCTTCCAAGATGTGATTTCAATACCTGCAAATCTTCTTAGTTCTGAATTTGAAACAGATCTAGAAGAATCCTGTGTTAAAAGAAACACAGTGGGGATTCACAAGGATGGGGGAATAGGAGTGGGCAGATGTGTTCTTGAAGAAAAGCCCTCTGAATGCGGAACATTCTCTTTTGTCAATTAATTTTACTTTTTATAGATGGTTAGACTATTAATCAAGGTCTTATGAGAAAAGTGGGTTTGAGTGGTCTCTAGGAAGACGTTCCTGATAGTAAATTAAATTAGACTGTGCATTGCGGAGCCCCCACCAGCTGTATTCCCTATGGTGAGCTTCTCTAATATCTGATGCAGCCTAGTTAGAGGTGACACAAAATCACAGAATTTGATCTTTTTTTCCCTTCAAAGTTAGGCAAACAGAAATGAGCTTTTTTGGTATATCTAAGATGACAGATGCTGTTTTTTAAGAATTTGATTTGGGAAAGGTAAGGTCCAGGGAAATGGATTTGATCCCTCTAAAGATAAGGGGACCTCCTTTTCCTATTTAACAATAGGGTTCCTTTGTCTGTATCGTAATATCCGAGAAAGCGACAGTATGGAATCATGATTTTGAGTGCTGCCTCTGGAGTGTGATTTTTCTGGGTTTGAATCCTTTGCTTGATGATTTTGGCAAAATTAGGTAACCTGTTTAAGGATTAATTTCCTCATTCTATAAAATGTGAGCAACAAGAGTTTCTTATAAGAACCACATAAAGGTAAAATAGAAACCTACCGAGCATGGTGCCCAGCATATGATGCAATTCCATAAATATTAACTATTATTACAAAATGGAATATTTTAATAGGTATTACCCCGGAAATTCCTAGGCATGAGGTTGTCATGATGCACGAGTTATATGGGTCACAAACTAACACCCTAAGCTCTGTGCAGGTACATGGACTAGAGCTCACTAGAGCTTCCAGTCATTGACTTGGAAATTGATGAGTGCAGATCCATCATTCCCTCTTAAAGAAATAACCAGAAAACACTTACCCTATTTATAGTGCAAAAATTGAGTGTTTTTCTTTAGAAGGACAATTACTTCTTCATCCAAGAGTTCAATGCTACATAAGAAAAACTGTCTTGTGCCCAATATCCTTGGGGAGAGAAAGATATATTTAAAAATCTTTATATTAGAATTAAGGCTCTCATGCATGTAGCTTGTCTATAGGTTCTTCATTTCTGCATCACTGTTATCTTGTCAGAAATAAGAGTAACTATTTCGATATTTAAATTTTCCCACTCAGGATGTAGATTTTTGCTGTTGTTATTGTTGTTGTATAAGTTGCATTATTTAATTTGATTTAAAAGATCCATCAGTGTGCACCAAAAATTTATTTTCAAAATTCTTCATCTAATACCTACAAAATAAGCCCTAATCTGGTTTTCTGTGAAATTGACCTCAGCAGTATTGATAGTACAGAGGAAGAAAAATTCCACATTTCTATATCTGTGTTGACATTTAAGACTGCATATATAAAGCTTCCATACATGGTGAAGACAGGCTGTATCTTGCTGGCGAGAATTTCACTGTTCAGGCGTCTATGTTGAAGCTCCTGAAACGTGTTGGGTGCTAGAGGTGAGGCTTTCATTGTGTCAGAGTTGACTTCCCACTCTTTGAGGAGAGATTCACTTGCCTGAAAAATTAGCAGGTTTATCTGTGTGAACTCCAGTTGCACACTGGATTATTGCTTCTGGGTGTCCCATGTGACCAGCCTAGACTCAAGGTAAAAGGTACCAACCCTGAGAAGTTCCTCAATCTGAAAGGAGAATAGTATAGAGAATTATTTTTCCTCTCCCATCCCACTTTCTAACAAATTTAAGTTTGTATTAATAGCTTTAATATTGTAAAGTATGTTAAAGATTTGCTTTTCTATTCTCAGAAGCACAGTTTTCCTGATAAGATTGAAAGTTCTATACTACGAGCCTTTGACCCAAGAGTATAAATTTAAAGATCATGAGGTCTTTCTGTCATAGTTTTGAATGTCAGTCTGCTTTGTCCTGCAGGTTTCTGAGTCCTCTGCATTTGGCACATCTTACTGAGATGCAGAGACACACAATTCCGGTGACTAGGTTTCCAAACTACAGTGTATAGAAAAATATGTGGTTGGAAGTTAAGAAGACTGTCAAAATATCTGTTCCATAGATGCCTGAATAGTTCTCCTTTGGCCATTCACTTTCATCTTAAAGTTCAGTCGTATATTTCTTGTTACCTTTTGGTTTTCCTCTGATACCTAATAATGCAATCTCCACAATGTAGTGCTATGTTCCAAATTTATAGTGCAGTAAATGAAAGAGGTTGGATCAATTGTCCTTCATAATTCAAAGCAAAGAAAGTCAAAGGGAAGAAATGCTGATGTTTTTTGGAATGCCAGGTATTCTTTAAGTGAAACATTTTGAAGAATTTCCAGTTTTTCTTCTAAGGAAAATTCAGCTTTTATTCTTCCTGTAATGGAATTGACCATTACAGAGTTTGGAAATCCTAAAAGGAAAGAGGAAGAATGTTGGGGCAGCCTGGTTGTTTGGAAATTGGGCTCAAACCACAAGGATAGCTATCCTCTCAGATCACAGCTCTTGAAGGTAGAAACATAAGTAGCTCTTTAGGGAATTTACTGTGAAAGATGGTGTTCCTTTCGTCCCTCTATCTACTATCATTCTCCACCAGAGTGCATGGATAGGTCTTCATAATAACTCCAAGATCACACTAATGTAAAAAGCAAATACAGACATAAGTAGCAATGGGACACAAAAATCTCTATTAGTTGTCCTCCAGATTTTAAAAAAAAAGCACTTCTGGGAAATGTCCATTTTCTAATTTTATAATATCTAATACATGTCGAATTATGGCACTATGAACTGAAGGAGGGATATGAATAACCAGTGTGAAGACCTTTTTAATATATGGCAACATTTCACACAGGTGACTTTGGTCCATTTGGATGCTTACTGTTTTTTATTCATTATGTCTGATCTACCATAGATCTAGCTGAAACTTTGTTCAGTGCAGCATAGTTCCTGCTTATCTGGAAGCCTTCAAACTAAGTGGAAGTATAATTATCACATTCGAGATGACTCCTTTGTAGAAAAAGCAAAGAATCTAGAATCCAGTTTTTCAGAATGCAGAGCTTGAGGTCATCAGGAGCACCTAGAGAGCTTGAGGAAATTTCAGATGTCTTGTCTTCACCCCACACCTACTGAAGTAGGATCGCTGAGGAATGGCACCCAGGAATCTGCATTTTACACCTTCTCTAATCAATCTGTATGCATGCCGGAGGTTAAGTATCACTGTTGGCTTGCCTGTAACATGTAGTGCTAATCAAACATGACTCACTTCCTGGCCAGACTTGTAGATGGCAATACCTAGAAGCAATAACATTTTCTGAAACAAAGCAAGTGACATATGAGATACTGTGAAATCTCTGGCACTGGCTGTCTAGTATCCACATGTGCCCCACTTAGCTCTAGATGAGAAAATAAAGAATGGGGATTCAGCCCAGTGGCAGCCATGAGCACAGGTGCACAATTTGGAAAAATGAGATCAGTTCTACAAAAAAAATCAAGGTAAAGTCAAAGGAGTTTAATAAAAATGTAAATCCCCTTACAATTGGCCCCATGTTTTCCATTTCCTAATGAGCACCTGTCATCTGGTGAATAATGACCAGGCCTCCGAGAGTGAGTCAGGCAAGCAAAAAGGCCCATGGCCGGAGACCCTGTTAGGCATTTTATAATGAACAATCCATCCAACAAATAAAAACTTGTGTCAGTGATGCAGGTATAATAGCGTAATCTCTTCGTGAGAAACAATATGCAAATGAATCATAAAGCAAGAAGAGGCAGAACTTTTCACTGCTGCCTTGGGCGGTGTTTCCTGGAAACAGATTCTTGAGATGGAGATTGCGTGCAGGAGGCTTCTTGGGGAGTGAGCTGAGAAGCAGGTCATCAATGGGAGTGAGGGAAGTAGGCCTGAGTAGAGGGAAAATTGGGACTGATGCAGGTGCAACTAAAGCCTCAGTCAGTGTCAGGGCCAACACTAGAGTTGGTTGGTCCTTCTGAGATGTCCCAAATTGAGCAAAGGGAGCTGAATCTCTGTATGCCACCCCCCCCACACACACACCCTCACGTCACCATCCAGTCACTGCACAAGGCAATCTCTTTGCCTGAGGACATTCCCAGAGAGGGATTGAATGTGAGCTGTCAGCAGTTAGCATTCCCAACAGCTGGGGGAATGAGTACTCCAGTCTTGAAGGAAGACTCCAGAAGCACATCCACTACAACTCTGTCTGGTTCAAGGCCAAAAATTATGGAGCTGAGAGCTACAACAGGCTTCTGATCTTCCACAGTCTGCTGAATGCCCCTGACAGTCCACTGAAGTGATAATGTTAAGGAAGGAAATGATTAGAAGTAATTTGCTGAGGGACCGGGTTTGCATTTTGAGCTGTCAGCAAGTAATGAAGCAAGAATGTCAATCGACAGGTGAATCAAAGTTGGGGCAGAAGGTAGGGAGTAGGAAATTTGCTCCAAAAAGAACAATTGCTTTAATTGAAGCTTGTGATGAGATAAGTAGAGAAAGTTTGCAGCAGCCAGAGATTGCTAAGAAGGAAAAAAGGCTTTGTGGCTGGTGCATTGGGACGTAAGAGGTTTTGTGGGACAGAATCTCTCTTGAAAGATCAACTCAGGATCAAAGCCACTTTCCAATAAACCCTTTAAATAAAGGATTCCCTATTTTTATATTAGCCCTAGCAAGGATACTGCTTCCCTCCCTTAATTATTGATTATCATATGTATAGTCCACTAAGAGGTAAATCTATTTAATTGTCTCATTAAAAAGGAAAAGCAGCTATCCTTGATAGAAGCAATAGGCCATGGATTTTCCTGCCCAGTGCAGGGAGCTCTGCTCAGAATGACCTCTGCCCACTGCCTTTGGTGTCTAAAGTAACCTATGGCATCACAGAAGTGCTGCTTGGCTGCTTGAGGGGGGTGGGGAGACACTGCTCCGAAAGGTGTCTCTAACCAGGTCAAGTAATTGAGATTATAGGCACATAGGAAGTGAAAGGTCTTTTATAATAAAAGGCCATTTCTGTGAGTGTGTTCAAAACTGATAAAAAGTAGCTTCTGTCTTTGGTGTCTTCTGTCTTTTCTTCTTTGACAGTTCCCTCTGTGTGTGTGTGTGTGTGTGTGTGTGTGTGTGTGTGTGTGTAGAAGACTTTTTTTTTCCCTTTCTGGTATTTGAATGAATCCCCGTCTCACTTCAGCAGTCCACAGTGACACGCTGAAAGGTGTCACAGAACTATAGCATTACTGTGTAGGGCTCCAAGGATATATTTTCTAATTATACTCACGCCTGAGCTGTTTGCAGATATGTCAAGCTATGTACCTAGCTGCACACCACCAGCTCATTTCTGTTTCAGGAGTGATCATCTCTCCTCCTTCTCCTCTCCTTTCCCCCATCTTGAAAAGCTCGATACCCTGAGTGGCCAATAACTTCTAATATACAGTTCATACGTAAAAGTGATGTTGATCCCCTAGGAAAAGACACACATATGTTTGTTTTATGGCACAAAGCAGAATCTTAGAGAAATCTTAGAGAAAAAGAAAATTGAAAGACAGTTTGGTTAGAAACACTCTTTTTCACAACAGTTAGGATAACAGTAACCACAGTGTTCATTGTTACTATTCACTAATCAGATTAAATTTTCTTTTTTTTTTTTTTTTAAAGATTTTATTTATTTATTTGAGAGAGAGAGAGAAAGTGAGAGCATGAAAGAAGCAAAGGTCAGAGAGAGAAGCAGACTCTCCATGGAGCTGGGAGCCCGATGTGGGACTTGATCCCAGGACTCCAGGATCATGAGCTGGGCCTAAGGCAGTTCTTAACCAACTGAGCCACCCAGGCGCCCCTAAATTTTCTTGAGTCTACTCCCTAAATATTTTAAAATTTATCCTCTGCTTTCTGTGCAGAAACTGCCTCGCCTAATGTGTGTTATCGACTTCCCAGGTTATATTTCAGTACCTTTTAATCCTCCTGTGGCCTTTCCTTGGACCCCTTTTGTCCGTCTTACACACAGTTGCTGAATCAAACTTCCTGAATTGCCACCCTGATTGCATCTTCCCCTGTGTTAAATCTTCCAGTGTTTCTCATCTCCATTAGAAAATAAGCTTTTATTTTGTAAAATATCAAAAGCCCTTCAGAATCTGTCTCGAGGCTACCCATGTTGGTCTTATCACTTGCCTGTCCATCCCACCTTCTTGCCTTTCTGACTCCCAGGAATTTGGAGTGGCTTATATGTTCCTCCGATTCACCAAAGTGTTTTCCACCTCAGTGATTTTGTCCATGTGCTTCCCACTGTCTGGAACGATCTTCTAGATGAATTGTGACACTTCAAGAAATTTCTTTGTCCCAACTTCAGAAACTACATTTTCATTGTGATGAATAGTATGAATAGCTCCCACAGTATTTCCCCAGGCTGTTTTACAAGTATAGAGGATTCACTTGTTAATCCTGAAATGTGCTTTCTAAAACAAAGCTTCATCTGAAAACCCATTCAAGCTCTAGTTTAAATACCTAGACATTCTCAGAAATTGAATTTGCATTGTCTTCGCCATGGTGTCTTCTCAGGTAACCAGTGTGGTCGTGTCGGATTAATGCAACGTCATGTTTTTATGATCCCAACAATCTCTAAGACAATAGGAAAGGAACAATTACTGAAAGAAACAGAGCAGGAGACTCTCTTCAGAAAATAGAACTGGGAGTGGCTGCCAAATCACACAAATAATCCTGAAGTAAGGAACCTATAAACTTCAGGATTGATTTGAACATGTGGGGCTTTTGCTGGTAGCTAAGAGAAATGGGAAGTCCCCTGAACTGGAAGTTTGGAGACTTGGGTCCTCATCTAGGTCTGCTGCATACAATCTATGGGATCCTTAGGGAAGTCATTTGACCTTGTTTGATGGCGCTGTCCTGAGATGTAAAATAAAATTTTAGATTTAAATATTCCCCATTCTTTCTAACATTTTTAATTAAATATCTACCTATCTGTATCAGATAATGTTGGTACCCTGCCCCTATCCCTTTGGATCTCGTCTGTCATCTTTGTAGCTCCTCTAGCGTCCACATACTTTCTCTTGCAATAACTAGTATGGTTTTCACTGTTAGGAATATTGTGCTCAGTCAACTGCTATCTTGCCTCTGGTTGGAAAAACTCTCAGTTGTAGGCCAGATTTCTTGCACGATTAGGCTACAGCTTCCTCTCTGGAAGTTCACTTGAGACTGTGCTCTCGTTTGGCTTCTTCTATCCCTGCCTTGCCTCCCCCAACCGCCATCCCCTTTCCCCACTGGTTACCTTGGGAGTGCTTCCTTATTAAATCCTTTGCACATGGATCATTGTCTCAGGTCTTTGGACTTTACCTAAGGTGTGATCTATCCATCTGTCTATCTGTCTACCTTTTTTGAGTCTATTAGTGAACATTTGATTGGAGTTTGTGTGAGGCTTTCTGATTAGGGTTAAGAGAGGAAGAATGTGCTTTGCCTACTGAATTGTGTGTGATAAAGTGTTTGATAAAGATGACTTCAGAAGTGGTTCCAGTTAAAGAAATAACTACTAAGAAGGCTCTCTTTATTAATGTATGGATTTTCTATCACTGATGTTTGTCTCCCTATGAATAGTTTGGACTAGATTTTTTCAAGTAAGCATTTTATAACATCTGTTACTGTTTCTAGGAGTTTCATAAACAACTAGCTGGGTAGAGAAATAACAAGAGAGAGCTATGAGATTTCTACCAGTATCTTCTAGTTTTTACCTCAAAAGCTATTTTTTTTTTAATTTTTTAAATTTTTATTAACATATAATGTATTATTTGCCCCAGGGTACATGTCTGTGAATCGTTGGGCTTACACATTTCACAGCACTTAACAGCACATACCCTCCCCAATGTCCACAACCCAGCCACCCTATCCCTACCAACCCACACCCCCCCACCCCCCCGGCCACCCTTAGTTCGTTTCTTGAGTCTAGAAGTCTCTTATGGCTTGTCTCCCTCCCCATCCCTTCCTGTTTCATTTCTCTCCCCCACCCCTCCAAACTCCCGCCTTGCCTCTCAAATTCTTCGTATCAGAGAGATCATGTGATACTTGTCTTTCTCTGACTGACTTATTTCGCTTAGCATAATACCCTCC
>CM053609.1:102100618-102153131 GCA_028646535.1 Procyon lotor
GTATCACTTATCTCTCGAATCCTCCTCTCGTGGTCCAGTAGTTGTTTATCTCTCTTTTTCTCAGCTTCTTTATTCTCTGTCATTTGGTCTTCTATATTGCTGATTCTTTCTTCTGTCTCATTTATTCTAGCAGTGAGAGACTCCATTTTTAATTGTACCTCGTTAACGGCTTTTTTAACTTCGACTTGGTTAGATTTTATTTCTTTTATTTCTCCAGAAAGGGATTTTATTTCTCCCAAAAGAGATTCTCTAATATCTCCTATGCTTTTCTCGAGCCCTGCTATCATCTTGATAACTGTCATTTTGAACTCTATTTCCGACATATTACTAACGTCCACATTGACTAGGTCTCTCGCCATCGGTACTGTCTTTTCTTTTTTTGTGGTGAGTTTTTCTGCCTCGTCATTTTGTCAAGGTAGGAGTAGATGGGTGAGGGAGAAAGATTCTCTGGAGTTCCGCAGTTGTCACTGATTGATTAACTAGGTCTTGGCTGGATATTCTCGCTGATCTTCTGGGGGAGGGGCCCGTTGCCGTGGTTCTCGAATGTCTTTGCCGGAGGCGGAATTGCACCGCCCTTGCCAGGGGATGGGCCAAACACTTTGCTCAGGTTCGCTCTCGGAGTCTTTGTTCCCTGAGTGCTTTCCCTACCGCCCTGGAGGCCGGGAATGAAAATGGCGGCCTCCCAGTCTCCGGCCCAGAGGAGCCGAGGGCTGGGCGCCGCGATTCCTCCCCAGGCCCTTAGAGGAGAGCCATTATCATTCCCATCTCCCTTGCCCGAGGTCCGGGCTCTGTGCTCAGCTGGCCCGTGGCAGAGCACCTCTATCTGTGGTGCGCAGCCCCATCTGGAGTCCCCAAACCAGCAGATTCCTGCTGCGCGCTCTCGCACCGCTCCTCCCAGGGGAGGAAGGAGGGGGTGTCCCAGGAGCTACCTCCCGTGGGGTCCCCGCTTGAAGTACGGCAGCCCTATGTGGACTATATGTCTCAGTTCCTATGAGAACGCCTATGCAGCGTTGCGCGGCTCCTTCTCTGCCGCCGGCTTCTCCGCCCCGATACCTGGGAGCTCTGCCCCACTCGGGCTTCTCTGGTCCCTCGGTGACCCCATGGGTCCTGAAACCACACTGTTCCCGCGGGGGCTGAACCCCCGGTTAGCCTCCGGAGCAATGTCCCTCAGCGGAGCGGACTAGAAGTTCTGGATTTTGTGCTCCGCGGCTCTGCGGCTGCTGGGAGCCGGCCCCTCCCCCTGGGGTCTCTCTTCCTGTCGCTTTAAATTCACTTAAATTCACTTTAAATTCACTCCTACCTTTCTGAAAGTGGTCGATTTTCTGCTCCTAGAATTGTTGTTCTTTTTTTTTTTTTTTTTTTAGAATTGTTGTTCTTATTCTCTTCTCTCTCCTGTTTTGTTTGCCGGCTTTTAGAGTGATTTCCTCCTCTTTAGCTGGACTTCTGATTCCCAGGGCTCTCTGCCTCTTACACCTCCGCCATCTTGCCCACATTCCTCGCAAAAGCTATTTTTTAAAAAAATTATTTCTAATTAAATCTCAATGGAATGTGAAACAAGACCTGGAATTTGAGCCAAGAATACCTGAAAGAGCATTTCTGGAAAAGACTTTGCTGGTGCCATCTGTGTATGTGTAGAGAGAAGCAAAATGTATAAGATAATGAATATGGGTATAATTGAGCCTCAAAGTGGAAGCCCAGTGCTTTACTTTATAGTGCCCAGCCGATCACGCAGAAGTGCAGTTTGGGGCAAGTTGATACCTGTTGTAGGCTAAGCCTTATGCACACAGTTTCTACCCTGATGTTTGGCATGAGTCATATACAATACATTGAAACAAGGCATTGAAATAAATAGAATGGCATTTCCCATTCGCTTTCATGCTGTTATTTTGTCTGCAAGATGCATTCTGGCTCCTTTTGTGAATCCTCAGATTTGATTGTACAAGCTGCTGAGAAATGCAACACCTTTATGCCACCCACAAAAGAGTTTTTTGTAATGTCTGTTGTATATAGAAAGTATGTGGGTGTGCGTGTATATGTACGTGTGATGGAATAGTTCATTTGACATTGTACTTGCAATACAAACCTTGCTTATCATCAATTATGTGACCGCTCTATTCACATAATTACATTATGAGGTGTTTTGGGGGTTTTTTTTTGTTTTTTTTTTTTACATTATGAGTTTTAAGTAGAAATTAAATATCAACGGTTTAATGTAGAATTAGTAAAATGAATATATATAAACTTCCTTGCCCTGAGCATTAAAAATGGAAAATAGCATTATTCCCTTCTCAATGGCCAACTGAAGCACCATGCAGTTACAGATCTGATGAATTGCATCCCAGTGACATTGCTCTAGGACCAGAGATGAAACGTTTTTGTCTGTTTGTTTGTGTTGAGCTAAGTATTATTTTCAGAAAATCAAGACCAAAACCCTTGTTTAGCTTTCTAGCTTATAGTCTCTAGAGACACTACCAGCCAGGTATCATTTGTATGTTTTATATAAAGAAAAAAAATCTGTGAGAATGATTTCCTCATTCTATCTACTCATGTGAAAAATTTTAAGTTACTTCCTCATTCTGTCCATTCATGTGAAATTTTTTATGTTCACTTCTATGTATTTTTCTACTTTGTTTTACTTTTCTTAAAATGAGTTTAAATATTATAAAAAATTTAACATATATGCAAATAGATATAACACAGTAATCTATATATCATCAATAATAATAATCAGTAATCAATATGAAACACCAAAAGGTTAACTTTCTAAGTCCATTCAGTCTTTGTAAGCTCTCTTGCTAGTTCAGCAATGATATATGCTCTTTTTATAAGGTGAGATAGTAGAGTAGTATAAATTGTACAAAGCAAGTGTTGAGTACTGGAAAGTTCACCATTCCTCAGAGACATGGGCTATGCATTTACTGCTTAAAGCAAACCTTTCAAAAAATATTGTTTAGGCACCAGCCTAGCAAAGGAGTAAGGGTCATTGGGGGAGAAATTAATGGTTTTAGCTTTGTCCTTTTTGAAATTTAGAGTCTGAATGGTGAAGTAAAATTCACACAAGGAAGCCATTTGGTATTATGATTAAGAACCTGAGGATTAAATTTAGGCAGAAATTTATATGAATTCTAGTTTGGCCTCTTTTTAGCTGTATGACTATGAAAGCCACTTACAAGTTTTATGGCTCACTTTCCTCATCTTTAAGATACATATGCTAATATCTACCTCATGATGTTGTTATTGTTTTTGTAATGGTTGATATCAAGATGTGTAAAAGGCATGCCTGGCAAGTAATGTATGTTCCTTAACTAGTAGTTATTGTTTTATTGATATTACTTATTCAAATGAAATGATTAGTTCTTTCTACCTTCTACACTTACCATACCATATTTGTAATTTGTATGTTTACAGCATTCTTCCTGTTGAGTTGAGTAGCCCCTAGATGTTTTTAGAGCAGTGGTGTCCAAATTTCATAAATCTCTATAACCCCAGATTTTAACCCAATGGTGAATGCATAAAAAAGTCTTAATAAATATTTGTTATAATTTTAATTGTTCCAAAACAAAGATTCAGATTTTATAAACAGCTACTTTCAAAGATTTTTTCCCCCAGAAATCAGTGTGAATACTAGGAGTATGAATTATTAATATTTACAGTAATATGTATATTAGGCAAATTTGGCACCATATGGCATCCTGACTTAGTTGGCTCTAATTTTTTATTAATAGGTCTATGGGGCTCTGGGATAATGGGTTGCTGGATCCATATGCTTATTTAGGAGACAGTTTAGTGTATGGTGACCTTGCAATAGGATCAAGTAGCATTAAAAAAAAATGAACTGAAGTGGAAGAAATCCTTAGGTTAACACAACAAATCTGATAATTGATCAATGTGGCAAAGACAGTTCTGTTCCAAAAATAATCAACAATACGATCAGCCTGGATTAATGTTGTTATGGATTATAGGTTTAAAATTTTTCCTTATTAGGAAAATCACCTTTTAAGTGATCTTATGGGGTTTTGAACAAACAGCAAAGCTCTTTTTTAGAAACCCCACACTTTAGAAGCTAGCAAAGAGAAATGGATCTCTCTGTAATAGTTTCTTGGTCTGGGCTTCCATTTTCAGTTCCAAAAATCCTAAGGGAAATAAACAGCTATCCAAATGAAATTCTGAAAGGATATCCCTGCACTAATAGCTAATCTTCGGAGGGCATCACAGCAAAGCATATGGATAGTGAGTGTGAATATTGAAGAAAGAGGTGTAGAAATCTTTAGTCAGACAATGCTTAGAATGACCTGTTAAATACTGCTTGAGACAGTACAATGTTTAAGGCAAACTGACTTCTTCCTCCTCTAAATCCAGTATATGTGTTTTATCAACCCCTGATTTATTAGTCCATTTGCTATTCTTCTGTCTTGTTTTCCCTCACATCCTTTCCTCATTCCCTCTTCTAGGTGAGTGTAATCAGCATCAGAGCTGGGGCCATAGAAGGCATGTGGTCAAGACCATGGCAATGAGGAAGACAGGAAATTGTAGATTCCCCATTAATTATGTTTTCCACCAACTTAAGGATTCTCTGTATAACAACTAGAAATAAGGAAAAGATAGCAACAATAACGCTAATGATAATACAATAACCAATACTTACAGAGCACTCATGAGGATCTAATCATTCGCTGATTGCTTAGATTATCCCCTCCAGTCTTCTTAACAGCCTTGCTTTAATTTGGAGACACAGAACTAAGCTAAGATTCTTTAAGTTATGTTCATGAGGACTTTGTGGATATGATTTATCAGAAAATTCTTTCACTAGGGCTCATAATAATAATGAATCCACTAAACTGGATGCCAAAACTATCAAGTGGCTATTTTGGATTCCTCTAGGAGCTACCAGACTACTTATAGGGAATAGGGGTGGGGTGTGGGGATGTGGGGGTAGTTTTGCTATAACCTTGATTATTCAGAGAAAATAGGGTTGCTGCTACACAGCAAAAACAGAAAATGTTTGGCATCTGGTAAGGATACTCACCAAATATTATAGGTACTGGAAGACATGTGGATAAATCATGATTCTTTTTTTGTTTTATTCATGAAAAGCGGACACTTGAGATTTTATACCCAACTTTAACTAAAAGAAAAGGCACAAATTTTAGAATCTATACACAAAACCTGATTTACTAATTTTTTTTGGGGGGGGGGTCTGGTTATTTTAGTGTCTTGTAATACAAACTTGCCTTTTAGCTTTATCACTTTATCTTCTGGTTGATTATTGTAAGCGAGCAGGGATGCCCTAGACCTTCAGCTACTTCATGTATTTGGTATCAGCAAGCTTGCTCTGAAAGGTCTGAATCCCTGCACTGCACTTTCCAGCAAAGTTTAGTGCTTAGGGCAATTCTCCCACTGGGGAGAGAAATGAGCAGGTGAGGCCAAAAGCAGCATCTGTGACTTGCTAGGATGTCTGGCATTGTGTGCATAATTTCCACTTCAAAGAGCTCAGAGACAGCTTGGTGATAGTCACTTCACTGCAGCTTGGGCTTGTCAACTAGTCCAAGTTATCTTTGGTACTACTACAGTTGGTGAAAATTCACGTGCACTCTCATGATGTCAGAGTAATAAAGACCCTCAGAGTCCCTATGGTTTCATTTCCTCATTGTACAAATGAAGAAATTATGAAATTCCTGTGTACAGCTTCTTCATTCTACAGTAGTCATAGAGCTCCTCTTATATACCAGAAGAAGGATGAAAAGATATATAAAATCATTCAGGGTTGTTCATTAGAAAGGCTAACTCCCACCCCCCAAATATGGTTTTTTTTTTCCTGTATGTCCAGCACCTGTTTTAAGTTTGCTCTATACTAAGTGTAAATAGATACTTGTTGTTAGAGGAACACTAGGTTTTTAACTACAATTATAATTAATGTTAGCCAAATGGCCAAATTAATGGGTGGAAAGCTTTACAGAGAGACAATCCTGTGCTACATCTCGTGGATGAGTGGAGGTTGGCAAATGAGTAACCTCAAAAAAAAATTAAGGAAATCAACCAATGTTATAGTCCAGCCAACAGCAAAGACAGAACTGAAATAATTGTCTAGACCAGAAGTTTTCTGTTTGAACCAAGAGGCTTGCTTTCCAAAAGAAAATGTTCTAACGCATTTGAAATTGCTTAATAAAGAAGAATTTCCTCTTGGTGTACTGAATGAGAAATCTATCATGACAAGAAAAATCCTGAACTATTATTCTTTTTAAAATGCCAAGTTATTTTCAGTTCTAACATTAACTACTTCTCATTATGAAGTATATAATTGGATTAACAATCCTCCACTCATCCTAGTTCATCCTATTGACCTCCAGCACGTTTATTCCTTAGAATTTTCTTCCATTGGCCTTGGAGAAGTAAAAACGATCAGCATAAATGGAAATAGAGTGTTTTATGTAATAGTCACCTTGATAACCCTGGTATCTGACCATCAGGGTACTGGGTATAGAAAGAAGTAGAAGAATAGGCATCATTCACCTAGGGGGTTAAGAGCTGCCTCAGCTCCTTGAGGTGCAGAGATGAAAATAAATCCTCTGTATTACTGAGGCATGTGAAATAGTTGGACCTGAATCAATATATTGCATTTACAATAGAGAGAAAGAAAAGTATTTTCATAGTTTATTTATCCAGCTCCTCTGAAAAATATCTGTGTGAACCACTGGGCTGAAAGTGTTGATTCCATTGAATTTGACTTTTTCAAGGCCATACCTTTGGAGAGAGTGTTGCCCCAAATAGTTATATCCAAGAAGTAATGTGTCTTCCATGCCTTTTGAGTGACCCACTTTTTGGCACACCATTGGGTAGATATAATAGTAAAAAAAATCTTGTGTTATAGAAACCACAAAATAATAAGGGTCCTGCTTCTGCTTTGGATTTGTCATGTCCCTCTCCCTGGATAAGTTCAATATGATTTTATGTATATTGATGAATTCCTCTAATAATATACAAAGCACAGAGAAGTCTGTATTATTCTTTCCATTTTAGAAATGGATTGTGTAAAGATTTACATATGATGGAGGTTGTGAAAATAAGCCTTGTATTATGTGTTCTAGATTTAACAGGAATATAAGTAGCATGAATATATGACAGTGATGCTATAAGCGATGGCATAAAGGGACTTTTGGGAATTTACCATCCTATTTTTCAGAACAGGTTTTCTTAGAGATACATTCATTTGTCCCCAAAATATTACTGTGCCTACTCTGGGCCAGGTATTGTTTGGGTCATTGAGGTTTTGGTGGTAAGCAAGACAGATGGACACCTATTCTTACGTATTTGCATTCTAGTCAGAAGAGAAAGAAAGGATGTTGTAAGTGATGGAGAGAAAATATTACTGGTTATAACTGAGGTAGAGAATGACCACCAGGAATAATGGGGGGAGGAATTACTATCTTTGGTTGTGTAGTCAAGAAAAATCTCTCAAGAGGTTACTCTTGACATGAGACTTGATTTATAAGAAGCTGTCACCCATGTAAAGATCTGGAGGAAGAGGAAAGAACAGATGCAAGAATCCCAAAAGCCATTTACCTGTTGGAAAAGGAGAAGCAATCCCAGTGTCTGCAGTATAGTGGACAAAGGAGAGTACGATGCCAGCTGAAGTAGGAGAGGACAGCAAAAGCCAGATTATGGAGGCCCTTTGGGACTATTTTAAGGAGTTTAATTTATTCTAAGGCAATGGAGTCCATTTAGAATTGTAAGCAGTAGGGACTGCTGGCCAATGTGTGATGGACAATAATCTGACCTTTGCCTTATTTTTAGGAACTAAGCCTCCATAAAAATCCATTTATTGATTCAACACTATTAAAGGAGACGTTTACTATGCACTTTGTACAATGTTTTAGGCTTCTAGCTATGAGTAAGACAAGTTTCTGCCTTTGTTGAGCTTACATTCTATGGGGGATTATAAAAGAGACAGGCAAACACTAATAAAGAACATAATAAAATACAAATGGATCAGATGATGAAGAGTGATGGAGTGGAATGATAGAAATTTTTCTGGGTTGGAGACCTCTAAGTTTTCAGTAACTAATTTTAATTTTGTCTTTTATTGTTGGGATGATTTTTTAACCTGATGGTAAAGGAAGACTTTTTTGGTTGTTTTTCTTGCTTTTATTTCTATCTGTTGCTTTTTATTCTATCATCCTCATATATAGTGTACAACCTTTTTCTGAATGTCTTTTCTCAAAAAAAACACTTTTCCTTCCCAAAGAGTAATCACTTTATCCTTTTGCTTTCTTTTATAGGGACCCCTTTCCCTAAACTTTTCCACGTTTATTCCATTCGTTCATCCCTTTCATTATTTCTGTTGTTGCTCTTTAGCCACATGAAAGCACAGAAATTTATCTTGGAAAACTCATGTGTGTTTCTGTCAGAATACAGCAGAGGAATTACTTTGTGATTCCTTTTTTTTACACTTTGTGATTCTTATAAGAGATCGACTACTCCTCCCTTTTTCCTTCTTCTCTCTCTTTTCCTTCCTCCCCTTACTCCCCTCCCTTCATACCTTTCTTCTTTCCTTACCCCCAAATACTGGGTAAATAGTTTATCATCTTTAAAATACTTGAAAGGCAGCTTATTCATAATGAACTCTTGTGTCTAAGTGTTTCTTTTCCTTTTAAGAAGCAGGGAGGCAGTAAAAAGACCTTTTGAAGATCCTTTTAAAGAAAGGTCTCTTCACTGTGGCAATCCCTTGCCTGTAAACTCTTTGGGTATCATTGCTACTTGAGGATTAAATTCCATTAAGAAAGAAAATCTTAGACATGGTCCAAATTAATAGTGAAGAATTGTTTTTGCCTGTCCACTAAGACTTGGCCAGACCATGTTTAGCTGGCTACCTCACCACCACTTTTTTCCCTTGGGATTTTCATGATAAGAAGAAAGGAGCTGCATTTGACTGCTATTTCAGTGATAGAATATTTTTAAGTGGATGATTTTATTAGTAGGATATTCCTAGAAGCTTACTGTACACTGAAAATATCTTTGAGCATATAGCCCTCAAGGGTGTTTCTGCCAAATGTGTTAAGGTATTTGTAGGGAAAATATGGCTTTATAGAATTTCCATGTTTTTCAAAATGGCTACTGATTTTCTCAATGAAGATATAGCAGCAAATTGCTGAAAAAAAAAAGCCTTTTTAAATGAGGAAAAATAAGATGATTAACTAGATGAATGTGTTTGTTCTATCAGAATCAAACATTTCTGTTTTCATATATTCTTCTTTTCTTAGAAAGTTTCCTTTGGGGGGCATACATAGGTGGCACAGCCCTTTAAGTATGTACCTTCGACTCAGGTCATGATCCTAGGTCCTAGATCCTAGGATTGAGCGCCATGTCTGCTCCCCAGTCAGCAGAGAGTCTGTCTGCTTCTCCCTCTGCCACTCCTCCTGCTCGTGCACGCTCTCGCTCTCTCTCACCCTCACTCCCAAATAAATAAATAACATATTAAAAATAAAAACAGAAACGTTCCTTTGGGAACCACCTAGAAATGACCTACAGACATCCCTGAAAAGTGACTATTCAGTCTCTGCTGGAACATATCTGAGGATGAATTTTTTATCTTATTTTTGGGGGTCTCATTCTGTCTTTGGATAGCTCTAGAAAATACTTCTACACACCATGACCTCTGACCTTGAGTCCAGGTATTTTTACTCAATCGTTCTTGGTTCTACCTTTCCAAGCATCATTGTCCTTCTATATGGGATATCCTGTGTATTCGAAGAAAGCTGCCCAGCTTCCAGGGTCTTCTGGCTAAATATCCTGAGCTCATTCAGTTGTTCTGCATTTGATAGCTGTTTGAGGCTGCTTTCCATACTGGTTACCTTCCTCTTAAGTCTGATTTTTTAGGATCCTACTTAAAAGGTTATGAACAGAGCTGCTTAAGTAAACTGTGCAGTCCTCTCGGAGTAGAATCTGAGCAGGACCTCTCTCATGAGTGGTACTTCTCGTGAGACCCTCTGTACTCTGCGGTCTCTTTACTTTGCCACCTTGTCTCTCATTTTCTCTTCTGTGCCTCCAGTCCAGCTAAACTGGTTCCCTAGTGCATCTCAAGCAAGCCAAGCACATTTGTGACTTCAGTCCTTGTCCTTGTCCCCCCTGCCTTGGACCTCCTTTCCTCAGACCTAGTGGCCTTCCTCCTGCTCTCAGATATCTATGGCCATCACCTCAGAGGGGCCTGCCCTGCATCTCATTTAGAATATCTCATTTAAAATAGCTCACCCTCGCCTGATGTGCCTACCCCTTTACGATGTTTTATCAGCACTTGAAACTCCCAGACCTTGCATTATACATGTATTTGTCAGGTGTTTTGTCTGTCATCATTATAATAATAGCATCTTTATTAAGGCAGGGACTTCATTAGGTTCACTGATGTCCTTCCAGCACCCAGAAGAGTACCTAGTATATAAGAGCTTAATAAATATGTGTTGGTATCAGCTAATTTACTTATCCACATGCAGATTATCTGTGGACTGAGGATACAGAATAAGATTCTTATTGCAGATTTCACAGTACATGTAGCCTTACTCTAAAGGATTCTCTGACTCACAGTGAACCCAAACAGCATTTGGGGCTTTCACATATTGAAGAGTGACCCGTGTGTGTGTGTGTGTGTGTGTGTGTGTGTGTGTGTGTGTGTGTGCATGCGTGTGACACCACACGTCAGTGGGAGACACTGTGTCTAAGCCGTCTAGATTATAGAACCTGCAAGATGACAGTAGTGTATGAAGTGAAGGAAAGTAAGCCAGCAAGACTGTTCACTGCACATGAATTTCCAAGGATACAGTTGTTCTTGAACAATCACAGTCCGTATATCAAAATAAGCGCTTTATTGAGTTGGGTAAAAGGAGTTGCTAGTGAGACTGTAAATTCTCTCTCAGAACAAATGATAACTGAGCCCAGGAGCCCTTTTGTCCTGGGGGGAGGGGGTATAAATTCCCCGAAAGTATCTGTCGCAGGGAATAGCTCTGCATTCATCATGTCCGCCTCCTGCATCATTCATGAATGTCATAAGAGTCTAAAGAATTGGCACTTCATAGCGAAGATGATTAAAGAGCCATTATACTTGTCGCTCCTGCTGCACACTGTGTTTAAAGAGATCCCATTCAGATTGCAGCATACCCCTTCCAAGCCCTTCTCGTTTCTCAACTCCTGAGGTCTAGGTGTTGGATTGAGGGAACATTGTGCATGGTCAGCCTCACTTACGTTGAGACTGAATGGATTTGTGGACTTGAGCACTGTTCCCCTATAATGCAAAACTTAGGATTTGGGGAAAATGCCATAAAGCTCAAAGGAGATCCTTTTCCAGGGAGTACAGAAATTCCAGCTTTAGCTTAGATGTTGTAGTGATTGAGCTGTAACTTTTTTCAGATATTTTCACTCCTCTTTGCCTTTACTTCCTTGTGGACTAAGAATAATGAATCAGAACAGGACTCCTTTATATATGATTTTTTATTTTATGTCCTCAGATATAAGGCTTCAGGTCATATGTACCCAATAAAGTATATACATGAAGAGTAAACACTGATGTAACAGAGTATAAGATATGTCTTCTTACTTCTGTTTCTCCTCTGCACCCACTTCTTGCCACATGTGCAGTTATTTCCATATTCCCTCCCTCCCTCCTTCTCTCTCTCTCTCTCTCTCTCTCACACACACACACACACACACACACTAAACCTGCCTCATAGTGATTCTTACAACCCAGACAGTATCTTTAAGTGTTGAAGTCTAAATGGATGAATTAAAATTGATCAATAAAGAATTTTTTAAACCACTTTTTAAAGCAGAAAGAATATAGGAAGAGTACTGGACTGGAGTCAGGAGAGAGTTCTTCTGTGGCTATGCAACTCCTCAGCTGTCACCTTGGACAAATTCTATAACTTTTTGGGGCCTCAGTATTTGCCCTTGTAAATGAGGACACTGAATGGTGGCTCTCAAGTTCTCCTCCCAGCTCTTATGCAACATGATTTTGTGTGTCCAGCAAGGGACTCAGCCATCATGGGAACACGGAGAAGCATATGACAATTCCATCACCTGCAGGGAACTTCCAATCTGATGATGGTCATGTCCATGCAGTCCCTAATCCCTGCTAGGCTACAAGCTTCAGCATTACAATGAGTGTTTGGTCTATAGATCATCTTTGTGAAATGAGGATTATTTGAAAAATAGTGGTGTGATTTATGGCTCTAGTTTTCACATAGTTAACACAAGGTATCTTTATACCCCTTTTGCTTGTAGTCTTCTCTCCAAAGGTTATGCCTTTGGGAAGAATATTCACTTTAAAGTAAAACTCTAGACACATGTTAAGGGGTCAAGTTGAATGGGTAAAGTAAGGAAATTGTATCGCCACTGGTTGTGATCCGTAAGAGAACATGCGTCCTCCCCCCTTACTAATGAAGTCATACCAGCCATGCCTCTGGGTCACTAGTTGCTTCAATGCAGGTGACACTTTGAGCTCGAATTTATCCCCTGGAAGGATCCTCTTCACTCCTCATTATCCAGACTTTCTCCGGAAGTGGGAGAACCAGATTGAAATGCCAGCCTTGGCACTTTACGTTCTGCTGTTCCAGCCATGTGAGTCTGATTTGTTCTTGTGGCTGGTTTAAGAGAGATTAAAAGGAGCAAAGCTGTCCTCTGAGTTTCTTGATCTGCACTGTGGCAGCTAGAGTCAGAGGAAATGGGGACGATGGGAAAGGGAATAAATCCTCAAGAGTGGTGTGTATGTGATCTCTGGGAAGCAGACCCAGTGTTCATACAGAGGCTTCAAATACTAGGTCATTGCTTTGGAGAATCTTCCAGCACCCAATAAAGCCTACCACCTATGTGACACAATGTGAGGCAAAAGCTGAGCTTGAGAGATAAGAAGAGACAGGATATATGGCTGAATAAGAACTTTCAATTTCCTTTACATAGGAGATGGACAAGTATCACAGCATTAAAAAAAAAAATAGCCACATCAAAAAATAGTGTTCAATCTAAGCGCACATGAGCAGTGCCTGAATCTTTTCACATGCTCGAGTTAATCAGAAGGCTTCATCTAACAGGCAGAAGCACTGTATTAATTTAAATATGGCAGGTGCTATCTAAGTTTATTGCACGAGCTAAGACCAATTATCTTGTATTTTGCCATAAAATTGCATTTTCTAAAAAGAGACTGGTGTGTCTGAATATATCCATCATAACAAATCTTTAAGCTTTGATGGAAGTGACTGCTGTTTATTTGCAGAATGTCATATCTGTACTGTTGAATCAATGCTAAAGTTATCATATTAGAACTAAGAAGAAGGCCTGGGAAATTAGTTTTTATGGACTTGCAGCATGGCTTTGTGAATGGAAGCATAAGGCCAGGACCAGATATATAGAAAGTTCCTCGCTCCAGGGCCTGGTGACTAGAAAGCAGTTTTAAAAATAGGGATAATGCAGTCACCTCCCATAAGGTGCACGGTGAAGAACAAGTAAGAAAATTGTTTTTGTATCAGGTCCTGGAGCATAAGCACTTTCAAAGGATGTGGGGAGGTGCTGAGGGGAGACAAAGAGACTGAGATGGAGGATGTGTTTGAAATATATTTAATTAGGTGGGGGAGATGAGACTCGCCAAGTATTAGCAAAGGGCAATTGTCTTGCTAAAAGTAATAAAGGAAGGAAAATAGAAGCTATAAGCTGAAGCTCTGAAAGGTATAAAATATTAAGAAAAGGAGTAGCTAATGTATTTAGAGGAAATCAGTTTAAAAAAGTAAACTGGAAACTAATTACCCAACTATTATATAATAATGCATTGATGTGTTTGTCCACTGATAAGAGGTGAGGGATAAAGTTTTGAGTGAAAAATGAAAAATGGCTTTGACAACCAGGAGTTGTCCTTGATGCACTTTGGTGTCTTATATGACTCTCGACTATAGACAATCTGTGTTTTAAGAAGAACAAAACTATCTGGCTTAATCCTCCCAGAGATTTATTTTATGCAGAAGAACAGAAATGTTATGTGTATTAAGCAGAGTCAGATATTATATCAAATTGCCTTTCCTGCTCCAAGTTATACCGACAGACAAAACAAATATCATAAGGGCTCATCAAGAAAAGAATGCTAAGGTAGAGCCCATCACTTCGTGGAATATTATGCAACCATTTAAAATGACAACTGATAATACAAAGAGGTTCAAATAGAAAACTCTAATAGAAAAGAAATACAAAGTTATGTAAGCCCTATCCTTACAACCATAGGCAAACTAGGCTTTTCTATGGCTGGAGCCAACCCAGAGAAAAATGCAAAGAGCTATACGTTCAGTGAATATTATTTGGGCTCGTCAATTTTACATAATCTTCCAGATCTTCCACATGCCCTATCACACATGTTTGGAAAATCACTGTGCAGGATCTGGGCACATTCTATGATGATGCAATAACACAGTCTCACTTGGGCCTTAAAACCATGACATTGGCCCTTGGTAATCCTGAACCCTTGACCATTATTAGCTTATAGGCACACAAATGTCAGTTATCCCAAAATTAAGTTTTCATTTTCATGCCCTAAGCCAGTGCTTACTTTTCTATCTATAATTTTAGTTGCCCAAACTTGAAAACTCTGAATCAAATTCACTGCCTCTCTTGTCTCTTCCCCAAATATCAAATGTATCACCAAATCCATTTACTCTTCCAAACTTCGGTACTGGCCTCCACCTAGAGCCACGTGGACACAGTTCTCTCCTTCCATCCTCCACACCGTAACCGAAGTTCTTTTCCTCAAGCAGATAAGGTCATGCTTTCCCATTGACCAAAGTAGTCATTTTCAAACTTTGTAAACACTGAAATCATTCTTTAAATTTTTTAATGTTGGGGTGACTTTAATATATTTGCTAAGTGACAGTTATGTGTTTCAGAAAGCTACACACTGGTTTGGTGGAGGATGCTTTATTGTAGGCATAATCCTTAAAATAGTTCTGTTGCCAAAAAAATAAAACCAAAAAAACACTGTGAGGAAAACACTGGTTTGTCTATTAAGATTCTGGCTTGTTCGCTAAGGGACAAATAAGTTAACTTTCAGTACTCTGCAGATCTACATAGTTAGCACAAGATATTTTATGCCCAAAAGATAGGATGCTGTTTGTGTTCCCAAATACATTGTGTTCTTTCACACCTTTGCTCATGGTCTCCAAGTTGAATGTCTTTCTTCCCCTTTAAAATCAAGTTAATACCTCTTTACCCCAAAACTCAGGACAAGTCTTTTTTTCCCTTTGACATATTTGATATATTTTCATTTTATTTTGATTTTTTTCTAGTTTTATTGACATATAATATTAGTTTAAGGTGTAAAACATAAGGATCTCATTCATATGTGGAATCTAAATAAAATGAACTCAAGATGAGAGGTTATCCAAGGCAGGGCAAGGGGGAAATGGGAGAAGGCAGTCAAAGGTTCAGTCTTTCAGTTATAAGATAAATAACTTCTGAGGATGTCATGTACAGTAAATCATGATTTTGATTTGTATTTCCCTCATGATTATGGATGTTAAAATCCACGAGCTTATTGGCCATTGGTATACCTTTGGAGAAATATCTGTTCAAGTCTTTCCCCCATTTTGTAACTGGGTTGTTTTGTTGTTGAGTTTTTTGAGTGCCTTACATATTCCAGATATAAATCCCATATCAGATATATGATTTGAAAATATTTTCTCCCATTTTGTGGCTTACCTTTTTTTTGTTGATAGTGTACTTTAATGCACAAGTTTCTCATTTTCAAAGTTTAATTTATCTATTTTATTCTTTTGTTGCCTGCTCTTTTGATGTCATATTAAAAAAAAATTTCCAAATTCAGTATTATGAAACTTTTCTCTTATGTTCCCTTCTAAGAATTTTATAGTTTCAACTCATAGTTAAGTCATCGATACATTTTGAATTAATTTTTATATATGCTTTAAGCATCCAACTTCATTTTTATGCATATGGATATATATATTTTTCCAGAATCATTTTTTGAAAAGATTCTCATTTTTCCATTGAATGGTCTTGGGACCCTTGTCAAAAATCATTTGACCATCTATGCAATGGTTACAAACTATTGATTTTTATGTATTTATTTTATTGGACCAACTTATCAATTGATCTCATTAGTTTTAAGTTCTTAAATGAGTTGTTAGGGAGATGTATTATGTATTATGTATTCAATTATATCTTTAAAAATTATTGTATTCATTCACAGTACGTTACAACTTATTTCATTTTATTGCTATATTGTTCTAGTAAGAACTTATAAAACAGTGTTGAATAATATAGCAATAATGAACATTGCTATCTTCTTGATTTTGATGGCAAAGGCTATATAATTTTACTATTTATTATGATGTTGCAGTTTGTTTTTGATAGTCTCTATCATATTTAGAATGCTTTTTCAATTCCCATTTTAAGTAAAGTTTTTGAAGGAATGACTGCTGAGTTTTTCAAGTACTTTTTAAAATCCTAAATAAAATTGCATTCTACTTCTACCTTAGGTTGATATGATGAACTTTGCTAATAGATACCTTTATATAGAAATATACTATTTCTCATATTCCTGGAACAGTGTATTATTCTTTAAATGTACCATGAAGTGTATTCAGAAAAAAATCATTAATCAGTAGTCATAAGTGAAATTAGTCTAGTATTTTGTTGTTTTGATGCTATATATTTGTGGTGTTGGTATTACAAATATGTTGAATTTATAAATGAATTGGGGGGAGATTTCTAACCTTGCCTGTGGTCTGCTATAATTTGAATAACTAAGGAATTATATTTCTTCGAACGTTAGATAAAACTTACTTGTAAAATCATTTAGTATCTTTTGTATCATCTGTATCTTTTAAATAGTAGAATTTGAATCACCTTTCCAATGGATTCTGGGTCAATAGTGTATTGAGTGTATCTTCTTTTTCTTAGAAACCTTTAACAAATCATAGTTTTCCTAGAAGTGATCAATTTCTTCTATTTTTTTAAATATATACATATAAAGTTGTGTAAATATTCTTTTTTATTTTGATATTGTCTATGTCTATGGTTATATCCCCTTTATAATTTCTACTATAATATTTTTTCCTCTTTTAATTTTTCTCCTGGTATTTCAGGGTCTTATATGCTTTCTTTGACATTTAAAGGATGAGCTTTGTTTTTTTTTTTTAACTTTTCTATTTTTTAAAATATGTTGGGTATATTCCAGCTTTTATTAATCATCACATATTAGCTTATTAATTTTATTTATTTTCATAATTATACTTAATTTGAAAGTTCAGTTCATTTATGTTCATTTCCTTCTGATTAAAGTTTTATCTGTAGTTTATAGGACTTGATATAAAGCAATCTCTTTTCATTAATATTCTAATTATTGGGTATGTATACATACAGCCATATATATATATATATATATATATATATATATATATATATAAATGTTTTTCTGTAGAAATCATTAAGGATTTCTTTATCAACAAGAACATGATTAGTTTGACTAGTGCCCCAATTTGAAATGTATTTGAATCACTGAATGTTCTCCATAGGTTAAATTTCTGGATAACTTGTCACTTAATCATCTCAGTCATGCTTTGCCAATTTCTTTAACAAACACTTACGTGCCCCTCTGTGTTCTAGGCACTGTGATAGTTGCCAGGAGTTCTTTACTGTCAGGGACTCTTCTAGTTGTGAAAGAAAGAAAATCTGAACTCACTTGTAATCAACAAGTTAGCTATTAAAAATTTTCTATGAGACAAAGTTGCAACTTTGTAACACAGGCCATGAAAACCAAGTCCTCCAAAGATGATGAGATTTTCCATGTGTGTCTAATTCTTGATTCAACAGTTTGACTTCACTCTTTGGGTCAGGGTTTATTTTTTTCCAAGTTTTTTTTTTTTTTATATGATAGGAAACGTGGCCATGATAGCTGTGTGTCACTTATGACATAATTCTATCATCAGAGAAATTGATGGAGTGTTTCTCTTCTCCCAGGTTATAAAAAAAATAATAATTCAGTGAAATGCTCCAATTGGTCCAACTTGGGCTTATTTATCATGCCTTAGCTAATCAGCTGTACTTAAGAGGCAAAGATCTGTTAAAGATTTTTAAGTTTCCATTGAAATCACATGAGTGGAATGGGAGAAAATAGTCATTTCTATATGAAGGAGCTTAATATTGCAAGACAAAGAAGGAAGATGTACTGGGACTATGGAATAATTAAATTCTACAAATACCAAAACTTTAAGTAGTCTTTTCACTTTGAGGTAATCACCATAAAACAGAAAAAGTGAATTATTTCTGGAGTTCTGTATAGTGTACATGATTACTATTTTGATTCTTACTGACACTTTTTGAGATGAGGAGGTAAGAGAAGTAACATTATCTCTTACTAATGGGGAAACTGAGGCACCGTGAATACAAATGATTGTTATAGGAAAAGGGACCATAATACTTGAAGTTTTTTCTTTTTGCTTAATTCTGACATGGGTTCTGTAATTAAGGATATGTATCTCATAGAAGTAAGAGTCAAAACTCTTAAAAATATTAGCTAACTTTTCCAGGAAAATCATATTTTAAGAATTAGAGCCACAAATACACCAAAGTCATCTGTTTATTGTCCCTGGTTCCTTGAAAGTGTGAAGTCCATATAAATCTAGCATTTAAATCAAAGCACTAGAAATAAACAACTTCTCTTCATCTGTATTTCTTTTTCAGAGAATATCCAGTACTTAGAAATCCCTTGATTGCTCTTATTAGGGAAAGTATTTCAAAGCTATGGAATAAAAAGAGGAAAAGGAGGCAGATGAATGCACTCTGAACCTCCCTTTTATTCTATGTCCCATGAGATGTCATCAGAAGGAATGAGTTTCTTAAAAAGTGCTACAGAAAAGTCTGATGAGTAATTATAAAATGATCATTTTTATTTTCCTTTTCATTCATTTATATTTTGCCTAAAGACAAATGTATATATTGTCTTTGCCCATTGATATGTCAAATAGAATAATGACATTGCAATTCTTAAATATGTCGCATTGCTTTTCTATTGTATGTTCTTATTAGGGTAAAACTAAGATGTATTCATATATATGTATGCATACATATATATGTATATATATGTATGAATATTACTAGGAAAAGTTTGCCATGTGATTTAGGAACTAACGGGTAACATAAAACAATTTGATGAAAGATGGGTGTGATTTTCTTCTCTGAGCCTGCCAAAAATTCACCAAAGAAAAATTATTTAAATGTTTTTGTGGTTAACTTTCTTTTATAAATTGGAAGCTCTGTTTCCACCTGGGAAATGTTGTGAACCCTAATTGATGAGTATTTATAAAATATTTCCACACTGAGAAGAAATGACAAAAAGCTGAGAAGGATTAATGGGCAGATACCTGAATGACTGTGTGAAGATATGAAAGTATAGGTGAGCCAGGTTTTATTGATTAATTCAACAGCATTTATTTCCTGAGCATTCAGTGTTGATAGAGAGATAAATTAAACAGCCCTGTCCTCCAGGAGCTCACGGTACAGAAGGGTTCTGGATTTTCATTTTGTTTGACAATAAAACTTAATATTTATTTCCTTAAACCTGAACACTTTGCAATTTCCTAAAACTTATTTGTTTTGCTATATAAGAAACAAGCTTGGTTATGAAAGTTAAATTAAATTGACTCTGAAATATTTTCTGAAATAAACCGTATATAGAGTCCACCCCTTCACAATTTAGATTTTTAGGAGTGTGGTGTAATTAATGAGGAGCAGCCTACTGCCTGACTTTGCTTTATACACTTTGCAATATACTCATTTAATATGAGAACAAGCTCATATTAAACCACTGACATATAAATGAAATAAAATGATCACCCCTATACCATCGTTTCTATGGTGAGGGCATTGAGTTTCCATCTTTGTTGCGGTTTTGTTTTGTTTTGTTTTGCCTTGCTTTTTGGGCACGTGTTAGGAGGCCATTGTCCTTATTCGTATCTTCATCACTATCTGTACACTCAGGTACACAGATAAAGATAAGAGGTAAGCATTTTAGGGATACTGCTTGGCATAATGACAAGAATGTCGATTGTCGAGTTAGGTAGATCTCAAATCCCTAAATCTACTAGATCTTAAACAAGTCATTTCACCCCAATCTACAGCTTCCCTCATCTTTAAAACTGGGAAAGTAACTGTTATGGGCTGAATTATGTGTCCCCAAAATTCATATGTTGAAGTCATAACCCCTAGTACCTTAGAATGTCACTTAATTGGAGATAAGGTCTTTAAAGAGGTCTTTGCAGGGGTTGAGGGGTGCTAATCCAATATGACTGATGTCCTTTTAAGAAGAAGAAATTAGAATATCGACAGGTAAAGTGAGGAGGCTTTGTGATGACACAGGAAAAAAACAGCCTTTTTTGAAAGAATCAACCTTGCTGACACCTCAATATCAGAATTCTAGCCTCCAGACTCGTAGGAAATAATTTTTTTATTCAAGCCATCCTGTTTGTGTTACTTTTTTATGGTAGCCCTAACAGAACAATACAGCAAAAATATCTAAAGTAAACTGTATAGGAACTTATAACATTGTATCATAGTGTATTATATAATAAATGAGTCATACATATAGTTAGCAGAAATATTGTTAGCATTAACATTAGCATTAGTATTGTTAAGCACAAAGACTTGTGAAGAAATTAATTACCCCAAACAAACAACAATAACGATAACAACAGTGAGTTTATGAAAATCCTTTTTTAAGCAAAGGGAATTTAAAGGTATCCCTGGAAGCTTTATTTTCAGATCACTTTCAATATGGAAAACATTTGTAAACTCTATCACTGTTCACTTTTTTCCTAGTGGAAGAGTCCTGGAATCTGATGAGTAAAAGTAACTTTGTAAAAAAAATTTTTAATGTAATGTGTTTCTAAAAGTGTCTCTAAGACTCAGAAAATGTCATGTGTCTGTCAGCAGTCATGAATGTGCCCAGAAACCAGGTGTGATTTTATCCTACTGAGAATTTGGGGGGTACAGGTGTGTATAAGAAATCATAGCAGGAGGCCATCTCGATTTTTGGTAGTTGGGGAAATAGCATAATTATTTGGCTCCTCTTAAGATCCCCTGGAAAATTCATGATAACATTCCCATGAAAAGGTCCAGCCAAGCATCTTTGCCAAAATAGGATTTGCACATGTAATCATCCATGAAGCATGGTTTGTTTTTATAATACTACCAGAATTAAATAGTAGTGTACTTTTTTATTTCTAAAAACAAATAGCATAATAGGTAGAATTTTATTGGTTTCATATTTTTCTCCCACCAGCTTCTATGGAAGCTTTGGCATTGGATACAGTATGTATGATTAACCCCGTGCACAAGTTTGAATTCCAAGATCATCAAGCAGATTTTGTACCAAACTAAACCAGCATTGGTTCTGCTAGGAAGTCTTTGAGTTGCAATTTTTCTTCCAGAATACTGGAACATGCTCGGAAATGTTGCCTCTGTGTTTCCTGGCTTAATGCCCTCAATATCAATATCAGCTTTTAATCATTCTTCTTTCAAGAAAGAGGAAACCAATTGTCCCAGTTGGAGGGAACTCTCACCTTGCCCGAGCACTGTTTAAGAAATGGGGGTTGGCTCTCCCTGATTATATATTTGACTCTTAGGCAATGTTGTCAGTTTCTCAGTTAGCTGAGCAGTAAATCTGATCATTTCTTTGCCAAAGATAAAGGATGTTCTTTAAAATAGATGAAATTTCTCTCCTAACGTTCAGTCCCTTCAGTTTTGCTTTATTTAAGGCTTCTTTATCATCAGTTTTGGTGTTTATTTCAAAAAATTCAGAGTCGACAAAATAGATCATAATAAACCATCCATTCAATAAATGCATTGCAGGACTGTAAAATCTGTATCACTTACTTTGCACTCCCAAGAGGCTTCCTCTGTAGTGCAGAGGTTTTGTTCATAGTTTTTCTATACACTATTCACTTCCTCCTTCCTGTGGACCTCTTGGTCCCCAGGGATTCCTTTCGGGAAGCCTCATGCTATGGGCCAGCAGCCCAGCGGGATGAGGGCAAATGAGGGCAGAGTGGAGGAAGGGGAGCTCTGGTTGTACTCTCAGTTTCACCCCTTAACACCAGGTCAAGTCACTTAATCTCCTGAATCTTTATTTTCTGTTTTATTCAAACAAAATGTTTGCCACTGACACTTCAGTGGGTATTGGAGGAAGAGGCAGCAAATGAGATACTCCCAAGAAAATAATCTGAAAACCATTCATAGAAGGTTCTGCTGTGATGAACGCTCCCTAGACAGCCAGGGGTGTGTGTAAGGGGAACCACAGAGCAAAGTGAGTAAAAGAAATTGAGAAACTATTTTTTTTTCAGGCCATCAGTGATTTTGAGATCCTTGCACTTTATATCTCCATTTGCTAGTTTTTTTCCCAGTTTTTCCATTTTGGTTTTGTTAGCTATCTGGTTAATTGATCTGAAGAAAAGGTAATTTTAAGTGAGTAGTAATAACTGTATCTACAGGCATGATATATTTTATGTCATTCATAGTCCATCTATTTTCCAAAAGGATTTACCAATTCACAGTAAAGAACACAAATGTGGATAAGGTTGATGGAAGAGTAATATAAGAGAAATAAGGAATGAGGGTCCTGAATAATAGAGGAAGACAGATATATTACCTTGGTGTCGTGAGATTTTATACTAAGTTCTCGGGCAGTATTCAAAGAGCACTGGAGGAAGGGTTTGACTTCTTGTTTCTTACCCTGCTTTACCTGCCAGATGGTTTGCACAGCAAGAATTATATTCATTTTATTACTTAATTTATTATTCTACATGCTATATTTGTCCGTGAGTAAATTATTTAGTTCTCTTTAAATTTAATTTTCTCAGGTTTCCCCTGGGAGATGCTTACATTGTTCCATTTTAACACCAACCAAAAATTGTTCCAGGGAAAGCTGATTTGCTTTGTTTTCTTTCATTTTTTTAATTATAAATAAACAACCAATATTACGTTTAGATGCATTTCTGGAGCCTTTTATCTGTAATTATATGATGGAGAAAATAATAACTTAATTCCAGGTAGTCTACTATGTTTTCTAACTAAACTTTCCTTATTTCTTACACACACATACACATATGTATATGCATACACAAATGTATGTATGTATTATTTTTATATCGAATATAAATCTTAAACAAGTCTATGATTCTATTTCTATTGGTAATTGCCAAAAAGAAATAATATGCTACTTGGATATAAGAATAGAAAACAATGTCATAATGGTAGGACCATGAGGTTAAGAAGTCAAAGCAACAATACTAATAATTATCCAAATGGTCTAAATAGGGAAATGTTAAGTGGCCACTAATAATTATATTAAGTTTTAGTAAAATAAACAGTAATTGGTGCCACAGACTTAAGAACTATTTCTTGGAGAAATGTGTGACCTAGAAATTTTTTTTTCTTTTATTCTCGTTTAGAAACCATAGATCATCTGTTTAATCAGCTTATTGTACAACTACATAAAGCTGTTCCCCAGAACTCCTTAATGATCTTAGTGGAGCCTGTGCTACCCTCTACTTCAATCCCACACAAAGAACACACCCCAAAACATACATACTCCATTCCCTCACATACCTATCTCTGCCAAAATCACCATCAGCCCCATCACAATAAATAGCTTGCCAATTTTAAAAACGATAAGCCAAACCCATTTTTTGGCACTTTTGAGACAAAAGAATTTGTGTATTAAATAACATAGTAGATTTGTTGACCGTTTGAAGATGGTGTGTATACATATATCTTGGTTAATGGTGACAGTGTGGAGATTTCATTCCTGAAATACTCTGTTGGTGGAACTCAGCGATCTCGGTGGCTTGCAAACTTGCAAATCCTGCAATGTTAAATGATCAAAATGCCACCATAGCAGTTTTTCTTCAGTTGACTTGATCACTTTTTGCTAGCAAGCAGGAAATTCATGGTTCTGATTGTTAATAAATGGAGTATGATCTTCACACCAGCCTCCTTTAGCACAGTGAGAAACCAGCAGTCAGAGAAACTATGCTCAGGGGAGAAAGCATGAGATGTGGTATTACATGGCTTGGAAGTGAAAATCTTTAATGGATTAAAGAGGGTTTTTACAGTTCTTAGGGTGTTTCCCAATGTTGATTTGTAATCCACATTTTAAAATAACAAAATTAACTTTTTAAATTTGAAAATGTAAAGCAAAATAAGTCCATGTTCCCCCTAGGATTCTAGGCATTTTATATTAAAATTAACAGAAAGTACATATAAATATATGCAATATATATGCAAATATATATCTTTAAAAACTATGCAAGATAGCAAAGCTAACTAAAGAGGGAAAAAATAACAGGTTTTCAGAGTAGAAAGTTGTAAATATTAATTAACTTCCTTTAAAGCCAACATTGAACTGTGGGTGCATTCAGGGTCTTTCTTTACCCTTCCTAGGAAATTCGATACCAAGAATACATATTTTAAGATTTATTGCCACATACTAAGGACTTTGTACTTTTTTGCCCTTTTCATCTACAAAGTTAGAATTCTCTAACATAGTGACATCCTAAACTCAGAACACAACAAAAGCAATCAAAGTAACTTTTAAGACTGATTTTTTATCTACCCTGAGGTTATCATAGTGATGTTTGTTCTTCATTTATTTAAAAATTAAAGCCACAATGACCTCCTAGCCACTATATATAAGAAGTTGTGTATTTATCTTTAAAAACGTTCTTTATCTTTATATTCTTTATATTGAGAATTACTGAAAAGTCAGTGGATAAAAAATATTAGCAGAGTAGAAGGTTTGTACATTTATTTGTATGTTTAGAAGGCCAGACCAGCTTTTGAAAATATGTGAGGTTTGGGGGCTGTGGCTTTGTTTTCATTCCATTTTGGTCTTATAGGAGCAAGGGGAAAGAATAAAGTATAGTCAGTTTTGCATCACTGGTATAGTTTATGGTTTAATTTTATTAAGCTATAATTGGCCTATGGTGAAGACAGGCTTTTGGAGGCAGGAGGGAAAATGGGAGACTGAAAGAGGTACCATTTATTTAAGTCAGATGCTTGGGTCTCTGTTTCCAAACATTGTTAATAAATGAAATATCCCATAGAAATGTCATGAAGATCCAGCTAATGAATTTGAAAAGGTTTTTTTAATTGTAAAACACCAGGCCTATGTGTTGCTGTTATCAACTTTGGACTTGTTCTTTTTGTAACAAAGTGATAAAAATATTTCCTGATGGAGTGTGGATTTATCTCTGTAGCAGAATCCTCTACATATTTAGGATAAAATAGGGTAGATTTTATAAATTGCCACAAAATGTCACAGGGTGATTTGCATTTTTGGTGATTCTGTACATTGATCACTGAGTAACCTTCAGTTTTCCAAATAAAATTAAGGGGGTGGTGATGGCATTTGTAATCCTCTACAGGAAAGGGAATTATTTAAATTCCTCACAGATGGATAGACATCAAGGGTAAATCATTATGTCCACATTTCTCATTGTAAGAAGCATTGAGGGTATCTGTGGATGGTGAGGAGCAAATATGGTTTTGATATAGAATTAACTCTAAACTTTCCACACCACAATCCCAAATTCTCCAGATGACTGTGGAGGTCTTTTCAAACACTATACCCTCAGGATTGAGACATTCATAAAAGGAAGATAATGCGGGGCACCTGGGTGGCTCAGTGGGTTAAAGCCTCTGCCTTCGGCTCAGGTCATGATCTCAGGGTCCTGGGATCGAGCCCCGCATCGGGCTCTCAGCTCAGCAGGGAGCCTGCTTCCCCCTCTCTCTCTCTGCCTGCCTCTCTGCCTACTTGTGATCTCTCTGTCAAATTAATTAATTAATTAAAGAAATAAACTAAAAAAAAAGGAAGATAATGTTATGCTACACATAATATACAAACTGAGCTTACTGGAGGGACTACAATAGTGACCTTTCCAAAAGGACAAATTAGATTCTCTATGCCTCAGAGTACGATGTGGCTTAGTGCTTAAAATAAGGATGACATATGACATATGCTCCTAATGCTAGCCTCATAGCCGTTGACTTCATTATTTCTGAACAAGCTGCATAACTCATTTTTTTCTTCACACAACATAATTCCATCCAATATTCCCTATAAACTAAAAGTGAACCAGTGCTGGAGATTTTTAGGAAAATTGAAGAAATCCAAATGCTTATCCATTGCTGCTTTAAAATAATTTCAAGGATTGGACCGTGTTCAGTGGGAACACACAAGAAAATCTGCTGCCAAATATTCTTTGAACTTTGAGATGAGTAACGTGAGGAAGTACTCACTAAGGGGAACACCCATCTACCCACAGAAACGACAATGATGTAGTTTGTTCCGGCTACCAAACCTAAATGCTTTCCTCCAAATTGGGATTTAAAAACTTGTTTTTAACAACGGACTTTTAAAATTTCTGAGTTGTAAATATTTTTACTTTTCTTCTGTTTGTTTTCTACATATTTCTAAATTAATATATTCTTCCTAATCCCTGGCCTTGTAAATAATAAGATTGCAAAGACGCTAAATACCGAAAACACTGATAAACCCCCTATTCCTAAGTGGCAATATCATTAATGTCCCCAATTCGTCATTGAGAGGCTTTTTTTTTCCTACGTCTTCTATATTTCCTTTTTGAAATTTAGTTTAGAAAAGAGAGGGAAGCTATTATACCAGGTAAATACTATCACTAGGGATATAAATTAATTTTTAAAAGGCTTCTGGGGGGCATCTGGGGGCATCAGTGGGTTAAAGCCTCTGCCTTCGGCTCAGGTCATGGTCTCAGGGTCCTGGGATCAAGCCCCGCATCAGGCTCTCTGCTCAGCAGGGAGCCTGCTTCCCCCTCTCTCTCTGCCTGCCTCTCTGCCTACTTGTGCTCTCTCTCTCTGTCAAATAAATGAATAAAATAGTTAAAAATAAATAAATAAAAGGCTTCTGGAATTAATTTTCATCACATTTTTTATAGCAATGTAAGAGTGAAATAGGCAAATGCGGAGCTTGGTTTTCTCAGGCTCCAGCTTGCTTTTCTGTGGGGGTGGTAGCAGGTCCAAGTGTGCAAAGGATGATGGCTTTGAACTTAGGCCTTACGTCCAGTCTTGCGAGGCATTCCAGGACGGCTCCCAGCTCCACAGACCAGAATGTTCCTAGAGCCAAGAGGTGGGCCGACTAGTCTTCTCTCTCATGCCTGTCCTCGCCGAGATGGAAAGTGAATTCTGCTGCTAAGCAGATCGGGAAGGTTGTTTGTCACAACATACCCATGCTCTCAGACACGGCATCTTATTTGCCCTCTGCCATGATGCAGCAGGAAGTGAAGATGTCAGGGACGTCTCTCGCTAACATCGGCTGTTATTAATTCATTTTTGCTGCAGCTTTAATTTAGGGTGGCAGCCACCTTCCGAGACCTTGGATGCCATCCCTCTCGGTAACCAAATACCACCAGCACGTGGGGGCCTTTTCCTCTCCGCAGCCGTCTGTGCAGTCTTCACAGCACACCTGCCCTGGCGACACGCCCTGATGGCTCCCTCTCTCCTTGCTTTCGCAGCTGGCGCTACGTACATCTTCGGGAAAAGCGGAGGCCTCATCCTCTACACCTGGCCGGCCAATGATCGGCCCAGCACGCGCTCCGACCGCCTGGCCGTGGGCTTCAGCACCACCGTGAAGGACGGCATCTTGGTGCGCATCGACAGTGCTCCGGGCCTCGGTGACTTCCTCCAGCTCCACATAGTGAGTACCAGGCCTTGGCCTGGATTTCTTTGTCTTCCGGCTGGTGTGAGTCGGCGAGCCAGATGAATGCACTGGAACGTTCTAGATAGACTCGGCAAAGGGGTACGATTATAAAAATTGCCTACATGCGTTGGAGCCGTAGCCCAGGGTTAGTCTCTGTGTTAAGCATCTTTCATCCCTTTCAACATGAACCTTGATGTCCATGGGGTACTTTGGGGTAAAATAGGAGACACTCTTTCAGTCCAGACTTCCTTCCCAGGTGTGTGGTTTGGCCTGTTGTGAAATGTTTAGCAGACTGCCTGGGTGTAAATGAGAGATTTGCCTGGTACTTTGCCTTAACCTGGTGCAAGTAGCAAAGCCCACTTGGGTGGTAGTAACCGCCTATGCTGGGTGTCAGCAAAGTGTTTCTGTAAAGGGCCAGACGACAAGTATGTTGGGCTTCGCAGCTGATAGTCTCTGTGAGAGCCTCTCAGCTCTGCCATTATAATGTGAAAACAGCCACAGAGAACATGGTTTTAAGAAACATATGTGACTATATTCCAATAAAAATTTATTTTACAAAAACAGGCTACAGGGGGGCCTGGGTGGCTCAATTGGTTAAGCATCTGACTCTTGATTCTGGCTGAGGTCTTAATCTCAGGGTTGTGAGTTCAAGCCTTGTGTTGAGCTTCACTCAGGGCATGGAACCTACTTAAAAAAGAAAAAAAGGGGAAAAAAAACAGGCTGCAGGCTCTACTTTGATGACTCCTGGTCTAGGCTACAAACTTCCTTGTACAGGTGTAAAAAACATGTGATAAAAACCAAGGCCAGAGTGGGTGGGGCAAAAAGGAAACAGCCCAATCATCCAGGATTGCTCTATTCATGTGCATTGTACATCCAACACTTTGCTTGTATATCTAAGCCCAACTGGACTGCAGCCTCCGTCACTGCAGACTGTTAAGAACACAGTGCAATTCTCAGAAATTAAAATGATTTGGAGGAAAAAATTACTTTGTTATGAGGATAGAAAATATTTTTATAGCAACAATTAACCCATTTTATCACCTGTGCAGTCTGCAGTGAGGAAAGTAGGCTAAGGAAGGATATGATTCTCATCCATAAGTACCCAAAGTGCAGCTACCAGGAGCAAAGAGAGGAATTGTTCTCATTAGTTAGCAATGACAAGGCCAGAAAGAATGGATTTAATTTGGAGCAATAAGAATTCAGTTTAAATAGCAGGGGGAAAAAGCAGTTGAGAGGAAAGATCAACTGGGGATTACCACCAACCTCCAAAAAGGAGAAAAAGGAATATTTTACTGGGCATCTTTGAAGCTGAGTTTTGCTAATGTGCCGGTCTGCAGAGGAAGGCAGAGAGTGGGGGTTTATTGCTGGTCTCTGGAGTAGAGGTGGCTGGCTGGAACCACCAGCAGCCAGTTCAGCCGGCCAGTGCTGCCCATCTCCAGCACCTGCTCTTCCAATATGCCTTGGAAACAGGAGCAGCTAGAAGAGTAAGGCTTGAGCTGGAAGTCTGTCCGGCCTCGGTGGGAGCCAGAACCAGACGAGAGTGCAGGGAAGGGCTGGTCAGGAATGATCACCTTCAACGTGTGAGAGAGGGGTCTTAACGGAGTTGTGAACCTTTATGATTTCTCAGATGCTTCAAAAACCATATGGTCCTATGAGCCTAAGCTTAAGCATTTGAGAAAGTAATGCCAAGGAGCACACAGAAAAGCAGCCATCATTTGTATGGTTTATCTTTATTTGGCCTCTAAAAACCACCATAATTTACAAACTCTGTGAGATTTATGCTGCATATAACTTAATGACTATTTCATGGCAGCTATAACTAGGCTATTATTACCAGCTCGCTTGCATTTTCATGGTGATTTATCTTCTTTTTTTGTTCAGTGTGACTTACTAAGAAAAATATGATTTGGCACGGCCATGAGCATCTTCTCTGAGTCAGATAATGTGCTACCAGTTTATCCATTTCTCCCCATTCATGTTTTGTAGAGCATCTCCACTTTGAAGAGAAATGTTTCTTATTTTCTGAAAGTTTATTTAAAGTGTTTTGTTTTTATAAAAGGGAATATGAGGATTGTGGGAACTTCTAGGAGGAGCCATAGCATTTTGTTTTAATATTTTTAACATCAAAAAGAAGAAATTTTACATCAAAATGTATAGACCCACTTGGATCCTATGGACTTTTTCCAATGATGCTATATCCTTGCTTAAACATTCTAGAAAATCCCAACAGATTGCCCTTTGTCAATGGGCATCATCTGACCTTCTTAGAGAAAAGAGAGACCCTACGACGTGGAGAAACCATATCCTTCTGGAATGGTCCAGACATGCTCATGGCCCTCTTGAGCATGGGATCACTTCATTGGTCTAATAGTACAAACCATTTTTTATTCCCTAGTGGGTTATCCCTGGTGTCCACCAGAGATAAAAACTGTGTGACTGTATTCCAATCAAAATTCATTTATAAAAGCAGGCTGTGGGCTGTACTTGACCCCTGCCCTATGCTGCAAACTTCTTCATAGGGATGTAAAGAACCTGTGATAAAACCTGAAGTCTGAGGCAGAGCAAAGGGAAATTTCCTTACCACACTCAGGAATAAAGGAATCCAAGTAGAAGATCAAGACGTGATTCCAAAACCTGCTTCTTGTTTTGGACATTTACACAGATGCACCAGGAAAATGAAGCCATAAATACTGACTAAGATATTTTTATGTAACTTATAATCTGTAAAACATGGATTTGTTTAATGCCTTGTAGCTTGTTTCCTTGTGCTAAAGAACATTGCTCAACAAGAAAATAATTTAAGGACCATTAAGGAAAGTGGAAAGAGTTGGGCAGGAAACAAAAGGATCCATTCCTTCTTGAAGTTTACCTAGAAGAGAAACACACCAGAGGAAAATAAGAAGTGAAGGCAGACACAAAGGGGAATGGGAGGCAGGGTGGATCCCAGGGATAAGGGGAGAAAGGAGGCACTGGGTCTGGGGAAGAGGACCTGTCCTCTTGGAGATGTGTTCCTAGCAAGGAAGGGGTCATACATGGGCAACCTTCATTCTTCCAGTGGCTGTTGATCATGGAAACAACCAAGAGTACCTTGGTGCTCTTCTGATTGGTTGTCAAGCTCATAAGTTGCTCAAAAACAAGTATAAACTCAGTAATTAGCAAGTGGCCGAGTGGGGTGGGGGAGAGGGGCAGGTACATGGTAAAGAAAGAGGGAGAGGGAGAGCAAGAGAGAATGAGAATGTGTGTTTTATAAGCTGGTACTGAAGACAAGTCCTAGGAATTCCAGAAGTGTTTAGAGCCGCAGTAAGTCTGTCATTGGAACAAGCCCTTTTCACCACCCACTTAGCCTATTTGAGGGAAGAGAAAATGCTCTTCCAAGAACACCAAGGAGTCTGACCGTCAGGTGAGCACCCTCTCTAGAAAAGACTTGCTTGCTGTAGAGTCCCCGGAGCAGGAATGGCAAAGAGGCTTCCTCTTTTCCACCAGTTCTGAGGACCTCTCACTTCCTCACTTGAAGCTTTACAGTGAGTGGAGAGAATTCTGAGAGTAGCAGGCAAATCCAGCAGGTAGGAGTTCCGGTTTCCAGCAGGCGAGTGTGCCCCCTGCACCAAAATGGGACTTGGTGGATGGATGCATGCTGCATGGATTACCCTTGCTCTAGGCTACCTGCGATCCTATCCTTGAACTTTCCCCCTTCTTTCCCTTTGTCTTCCTGAAATACCCACACATTAAAAACTCTTTAGGAAAATTGGCATCTTCTTAAACTCCTTCTCCGCTGGAAGCCCTTGAATCATTTGCTAATTGGTTCAAAGTCATTAGTCTTATTATGATCCTTCACACACCAGGCCAAGGTCAGCTGCTCTAACAGAATTTGAGTTTTGTGTGGAGGGTTGGGGAGAAAGGAGGAGAAAGAAGCATGATGAATTTGGGGGCATATGGCATTTGGGAGGATGGCAGAAGGAAGCTTGAGCAGAACGAAGGCATTGGTGCCTCGGGGCGAAGAATTGGTGTAAAGAAAGGGGCATCAATACAGAAGTAGTGTATGTTTTGTTGGTGCATTTTTTTTCCCATTTCAGTTTACTCAGACTATCTGTTGTTCTGGCCAAAGGACCAGAGGCTCTTCTTTCTTTCTTTCCTTTCTTTCCTTTCTTTCCTTTCTTTCCTTTCTTTCCTTTCTTTCCTTTCTTTCCTTTCTTCCTTCCTTCCTTCCTTCCTTCCTTCCTTCCTTCCTTCCTTCCTTCCTTCCTTCCTTTCTTTCTTTCTTTTTCTTTCTTTCGGGGTTTCTTTTAAACTTAAAATCTACCCACTCACACAGGGCCTCATGGTGGTTAAGTAGACTCTGACAATAAGTGTTGAACAAGACAACAATTAGATAATTTTTTTAAAAATCAGAGAAGTCCAGGAGATCTAAAATAATTTAGAGATGGTTTGCTTCAAATTAGCTTACATTTTCATTTTTTATTCACACTTTCATAATGCACTATTTTCTGTGTCAATTTTTAATCATAATATTAATGAAATCACAGATGAAGCATGATTGGCAAAGATAAAAAATCTTTGCTTGTAGTATATATGCATGAAATGAAATTCCGTGGAGGGAGGGTGTCTTAGGGCAGAGGGATTTGTAAGAAAATATTGCTTCAGATGTGTTTCCTTCATTGAAATCTATTGTTGAGGAGTTAATCTGCTCAATATTTGGAGAGAAGCCACTGTTACATGCAAGTGGCATCTGCCTATTGACCTCCCGTGTGGGCTCTATGAAGCTGTGTCATGTTACACTCACCTTCATTTATCCAATTGGGAAAAGCATGAATAGGACCAGAGAAAGGATTACCACAAAGTGCTTGCTATTCTCTTGTGAAACTCTTGACAAACAACCTCCTTTCACCACCTACAAAATAGAAGGTCGGGCATAACTGGGCAACAATTAGCTTCTCTTTATGTAGTTAATACAGGGCATAAATAAGATATGCTATTAATTTCTTTCTCCCTGTGTGTAATTTACAGTAAATCCTCTTGGATTCATTTTTTAATTATGAACCTTTCAGGAACAGTGAAAATTTATGCGTCAGGGCATCTGTTTTGTTTGACAAGAATCTATAACCTTCTCCAACTGTTCCTCTCCTGACTTATAATGTAGATACTCAGATAAAAGCGGGTAGAAGAGAGAGGACTGCTGTCCCGACTTACCCCCCTTTCATCGTGGCAGAGTGTTCTCCTTGCAAAAACTGCCCCCCACAAATAAAAGGCTCACAGTATTCTCTCAGTACCATATTTGGGGAAATAGAATATTTATTAAGTTTGGTATGTACAGTATTGTTTTTCTATAATTTATAGCATATGGAGAGACTCCTGGAGAATAAATGAGAGCAGAGCTGAATTATGATAAAGGGTCTGTTCCTCACATCTATTGCATCTATAAATCGCTGGCCGGATGCTTCATTTGGCTGTCTCTGTGTGAGATATTTACAGGAAACCATCAACATCTGCTGAGTTAGTCTTCAGTGAGATTGGGTGGTGAAGTGTTACCTTAGATTTGTGTCTGGGTTCAGCCAGTGGCAGAACTGGATTTGACTTAGGGAACTGTATTTGGGGGAATCTGCAGAGGAGTACAGAGAAATGTTGGCATTTCTGAGATTGGTAATGCATGTGGAGAGGGAAAGAACAAGAAAACAGCAAAGGTGTCCAACAGATGCAATTTTGTTTCCCACAGAGTGCTGTGCACGGCAGGTTGGTTCTGTATTCCCCTTCATTGCTATTTGTTCTTAGTGAAAAAGGCCTCTTTGGGTTTTCTGGGCTTAGGAGCTTTTCCAGATCATTAGCCACTTCTGTGGAGAGGGCCTGCTGGGGATCTTCTCTGCAGCTTCCAGCTTAGCCGTTCCATCCCGGCAGCGTTGGAGAAGAAGGTGGGAGAGAGGAGTGGAAGTGCGGATTTGATGAAGTGAGCACTTATGCAGCCTGGACCAGATGCAGCTCCCTGTGTGGGAGTTGGGGTGTGTTTTCTCCAAACTCTGTTAGTCCCAAAGCATTTCTGTCTAAATCTGTTTACTTTGATGGCACGCTCATCAAGTTTCAAGGGGCAGTGCGCCATCATGGAAAAAATGTATTTAATTTGAATTCAAAAGATGTGCATTTGAGTCTCAGCATCTGGTGAGCTCTTTGACTGTGAGTAATTCATCATTTCCCTGGCCTTCACCTTCCTCTTCTTTTTAATGGACACAAAAATGCTACACTACAGGGTTCTTCTGAGGTTCAGGTGGAGTAAAGTATTTAGGAGTTGTTTGTTGTGGACAGAAAGCTGCACAAATTTAGGATGGTAGTTTTCTTGACACATCTGGAAGGTAATAATTGAATTCCTTCAATAGACGAAAAAAAAGTTTAGTGAAAGAAAGAGTCTCATTGTATGTATTTGTAAAAGCCTGGCAAGACTGTTTCTGAAAACAAATTCCTGTTTAATCCGATTGAGAGCAGTTGTTCCTGAATTCATCAGATTCACAATTGAGACTTTGGGAGTATCCTGTAAGCACAGGGTGAAGAAGCCAAATCTCTCTGAGAGAGACCTGGTTAGGTCAATAGGATATGACATGGAGCTTCCTTGGCATGTCATTTTAGGGCATTTTGTCTCTATGCAATGACATAAGGTGATGCCTTGTGCTTCCACTGCCCTTCAGGAGAATGTTCCAGAGGATTCCATCCTCACCAGTAAATGTATAATTCACCTTGCCCTGAAGGTCCTTCTTCACTTGTATGAACCATGGGAAATGGAAAGATCCTATCTTGCCAAAGAGAAAAAGAGGAGGAGGACAAAGCAGATACAAGCAGCAGCATCAGGAGAGCAGAACCTTTCTAGGCAGGTGTAGTATGAAAGGGGTTTGAGGCCCACCAGGGGCACCAGATAAGGACATAAACAGCCTGGCCCTGTACTTGGGGATTAACAGAGCCCAGAGGGAGTCCTTGCTGCAACCCGTGTCCTAATGAGGGTACAGCCAGATTGAGTGGGGATGAGTGCTATCAAGAAAATTGGAAACATAAAAGCACATGTACAAGTAAAAGCATTTTATAGACTTTGGTTCCTGAAGATATACAGGAAAAGTGAATGATAATTTTAGTGTATATATAAAATGTATAATAATGCAGTCATAAAAATCAAGTTGACAAAATGTATAGAGGATATTTCATGGGTGGTAAACGATGATGAGAAGCCGAGGCCAGATGGCCATATCTGTCTCATTTATCACTTACTTGCATCCACGACTCATCCCTGTTAACTGATAAGTCATGTTTCAGAACCCTCAGTGCATACCTAAGAAGAATTAGAAAATTTAGGATTCAGAGAATTTAGCTCATGAACATCAACTAGTGTATTGAAAATGAGTATTCCTTATGTGCCAGGCAAAGTGCTACATTTTTGGGGGTACTGTAACCAACACTGACCCATGGAGACCTAACAGACTTGAAAGACCACAGTGATTAAATGATGAGATACTAGGTTTCCCACACATTATGAGATGATGTATATAATGTGCTTGCTTACTCCTGGCATACAGTGAGCTTTCAGTTAGGGATAGCTTTTAATATCATTGGTACTTCTTCATCAGTTAAAAAAAATTTAAGTCAGAGAAAACAATATATTTTATTTTCCTAAATAACAAATCCGCTTTAATGAGGTTTCTGAGATTGCAACTTAAGTGATATAAAATTCTATGAAGTCAGGATGCTACTGATTTAGACCCAACCTTGTGGCTTACAGCCTAGATTACTGCATTTATCAGACAGCCGAACAAGTAGTGAATAGCAGAGGCTTTTTAGACACGTGAATTTGAGGTACAGCAGGCAAGGCCAACTCCAGGTACCGTCAAGTGAACGCTGGGGCTCATATGACTTAATGGCAGGCCCACCTTAACACTGTCGGCTGGATGAGTTATCTCATTGACCCACCACTTACACTGTTCCCAGTCATTACTCCTGGGGTATTGTTCACTGCAACAGGGCAGGAAATAACTCATTGACTCCCTGAAGCTATAGATGATGGATTTTAGATCCCTGACTGCATTCAGAAGGCATGGAAGCTCAGCGTATTAATGGGGGAATTCATTAGCCACCCACTCTATAGCATCATATGCTTACACCCTGATGCCATCGCTGCTGCTGTTTCAACTTGTTAGTGTGTCCCTGAGAGATGGCAGAGGGAACTGTATAATGGTATTAGCCTCAAAGGTACTTCTGACAGCCAGACCTGTCGTTTCCAGCCCGAGATGACACCCTTGGAGCCTGGAATCACTTAAAGACATTTAGATAAGCCCTGGTGATCGATCAAGCTAACCTTCAAGCTAGCGTGAAGTCATTTCATACTCAGGATGACAGGAGATGGTTGACAATTAAGTCTCTTATTCTATTCTTGACTCCTTAGTTAACAGTTTTTAATTTGGTTTATTTTTCTACTCTGTTTTCTATAAAATGGAGGTAATTTAATGACACATGATTATTTCCTACATTTACTTAGGACCATAAGTAAGTCATCTTATACTCCTACCATTAGTATCACTTGTACCACTAATACCTATTGACAAAGTACCAGGTACCAGACACTGCATAAGAATTCTGTTTACATCATCTTATTATGAACTCACAACAACTCAATGAGGTAGTTACTATTAATATCCTCACTTTATGAATGAAGCAACTGATGTTTAATGAAGCTAAAGAAATTTCCCAAGATAGCACTGAGCAGGCATTCAAATCCAGTTCTGACTCTTAATTACTATTACACTCCTAATGAAAGTTTCAGAGTAGAAAGGGTAGTGGTGATCATTTTAATTCAACATGTATTTGTAGAATAGCAATTTATTTGGGGTTGTGATGAAAAATTTAACATCAAGGAGGGAAATAAAAGTTGTACACATGGCTGTTTTCAGACAGCACCGGGTAGATTCCAATGAAGGTAAGACTAGTATAGTATGTAGAGATGAAGAAATGAACACAGATAGGGTGGGTCAGATTATGGCTGATGGATGATGCTGGATGAAGATGTCCAGCATGAAGAACATGCTAGATGAAGATTCCCTCTTCAAAGGAGAGAAATACAGGCTATGTTTCCAAATTTGTGAGGCATTCAGTTTGACCAGAATAAATGTCTCGAGGGAAAAGGCCAACAGTGTGGAATAGCAGAAAGAGCATATGTTTTAGAGGCAAGTAGTTTGTGTTTCAAGATCTAGCTCTACCTCCCAACCAGCTCTCTGGCCTTGGATAAATTATTTGACTGCACTGTAAAATGGAGATAGGAATACTAGTAATGCCACCTTGCAAGTCTGCGTGAAGATTTAGAATAACGCGTATGAAAATGCTTAATGAGTAATTAGTTCATATGCCAAATTCATGATAGTTATGTTTTCAGTTTTGTTTGTTTGTTTGTTTTCTTTCGAGGTACTTTAGGCCCATAGTGAGGAGGACTTAAATGCCATACTTTAAGATTGCTTCTTAAAGTAATGAGAAGACATTGAGAGTCTATGAGCAGAAGTGAAATGCCCAAAGCTTAATTTTCAGAAAGATTATTTTGGCTCTGTTGAAATAGTGGCTTTCAATGGGTTCAAGGAAAGTAGATAGCAGGTTATTGTTTAAGTCGTCTGGCATAAACGTTTTTAAGGACTTACTTCATGATGATGATCATAGGAATGTAATAAAGGTGAAACAAAAGGATATTCATCCCAGAGAGAATCAACAGGTGTTGCCAGCCAGTTGGATGGAAAAGGAGGGAAATAGGAATATCTAAGAGACTGAGAAGGTTAAATTTCGTGAATAATAACAGTGAAACAGGGTGCACATAAGAAAAATGGATTTTAGGATAAGGCAGTCAGAGTCTGACTTTTGAAATATGTACATAACTTTCCAAAATGTAGGAGGAAGAGAGAGGAAGGGAATAAGAAAGAGCTAGAGGGTCAGAGAAAACTTAGATGGTGAAGTGTTACAGAGATCCAGAGGATTAAAAGAGGTTATTCAAACACAAGTAACTGTAAGGTTTTTCCATACCTTTTAGTCACAGCTCTTTTATGTGCCATACATTTGTTGGATATCTTCTCTGTCTTTTTTGGTATTTATTACAGCATGTAATCTTTGTCATTAAGGTCTCCTCAGTAGTCATTCTTAGTAGTTGTTGTGGACATTGCTAACTCAGAGTCAGAAGACTCCACCAACTAGCAGTTATCTCATGTGAAGGGTGAAGAAATAGACACTATTCTGCCAACCTCAGAGTATTGTGGGGAAGATCAAATGAGATAATGCATATGAATGGGCCCTGTTACCACTGAAAGATCTACAAAGGAGATAAGACCATGTTCATCATAATATATGTGTACCGACCATCCAGCAAAGCTGTTGAGGTCTAAGAGTTTGTGGTTGGAGACCTGGAAATGAGGACCTAAGTGATGCTAAGGTGGTTGCAGTTTTCAACAAAAGAGTTAGCAACCAGTCAAATGGCAGATCAGAGCCAAAATGTGAGGGGCCCAACTGTGAGAGTTCATGAACAGCTGTGGTCTTCAAATGCTGTTTTTATCTGGTGTATGTCTTCAGACCTTGCACCTCACCCCTTGGAGCATCACTTTGGAGGAGGCTATTTGGATTTCAGGTCATACCATAGTTCCCCAAGGAACATACCATAGTTTCCCCAACTCCCTGATTCCCATTGATCACCTTGTGCAGTGAAGCATGGAATCTGATTACCTTCATCATCACTTTAGCTTGGATAGCTGCAAATGTTATTAATGGTCATAAAATTATCCAGCCCTTTCTTAGATGAAAAGAATACATAGGTTTAGTAAATCATTTTGAAATAAACTCTACTAGATGACTTCTCATCACTACAAACCCACATTCTTACCTGATGGCACGCACATTTTTGTAATCACTCCTGCATTTGCTGCTTTATTCATTATCTCGTCACTGTGCTAGCCAGTTTATATATAAGAGCTCATTCAGTCTTCACACCACTGTCCAATTGGTGAGATTTCCTCAATCTTAGAGATTAAGAAACTAAGGCTCAAAAGATTAAGTAGCAATTTGTTCCTAGTGTTAAGGGAAGGAAAAAAGATGAAATAGTGGTGTGTTTGATTCTAATGTTATACATACTGCTTTTGATAATTACCTCTTCAATGTTAAAGTCAGATGTGGTGAATTTAATAGGGTATGTGTTTTTTTTGTTTGTTTTTTGTTTTTCTTGATCCATACCGTAAAGAATGGTACACAGAAATAGAAGGATGGAGCACAACATTTTGGCTAAAGCAGGATACATCATTGGAATTAGGTCGCTTTGTTTTGGGATTCAAAGAAACTCTCCATTTTACGTTACCTTTTACTGCTTCCCAGTAGTATCAACGGCTTTAAGGCACCCAATTACTCCCAAACCATTCTCTGAAACATCCCTATGCAGAATAGGCTTGGAAACTAATCTGAGGTTTTAAACGCAACATGGTGCTATGAGAAGCTCAGAGGTAACTTTTTTCCCTAAATTTTAACACAAATCCTTTCAAATGTAGTGTATCTGAGCAGAGATTACTAGATAAATGTATTCTCATATTTTAGTGTGGTAAGTGCCCTATTAGAAGTCTTCAAAAATCCGGGGCACCTGGGTGGCTCAGTCGTTAAGTGTCTGCCTTCGGCTCAGGTCATGATCCTGGGGTCCTGGGATCGAGCCCCACATCGGGCTCCCTGCTCTGCGGGAGGCCTGCTTCTCCTGCTACCATTCCCTCTGCTTGAATTCCCTCTCTCGCTGCATTTCTCTCTGTCAAATAAATAAAATCTTTAAAAAAAAAAAAAAAAAAAAGAAGTCTTCAAAAATCCCTGCTTGAAAACCCTAAATGATCTCAAATAATATGGAGATACATTTAGTCTCCCTGCAGTCAGTATTTAATTTTTGTATTTCTAATTTAAAAGCAGGTGTAAGTGTCTTCGCGACAGCTCCAGGCTGTTATCCACTGGCCTGTTAGCTTCTAACGTCTAGTGGCAGAATACAGTAGAAACTTGAAAGGGAGACCTTTACACTGGAAATCACATTTCTTAGAGTGGGAGCAGATTCCATTCAACTTGCCCCTGACTTGAAGCCTAATTCCTAAGGTTAATAGGCTCTCATGTTTGCTACTTAGATCCGCGATACTGGAGCTGGTTTTGTTGCATGGCTAAACAGCGAAGCTTAAATTCGATAGTAAAGTGTGTAATAGGAAAATGAGTTTGGTGTGACACATTGCCCAAAGCGCTGTCAAGGTGCATTGGGGGAAGTCCTTGACTACCCACAAAGAGCAGCTATCAAAATAAGACAAAAATCTCCCTGAGTTTTAGCTGAGAACAGGAATAGGGGTACATAGCAAGAAGTAAAACATGACAAACTTGATTTTAGAAAAAAGGCAGGCGGGAGGAGTAGATTTGCCAAGTTAAAATTAGCCAGGCAGGCAAAGATTACCAGCCTATTTTAGTGAAAGACGATTCATTCATTTATTTATTCAACCAGCTGCTACTCTATGCCAGGTAAATTCTAGAACCTGGGGATACGAGAGTAAACAAGATAGACAAGCTCCCTGTTTGCACGGAGCTTACCTTCTAACAGGTACAAGCAATCTGAACCTGCGTTCTGCAGAATTTGCTGAAAATGCAATGTCCTATATATTTAATTAATTGACATAGTAATAGACTGGCAAATCCCCACCAAACTTTTATTTCCGTCTTTGTACTCTTCTCGGTTTCCCAATTCTGCATGTGAACCTCTCTTATTCTTATATTCAAAAAAAGAGTACAAAGGTTCTTTGGGCTCACCAGCTGGTTCTACCAAGACCACCATTAACAACCGCTCTAGTTTGTTTCTGGTACCAAAATGAAACAAAAAGGAATAACATCTCTACCCTCCATTTCTGTACCTTTTTCTTTGAAATGACTGTGGCCATTCCTATTGTTTTATTTTGTAATTGTGCAGGATTTCTTCAGAACATCCATCTATATTTCACAGACAGCAAATTGCTGGAGGCATCCAAACAGTACTAACTGAGAAGAAAAAAAAAAGACAAAGACCAAAATCAAATGAAAACTCACCCTCCCTGGGAGATAGAACGCAGTGTTTCCAGTATATTCTCTTAAGCCTGCTTATACAGTCCTGTCTACATATTGACCGAGGGCTCCCAGCCCCCCACACCCAGCCAATGACAAGAGCACCCCCTGTGGTGACAGTATCAGTACAAATTAGGTTTTTCCCTTCACTTCACTGAATGCCACAGGAAACAGAATGGGACCACATGTTTCCCTTTGATTCACACCCAAACACTGCAAAACACAGAGTGTGCGCTTCCTTCTTCAAGCTGTGTGTGTGCGTTAAACACAGGCAAACATTGGACTGAAATGCAGACACAGTAAGTCAGCTCTAGGGAACACCATTCAAGTCTATTTCTAAATCTTGATCTTTTATTTGAGTTAGGTCTCCACAGAGACTCTGGGAATGATTATTTTACAATGATTCTCCAAAGAACAGTTAAATGTGTTTCATCCAAATTTGGAGATTCACCATCTTGTAACAAACCCCCTTCTGGAACTGAGAACTTACCATTAGCTCTCTCCTTCTAAATAACAAAGCAAAACAAAAACATTCACTTTATACAATGGTTGTGAAAGAACATAGAAGGTACTATGGGAGACTTTTCCATATGTTTCCATGAATTGCTTCTTTGTAAAAAGTGAGTGTTTGATATGACTAGTATATTAACAGCGAACTATCCAGGGTATGAACCCCAACCCTAGCAAGAAAACCAGACTTTCCAATGAGGTACGCATCTTCAGCCCTCATGTCTCTCTCCAAGAGAGCAACGGATGTTGTGAAATAGTGAGACGTGGCGCCAAATTCTCTGCATGTGGTTTTGCACACGCGAGCTGGTCAGATGGCTTTGTAAGCACAGTGACATCTCTGTGTGGTATTGTTATGTCCAGATCGAGACCCTCCCAAAAGAACCCACAAAAGGCAGGCTGGATGCAAGAACAAGAGGGTTTATTTCCAGCTAGCTGGGGCTCCCACCGGCTCCCAAGACGCAGCGCAGTGCTAAGGCGAGAAGCCCCACCTCTCTCCTTCGAAGCATCTTTATGCATTTGAGTAAACAAGCACATATGTCACTACACACGTAGGTGAGTTCCTTATTCTTTATATGGCAATTACCTAAATCTATGCGTTTCATTGGTGCATTTGAACAACTCAGGGGCTAGGCATTACACAGGGAAGATAAATTCCAGGAATAGTTTCACGCCCATACCCTTAGGCCTATCTTTTTCTGGCACGCCCCTACCTTGTACCCTTAGGCCTGTCTTGGAGGAACTTAAAACTGAACTCCACAGTATAGGCTAAGATCACAGGATTGACAAAGAACAGTTCATTTTACCCAACAGGAAAATGTGTATGTGTGTGTGTTTAAGAGCCCAAACCGAACCACGCCATTCTGTGAATTCATACTCCACTGCTAACCACCAAGAGCCACCTTATAAACTTAGACCTGCTAGATTTTAGTAAACCTAACCACTGCTTTTCACATAGCAACTTCTGGACACAAACTTCCACTAAGTTTCTTTGTGTGTCCATACAGAGTCACAGTCGTGTTCTCTTCTGTCTTCAGAGTAGTCGAAGATTGGATTTCCTCTCAGGGGGAGTTTCCACTGTTCCTGATGACTGACAGTGAGGCCAGAGCCAGCTGTGCCCTCCTTACTGGTCATGACCCGGTCAGCATGCTTAGATTCCTGAGCATTTGCAGGAATGCTTGGCACCCTGGAAAACGGAACTATTGAAATTGCTTCCACACCTCCTCCCTTTCTGAATCCATGGGACTGAAAAATCAGGAATGAAGTATTTTCCTCCTTCTCTCTCCCTCCAGTATCCCGCCGTATAGTACAAACAAGCCCACTTCTTTTAGCCCCAATGTGCTCTTCCTGGTTCCTGATCTCAAAAAACAAGGTGTCCCTTGTCTACAATGTGAGAGGTTTAGAGAATATGCCCAGCTAGTGTCCCTTGGGCCTCATCCCAATACACAAATGTGTTTTAAAACTCAGGTGTTTCATATACAACTTGAGATTTCCAGTTTCTCTTTAAAACATTAGAAGGTTCAGCTATACTGGGCCAGTGTTCCTATGTGGCATCAGCCAGCTGGAGACAAGGGACGGTTGCCATTTTTATAGATATGCCATTTCTAGCCACGGTAGCCTCCACCCTTTCTCTGCCATACAAATCTGCAGCATCTTCCTTCATCCCCTTGCCTGTCCCACACCTGCAGATCTTGGACATTCTGGGTCCTTTCACACAGAAGTAGTGTTAATGGTGTGGGTCATACCTTTGCATTTTATATGCAAACTGAACTCTCAAACATTTTCATAGACACAGCCATTTATAATGCTTAGTTTAGAAGGGCCTAGAAGTTGACTTTTACATTGCTGTCCTCAGGCGCCTGTTTGCCCACTCAGAAATATGTTGGGCTCACATGTCTGTTTCATAAATATAACCTGGTATTTAGCATAACACATTTAATGATTTCAACTCAGTGGTTCGCTTATTTGCGCCCTTTGAGAACCTTCATACTGAACACAAAATGGTAATTAATAAATGAAAATTTTGTTCGTTTTTCTGGGAAAAGTGGGGTGTCATTCTTAAAATATGACGTTCTATATACTATGCATAAAAAACCCATTTTTCTATCATATTTTAGTGTATAATTTTACAATATTGGTGTATCAAAGTGTGCTTATTAACTATTTGCCTCTAATTAAGAGTCTTCACACAAAACTCTACTTACTTAGCCTTTTCTGAAGGGGGCCGCCTTTTAGGGGTGCATCTGGGAGCTCTGAATTGCCTCAGGAGTGGAAGGTGGTTCATGATCGAGGAACACATTAGTCCCTGTTTCTTACTCAAAAGCTTTGGGCTCTCTGGATCAAAGTGCTTCAAATACTTCCTCCCGGATTGCTTTTCCTGTTTCATTCCTCAGATAGTCAAGAATTTCCCCACCCTCCTCCCACCTGCACTACTCCTGACAATTTTACCTAAACTTTTTCTTCCATTGCTTCAGGCCATAGCTTCCAGTCATACCATCTTCTGAGACCATGAATAATTCTTTCCCTTCAATTATATTGTTACCTTGAAGGTATTTATAGGCTATGATCTAGTCCCCTGGAGTCATTGCTTTGCCAGACATTATAAATTTAGCTCTTCCCACCTTTCCTCATATGTTTCATCTTCCAGCCTTTGTAACATTGCCTTTTTTTTTTTTTTTTTTTTTTTAGAGCCTATCTTTGTAGTTTCTCTGATATTTCAATATTCTTCCCAAACTAAAGAGGTCAGAATAGCACATCATATCCCAGGTATTACTGTGAGTATCTGAATATAGAGAGGGAAATCAAGTGAGAGGATTACTTCAAAATTGAACTTAATCTATTTGTAACTCAGAAAAATAGAATGGTAGAGAAAGCTAACAGGGCACTGTGAACATGTTTCCGTATATTTTAACATACTGTAAGGATAATCACAGAGGCTTAGGGGTAAATGATGATCTTTTTTCAGAGAAAGAATATCTTGATTCCATTGGGCACTTGCACCTGTCCTTTAGAGTAATATTTTCCTTAAAAATCTGGGCTTCAGATATGGTTGTGTAATAAGATGGATTTTCTCCCCTAGTACACATGATTTTAAACCAGTCGTTAATGTTACTGTTGCTGTTGTTATTGTTAATATTATTCCTGCCCCTGCGGTTTAAAATTAAGAAACAGCATTAAGCATTGAATTTTAGGAAGCAAAAATAAATTGCAGCGTGAACCACCTTGGCACTAGCTTTAAGTTCTAGTCCATGTCTGCGGGCATTAGTAGGATTCCACCAATATGGCAAATCATGCGTAGCCTCTGGGGGGTGCTGCAAAGAGCCAGGCCCAGCTTAGCTCTCAAGTACCTTGACCTCCAAATATTTCTGATTGTCCACACATAGGAAAAAAAAAATTAACCATGCACCACTGATGTATGTGGTTTAATGTAGGGTGCACACATGCTAACATATTGTTTATATTATGAAACATACAGCAACATCAGAATTTCTAAAAGTGAGGATTTCAAAAATAGACTTTCCAGTATTTTTTGCCATAACCCCAGTGAACTCACCTTGGCACCTCTGAGGGATGTTCAGCCCGCTTTGGAGACACCTGCTGTGGTGGGGATCCCTGTGCTGATGGAATGAGTGGCCAGGGTCAGCAGTGCTCAGTCAGAAGTCCTGAATGAATGGCTCAAGGCTGGAGGGCATCTGAGAGGCTATCATTCAGACACTCATCTTAGAGGTGACTGCGTGGAGACACAGACTTACCTACCTAGGATCATAATCGGCTAATGAGAGGCTGGGGGTAAAACCCAAGTCTCGTGATTGTCAGATTGTATCATGTAAGGAAAACGCCCCGTGTTTTGTTTCCGCTAGAGTTTGAGGAAGGTGGAGACTGAGCTCCTGAAGGCTGGAGGACAGGGTGGGTTAAAGGGCTCTGTCGATGGTGAAGTATCGTTTGCCTACATGGTCTATGATCTCTCGTGCTCGCTCCTGTTGAGCCCTCTCTACAGGTTCCCTCTCTGTCTCAATTTTTCTCTCTCTGTTTCTCTCACCAACATAAAATTCGTGGTTTCTACTTAATAGCAGACCTCTTTACCAAGAGCATGCTCTGGAGCCAGACTTTCTTGGTTCAAATCCCAACTCTGTCCCTTGATAGTTCTGTGACTTTAGGCAAGTTACATAGCTGCTCCCTGCCTCAGTTTCCTTATCTGTTGAAAGGAGAATAATAAAGTTCCATTGGGTTGATATGAGGATTAAATGAGATGGTACCTTGAAAGCCCTGATATACCACCTGACTCCATCCTAAGGGTCTTTTAAATGTTAGCATCTTAAATGTTGTTAATGTCATCAATTTATTAATAATGTCATCATTTTATTAATAATTATTTATTAATAATTTCTCCAAAAAGCTTAAAGCAGTTTGCCCTATACCATTACATTCCATTTCATAGCATGCCCTCATGCTAAGCAGAGGAAAGCATTCTCCTTCCTGCTGTATAAACACATACCCCGAGGCCAATGCATATGCTTATGACCAAAATCAGTTCTGAATCCCAGGACAGACTCTCAACTGGTATTCTGTGTCAAACTGCGTTTCCTTTCGAGCTGAAAACAATAATACAAAATCTCATTCAGCAGAGCAGAAACACAGATTCCATAGCTTTCTTTTTCTTCTCATCCCCCCAAAGCATGTCCTCTGTGTGCTCACGGGCCCTGTGTGCCAGAAGTCTGCCCAGCCTGAGGGTGATGGCAGCAATAGGGTTAAAGTAGGATCTGTCCGTCTGTCTGAACGATCAAGCTCCTGAGAGCCTGCATTACAACCTTAATAACTGCCTCACGTAACTGGCTTTCTCCTCTCCCTTGGAGTGTTTCCATTTTCTCCAGTGTTCAGTATCAGGGAGTGTTATTAAATGATAAGGGGGTTTGCTTCCTCGTGGATATTGTGTGAGGCTGAGAGACAATGAATGTTGTGACACATTGGAGGGCATGTTGGCACTGATTATGGGAACTCTGTATCAGAGAGCAGATCATGTGACAGGACTGCCTCTGGGACACTGCCTCCCTTCCCCAGAGAGTTATTAATGGGCCTTCATACCTGGGAGGATGGATTACGATGTCTGAGCAATGCGATAATTAGAGATGTGTCACTTATCATAAGCAGGGCCCCGGCACCCGGGGCTGGCAGCTCTGTTCCAGGCATGAGGCAGTCTCCATGCTCCAGAGACAAAAGTGGAACTTGCTGTGGTGACCTTCCCTGAAAGAGGCTGTCGTAAGTGTCACGATGGGCATTGAGTGGTCATTGGCTTTGCATATAGACAGAGAATGGAAGACCTGAGTTTTATCCTCCCTACTTCTGCCATCATAGTGGTCTTGACCATAGTGTTCAAGACCACGGGGTCTTGAATTAGAGTCACTTGGCTTGTGACAATCAGTTTTTTTGATATACAAAAATGGGGCCTATATACGCCCTACTTAACTCACAGAGTTGTAACCCCTAGGTCATCTCCATCAAGGTAGTGAAATGGAGCCAAGAGTGGGCATGTGTGCATAAAGGAGATGTAAGGATGTTTTCAGGCACAAGAGAAAGGGCCAGTACAAAGGCAGAGATTGACATTGCAAGGGAGAAGACGTGGACAGAATTGGCCAACTTGAAGGTGGGGGAAGCAGGGAAAGGGAAAAAAAACCAAGGGGGGTGGTTTAATTTTGGTCACCTCTCCTTAGAACAAAGATGAAAACAGGGTTGGGAAATCGTACCAAAATTATGAACAGGAGGAGAGTCAAGGAAGGTCACATCTGATATTCTTAAACTTCTCAGTGAAAAAACTTTTATGGTCATCTGCTACAAGCAACAGGAGCAAAGGGATCTCAGAGGAAGTCAACAGGCATCTTTTCAACAATGTTTTTGATCTCTATCAGAACAACTTAGTTTTTGACCCGAGCTCTATCTTTTTCTCCTGAGATGGTCTTGAGTAGTCGCCTGTCACTTTCCGGAGTTGCACTTCAGGGTTACAATCTATAGCTTCCACACCTGTTAAGAAAATGAAATGTGATCACATATGTAATGTGCACAACACTGTACTTGACACATAAAAGCTCCTCCTTATTTTAGAAACACAGGGACGATGGCAGGGAATGCATAAAACATCCAGGGTTGCTAAATAAGACTTTCCAATTTAGCAGTTGGGTTGCATTGGCCAATCTGCTTGTGCCAAGATTACATAATATATCTTTGTAGGTATAAAGCCTCTCGGAGGCTGGTCTTCAGCCCCGGGTCTGTTCATGCCTCACGTTTCTCTGCTTGTGGCCTTATGTAATGGACTGCATAGAGGAAGAAGGTCTCGGTACAGTGTAATGTGTTTTCTGAGCTCCTGAATTGGTGCCAGTGGCACATCAGTCCAGTCAGGTAAACCTCAAGCCACACCTTGCTCCTAACTGAAAAGGAACGATTATTGGAATTTGCTCAGGTCGGCCAAGTAATTTAGCGTCTGCACTGGTATTGAACTGCCTGCCACAGATACGTGCCTCATTTTACTCAAAGGATAGCCCACGAATAACTGCGAAGGACTTCCTTTTAGAGTCCCCTCTTTCTAAACCCCTCTTGGGATTTCCTCTTTATTACATTTCACATGATTGATGCAGATAATCACAAATGTGAACATTCAGCCCATGTTGGAGTAGGGGTGGAAGTTGATCTGGGAGGAAAGAAGACGCTCCTTAAGAAACAGTTAGACACCCCTTCACATATCTAATAATTTGCCTTTCGTGAGAAAGCCCCCAAGTGAGGGACAAATCCAATTCAAATATTTCATTAAAATTAAAAACACCCTCTAAATGGAGTAACTATTTTCTTATAAAAGTGCTGCTATTCATACGGCACTGACTGGTGCACAAGTGTATACGTGTAGGAGTGAATGGTCTGTTTTTGTTTTGTTTTGTTTTCCCTGTAATCCCCTCAAAGATCGCAGAGATAGGAACTATTATCCTCATGTAACAATTGGAGATCCAAAATTCAGAGGTTAAGTGACTTGCCAAGGTTCCTGCCACTTGTAAACAGCTGAGACCAGATTTAAATCCAGGTCTACCAATAACCAAAATCCAGGTTCTCTCTTCTTCCTGGGATTTCCTAATGCCTACACAATCTGTCCCCTAAATCCGTCAGTCTCCACACTATTCTGTTCTATGGCACACTCATGTCATATCGGTCCCTGGAGTGGAAGGCAACAAGATGAAACCAAGAGATTGTTTTATCAGCTTTTCTGCTTATGTGTCTGCATAGTTCCTACCTTTCCTAACAAGAGAGAAAGCCAGTCACAAGGCTTTGGGGAAACCATTGCTGGAAAATCTTGAAAATTAGGTACTGCTAGCAGAGCCCTCAAAATCTTGCCAAGGGGGCTTTATGTAGTCTGATAAGATACGACTTTACATATCCTTGGGGAGGAGCATGGGTCTATCTACAAATGCCAATTAGCATGACAGACAAGTGGCAAAATTTTCCACACAATATTTGATTTGGAGAAGGTAATCTATTTTCTCCTAAGTAAGAGTAAATTCAGGCAGAGAGTATATTTGAGCATTAAGAAGCATCTTACTCGGTTTAAATATTATTCCTGTCAAAATTTTTTCATTTATATATCACCTTAAGATTATAGATGTCTCTATTTTAAGAGACAATCAATTGTCTGGTAGATATAACCAACTGCAATCATAGACCATAATAACTGACTCAGACCAGTCATAAGTAAGCATCTATCTGCCTTCTCATAGATGAGTTCCTAGAACTTGCTGGTATACCTACTGAACTAGAGTGCACACATCAGGAAGTTACCACTTCTTGGGCTACTGTTAAACTGGCTTGGCTAACTCAAGAAAGAATATCCGGATGTCCTAGCTCTTGAGTCCCTGTGTATTGTATCCAAACTTCAAAAGAATCAATTAAAATGCAGTTTAATGTTAATATTTGCTTAATATTAATATTGAGAAAACTAGCTGATCAGCTAGAAAAATCACCCTAAATCTAATTTTATGCATCAGTAAGTAAAGAAAAAAAAATTTGAATTTGTCATCAGGTCCCTATTCTCCAGTGCTGCCTCTCTTTTCAAAGTGATTTTGTAAGATAGTGTTAATGCTAATATATCATTTCTAGAATATATTTACCAATGAAACCTTCAAAGAATTTAGTGGTATCATGAGTTACATGAAGCCTCAGAAGATCATGTCTGGCTTTCTATGGCCAGGTACTCCTACACAGATTTTTATCAATCATACATGGAAAGTACTGTGATATAGTAAATTCTACTAGGCTTCCATGAATAATCTCATGTGTTTCCTCCCAAAGAGCATGCTTTCGATTTTGGAGTTTAGTTGATTAATCAAAGTTTAGGGTCTTAAATGGTGCTAAGTGAAGAAATTCCAAATACATGCACAACATGAACACCAAAGTATTTTCCTTCCTTAATGAAATTCTGTTGTGAAACAGCTTAATATGATAGTGAACTTGAGCAATGGTGGGTGCCTGCAGGTGAGGAATGGACATTAATTCAGGTGGTAACACAGAGGTTGGCATTGTGAGGATTTTTAAATTCCAGAACTAAATAGATGATCCACTGAGAGGCAATGTCCAGACAGATCAATACCGTACAAAAAGATAATTGCTTTTCTTGGTGAATCCTAAGAAAGGTCTGGGGCTTTAGGGAAATTGAGAGAGATTTCTTTCTTTTTTTTTTTTTTTATTCTTTTTTCTTACACAAAAAGGTAATTAATGAGTATAACAGACAATTCAAGGCCAAAGAATAGAATCTGAAAGCTTGAAAGCTGTATATTCAGAATGGATTTAGAAAATTACAGAAGGGCTTTAGCCCAGAGCAGTGCCTACAAGTTTGGACCAAGCTACAGTGGTGACAACATCTTCTTGAGAGATACTTGCTAAAATCTTCTACTGGGCAAGCATCCAAAAACATTTGAGCAAATGAAGTATTCCTTCCAGTATATCTGTGTAGATGGGAAAGAGGCAAATATTTAGGGAATAAAAAAAAACAGGGATTGAAGTTATTCTAAAGGTAGTCTATAAATGAAGCCTGAAATACACTCTACCATGGGATGAATGAGTGTGGATTTTACTCCAACTATGACATATCATGCTTTCTTGGACTGTAAAAGTGGCTATTCCATCCACCAATAATATGTTGAAAGATGGATTAAGAGCCTCTTCATTTCTTAAAATCTCCAATGGAATTTGTTTTGACACAATAGATCATTACCAAGTTTGAAATTAAGGTGAGTGTTATCATTGTATTTCAACAAAATTTTCCACAGTCTGTATTAGTTAATGAAAATATCTATACTGAATTGAATGACAAAACGCTGGTCATACTAGGGATAGTGTCAAAGTGTCATAATTTGCTTTCTTATTCAGTTCCTTCTGCCAGGTGACATGATCCTTAAAGACAGGGTCCTGGGCCCGTCCATCCTTGCATACACGGTGTGTGCTCAATAAACATGTCTCCAGTGAATGCACCAAAGGGGAATCTAATTGCAAAGTTAACAAGGACATATGAAATGTATACTTGAAATCTGGCACTTACTCTCTTACTAGATTTTTCTCTGAGATTTGACTATATTTGAGTCTGAAATGATTTTTACCTAAAAATCCACATTAAAACAAAACAAACAGAATCCTTTCTTTACATCAAAAGATTTATATCTTGACACAAAAAATAAGTAATGGATTCTGCCATCTTCATTAGCCTCCCTTTTCATTTGAGAAATGGTTGTATTTAGGCAGAGTGAGGAGACTGTTTCTATTCTGTCAGAATTTCAACTAATTCCCCAGAAACTTGAAAACTGGTTATATGCAGAGAGCAAGAGAAGGAAGAAGTAAGTTTCAGTTTCATTACATGTGATCATCTTCCAAAGCCACCTTTCTTAGAGGCCTTGCATGAAGAAATCAAAGGGAACATCATTAAGATGGATCTTTTCTGCAAGGGACCAAAAAGGGTAATCTTTAAAAGACGTACATGGGGGGGGGGGGGGTTCGGTCAGTTAAGTGTCTGACTTCAGTTTAGGTCATGATCTCACGGTCCTGGAATTCGCTTACATCCAACCCCCTTGGGCTCCAGGCTCAGCAGGGAGTCCTAGCTTGCCCCTCCTCCTGCTCATTCTCCCTCTCTCTCAAATAAATAAATAAAATCTTTTTTTTTAAAAAAAGACATACATAGGAAAGAGTCAATTTTTCAGAAAAAATAGGGATTGAAGTTGTTACTTTGGGGAAGGACAGTTGATAAATGTAGTCTGAAATACACTTCACCTACAAATAACTTCTTAAAATTTTTACTTTGAAATAATTTGGGCTTTGCAGAAAAGTTGCAAAAATGATATCATGTTCTTCATACCCTTCACCCAGCTTCCTCTAATGTTAACACATTATGTAGCCATGGTATTTTTATTGAAACTAAGAAATTAATCTTTGTACAATACTATTAACTGTAGATTCTATTGAGATTTTCCTGATATTTCAACTAATGTTTTTCTTATGTCTAGGGTTTAGTCCAAGAGACCAATAAGCAGTTCATTTATTCTTCATGTCTCCTTAATATCCTCCAAGCTGTAACAGTCCACAAATACTTTTTAATGAAAGAATTATCTGGAAATATATTTATTAGATCATTACCAACCTTCCTATCTTTCCTTCCTCCACCGAACTTGGGCATCAATCACTTCCTTAGCTGTTGATTCTAATTTATACATTGGATATTTTTGCATCACACATTGTAAATGTATTGATGTAGTCACATGGTAGGTAGGGGTGTGTGTCACACTTGTCTATAAAAAAAATGAATGAAGGAAGTCCGTATAGGGTAGTAGAACAATTCTTGCGTTCTGCATCAGAATGCCTGAGTTAGCATCTTAGCTCCAAACTTTCTAGAGGGGGTAGTTCTTTGTCTTTTAGAATGGAGATAACACCCGTTGTTTTTTTTTGTTGTTTTTTTTTTTTTTAATTTTTATTAACATATAATGTATTATTTGCCCCAGGGTACATGTCTGTGAATCTTCGGGCTTACACATTTCACAGCACTTAATAGCACATACCCTCCCCATTGTCCCCAACCCAGCCACCCTATCCCTACCCCACCACGCCCCCCGGCCACCCTTAGTTCATTTCTTGAGTCTAGGAGTCTCT
>CM053609.1:102153231-102179955 GCA_028646535.1 Procyon lotor
CCCGTTGTTTTTTAAGGAGTTACTTTAGGGATCGGAGGAGATAAGGCATGAAATAGAGATTGTAAATGTAAAATGCAAACTGAACAATAATGCCATGTAGTGTGGAGGAGGGGTGGCTGGAAGATCTGGGGGGTCCTCACCAGGCAGCCTGGTCTTGACAGTGGTAGAAGATGTATGGGTTTATGGGAGTACTTTGTATTGGCCATAAGCACTGGATGGTTTATGTGTATATTTCCATTCACTTGACCAGATAAGGTGGGTATGGGAGATCAAAGCTATGTGGAAAAAGAGTAACAGAGCTGTTACCCCCTTATAGCCTCACTGGAGAATGTTCCAGGCATTTCCATTGGTACTCATAGGGGACAGGGATAAGAGGACAAGGTAGTCTTGAGGACTTGTTATTCTGAACTCCTCGTTTCTATGTTGGTGTTATTTCAGTCATTACTACAAGGAATTTTTAGAAGAAGCCTAGCCTTGCTTTCTCTCTAAGTGGCATCCTTCCAGGAGCCTAGTGCTTTAAGAATCTGCAAACTGACACAGTGGCTGAGGAGTGTGGCCCTCCATCCATCTTTAGGATGGAGGGCCTGGGTATGAAGTGTACTGGGACTGCCACGGCCAGGCTTGCCATTGATTTTCTGCTTTGTTACCAAACAACTGAGATTTCTTCCATTAAAGAAAAAGGTATACCACCTCCATTTGAAAGAGAAATATGTTAAGAAGGGATAAATGGGCACTTTGCTTGTCCCTTAGGAACAAGGATAGCATACTGAGTCAGAGTTCTGAATTCAGGATCTCGATACAGCAGCAGACAGATGGGCAGCTGCAGCTGGGACTCCTCCTTCCTCTCCTTCTCCTGCTTCTTCTTTTCCTTCTCCTCCTCCTTCCTCTCCTTCTCCTTCTTCTCTTTCTTCTTCTTCTTCTTCTTCTTCTTCTTCTTCTTCTTCTTCTTCTTCTCCTTCTCCTTCTCCTTCTCCTTCTCCTTCTCCTTCTCCTTCTCCTTCTCCTTCTCCTTCTCCTTCTCCTTCTCCTCCTTCATTTTCTCCTTCTTCTTTGAAGACTCCGTGTCCTCCAACAACTTGAAGTGATAACTGTATAATAAATACAAGGGACTCTCAAAAATCCCAATACTCTTGTACAGTATATAAATTGAAGGGCAAATTATATATTTATAATTAACATTTATTGACTTCTCAATATATACCAGGCACTTTTCTAAACATTTTACATGTAATCATTATAATTCTGTAAAGTAGGACTGATTATTAATGCCATTTCACAGATGAGAAAACTGAAGCACCTAGTCAATAAGAAAACTCCTTGAAGTTACACAGATGGTAATTCAGAGTACTTTTCCTAGTATTTTCCATTCAGATATCAGTAGTTTCAATAATTAAGATAATATATAAAGATCTTTACAATGATAATGTTATTCCATCCCTACCCACATTAAATTGGTATGTACAAAAAAATTAAAAAGGCATAAACACAATGATTAGGGTTGAAAGCAGTCATTTTATGTTTAAAAGATGTCATCTCCATCAATTAGTCAAATACTAAAAGAAAAGGATTAACTGTAAACTGAAATTTAAAATGCTGAGGGAAAGCATTGAACAATGTTGGGATTTTTTTTTTTTTTTTTTTTTTTACCTTGAAACCATCTCCATGATCCAGCAATGGGAGAAGGAGTGCTTTTGTGATAGAAGAACTTATAAAGTATTCTACTAAAAAAGAAAAGGAAAGGAAAAATCAGATAACGATTCCCCTTATGAACCAGGCTATGACCTAATTATATATCACACACATACCTGTGATTATGGGCAAGGTTGGTCTTCCAGTTTTGAGTACAGTAAACAGTTTTCTGAGCTGATCAAAGGGTAGTGTACTCTAAGAAATCTGATCTCTGGTGAAAGAGATTCCCCATGGATAACAACCAGGGATTATATATTTTCAAAGGCCAAGAAAACAGTGAAATGCCCTCAGCTAGACAGAACATGGTGTAATCGTTCTTGGTTATCCAAAAGGATTTTGCACTGCCTCAGGGCTGTCATTACGAGAACATCAGTGATTATTGTGGGAATTTGGGAAAAGTGCTAGTGAATAGGAAGCTCCAATTACAGAACACTGGATAAAACAGTTTGCTATAATTATACTATGTTAGATTGATGGGCCTAATGAACAGTGTTCCTTAACCCAAATATTGATTTTGGAACGAGTTGAAATTAGGGCTAAAACTTTGTTAGTAAATTTGTTTACCAGATTGACCATGGGGCTCCAAGTAGAATTCCGATTTTTCAACTAACATCCCTTAAGTACCAACCAATGTCAGGCCTTGGGCTAGATGCTAGAGATCCAAGAGTAGGTGAAACCTTCAAGAAGTTACAGCCCAGTAAGGGAGGAGGAATTGTACTGATAATAATAGCAGCTGACATGAACTGAACCTGGTTCCCAGGTGCCAGACACTGTTCTCTGCACTCTGCCTCTACTAATTCTACTTACTCACCACTCTAACCCCGTGATGGAGGGACTATATTACAAGTGCAAGAGAAGGCACAGGAGGCTAAGTAATGGATCCAAAGTCATGCATGTGGTAAATGGCAGGGCGGGGCTTAAACACAGGTGATCTGATTTCACTAAATCACTGCTTTGACCTTGGCACCCTAAAATAGTGCCTGACTCATAGTAGATGCTTAATAAATATAGTCATTAAAAGTTGGAATAACACTACTGGATTTTTACCCCAAAGATACAGATGTAGTGAAAAGAAGGGGCACCTACATCCCAGTGTTCATAGCAGCAATGTCCACAATAGACAAACTGTGGAAGGAGCCAAGATGTCCTTCAAAAGATAAATGGATAAAGAAGATGTGGTTCATATATACAATGGACTATTACTCAGCCATCAGAAAGGATGAATACCTACCATTTACATGGATGTGGATGGAACTGGAGGGTATTATACTAAGTGAAATCAATCAGAGAAAGACAGTTACCGTATGGTTTCACTCTCAAAGGTGGAATATGAGAAATAGCACAGAGGATCGTAGGGGAAGGGAGGGAAAACTAAATGGGAAGAAATCAGAGAGGGAGACAAACCCTGAGAGACTCTTGACTCTGGGAAACAAACTGTGGGTTCCAGAAGGGGAGGTAGGTAGGGGGATGGGATAACTGGATGATGGACATTAAGGAGGACATATGATGTGATGAGCACTGGGCATTATACACAATTGATGAATCATTGGACACAACATCAGAAACTAATGATGTGCTTGCTATACGTTGGCTAATCAAATTTAAATTTAAAAAAATAAAGGGTAGAATAAGGGATTGGAAAAATGAATGCTTTTGTGACATGTGTATGGAGACTAGAAACGGTGACCAGTACAAACCTGACCAACTGTCTTCCATTCTATCAGTCTCCCTCACCCAGGGCACAAAAGCCAAAAGAAACTTTTGCTTCTAGGTACAAAGTAATGGCATTGATTTATTGGTTCATTCATTCACTCGCTCCTTCATTCTTTCTTCCCTCATTAGGCCTCCATGAAGGGTTTTCTCTCCAGGTCCCTGTATTTGGTATTCTGGCAGTTATCTTAGCCAACTGCATGTGTGAGTACACGTGTGCATTGGAGGGAGGATCAAGTAAATACACAACTAATGCAGTGCAAAAGTATTTTGTTTTTAGTAGCAGTTATGTATCTAGACTTACATGACTATTTTTTCAAAAATACAAAGAAAAGTGCTCCTGTTTCTGCTCACTAGAAAGTTACTTTATAATCATTTATCTTCAAGTTATCAGAGATGGATTTTTCTTGTGATCAGTTTTCCAAAGTCTTGGAAACTGGTTTTAGGAGACGTTGGATCTGGAGAAAAGGGGAGAGAAAAAAGCAAAACAAAACAAAACACAAGAATCAATACGGAGTCTAATGCCCATTCGTCCATCTGAAACAGATATCATTCAAAACTGGACATGAATCTCTGGTAATCACTGATCTTCTTCATCTTGAGTGAGTGACGGATATTGAAACAGATGTGCCTGGCTGCTGTTTAATGGAGGAGTGATTAATACTTTTCACTAGCCCAAGGGATAAAAAGCAAAATTAGTTTTCATTCTAGAAAAAAAATTTTAAAGGCCAGTTAAAATTATTGACTTCATGCATCACTCAGCAATTATAGGAAGCCTTACTGTACCCTCTTCGTAGATGATCAGAATAATTGCTGTCCTTTCATCTCCCTCATCTAACCACACTCTCCCAGTGCCTCCCACTTCCCTTTGTGTCTTCGCATGCTGTCTGTATCTGCTTTGCTAAGAGAACATCAAGGCTCAGCATAATTGGCCCATTTCCCTGTCATACGGGTTCGCTTCTAAATCTCCCTCCTCTGTAGGTTACAGTGAGGTCAATTATATGCAATCAAATGGAAGAGATGATTTTAAAATACATACCCTAGAACTGAATATATACCACATGTGTGCTTCAGTTGCAGAGGGACCTTCTTGTAAGATATCTTAGATAAAGCCATTGGCAGGTTTCTTCCTCTGTTGCCAGTGATTGCTGGCAATCACTAAAGCTTTGATTCAAAGTGTGACTAATACATAATTTATATTGGTCTTGTTTGTTTTGTTTTGTTTTGTTTTTCCATGAGTAGTAAAAGACAGAGAGGGTTTGCACTAACATCATGTTTCCCATACTTGCCTAATAACCAGAATCAGTTGTGGCAGACGATAAAAATATGCCTCAAACCTATGAGTCAAAGGTCTTCACAGGCATTGGGATCTATATATTTTATTAGCTCTCTAGATGATCTGATCATTAAGCAAAGACTGAGAAGCCTGGTGCTAATAATATTCAGTAGGTTTTTATATGTCTCATGCTTTCCTGATTGGGGAAAGGTCTAAGTGTCTTTCTTTGATTAAACTGAAATTAAAATGCTCAGAGTTTGAATTTTCCCATTGCCCATTGCCTGGACTGTGGAAGAGCAAAATCCATGTAGGGGTATTTTTTTATGAAGATATCTTTCTGTTTTTATTATTAAGCTGAATGAATAAGGCCACCCTTTGTCAATCCCCCCTTTGTCAATGTTATGACAATGTATGTTGACCTAGTGACATTTGTCAACAAAGCTGTCTCACTAACTAAGCTTAGCCAACCTTACTTCTAAAGCATTTGAATGTTTCACATTGTGAGGTCCACTTTGACAGAAGCTAGGGATAGAAAAAGTAACAGACTTCTAAAATATTATAGATGGAAGGGCCATTGGAGGGCATCCATTACAAACTGAGCTATAAAAATAAAGGAACAGAGGCCATTAAGGGACTTGCTGAAGTCAAATGGTTAATTAGAGTGACAGTTTGGACTAAATGTCCTGATTTGAGGCCTGATATTCCCTCTAGGTCACCATTCTCTGATTCCTACAACCAGTCATTCTCTTTTCCAAGCCTATTTCCTCTTCAGGAACAAAAAAACAAAAACAGATTATACTAAATTGGTGACTTTAAAACCGTGTTCTCCGAGATTCTGGGTTCAGTAGAAGAACATGGGAGGTCCCTGGAGGTGAGAGTGGAATTGGGAGAGGTTGGGCTGGTCAGAAGGTGGGGCTCAGAATTCCCCTCCTTCTACTTTTATCTGTTTGGTATTTGGGGAAAAAAGTCTGATACTTATTTTTTTTTAAGTTGCAAAAGCAAAATACTAGTTGGTATCTTCCAATATATATTTGATCTAATATCTAGGGATTCTGAAAAAAAGAGGTCTGCGAAAGCAAGGACGTGGTCTTCCTTCGCCTTTCCCCATAGGCTCTGATTCTTGTGTATCGAGTGAATGGTACCTATTGACCACTTTCAAGTGTGGCTTAGTCAGCTCAAGGAATTGATGCTTTGAAGTGAAAGAACAGAGGAAAGAGAAGCTATTGGGAGGGAGACTACCTTTTAAAATCCTGTTTGAAAAGCCAAGCTGAAATGTCCACTATTTTCTCCCAAAATGGAAAGGTGACCTCACTCTTAGGCAGTAGTATCATACATGCTGTCCTCTACTTCCCTAACAGGTGGAGAGAGAGGGCACTCTGAGTTCACAGTGAGAAGGGCCCTTTCTCTTATCTGAGCCTATTCTGCCTTTAGGAGGACTTTGATGCTTCTCTTTAGAGTTCTGAGAGTAGTTAAAAGTCTAAGACAGAGACGTTTGTCTTTAAGCAAGAAAACATGACCTAAAAGCAGTTGTCCATCTCTCTCTCATTCTCTCTCTCTGCAGCCATCAATTTTTGACATTAAACTAGGCTGTTTCTGTGTTCTGTGCAGTTGGCCTGAGCTCTCTTCTCTTTTGGTCAGGACTCAAGAGAAAGAGACCTGAGTGTGTATCAACCTCCTTTTACTTAATTTTGGTCTCCATTGTCTTACCCAAGAAGGGACTAGATCTTTGTTCCCCTACCCCGTTAAAGTAACCCCCTTGGTTTTCAAACCTCTGTACTCTGCTACCGTCGTTCTTACTTTTTTCTCACTCAGTTCCTTTCACTGCAAGCTCTGATGTGCTCATGCCTTCTTTATCACCAGACTTTAGATTGGCTGACTTGTGGTATAAAAGGATGAATCAGGTGGGAACAGATAAGTAAGCTGAATGGAGCTGCTTCCTTCTTACTTCCTTTTAAATGAATAAAGAGTCCACCCAGATGAGTGACGTGGTATTCAGGGATTTTGGTGGCTGGATCATTTGTTTAAGTTTTCTTATTTGTAGTCATAGCCCTTTAGAGTTTAAGTGAGTGGGTTTTCACATGATGGTGCGTAAATTTCTTCTGCAATATTTGATAGTTACTTATCTCTTTTTTTTTTTTTACTTATCTCTTTCTTATCTCTTTTACTTATCTCTTGCTCCTGTGTTTTATTATATCCGGTTTAATTTTCCCCCTTAGTTGACTTTTGTTTTACATGCCTTGTTTCTGGATATCTTCTGAAGGTAATAGATCCCAATATGCCTATGAAAAAATTGATAAGACCATTTGGAAACAAGTCCCAAAACCTCATTAATAATAGCATAAATATTTATAGAGTTTCTTGAAGCAAATCCAACTCTTTGATTCCTCTCTGTCCCATCCTTTGACCCATCCTAACCTCCATAGTGACCTTATTACCAAGAAAGAAGCAACTAACCTCTTTCACACTTCTCTGCTCTGCTTTGCACTTGCTATTCGTTAGCCAGAAATACCCTTCACTTTATCCTTCACCTTCTCAGTGGGGAAAAACTGAGAGCTTTTCCCCTAAGGTCAGGAACATGGCAAGGATGTCTACTATCATCACTGCTGTTCAACATAGTACTAGAAGTCCTAGTCTCAGCAATCAGACAGCAAAAAAGAAATAAAAGGCATCTGAATTGGCAAGGAAGAAGTCAAACTCTCACTCTTTGCAGATGATATGATACTTTATGTGAAAAAACCAAAAGACTCCACCCCAAAACTGCTAGAATTCATTCAGGAAGTCAGTAAAGTGACAGGATATAAAATCAGTGTACAGAAATCAGCTGCATTTCTATACACCAACAATGAGATAGAAGAAAGAGAAATTAAGAAGTCAATCCCATTTACAATTGTACCCCAAACCATAAGATACCTAGGAATAAATCTAACCAAAGAGGCAAAGGATCTGTACTCAGAAAACTATAGAATATTCATGAAAGAAATTGTGGAAGATTTAGACTAGTCTTTTATAGCCTGATAGAAATGTCATCTGCTCTGATATGACTTCTCAGATGCCCATGAGCAAAATCAGATGTTCTGCCTTCTGTTTTCCCATGATAATTTACTGATATCCCTGTGACAGCTCTGTGCCACTCTAGCCCATTCAGTTGGGAGATCTTCAGGGGGTAAACAAAGTCTTACTCTTCTTTGAATTCCCTGTGCCTCACAGACTGCCTGGAACATAAGACATAGTCATTGTGGCTGAGAGAAGTGATGAAATTAATCAGTCTGCCTATTCCCTAACACTTGAAACTTCTCAAGGGGCCTGTATTCTCCTTTGCTCCCTTTTCCTCTACTTTTCATTCAGTCTGTTAATTACAAAATAATAATATTTTTTTTTCTCCAGGGCAATCTTCTCTACTAGCCTGTTTTTCTCTAACTCCATTCCTTTTGTAAATATGAAACTCCTATTTCGATAGATAGTCTAATCTGGACTCTTTTGATCTCACTTTTGGAATTCTGCAATAGCCTCTGAGTGGATCTATATTCTGTATGATTCTACTATAATGTACTCTTCTACCAGGTACCCAGTCAATTGTTTCAAGATATATTTCTACTCTATTACCTCTCTGGAAAGATTCTGAATTGGCTTCTCTAGTAGATGAAGACCAAGCCTGTACTTAAGGCAACCTAGTCCCTTTCATCTCTATACTCCTTACTTCTCAATGTGACCCACTGCATCCATCCAAGCCAGATTGTTTGTTATTCTCTCAATGACCTGTGCTCATTCATTCACAGTCCAAAAGTAGTCCTTTGTTTGATGAGACTGGATCATGTAAGTTTATATAAACCAAGTTATGAACTTATATCTCCCAAGAAGTCTACGAGGATTAACTCAACTCATGAATCATCACTTTATTCCTCCTTGTTACTATCGATAGGATTTAGGACACTAGAACTTTTCAACCTGAATTTTGTCCTTTTGTTGGTGTTCACAGATCATTTAACCTTTTTGCATCTAAAAATGGAGTTTAAAAAAAAGACTGTTATGCATTTGGGATGTTTCATGATGAATTATAAAGTGTTTCAAATTGAAAATGATGGTGTATTTGGTTTACAAATCAAGAGCTCACAAGAGGATATATAACCTGTTTTCCTCCCTCTTTCCCTGGAGGGTATATCTGTATCTTTGGAGTTTGAGAAGCAAAAAGTAAAATTATCATCACTTTGATTTATTTGTGTTCATAATATTTAATTCACTTTGAAATATCAAATTATTCTAAAAGAAAGGTGTAAAAAAATACAGAAGACTAATGCTGCTGTAACAAATAGGCCCCCTAAGTATTAATTTCTCAAACATAAAAGAGATTGATCTCATTCATGTATAGAGTCCAACATAGTTCCAGTAGGCAAGAATGGGGTACTCTTCTCTACACTGTCATTCTGGATCTGGCCAACAGCAACGCTGTTATCCTCAGCATTACTTTCAGGGGATTTTTGAGGTCTAAATCATTTTGGGGAAGGCAGAGAACATGAATACCTTCATAGGGGAGGATTTTATGAGCTAGACCTGAAAGTAGTCCACATTAATTCCATTCACATTGCACTAGATAAACTCAGCCATGTAGCCACCTGTAATTTCACTGGAGGCTGGGAATTGTCTCGGATATGCCCGAGAAGAAGAGAAATTGGTTATAATGAAGGGTTAACCACTTTTATATATTATCTGGCATAATTTTCAAAGTGTTTCTGGTTTGTACTCTGTCTTTCCTAGTGAGTGGAAGTGCTCTCTGAGCAGATATTTCATATTACTTTCTTATGCCCCATAACATGTAGTATAGAAGTCTGGGAAGATTGGGCACTTGGTATGTGTATTAATTTTCTATTGCTATGTAACAAATTATCACAGATTTAGTGACTTAAAACAATTCATGTTTGTTACCTCACATTTTCTATAGTTCAGAAGGGTGGGCACAGTTTAAATTTGTCCTCTACAGGGCTGTACTCAAGATATCGGGGCTGGCAATTCATCTGGAGGCTCAACTGGGAAAGGATCTGCTTCCAAGCTCATCTAGGTTGTTGGCAGATTTTATTTCCTTGTGGCAGCTTGGTTCTTCAATGAACCAAGAATTCATGGCAATTTGCTTCTTCAAAGCCAACAATAGACTCCTAGCAAGATAGAATCTTATATAGGATAATCACAAGAGTGGCATCCCAACAACTTTGCAATATTGATTATAAGCAAATTACAGATTCTGTCCATACCCAAGGGGAAGTGATTATGCAAGGAAGTGAATACCAGAAAGCCTGTCCACTACAATGATCACTGGGACCTGTCCACCATAGTAAGTGACTGAAAAAATAGGGGTCTTTCTTCCCAAGCCAGCGAATCACCGTTTTATCTGAACATATTTCTCAGCCATACCCTTACTGGCCAAGAGCTAGTAACACTGCTGTTAAAACAAGCACTCAGGAACTATATTTGCTAGGCTTCACAAATATCAACCTTAATTCACATGATCATCTTTAGAACTGGGTCCAGAATAAGATGAGACCATCCGGAACCTGTTACAAACAAATCTCATTCCCATATTACCCCATGGCCCTCATTATATGGCATGGTGAAACTTTGCTGTCATTTTGAATTTTTGTCTTTTCTAGCCCCCTTTTCTCTCCTTCCCTATCCAAGTTAGGTGGTATTGATTTTTTTTTTCCTCTTCTTAGTCTTCCTGCTTGACATTTTCCTTCTGGTTCCAGTCATCTTTTAAGACACTTGTTAGCATGTCTTCTGGGGGAAAGTCTGAGGGAAGGCTCTAGTACGAAACTGTAGTCTGCATGTTTAATTTGCTTTGGAGAGTACGTCAATCACTCTTCCTTTTCCAGACTTCTCCAACCAACAAGATCTCCTAAGAGGAGAAAGTCTGGGAAAATTCGGGTTGCTTATTTCTATGTCAGCTGTGGAGAAAAATTCTTTCCAACTACTCCAACCCAGTCTTTGAAACTCCAATAGTGACTTTGTGCGGTTAATTCTCCCACGATGTCTATGATATAGCCCCATGGATATAAAGGTTCAGAGGATCAAACTGAAAGATAAAAGCTCTAATAGAGTCACATTTCTAAAAAAGAGAACCGAATTCTGAAGATATCTTCTGGCTCTGTGAACAGCTAAAAATACAAGGATAATCATTCCTACAGTACTGGACTTTTAAAACCAAAGCTAACCTGGAAGGGAAAATGACACTGAGCTACAGGGAGAGAAGAATAGAACAGACTTCAGAAGAATCAGCCTCTTTTCAAGGCATTCATTCCTAGATTAGCCCATCTATCTTTAAGTTTCATGTGATTCTTATCTGTTTGGTATGAATTGCAACTGGCAAGTTGATGAAAGGTACACAGAAACTCTGTACTACTTTACAACATCATGTGTCTAAAATTATTTTGAAATAAAAGGTAAAACGAACAATAAAAAGAAATTAGTGAGTTGGGAAGGAGTTCCCCTTGCAAAAGTCTTGCAGATGGGAGCAAGTGATTTCTCTGAATACAAATACCAGTTCTTCATTTAATAATATAACAGAAGAGGAAGAGGAGGGGAAGAAATACATCAAGATTTCCACCTGTTTTAGGAGCCAAGCCATGTGGTATCTAACTGCATAAAGCCTGCCCTGTTTCAGTTATCTTAACTGATCTTGCCTCAGTCAAAGCCCAAAACCACACCCTAGCCGTACTTTGCATCCCTGGGTTTATAGATTGAGTCATGAAGCCCTCTTGGGGGTGGTGTAAAGAGCTGCTTTTGATGTGGCTGTTACACCCTAGTCTTCATTCTCTAAAGAACAAGGCAGGCCTACTTGCCTATATAGAACTACAGAATAGAAAATTAACCCCACCCCTCTGTCTCTTACAAGATTTGTGATGTTTTTTTGAGATGCCTGGGCACATGCACATTTACTTTGATTGTGACTCAGAGACTTCTTTTTTGTATTCTTTATCACTGTTTTAGAGTAAGTAAATATTTTGTTATCAACATGTCTTAAGAGCCCTGGCTTTGGGGGCCTGGGTCATGATCCCAGGGTTTTGGGAAAGAGCCCTGTGTCAGGAGCTCCCCCTTATCCCTCTCCCTCTGCCCCCCAGTAGTTCTCTCCCTCTGACTCAAATAAATAAGTAAAATCTTAAAAAAATAAATAAGTAAGAGCTCTGACTTTGAGTTTAACCAGCTTTGGGCTCTGTTTTATGCTCTGCCACTTATGAACTGCATGATCTTGAAGAAATTCCTGAAGCTCTTTCTTGACAGTGTAGTTTCTTCATCTGTTACATGGAACTAATAATACCTAACTCAGATGGCTTTATATTTTCCAGCATCCTATGATTTCCAGTGACCATAGCCCTATGGCCATTTGGGAATATCTACTTAGAGCTAAATACTATCAGATTCTTTATAAAATAATAACCCATTTTTTATGAAACACACTGTCATTCTAGTCAAAAGGGATTTTTTTTTTCTTAAAAGGGTGGCGATAAATGATCAGCTCAGTCTGACCATTAGATCCATTGTTGGCTTCATTAGATTTTTCAGAGGACTGAATTCCTTCTCTGAAGAGATGGTTCAAGATCAAAATTAGAGCAAAATTGAGTATATCTAAGACTTAGTCGATGGAACTCAAGGATTGATTGATTGATCGATTTGAACCAAAGGTTTTAGAAAACAAAACAGAGAAGCCTCCACCAAGATGAAAGAAGACATCCATGGGAAGCCAGGAGTTCCTCTGTAGCTAGCTCCCCACCAGCCTTTGCCTGTTGCTGGGTGTGCAATGCTCAGAGGTGTAAGATCCACCTACCTCCAGCACATCCTCAGGGAGCTGAAGATCCAGTTGGCCTGGCCAAACAAAAATACCTACCAGTAGAAAACTTCTTTTCCCTTTGCCAAAGATGTTTTCAGGGACTTCACCTTGGTGCATTAAAGTTAAATGACACTGCTATCAAAATGGTCTCTTGAGAAAAGGGGTGTAGTTAAGGCTAACCAGGATTAGTTGCGTTTCAGGCAAGGGCTGAAATATCAAGTGGAGATACACTGCCTGCTGTTGGAAATGGGTAGTTGGGTGAGAGATCAGGAAAGCATATATATACACACATACACTCACATTTAGGAATCCAGTCTATCTGAAAGCAGGGATATTGACAGGCTCGTGAGAAGGATAGATAGAGAACATCCTAAGTAATGGAGCACAGCCAGGTAAGGTTTACCACAAACATGTGTGCCCTTCACACTAACTGAGAAGCTAAAGGCCAAAGAGGAACGCAGACCTGGCCAGAAGTAACCAGCATTAGAACTAAACCAAACAAAGTTTTCAACTGGTGGTGACTATCTAGAATGTAACTAAAAGGTTAGGCTTGAGAGACACATGTTTTTTAAATACCCCAAAGCCTGACAGATACACTGACTGCCTAAAGCATTTGACTGTTGGTCTCTGAGGGACATCTCCAAACCGTTTCCTGCCAATATATCCCCGAGGCCTTTTGGGGAAATAAGACCTGTTCTTGTTTAGCTTTGTCTCAGGGCTGACTGGAATGGGCAAGGAGGCTGAGAATGATTAAAAATAAGTCCTCTCCCTGCCTCATTGGTGTTCCTGTCACATGCTCTGCCCCATAGTGAAACCGCAACTCTTGAGCAAGAGACCCTCTGTAATGTCCCCTCTGCCCAGTCTTGAGTTGATAACAGAAGAATGTTAACAACTAAAGAGTATTTGGTTCTAGATTCTGGAAGGATTCTTCATTATGTTGTTAAGAAGAAAGAAGTAAGGAAAAAAAAAAAAAAACAAGAGGACAGAAGCAAACAGAAAAGTCCAACCCAGTGCTACCACAGAAAGGGTTGTCTGATTGCTTTACCTTTCTTGCCAGTCCGATCCATTCCATTTGAAACACAGCAAGTGAGGGGGGGAAAAAAGTGTGCAGACAGTGATGTGAAATTTGTATTGAAGCTTTAGCTCCCCAGCACATCTCCAAGGGAATCATTACCGAAACAGCTGCTGGAGATGCAAACAGAAGCCCAAGAACATTCCTTACACAAAGGTCAGATCTGACACACTCGTGCACAGAGGAGATGAGGCAAGGATACAAGAGGACATTCATTTCCAGGACCCCTTGAGTCTCTGGGTTGTTTCTCCTCCTGTTCTGCATGCTTTAAAGGAGACATAGTCTGGGAACCTCTAGTGACCTCTTTCCCATCAGCCATCCCAGGTTACCAAAGCAGACAATTTGCCCTGGAGTGTAGTGCTGATTAGAAACAAATGAGCCTTGGTTTCCTACCTATTACATAACTGTTTTACTTGTTAATCTCAATCTGTACCTCCCCTCTCTCTCACACTCTGAACATTGAGCTCCCTTAATCTTTGCAAACTTGCCCCCTTTTCATAGTTTTAACCTCCTCCGTCAACGCAATAATGAATCGACCTGTACTTAAGGTCTGTCAGACTTCTTGCTTCAACCGGATGACCTTTCCAAGCTCAGAATGAGTAACTTCAAACAAAATTATTACTCCAGTGTTTTTATTTTATGAAAGTTTTAAAAATGACACTGAAAGAAGAGCTCTGTAATAGTTTTTATAAATTATAACTTAGAAGTACTCAAACCAGTGGTTGTTAAGAGTGTGGGCTCTAGATCCTGCTTGGAGAAATTATGTCCCATCTTGGGATGATCCTCCCAATATGTCTAATCTCACTCATTTCCTTATAAAATGGAGATAATCGAAGGACCTACCCCAGATGACTGTTAGGAAGAGGTAATACATATAAAACGCACAGCACTGTGACTGGCACAGAATAAGCTCTCTATAATATAGTATCTACCATTATTGTTATAAAAGTATATAAATGGAATATATTAGTTTAAGTGACAGATTGATGTTTAAGCCTCTGTTCAAAAACAATAAAATTTCTCCTTGTAATTTTTACAAAGGTCACTTATTCCAGATATAAGCAATGCTATTTACAGTAAAGTTTATTTCAAGACTGCCGAATTGGCCAAACCGGTGTAGCCCACGTAGAGGGATATAGCAGAACCTATGGCACACTCGCTATGTTAGATGGTGTGGTTAGTGTTGATTCTGGTGCCTTGATATGCTGTCCCCGACTTTTCTGTTCCTCCCCACCACTGCTACACCTCCATTTGCTCCACGTCCACCTCCCTTACAACAGAAACACCCACAGAGTAGAAGTCACATCTGTATAATCTGTTCTGCATGGCATGGCACTCACATACTTTTCCAAAAATGATGGGGGAATATATCTTGACAGGTCAATCTGTAGTGATCTAATGAAACATCATGGAGCACTTCAAGTCTTAGCAAGAGGAAGAGAATTGATAGTGCATAAGATTTTTGCAGATAAATTACAAACATGGAATGAAGCCAGAGTAGCATAGGAGAAAGAGTAAAATGATTTAAGTAGGCCTAGACTGGCTGGATCATGTGGGGTATAATCTGACACAGTAGTGTACAGTGTATGCAGAAGAAAAGTCTGGTTTCTCCATGGTGTATGCAGAAGAAAAGTCAATGAATGAGTCATTAGTAATTCATACACTGCATTTTCTTCTAAGGGGTCCAGAGCATCTGAAGTTCTCTTTTGTAATCGGACAGTTTCCTTGGAATCAGATGTGTTCCTTGATTCTTGCAGTGAGGGAGGTTTGTTTCACGTACCTAGCTAGGAGAAGTCCTGTCTAGTATTCCCAAAAGAGTTGGTGGTGCTTTCAGGACAAGACAGCCGATTTTCTGGCCCCAGGGACATTTCACTCCCCACTCAACCACCCTATGACATGAGCTCCAAGGGAGAGCAACTGTTCAGTCTGGTACACTGAGGGAATAATCCGTCCTTAGCACTGAGCACGGCAGTGAATAAAAGACAAAACCAGCTTTGCAATATAAATGACACATTCCATTAATGCAAGTGGATCCAAATGAACTAATTTCATTCAATAGTACTTTTATATTCTGTAGCTATACGGGCTTGGATACAAATTGTAATGTCAGTCTGTCAGGAGAGTGGACTGCAGTGCATAATTACAAGTTCTTGTTCAGCACTTCAGGAGCTAATCAGAGCAAGGATGTGAATCTGTAATTTGCAAATGTGCAAAGACAGAGGTTACTGTGGCACTAATGGCTTTGCTGATAACATTCTTGCCACCAAATCATAGGACTGTGGGTGCAAATTCTACAGAATAATTTGACCTCCCATTTAGTCACTGGATTACAAGAAACCTGTCCTGCTGGCAGCACCTGAGGATATTTTTTAATTTAATGCTATTTAGTAATATAAAATATCGTTCTGTCAATAAATTAATATTTACACTCCAAAGTACTGTATACAGTCATAAAGTGATAAATAGAACAAACTCATATAAAAATACAATACAAATACACAGTGTATTTCATCATGAAACCTGGTTCTGAACAGCCATTTACTTCATAGGACTAAATCAGGAAAGATTAAATAAGGGATCAATAGAAAGGGAAAAAAATATATATATATATATCATATATTTTTGTCTTTGTTTTTCTTTCATCTAACAGTCCTCCTTCAAATCTTCAAATACTTATTTTTTTCTCCAACAATTCCATCCAATCCCATTCTTGGGTAAGTGGAGAAACCAAGCAGCATTGTTGGAATGCAGTTGTGGCTGAAAATTTAAGCCTTTCTCTAAAAGATTCTAGAACTCCACTGTCCCATCAGTTCATTCCACTAAAAGTCAAATGATTTCTGCTCATTGTTTTGCCTAAATTGAAGTCAATTTAGGACTTCAAAAATAACATCATTGCTCTGTGCCTCCCTCCTCCCATTATTATCTGATTGTTAGCTAAAGCCATTGTCCATTAGAGAAATAAGTGCCTAGATCATCTCCATCATTTCTTTGGCAATAATAACCCTTGAGACCTAAACTTATTTCTTATGTAGAGACAGAGGCTCTATGTTGGAGACTCATTGACCATTCTGTCGGTGTTACATTTTAGTCGATTCCAATTGTAAAGAAATAGGAATCATTACCTGTATCTCAGCTTTCGAGTCAAATGGCTTTACCTTGGGTGCTGAAGCTAGAACCATGCTTACCTGGTAAGGTAATTGTAGGAGACTCAGCCTAAGAAATTTCCAATGATGACAGTGCTCCTGCTTTCTGTGGAAGAACACAAAACGGGTCTTGTTTTGTAGTGAATGGACTGTTTCTCTCCAGAGAGTTTGGGATGATGTCTTTTATCTCACTGATTCTCTCTATGGGGCCATGTGATGGAATGCAAGGAATAGATGTTTTCATTGTTCGTATTTGCAGGTTTAAATCTTAGTGCCACAGTGGACTCATTATGGACTTTAGGGAGAATTGTTTAACCCCCTTAAGCTTTGTTTTCTTCATTTACAAAGAAGGAGAGATGATAAGGCCTGAGATACAGTGCTCTAGGACTGAGGGAGAGAGATGAAAACACCCAGCACTTTTGTCCTCTTGGTATAGTGTGGACCCGCCTGAGCAACAGACTTCTAGACTGAGTTTAGCATACAGGATGCTTATTAAGGAGAGTCCAGAGACGAATACCTGTGGAAGGGGGAGGAAGGAAGCGAGATGGGGCAGAGGGAGAAAGTGAACTGCCCCAGGCAGGATGGCAGGCACAGCCAACCTCACAAGGAGCCCTGGAGCTAGAATAGCCCTTGGGGAATGGTCCCAAATTGGGCCGAGAAGGCCAGGCTCTAGGGCTTCTGCAACGATCAGTCTCTGTAGATGGGCGGTTCCAGAAGTGGGATGATCTTGGGCAAGAAGGGCCATGGCAACTGAAGCTAACCTCCAACGGTGTCAAGCACTGCTGACAGCATTCCCAGGAGGTGGGGCAACAAGGCTTTCATTTAAGAAGATGGTCCATCAGGGTACCTACACAGTCCCCAGTAATAAGGGCTAGTTTCTTATAGGTATTTACTATCTATGCTCTATTTCCCCTCCTCCTCTTCTTCCTATCCATTCATTTCTTCATCTCCTCCATCTTCTTCCTTTCCCTCTTCCTCTTCTTTTGAACTTTTTTGTTGTACCTCACAGAATTAGATTTCTATAGAGCAAGAATCTTTTGCCTTTTACAGAGTACCTTCAGGTGTTCCAAGTATGAAAAATAAGGGCTCTTTTCCCATTAAATGCAGAATGACTTTGACAGATAAGTGAGCAATTCTGCATTGATTCTCAGGGAAAACTATGGCAGAGTACAGTTGCCATTGGTTTGCCTGACGTGAAATACATATACTACCTCACCCTCTGAGGGATTTGTGTGTTTAAATCAAGGGAGACTAACTCAAAACACATTTGTGCAAAGAGAAGTCTGGCTAGGAGTAAAAAGTGGACCAACAGGGAGAGTGCCCTGTGGAATCTGACCTTTCAAGCTAAACGATTCCTAAAGGAAGAGAGACCTCCTTGAATTGATGGAACATTTTAGAACTCCAGTGAGCCAGGCCTCCAGTTCTTTTCCTCTAAGGCACTACAAAACTTAGGTCTTTGCAGATCAATTAAGTCATTAGCACTCCGTCTAATGAAGGTTGGTTTCAGGGAGGAGGCTGAACCAACTGGCCTGCCCCAAAAGGCCTAAAGACAGCCAGAGTACCACGGGTGGAGCAAATGGCAATAATCCTTTGGGGTCAGAGGGCCTCCAGTTTGCAGCAGAGTTAATGTTGCCTGTTCTCTAGGCGACCTCAATCACTGCCCTGGGCAGATGGAAAGGAGATACTGGACAGGTGCTCTCCAGTCACACAAGGGTTTGTAAATATGTTTTAAAAATTCAATTGCCACTGCCTGCTCAGCTAATAGGAGTGTTCAGAGAGACATAAGGTGCGAGAGACTGGGTGGACAGATGTGTTTGCATCTTGGGGAATGTTGCATTCATATCATTCTCTCTCTTATAGGCATTATGATGGGAGATTTCTTGTTTTTAGTTCAACTTCTAAAATTTTTGATTATGTAATAACATGGTTGCCAAAGCCCCCCAAAAAATTAGTTAATGCTTCTTCCTGTTTCTGTCCTTCTGCTCAAGAAACCCACCAAGTTATTGGATTTGCAAGCTTCCAGAGTTTTCTTACACATATACAGGAAAATATAAGTCTATATTCTCATCATGTCTCCTTTTAAGCAATTAGCATACTGTATATAAAATTCTACATGTTGTTTTCTTCAATTCATACATCACAGGTACCTTTCTATATCGGTACATTAAGAACTTACTCATCCTTTCTTTTTTTACAGCTGTATCGTATTTCATTGCCTGAACATACCATATTTATTTAAACTTTCCTCTGCTGTTTGCTATTACAAATAGTATTGTAGTTAATCTTCTCTGTGCCTTATTTTTATGCCTGTTTGGGTAGATCTGTAGGATACATTCTTCAAAGTGGAACGACTAGGTTAGGGAGTAGATGCATTTGTAACTTCAGTAGATATTGCCAAAATGCCCTTTGTATACAAATGCATATACAAATTCATAGTTTGTCGTCCATGAATAAAAGTGTTATCCTACATCTTCCCAACAGAGTGTATTGTCAAACCTTTGGAAATTTACCAATATGTTATGTGAAAAATGGCATTTCAGTGCAGTTTAATTTTCTTTCTCTTATTATTGGTGAGGTTGTACGTCTTTTTATATGTTTGAGTCATTTTTAAATCTTTTCCATGAATTTTCCATTGATATGTATAATTGCCCACTTTTGTATTGGTTTGCTGTTTTTGTCTTTTAATTCATTTCTACTGGAAAGACTAACTTTCTGTGATGGGCTGCCAATCCCCTCTCTCCCCCTATTTTTTGTTTGTCTTTTGATTTTTCTTATAGCTTTCCTTTTTTTTTTTTTAAGATTATTTATTTATTTGATAGAGAGAGGGAGGGATCACAAGTAGGCAGAGAGGCAGGCAGAGAGAGAGGGGGAAGCAGGCTCCCTGCTGAGCAGAGATCCCGATGTGGGGCTCGATCCCAGGACCCTGAGATCATGACCTGAGTCGAAGGCAGAGACTTTAACCCACTGAGCCACCCAGGTGCCCTTCTTATGGCTTTTCTTTCACCTAGTGGAATTAGCAAGCTTGTTGTTCATGGTTTCTGTTTTGAGTCTTAGAAAAGAGGCTTTTCACCTTCTAGAGTTATAAAGTTTCTCATATTTTCTGTTGGCACTAGTATGTTTTTGTTTTTTTATATTATTTAACATATGTGGTCTTTATCCCTTCAGAGGGTATGAAATGTTAATCCAAGTTTATATATTTTTCCACATGGCTTCCAAGTTATCCCAATAATAATGTTATATGGACCATCATTTCCCATTTAAGTCACTATTATGACCTTCTAAGTTCCCAAATGTTGGGAGTCTATTTCTGGACTTTTATTCTGCTATGTTGGTCTGTCTGTCCATGTGCATTTTTAAATTGTTGAGTCTGTAATAGATTTCAGAATTGAGGAGGGCTAGTTCTCCCTTACTACTCTTCCTTTCAATGTTTTCCTGAGTTTTCCAATTGTTAAAAAAACATATAAACTTTAGAATCAGTTCATTTGGATTAACAAAGGGTATGTCTGTATATGTATGTGTGCATATGTATATAACTATGTATATGTGTCATATAAAACAAAAACATATATGTATATGTTTTTATACTGAAATTTATAAATTGCCATGCCTGGCTCAGTGGGTTAAAGCCTCTGCCTTCGGCTTAAGTCATGATCTCAGGGTCCTGGGATTGAGCCCCACATCGGGATCTCTGCTCAGTGGGGAGACTGCTTCCCTCTCTCTCTCTGCCTGCCTCTCTGCCTACTTGTGATCTCTCTCTCTGTGTCAAATAAATAAATAAAATCTTAAAAAAAAAAGAAATTTATAAATTGAAGAGAATTGTAACCTTTATGGCCTTTGTGAGTCTTTCTATTCTAGGACATGATATTCATTTCTTTGGCTTAAATTTTAGTATATACTCTTTATAGAAATCTCATATTCCATTGTTAACTTTATTCCTAAAAGTTTTTTTTTTCTTCTTTATACATAATTATAAGTGGGTCTTTTCTCTCATTGCCTCTACTAAATGAGCTGTTCGTATGTATGAAGGCCATGGATTAAGGCGTGTTAATTTTGTCCTCTGTCACCTTACAGAATCCTGTTGGTAACAGTTATTTTGTTCCTTTGGAGAACTTCGTGTATTCAATCCTATCACCTGCAAATAATTTAATTGCTCTCTTTCCAGTTTTTATATCTCCAGTATTTCTTATTTAATTGCATTGTCTAATAATCTAATACAATAATATAATAATGATATTCTGAGTGCCTTAACTTTGTTCCTGACCTTAGTAAGAGTGATTCTGGTATTTCTCCAATAGTCAAAATGAAGCTGGCTTTGGGAAATGTATACCTCTCACTTCCTAACATTGAATGGCCCAGTCCTTGAGTTCTCAAATGAAATTCCATTAGTCTTAAGTTTTACTTATAATGTGGGGCTGGATTCTTGCTGCTAACATTTTATTATTTTTTTTCTTATATACTCCTGAACAATTTATTTGGCACTGGAATTTTCTATCCTTCAAAGGAATGGAATGATTTTAATGTGAAATTTTTTGGACCTAGTGCTTGCTTTTTCTGAAGGGGGCTCACGTTTCATCTATGGAAATGGATGTTTTTATTTTGGCTCTTTTTAAAACTTTAGTCAATTATCTCTTCCTTTAGTGTATTCTTCCTGTTACAAATGTATTTGTATAGATTTAAGACTATATTCTTCTCTGGGGCACCTGGGTGGTTCGGTGGGTTAAGCTTCTGCCTTCAGCTCAGGTCATAATCTCAGAGTCCTGGGATTGAGCCCCGCATCAGGCTCTCTGCTCAGCAGGGATGGAGCCTGCTTCCCCTCCCCCCCCTCTGCCTGCCTCTCTGCCTACTTGTGATCTCTCTCTCTGTCAAATAAATAAACAAAATCTTTGAATTTTTTTTAATTTAAAAAAAAGACTATATTCATCTCATTCTCTATGCTTACTTCCTGTTTATAATTTTTTAACTGTATGTATCTATAATTTTCTTCCTCTTTTTTATGATATAATAATCTAATGTTTTACCCTTAATATTTTTTCAAAATACGACTTTTATTTTTGGGTTTTTTTATTTAAAGATTCCTTTATTTATTTTAGAGTGAGAGAAAGAGAGTGTGTGAGCAGGGGGAGGGCAGAAAGAGATGGAGAGAAGCAGACTCTGGCTGAGCTGGGAGCCCAACAGAGGGCTTGATCCCAGGACCCTGAGATCATGACCTGAGCCAAAACCAAGAGTCAGATGTTTAACCAATTGAGCCACCCAGGTGCCCCGAAAACACAACTTTTATATGATACATTGCTTCCACCACTCTGTGTTTTCTAACTTAATCAATTAACCTTTTACCTTTATAAATTATTATTCTATAGTGTTTAAAATATATTTTGTTGTTTTTTTTAAATAGCGTAAAATATTTAGTTCTTTTAGTTTTGTTATTTCCTCCTATTGATATAAATATTTAAGGCTATAGATTTTCCTCTAAGCACTGTTTTTACTATTGCCCATAGATTATGATATGTAGTGCTTTTATACTATTGTTTTTCTAGGCAACCTGTAAATTTGGTTTGTATTTCATTTAACCCAGGAGTTTAGAGGGAGTTTCAAGATTTCCTGGAATTGGCTTCTTTTTCTGATTTTGTTGTTAATACCTTGTTATTACACTGTGATCAGAAAATGTGGATTATCCTATTTCTCCTTTTTTGGAAAGGAGAAATTAAACAGTTCCCTTTTTGGACAATGTGTGGTCACATTTGTGAATATCATATGGATTCTTGAAAAGAACGTATAGTCTTTACTTTCAATGTGTAAAGCTCAAAATGCATTATTTGATATACCTTATTAATTATATTACTTGTACCAATTATGTCCTTCTTTTTTACTACTTCATCTGTGATTGAATAAGCAAGGTGACTAAAAGTGCCCTACTTCAGGGGGTTTGCTGATTATTTCTCCTGGCAACTCTTGAATTTTCAGAATGTTATATTATTATGTTGTTTGGATCACAAATGGCTGTAATTCTGATGTCCTTATTGTGACTTGCATCTTTCTAGCATTTTAAAACATACTGTCTTTTCTCAATTCATGAGCATTTTAAATCTGAATGCCTGTTTTTCTGGTTTTAAGATCCCTATCCACTGATTTTTTTGTTTTCCTTCTCCTGCCATACCTTGTTTCCTCCTTTTATGTTCAATCTTTCTAAATCAGTTATTTTCAAAAAGTATCCTGCTCACAGTATAGGGTTGGTTCTACTTTGTGATCTCATGTGAAAGTCTTCATCTTTTAATAGGTAAGTTAAGCCGTATTACATCTAGTGATGGGACAGAACTATTTGGCCCTGGTCTTCTCATGTCATTTTGTCATGTAATTTCTCTCTTGCTTAAAGTTCTGTCTGCTTATCTGTTTGTTTGTTTTAACTATCTGCTCTGGTGCATGTGTGTGTGTGTGTGTGTGTGTGTGTGTGTGTGCATGTATTTAAAACTGTTTAAGGAGTTTTTATTTTCTCCCAGGTGGTTATTCTTATAACTATAGCATTATGTAATATTTTTAGTGTTTTATATGTTTAAATCAGAGCTTCTTATCCAGTGTCCCACAGCACTAAGAACAGTTGCACAAGCCTCTGGCCATGAATAGTCTTGTCTGCTTACCTCAGTCCCCGCAAATGTAATTTTCTCTTAGAGCCATCATTTGAAAAATAGCAGGAAACCTAGCTTTAATGAATACGCACCAGCTCCCTACTGTGAGCAGTGAATCATCATCTTTCTTTGTGTGAATACAGAAAATAATGTGCATTTCTTTCTATTAATTGAGATAAAGACTTTTTATGTTATCCTTTGACTCCTGGCAATCAGAGATTTGCTCTACTTCCTGCCTTCTTTCCTCTCCCAACTCTTTTCAGTAATATTCTTCCTGTATTGTTGAGGCACATAACCGTTGTATTCTGGTCTGTCACGTATCTCCATTAGATTAAATACGGTTCTTCTTCAGGGACTATCGTCTGTGTTTACTTCATCTGTTTGTCATAATTGCCCCAGTCATGTCTTTACTGACTGAGGTTATTTCTTTGTACTTTCCTCCATATCCCCAGTATTCTTACCCATTAAATGCTTTTGTCTGTAGACCTTATATTTAAGCATAGTTTGGGTATAAAATGTGGGGGTCATCTTTTCCTTATCATTTTGAAGATATTTCTGAAAACTGATTAATACGGTCGTGGCGAGCCAGAGAAGCCTTCCTTGGAGAGGCAGGGTCTGTGTTTAATTTTTACTAGGTGGTTATCAGGGAAATATAGACGGAGAACAAACATGGTGCCTGGAAGAAGTAATAGAGGTGAAAAAGAGGCTGAAGTTTTCAAGGAAGATTGTGTATAACCACAGTGTAGCAGGGAAAAGGTAGATACGTCCACATTGAGACTAGATAGGTAGGAGAAGATAGATCCTGAAGGATTTACTATAAAGGGTCAGACTTCTTCCTGGAGGACAGGGGAAAGCCACTCAATGGTATGAGGCAGGAGAAACACATATGGTTAGAATTGCTTGTTTTAAGGGAGGTATAGAGAGGAGTCTGAGTTTTCCCTTCCTTGTAGCCTGTGGGCCCTATAACCTGTGCTCCTGTAGTGCAGATCTAGAAATCCCATCTTTCACAAACTAGTCTACTAGTAGCTTCTCCCAGTGTTCCTGCCAACCTCATTAGCAGTCTAGTGACTATTACACAGGAAAGTAAATAAATCTATACACTAATAATGGAGTTTCTTTCAGGCTATGGCTATATTTCTAACTTCCTTCTTCTGTAGCAGTAAACAGCAAGGATTAAGGATTAAGTCATTTTTTTTTTTTTAAAGATTTTAGTTATTTATTTTAGAGATAGAGAGAGAGGGAGTGAGAGTGAGGAGCAGAGAGAGAGGGACAAGCAGACTCCACGCTGAGCACAGAGCCAAATAAAAGGGCTCTATCCTAGGACCCAGAGATCATGACCTGAGCCAAAATGAAGAGTCAGGAGCCTAACATACTGAGCCACCCAGGTTCCCCTAAGTTGTCATATTTAAAGATAAAAAGATACCGGCTCTTCCAAAAAAGGGAAAAAGGCATTATAGTCCTTGGGTACATATTCCTACACCTAAGTAATCTGTGAAATCTCTTTCTTCCAAGAATGTCATGGAAACCTTCACAAACCTAGTTGATATTCACTAGTTCTAAAATATTTTCTTTCCCAGATCCTCCATTGGGAGCTCTCTGCTATCTCACTAGTTTCCAGCTAGTTCTTGGAGATCTATCATTCTTCACTCATGCCAAAGCTGCCAGAGTTAGCTAGTTTCTGCTAGAGCACATTTCTTTATCAAACATTATTTTAAAACTACCTTGTCAAATTCTACTTGTTGCTCTTTTATCTTTAGTCAGCTTTATGCAAAACATATTGTCCTTATAGGCAAATTTATATTATATCATAGAAATGGTGACTATCAGACAACCATCTGGATTCTTGGTTCTTTCTTGTTGCTTGCTTGCTTGCTTTTTTGCTTTCCTTTCTAGCTGAATTGTGGGACTGTGGGATTTCCATTGGAGATTGTGGGATTTCCATTGGAGACTGGAGACAGAAACAAAATCATGTTCACTGTGTGAGAACTTGTTAGACCCACATTAGTTAAACTCTGCAATTAAGGAATTTTTTTTTCTGATCTCTTCCATTTCCTTAATCCAATTCTCAGGTATTCACATGTTTTGTTTTGTTTTTTCAAGATTCTATTTATTTGACAGAGAGGGAGAGATCACAAGTAGGTAGAGAGGCAGGTAGAGAGGCAGGCAGAGGGAGACGGGGAAGCAGGCTCCCCACTGAGCAGAGAGCCGGATGCAGGGCTCGATCCCAGGACCCGGAGATCACGACCCCAGCCAAAGGCAGAGGCTTAACCCACAGAGCCACCCAGGCACCCCTCCACATGGTTTTTTTTAAGCCCCTCAACACAACTATTCTTAGTGATACAAAATAAAAATATATTTCAGACTAATAGTTAAGAATTTCTTCATTCTTGTGGCGAGAGCTGTTACCTAAAGGAGCAAGGCTTTAATAGGGTCTCAGCTTGACTCCTGCCATGTTTGCATACAAAATAGATAAGGAAGGCTTTGTTTTGGAAGATGTTAATTGATTTTGTCCACCATGCTGTCTAACGAGCCAATTCCCTGAAAATGTAGTGATGGGGAAAAAAAAAATCTGTTCCAATTACTGTTTAACTAAAATGCCTCCCTTCCACCTCTATTAATGAAAAAAATGGCACGCGCTGCTTAGGACTTCTGTGATTGACAGCTGATGCTACACATGCACAGCTCTGCTGTCAGTTGACATTTGAAGAATTGCTTTCTTGTTGCCAAAATGAGAAGAAGAAAAAAATGGAGAGAAGGGGCTAGAGAGAAAGAGAGACAGAGGGGTAGAGAGGGAGATTACAGAATGATCAGAATTCAAAGCCCTAGCCCTTGATAAATGCTTTTAACCTGAGGTAGGTAATGAAGAGGAAAAGCAGTGTTGGGATTTTAGGGCCTGAGAAGGGCTGGGTAAGTTTCCAAATCATAGGAGTCTATTTAAACTGGACCAGGTTAATAGCTAAACTGTGTTCCTTCAAGTTCCAGGGGGGTGGTTGCTATGGGAGCTTCTTCTATTTCTACTGGCATTGCTGATACTGAGACCAGATAGAAGCGTGCAGTGGCTAGCTGCACATCTAAATTACTGGTGATGACAATGTCCTTGACCAAATTGTCCTGTAGAAAGGAGTTTGGGTCTTGCCTGTGTTGCCTAAGGCGCTCCGCAAACAAAGGCAAAGCTCTAAGAAGGTTGATAGGGCATGATGTTTCCAGTAGAACTTGGCCACGGACACTCTTTGAGTTTACAACTGAAGAAAAAAATGGCAGGTAGGAGCAGGGACAAGAAGTCCAACCTCATCTTGCTTGTCTTTTCTCTTAAATTTCTAAAGGAAGCTGTAAAGCATAAGGCCTTTCCTCCCACAACACATAGTCTTTGCCTCCAGCAAACAAGTCTTATACTAATAACC
>CM053609.1:102180455-102221207 GCA_028646535.1 Procyon lotor
ATTTTTCATCAAACCCACAGTTGGAGATCTCTGGACTTCATTTGCTATTCTTCTGGGCATTCTACAACATCTTGTTTTGCCTTTTCTTTTCCATTTAGAGAAAAAAAAAGTATTGTTTGTTGACAGATGATACAATCTTTGTTTGACTTGTACACTTAAATAACTCTTTAAGATTTCAGCTAAAAAGGGGCGCCAAATAACTCTTTAAGATTTTAGCTAAAAAGGGGCGCCTGGGTGGCTCAATCAGTTGAGCAGCCAGCCTGCTCTTGATTTTGGCTCAAGTCATGGTTTCGGGGTCCTGCATCAAGTCTCATTCAGCGAGCAGTTTGCTTAAGGAATCTCTTTCTCCCTTTGCTCCTCCCCCCACAGAAACAGTAAATAAATCTTTTAAAAAATGATTTTAGCTAAATGATCTAATCTTTTTTAAAAAGATTTTATTTATTTATTTGACAGAGAGAGATCACAAGTAGGCAAAGAGGCAGGCAGAGAGAGGGGAAAGCAAGCTCCCTGCTGAGCAGAGAGCCCCATGCTGGGCTAGATCCCAGGACTCTGAGATCATGACCTGGGCCAAAGGCAGAGGCTTTAACCCACCGAGCCACCCAGGTGCCCCTAAATGATCTAATCTTAATCACATTGTTTTTTATTTAAGAAAGTGAAGGTCTTTGAAAATTATGTTAGCAAATTATTTACGAAAGGTGTACAAGGAAGGTGAAAATAGGTGACTAATTTGTTAGTTGGTCTTACTACTGATGAGATTAATCAGCACCTAGGAGATTGAGCATGAATGTACATTACAAAGAAAAAGTCTTTGTGATTTAGTTCTTGGGTTAAATAAGTTATTTAATTTATAAGAGAATACTGAAATTTCAAAGCAATAGTAAAGAAGATCAAAACCATTTTAGTTTAGTGGCAAAAACCCTCTCAGGGTCTTCAAAGTTACTGAAGTACATAGTTTCATCTTTATCATTCAGTAGGTAGCAAATCACAATGTCTAATTTCATAAGAAATTCTAACTTGTTCAGGTCTGTGAGACTCATTTGTACATATATTATTAAAAGGCAACCTACCAAATCTCAAAAGCAATATGCTGAGTAAAGAAAGCCAGACAAAAAAAGAATAGGATATATTCCATTTTTATAAAATTCTAGAAAAGAAAAAACTAAACAAAGGTGATAGAAATCAGATCAATTTTTTCTTATGGGGAGGGGAGGATTGGGAATTGATATAAGGGAACTTTTGGAGATACTAAGAAGTTCTGTGTCTTGTTAAGGGTGTGGGGCACAAAATTGCATGTATTTGTCAAAACTCCTTGAACAATACACTTAAGATCTAAACATTTCACTATATGTAAGTTATACCTCAATGAATAAAAATTAAGACTAGCCGAAGTAAACTACTGCTCTATCCAAACATCAAAATAAACCCCAATGTAAGAAATTGGCTCTTTCAAAGAACTTAACAAACTCAACACCCAAATAACAAATAATTTAATCAAAAAATGGGCAGAAGTCATGAATAGACATTTCTGCAAAGAGGACATCCAAATGGCAAATGGATACATGAAAAAGTGCTCAACATCACTTGGCATCAGGGATATACAAATCAAAACCACAATGAGATACTACCTCATACCAGTCAGAATGGCTAAAATTAACAAGTCAAGAAATGACAGGTGTTGGCAAGGATGTGGAGAAAGGGGAACCCTCCTTTACTGTTGGTGGGAATGCAAGCTGGTGCAGCCACTCTGGATAACAGTATGGATGGAGGTTCCTCTAAAAGTTGAAAAGAGAGCTACCCTCTGATCCAGCAATCGCACTACTGGATAGTTACTCTAAAGATACAAATGTAGTGATCTGAAGGGGGATGTGCACCTGAATATTTATAGCAGCAACGTCCACAATAGCCAAACTATGGAAAGAACCTAGATGTCTATCAACAGATGAATGGATAAAGAAAATGTGGTACACACACACACACACACACACACACACACACACACACACACACACTGGAATACTATGCAGCCGTCAAAAACATTTTTGATGTTGCCATTTGCAATGACATGGATGGAACTAGAGGGTGTTATGCTAAGTGAAATAAGTCAATCAGAGAAAGACCATTATCATATGCTCTCTCTGATGTGAATAATTTGAGAGGCAGGGCAAGGGGTTGTGGGGGATAGGGAAGGAAAAAATGAAACAAGATGGACCAGGGAGGGAGACAAACCATAAGACTTTTTTTTTTTCCCCATAAGACATTCTTAATGTCATGAAACAAACTGAGGGTTGCTGGAGGGGAGAGGGGTAGGAGGGCTAAGGTGGATGAATGATGGACATTGGGGAGGGTACGTGCTATGGTGAGTGCTGTGAATTGTGTACGATTGATGATTCACAGACCCTGAAGCAAATAATACATTACATGTTAGTAAAAAAATAAAATAAAATAAAATTGACTGATTCATAAAAATGACTGTGAATTAACAGGAGCTCACTTGCATGGAAGTAAGGGCAAGTAAATTAGAGAATGCCTATCACACACAAGTGGAAACTCTATTATTACTGAATCTTTAAAATACTAAGTTAGAAATCTAGGAAGCCATGACAGTAAGAAATAAACTCATTCATATTAAATACACAAATTACATTAAGTTGAAATAAATAAGCAAATTATAGTCTCCATAAATATAGTATATAGGCTAGTTTTAATGTTCAAATTCAGATTAAAAAAATCAACAACTTTAAAATCTACTAAAGGGGTTTCTTTTTATAATTATTCTATAAGGTTTATTATTATTTTTAAAGATTTTATTTGTTTATTTGATAGAGAGAGAGAGAGAGATCACAAGTAGGCAGAGAGGCAAGCAGAGAGAAAGGAGGAAGCAGGCTCCCTGCTGAGCATCCCAGGACATCCTAAGATCATGACCTGAGCCAAAGGCAGAGGCTTTGACCCACTGAGCCACCCAGGTGCCCCTATACGGTTCATTATTATTATTAAAACTTCACTTTGTATTTTTTTGACAATTGTGATTCTGTGAAAATATTAAGCAATGGACCAAAGTAAAACAAAAACTATTTTTATCCCTATTTTAAACTAAACTCCCAACGTGAGGTTGCTTATTGATAAGGATAAAATATAAGATTGTGGCTCAAATCAGAGTGAATTAGTGATAATGATGATTCCTGAGTGAAGATTTCACTGAAGGTATGGTGACAGAAGAGTGAACCTTCACAGTAAAAGACAAAAGAAGAAATAAAGGAAAAAGAAAAAAAAAAGAAATTCCTTTAAATTTCATACTAAGTTACATAAGAAGTATGTTTCACATCCAGAAACATAAATAGCATATATTTTTGTAAATATTTATCTAAATGTTGCTCAAAGCCATAGACGTTGTGCATAAAATTATAGCAAAATTCTTAGTTGGCAGTGTGAGGCCTCAATGCTATTTGTGAAAATATTGTCTCAATGTTCCTTGTCCTTTAATAGGTACCACTGTGTTCCACTGATATTCACAGGGAATTTGTTTTCTAATGGGAGAGAAGGAAGAAGTTTTTGTTGGAGCTAAAGCCCTGAGACTTTAGGAAGATAGGATAAGGCTTGAGAGATGGGCTGTAGCCAAAAGCTGAGAAAACAATTATAAAATTCAAGAGAAACTTTTTTTTTTTTTTTTTTAAAGCTTTTATTTATTTGACAGAGAGAAACACAGTGAGAGAGGGAACGGTAGTGGTAGCAGGAGAAGCAGTGGTAGCAGGCTCCCCGCCGAGCAAGGAGCCCGATGCGGGGCTCGATCCCAAGACCCTGGGATCATGACCTGGGCTGAAGGCAGACGCTTAACGACTGAGCCACCCAGGCGCCCCTCAAGAGAAACTTTTAAAATTTGAGCTATAAAAGGACTTTCTTAGCCCAGGTGAAACTCCATGGCATAGATTAGGGAAGAGGCCATCAATAACATTTCTATGGAAAACTCAGCATCACTCTGACACTCAGGGGGGCTGTAGGTGTGGGGAGAAAGAAGCTCTTGTACCAGTGGCATAGGTAGTTCTCATGATGAATGGTTTTCACGGTGGCGCATACGCATTAAGATGGAGGCCAAAGCTTCACAAACAATGGGATGGTGGACAGACAAAGTCTAGTTTAGATAATATGATGCCTTAAGATGATTGCCTTGTTTGAAGGCATATGTGACACACTCCTGAAAGATATCCAAAAAATAACAATTTAAGAGTGCTAATTTCTGACAATGAACCCAGTATGGACTAGTGTCAATATAACCTTGACAGTGGTTACAGGCTGGTGGGGTCTAAGGCATTTGGGTTAAATGCTGATACTCTTTCCAGCACGTTCTGGAACTATTTCATTGTAGAAACAAGGTAAATGTGCAAATAAAATACACAAGACTTCATGTTTTATAGAATATACTACAGAGAAACAAAATGAGGCTTAGGTCTTTGTGGATAACATCTATTACTTATGTTTCTGCAAGCCACTTGTATATGATATATTTTCTTTTTCATGTCACAAACTTGGTTTCCACTGCACAGGCACTCAGTAGCATTTACTAAATTTTTATTACATCCTTATGCAATAGTACTATTGTTATTTTACAGTAAAGTTAAAGTCAGCTTGATTTTAGCATCAGAGACTCATTAAGAGTGAGCAATTTGGTGCTTAATGAGTTGTTAACCCTGAGTAAATATATTAAAATAATAGAGTGATAAATTTAAATTGAATTGCATGGGGCTTGTTTTTTGTTCAATAATGTCTTCTGCAGCAAGAGAAAGTGCCACTTAAAAAGCAATTTTTGATAAAATATATTCTGAATTACTTATACTTACTTCTCACTCACTATCCATCTCTTCCTTATTTCTTTTCCTTAGTCATGCTGTTGCCCATTCTCTCTTAAATATTCATTACTCTGAATATTTCCAGTTCTGTTCCTAAAGGGAATAATATGTTGAGGGTCTACACAACTAGAATACAACACTAAGTAAGTCTTAGACGAAAGAAAATTTTCCTGCAATAACTCCACATATTTGAAAGATATTATTGATATTACTGAGAAACTGAAATCCAAAGCACATTTGCTAACAATGGGTTCGTGGGCAGACAAACATGGAACCTCCTGGTTCATTTGTTATGCACTTAAACCCTGGTCAATATGATGCTTCTTAATCAACATCTCAGTTCTCTGTGGTCTCAATCAAGACTGTCAACATTACTGACATAAATAAAATTCTAGTACAATAATAGAGCCACAGAGCCTTGGGATTAACCAAAGAGCAACACAGCATTTAATCTGTCTCGTGGCTCATCAACAAAAACTGTCAGTTTAGTTTAAACAGAAGAATCCCCCTTCCCACCACCACCCCGTAGGAAACCAATTGGATAGAGGTGGGTTTAAAGTTCACAGGTAGAGTCCGAGGTGCATGTGACATGAAAAACTATTCTTTGATTTAGAAGAGTAGATTTGAGTTGTAACCAACTGAGCAAAACCAAACATGTAATTCTAAAACATCCATATTGTAGCTACTTGTATGCCATGACAACATTTTGGTTTATGATGTTATAGTGCTCATATAGGCCACAAACTCAGGAACAAGCCACCTGTGATGAGAGCCACTTCTATAACAAAGTGGGCACAATGGAGCAATTGCTCAGAATTGACATCTTGACAGGTAACATTTTCCTGTCAGGAATCTGAAATGGCCTTTAACATATTTGAGCAGGACTGTGAGGTAAGTGACACAGCTAGATGTATCATCTAAGGATTCTATTACTCAAAGAGAAACTGGAATCCAAGGGCAAACTAACAATATGCGTGAAAAGTCAAACACAAATATCATTTCAGAAATTCAAACTGAGACCACCTTTTAAAACGCCACAAATAAAAACAGATAAACATTGAACATTAAAGACTTTTTCCTACTTCAAGTTCTACGTCTTAACATCAAGAGTCTACTAAATCCTGTTCACAAAGACTTGCTGGTGCATGGGAAGTCATTATGCTTTTATCTATGTAAGGAAGCATTCCACATAAGTATGTGTGATGCGTCTTAGTCTAGAAATACGATACTCACACATGTAGTATCCCTACTTCGGCTCTTCCATTTACATACACAGACCTCTCTTTCCCTCTCTTTTGCTCTCCTTGGTTATCTTTTTGAACTCTATACATGCATGGTTGAATGTGTATTTGGGAGCATGCAAATTTATATATTTTTCTTAAATAAATTTGCCATCTAACTGTAACACATTGCTAGCCTGATTTTAAAACCAGGCAATTAAGAGAGGCGTTGACAGCACTTGAAAGAAGTGTCCAGCAAAGACGCACCACAGTGGTGATCCAAGGGCTTCCTTGACAGAAGTGTGTGGTGAAAATGACAAAGATCTCACAGAGAAAGCTGAAATAAACGTTTTCCAAGAAGTCAAGGGAAGAGATACTTATAGAGTCGAGATTATCTTACAGGACAACTTATCCTGCTTTATTTTTTTAAAAGAGCAATGCCTTAAGGTTACATAGCACCTTTCATTCAAATGAATGCATTCTACAGTTACTTCAGTTGATTTTAAGATATAATACTCTTGTGAAAACTGCTAATGAAATGCTGTCATATTCTGTCACGAGGATAGCAAAGGCTTCATAGATGAGTCCCCATGAATAAGTCTAGCACAACCATTTTTTTAAGATTTATTTGAGAGAGAAAGAGAGGGAGAGAGAGGGAGAGCATAGAGGGAGAGGCAGGCTCCCCGCTGAGCAGAAAGTCTAACATGGAGCTCCATCAGATCATGATCATGACCTGAGCTAAAGGCAGATGCTTAGCTGACTGAGCCACCTAGGTGACCCAGGGATGAATAAAACTCACAAAAATCTTGGATGAAAAAGGATTGGAACAGTACCTTCTCTCAAAGAACACAAAAGGGCTACATTTTTGACCTGATTTTGATGCCCACAGATTTTCAACTTCCATGAAGGTAGTATTTGTTGGCAATCTTCCCTCAATCTATAATGAAGATGTGTTCTAGAGATATATCTCTATCATTGCTATAGGCTAAGAAGACATGAGAAGGAGCAATATGAAAAGGAAGGAAAGGAAGGCTAAGATCTTGGTTGGAGATTTAGGATTAAGAAGAGAATCCCATGTCAGTAAATGGTTTGTTTTATGGACCGTTTCCTCTTCTATTCCTCTCCCAAATATTGGGTACTGCAAAGTAAGTCAGTTTGGGTTTTTTGTTGTTTGCCTTTAAATAAGTGAATTGAGTTCTAATTCAGGCTCTATCATCAACTGTTAGGATCGTCAGTAAATTATTTAACTTCATGGAGATCATCCAAATATGTCCTCTCACTTTAAAAATGAAGAAGTGGGGTCCCAGAGAATTCTTTCAGCTTAAGCTCTAATATGGGAACAGATAATAGCTTTTATTCATTATGGCTGATAAGGGCAATGGACTGCCATATCCAAAATGAAAGTGTGCTTTCTTTATCAAGAACATTTTCAGGGTGCCTAGGTGGCTCAGTGGGTTAAAGCTTCTGTCTTCGGCTCAGGTCCTGGGATCAAGCCCAGCATCCAGGGAGCCTGCTTCCCCCTCTCTCTCTGCCTGCCTCTCTGCCTACTTGTGACCTCTCTCTTGGCCAAATAAATAAATAAAATCTTAAAGAAAAAGAGAGAGAGAGAGAGAACATTTTCCCCCTAAGGTATATCAATAGATTTTGAATAAATTCAGGTAGAAATTATTTTTTTGCATTCATCTATGAAACAACTACCAATGAAAACCAAGCCAAATCAGACTCCAAGGGCAAAGTCAATGGAATGATTGACTATACCATGTTCTTTTCTCACAGTTGATTTCCAGTAAACCTCCCACCCAATATGTGACCACATCCAACATTATACAATGGACATTTCAAAAGAAAACAAACTGTTACATAAAAGAATAGTTTCAAATAAATTTTTTTATATTTCGTACTTTTTTGCTTACTCAGTTTATCCAACATTCTGATAAAATAAACCTCCACAAGATTACACACAAAAAATGTGAGCTTTACTTGTTTCTATTCTTTTGCTGTTTTCAAGTTATATTACATTTGCTCAAACAAATAATATAAAACATGACATGTCCTAGCTGGCAATGTACTTTAATTTGAAATCCTAATTATGATTGACTCTGTTACTAAGAATGCCAAGTATTTGGCATATACATCTCCCAGGGCCTGGGGAAAAGAAAAATGAAAAGTCAATTTCTCTGTTGCTATTAGAAAAGCAGAGAGGCAGGCAGTTGTGCTTACTGAAAGGAGCACCATATGCTAAGCCACAAACTTGGCCTTCCTATGTTGTAAAACCCAGGTGCACACACAGGAAAATCAGTGGTGTATGTATCCTAATTAATAAGTCTGTAGCAGTTTGCTGTCCACTTATAACTTATTCATATGAGAATGTTACCGGAGGTGCGCCTAGATGGCTCAGTGGGTTAAGCCTCTGCCTTCAGCTCAGGTCATGATCTCAGGGTCCTGGGATAGAGCCCCAATTTGGGCTCCCTGGAGCCTGCCTCTCTGCCTACTTGGCGATTCTCTGTGTCAAATAAATAAATATAATGTTTAAAAAAAGAGAGAATATTACTGAAAAGGAATGTTAAGGTTCTTCTCTATATTCAGATTATGTTATCAAGTGTCTTCTTAAAACTAAAAAAAGAATATTATACTTCCATTCAGTCCCTATCCGCTTGACTAATAAGAGTTATTCAGTCTTTACCAAAGTTCTCACATAGATATCACCCTGATCTTTACAAGCTGTGTCATATTCTTTAACTGGATAACGTTAACTGGAAAGTGGCCTTGCCACTTAACATCTTGGCTACGATTTCCCTAGAGATCTGGCAGACCAGGTGAGAATGAGAGTCCTTATGTTTATAGGTCTACCAATTTCCTTCTTTTGACCAAGTTCATCCTGGCAAGGTAGACATGAAATAACCTAAAATTAACTCAATGTTTTGGGGCAGTTTCTAACACAAAAGAGGTCACTTGTCATGCTACTCTGATAGGAGAAATGCAACATATTAAGACATGAAGAGCCCATTTCCTTAGAGAGCTGTGTCTGTCCTCTACAGTCTAGCACCTAAAAGTTATTTTTTTTTTTAAAGATTTTATTTATTTATTTGACAGAGAGAGAGGACAAGCAGGGGGAGTAGCAGGCAGAGGAAGGGAGAAGCAGAATCTCCACTGAGGAAGGAGCCCAATGCTGGGCTCGATCCCAGGACCCTGAGATCATGACCTGAGCTGAAGGCTGATGATTAACTGATTAAGCTACCCAGGTGTCCCTAAAACTTATTCTTAATTGAGAAAAGAAAGGTATTTTGGTTGCTTTGCCTGGTTTATTCTAAAATATAAATAGATCACCCACAGGTATCATCTATTGCTCAAAATCTTTACTTTGGTCTGAAAGGCTACAGAAGGTAGTCTTACATGTCCATTTGCACCACAGAGGCTCCTGGTCTATTCATCCCTTTGCTTATGCCGGGAGTTCCCCACTTCCGCTGAGCACAACCTCAAGGATCCTGACCTTACAGCTGTTGTAGACTTTCCTGTGGTCACTCAAGCAAGGCAGGTATCCTCAAGGAGATCAGTGGAACACCTAGGGCGCTAAAGCTAGTGCCATTCCTGGGATGGGAGGAAACAGTCCCTTCTCCAAATCTGTATAAAACAGAGGACCAGAGGACCTCAGAGTTACAGTGTTTGTGCCCCAAGTCCCACTGGGTTTTGAGTCAGACTGCTGTCTGGGACTCCTGCCTGCATTCTCTTATTCCTTAATCTCCAGAGTTGTGTACATCTCTAATCACCTGTGTAGTCAACTTCCCTCTGGTCCCCCAGGTACAAAGTACACTCCAGGCAAGAGGTCCACATGCATATGGGCATGCAAGTAAATGCCCATCTGTGGAAAGTAGGGTTTTGCTTGTTTGATTCTTCGTTTTACTCGATGCTCTGACTCAAATCTCTGATATACTCAGGACATTCCATCTGACTTTGTATTGACACAATATCCCCTCTCTTCAAATGATTTTTTCCCCCAGTTGTCCTCAACCATGGTTTTTATTCTTCATAGGTTTCCACTTGGCTGAACCCACTAATGGATGACAAAACAGTGTATACCTGGAAAATGGCTCAGTTGAGCTTTCTATAGAATTTACTATCACTCTGGCCAAAAAAATAATTAAAATGCCCAGGAAAACAAAAAATAATCTAGTAATGGCCAGAAACTCTACCACTTCGAAATCTATTTTCTCAAGTAATACATTGCGAGTCCATGATGACTTCATGGAGTTGGGGCAGACATTTCTTATAGTACACAGCACTCTAAAGATGTAATCAGCTTAATCCCTTCATCTAATAGTTATTATCACTGAAAGAAGGGCTGCCTCTCTCCAGACATGAACAGCCTGTAATGATTTGGGAAGAATTGTCTACAGTCATTTTCTGGAGTGGCTTAAGTGTAACCTTAGGTTCATGGAAAAGGAGAGAGGAAGCAAAAGAGTGGACTCAGAAAGCAGAGATTTTTTTTTTTTTTCTAGCAGACAATGCTGTTTAGCTAGGGCTGCCTTCTTCCTCAATCATCCAAAGCATACCTTTCTTGACCTTCCTAGTAAAAATCACAGGCAAAATATAAATTTATTAAAATAAAGATGTCCATGCTTAGAACAAATGCCAAAAAGAATGCAGGAAAAAATTAAGTAAAATTCACTATCGAAGCTTACTTCTGACTACCCCCTGCAAAAAAGGGGCAAAACGCCTTTCCTTCCTTGGTAATGTTGGGATAATAGTAGCTACTTAGCACGTCTATGTCCAGGCACTGTTCTAAAGGCTCTACTTAGATTCTCTCAAGCAATCCTTATTACTTTGGGAGGCAGGTACACCTATTTTCTCTATTTTTAGATGAGAAGACTGAGGCTCTGAGAAGCACCCGTCTTATCCTTTTGACATGTATCTATGTTAGCCACTAGGGAATTTAGAGGGAAATTACCTTCTCTAGGCTTGTGGTGTTGAGATCACTCTTTGAATTAGACTATACGTTTTTGCTATTTTACTTGATTTTTATGTAGTAACTTGAAGTACAACGAGGAAGCAAAACATTTTTTGAATACTGTGGAATTTGCTTTCAAACAACATTTGTTACTGAAGGAAATATACCTAAGGCTACCTTGTCCTGACTTAGGATTTTTGAGAAAGACAAGTATCACTAACGAAGTGGTTTCATTTCTCACTTGGCAAGTGCTCTTAAAATGATATAGTGAAGTTCTGCTGAATTATTAAATTCATCAATGTTATGCATAGTGCTGTTGCCATTCATTCATTCATTTATTCATCCACTCGTTTGGTAAACTGGTATCCTTAATTTGCAACCAGTGCCAGGCATTATGGTAGGCACAAAAATTATAAAGCAGCCATGATCTATGAAAAGAACATAGGATATAGTCAGAACACCAGCATTTTAAAATTTGGGTCTAATAGTTATCAGCCTAGTGTCCTTGAGCTTCTATTATTTTACCTGTGAAACTATGGATGATAATTATACCTCCTCAAAATGGTGCCTTAGAGATCGAATGAGACTATTTGAGGAAAACCTTACTTAGGCTACAAAGTACAATACACATACAGCTTAGTTATATTCTTACAACACGACCATTTTAAAGAACTTTAAATTTAGTTGATGAGGAAAAACACATACAACAAATAAAGATAACTAATTGGTCAGTTAGTAAGTGCTAAGCGAAAAGCTGATGCGTTAAGATTTAAGGAATTTAGAGTACAGGGAAAAAGTAATCTCCAGTGGGAGAAATATGATACGACTTTGGCTTTGAGATACAATTAAGATAAGAGGAATAAGGATGATATACCGAAGAAACAAAGATATGGACAAAAACAATGAAGCAGTAAGTAAAATACCCTGAGTCTAGGCAATGCCTATAAATCCCTGTGACTAGAACCCCTCTCAGCCAAGCAAACTGGAGGAGTTGGGATGAATATGTGGATTGGAAGAAAATCACAGGTTGCCTTCAACACATGTTGAGGAAACTGGGAAATTTTAAACAGGTAACCAAGACACGTTGAAAGCTTTCAAAGAGAAGACACCAAAGCTGAACTTCAGTAGATGAGTCTGGAGACTTGACCAGAAGAAGCTGGAGGGAAGGAAAGGATGAAAGCTAGGGATTCTTGGGGAAACTTAGCACTACGAGCCAAGATTGGAGGCACCATGTCTAAAGGTTTTTCCTAACTAGGGTAATCTGGGATTTGCAAAGGCCAGGTGAAGGAGCCAAGGTCAAGTTCAATTCTGGTCACATCCCTATCCCTGAAGCTGAGGTGATTCCTATACTCTACAAGAGAAGAGTAGCCAACACAGATAACAGGTCCCTGGAAAAGGTGTCCTAACCTGACGGCAGAAAGAAAAAGTCTCTGACCCAAGTGCCCTGCTCTCTGAACAGACTGGTTGATCCCATTATGGCTGGGTGAAGTGAACCAATTTTTCACAGACCTGAAAATAAGATTTATTTTTAGTTGTTTCGAGGGGAAAAAAAGTTGTCAGAAAGGATTAGGCCCACAATTTTTTCCCTGATGGCACTCACACCCCTCCCTAATTCCATTTCATTTTGCTTTCCTTCTGTCCATATTCTACAATGATGGAGAGTGATTCCTCTTTTTTTTTTTTTTTCCCTACTTTGATCAGCATCAGGATATTTTTTTTAAAAAGCCCGAAGCAAAATAACAAAAGCAGAACACATCCTGAGTTAACTGAACTTCAAGGAGAAGCGCAGTATTGCTCTTCCCACACACTGAAGAAACAGATAAAATGGACCAAGCTATTTATAGCCACTTTCCCATTTCTAATAATCTTCCATTTAATTAGGACTGTAAATAGCACCAGTGAATGCTCTGCAGCAACACAGCACTCCCAGCCCCCCCTCAGAGTATGTGCCACCCCAGGCAAGGGAAAAATATCAGAGTGGGTTCCACAGCTCAAAGACACTGAGTTAAGGGAAAAAAGAAAACGCCATCATTTTTTTTCGTGTAATATTGAATGACTGAAAGTTTAAATAGACAGGAAATTCTACTTCCTTTCCACAATTCAAAACAATGTCCGTGATAAAATACTCCATACGCATGAGCACAAAGTACAAAATTGTGCATTGGTCAGAATTCTAAACAATTGCTACATTGTTGAGTTTCATGTTATATATCTAAGCTTCAAATTAATACATTTTTTTACTATTTCTTATTTAATAATGTGGAAGATAATTCAGATAAGTCCCAATTATACAGTCAATCCCCAAAACCCATGAACTCAGCTTATATGCATTCACTTGGATAGTACGTTTGTCATGGTTCAGAATCATTAGCATTTAATTTAGGTGCAGTGTGCATCTCCAATCGTGTGATACTATATGTCTCTGTTTAAACAATATATGTGAAATAAAGAGTGATAGCACAGGGATTTTAACAAAAGAGGGCCAAGTTATTCAGTTCTGTCATTTTCTGAGACAGCTTAGAATTTTCAATTGTTTTACTTCTGTCCATTCAGTGAGTAAGAGAGAGCTGTGTTGTGCAATGTTCTTGTTGGGAAAGTTCCAATTTTATGTCTGAAATATTTCTACTGATTTTGAATAGCTTTAAAAGTGAAATGTATCATTCTACTTTAATTGTAAATTTTTTTTAAAGATTTTATTTTTTGGTCAGAGAGAGAGAGAAATCACAAGTAGGCAGAGAGGCAGGCAGAGGCAGAGAGAGAAGCAGGCTCCCTGCTGAGCAGAGAGCCCGATGTGGGGCTCCATCCCAAAACCCTGGGATCAGGACCTGAGCCAAAGGCAGAGGCTTTAACCCACTGAGCCACACAGGCGCCCTGTAAATTGTTTTAAAACAAGAGTAAAATATGAGAAATATGAATTAAATGATTATTACTGAAAATAATTGTGTCATAGAGAGGCAGAAAGTAGAGTGAGGATGTTAATAAATGATTTCCACACTTTAGGGATTCCGTTTCAGTGAACACACACACACTTGCTTGAAATTGACTTAAGGGATTTTGCTCCTTGAAAACATACCCATCCTGACTGAAACATCCAAAAAGCCTTTCCTTTTGCCTTGTCTCAAGCTGGGGAAGCAGCACTAGATTTCCTGTTTCTCTCATTGGGATATGATGGGTTTGGAGAACAGCCTAAAATGTGAAGCATATCGTACGATGAAGAATTTAACTTCGCCCAAGGAGAAGTCTGGCCTTTGCCCTTAGCTTCTGGGAATTAATCTGTAAGCCCTTGGATTATTATGCCTGGTAGGAGCACTGTCTTTGGTAAGGGTGGGGCTGGCATGCCAGAAAATTCCACACTGGGATTTACAGTGGGGCTGTGAGCCACACCAATACTGTGACGTAGGTGATACTATCAGCCCTACCTCCTGAGGAGCTTAAGACAGATGTCAGCCACATGGGGAGTAGACCATGTTTACATGATAGAGTGCTCCCTCCGAAACAAGAACAAACAACAACTCTGGACAACAAGGCTTGGGTGAGCTTCACTGGTTGGCAATGTTCTGAGCATACAGTCACATCTCATTGCCAGAAGGGATCTGGCATGCCTTCTCCAACTCCAGGGGGAGAGGACAACTGGAGGCTCCACATTTGGATACCTTGGAGTCTGTCCCATTTGTCTCTTCCCTTAGCTGATTTTAATCTGTATCCTGTCCCTTGTAATGGGTACAAGAGCTTTCAGCGAGTCCTTGGAGTTCTACCAAATTATCAAATCTGAGAGTGGTTTTGCAAAACTCCTGAGCTTGCAACTGGTGTCAGAAGGGCAGCTTTGGGGCACCTGGGTGGCTCAGTGGGTTAAAGCCTCTGCCTTCGGCTCAGGTCATGATCTCAGGGTCCTGGGATCGAGCCCCGCATCGGGCTCTCTGCTTGGCGGGGAGCCTGCTTCTGCTTCCCTCTCTCTCTCTGCCTGCCTCTCTACCTACTTGTGATCCCTCTGTGAAATAAATAAAATCTTAAAAAAAAAAAAAAAAAAAGAAGGGCAGCCCTAGAGACTGCTCCCTCAAACTTTTCACATACGGATCATTTATCCTTCACCCAGAATTGGCATGATAACAAAGAGCATATTGTAAATGTCTTCGGTTTTTGAAGCTGAAAGACTCCATATAGGGAAAACACACTCCTAGGCAAGAGGACAGTCCTTATATTGGACATTAGTGTAGGACATCATGGCTCAGGTCTGTGGAGGGGGGTATTGTCTTGGTCCTGCATTGATCATGACATCTAAGTATACATCAGGCTTTTTTTAATCTGCTACCAGCAATGTGTCCAATCGACATGTATGTGCGGAACTACTGTGTGCCAGGTCTTGTAGCTGAAGATACAAAGATAACATGGGGTCTTTGCATTTGAGGAATTGTCTAATCACTCAGGAAACTGTGTACACGTACACACACACACACACACACACACACACACACACCCACCCACCCACCCACCCATAAAAGTAGGTACAAAATGTGGTGGTGTATGTCAAGTTCAAAGGATGTAAGTTGTAGGAGTGAGTCACTGACTTCATAGAAGGCGGCATGTCTGAGCTCGGTTTTGGATAATGAATATGCAAAAGAGGAGAAGAAGGTAAACTCACCAACAATGTATCCAAACTGAAAGTAGTCTAAATTAAGCAGTAAGAATACATTCAAAAGGCTGAAAAATAGAGGCTGTGACAAAAACTCCCAAGTAAACTTTATTGATCATTCTGGAGAATGCTAACAGTGATGGAAAGCAATTGCTTCGTGCTCTTGGAAATACAACAGAAAAGCAATGGATTATTATACCAGGAAGAATTTAGGTGCGGCATTTGGAACATTCTACTGCTAGAGTTAAGAGACATGGATGACTACTGGGAATCTTAAAAATATGGGTAGGGGTCACATCTGCAAAAGTTTGGGATAATAGGAGAGATGACACTGAGCTTCTTCTAAATTCTGGGACTCTATGAAAGTGAAAAAAAAAAAAAAAAAAGATAAAGGCCTGAGATAAAAGTAGGATCAAGAGCGGGAGTCTGTGATATGAGTCAGAATCTAATCCATGGGAGGCCAGCAAAACGGGACCTGAACAGATAGGAGGTGACAGCGGGGCCATAAGGCTGCCTTCTGTCCAATGCCAAAATGAGAACAGAACCATCTTCCCATTTGTCTCTCTCCTGGGTTAGGAATCCTTCTCCCCCATCCAACTGTTGTATAACACAACTCTTCAAATAAACAAGTCACTTACCGTTTCTTTTTTTTTTTTTTTTTTTGCTTTTTAGAAACTTGGGATTTTGACATCTGTGGTCTAAACAGATGAACCTCCTTAAAGCATCATATTCAAAAGAAACTGGTGCGATCATGGCTGTCACTTAATTTCTTTGCTATTCTGATATCTGTCTTTCTATGCATGCTTTTAGGAAGGTAAATATGGAAGAGGAAGAATATCCAGGGGAACTTTTGACCTTCGCTGCTTTCCCCTAAATATATATTTACACACAGTTGGCAGAGATTGGTGGAAGGAAGCATGTGTGAATAACGTCCTCGGAGCCCTTGGGAAAATGCATTTTTAATTTATTTCTGCTTCTTTCCTTACCTAGATCAAATAAGCGGATAATGCCAGAGAGACGGGCGCCATCCCAGCAGCCTGAGAGAGAAGCAATTACACATTCTTTTGCTCTCCCCTTGAAATCAGCACAGATAAGAAAAATACCATTTTGGCAGCACCTGCTGCTGCTGGTTTGGGGACTTTTTTTTTGTCTTTCTTCTTCCCAGAAAGAAAGCAAAATCTAAATTAAAAAAAAAAAAAAAAAGCACAACTTGGCCAGCTGATCAATTTCACAGAGGACTCTTGCAACAGCCGGCTATTGTGTCTGAATCCTATCTTGGATTATAAATACGTGATTGACTGGAAGTACTTACAAATGCATATGAAAAGCAGAAGCAGCATCCTCCTCCCTTTCTGCATGAAAATAATAGCACAAACCTCAGATCCAGCCATCCATATGCTTTGGTAATAATCTCACTGAAGGTTAGGGATGGAAACTAGGGGTTTATAAGCCGTCACTGACAGGGAAGGGGGACTAAAAGGACAGGGAATCCTGCTCTAGAGACAACAAAAACAAAACCCCAAAGTAAACTCAGTGAGGGGAATCCAGAGAATAACATGGTGCCTTTTTCCAGTTATTTTTGTACTCGAAAAAAACAAAATGTAGGTCATTTTTTAATTCAACATTTTACCTTTTGCCCTTTCTTAAGCATTTCAGTTTATTTTGTTTCCTTTTCCCTACCTCTGAATCCACCCTCCCCCAACCGTTGCAAGGCTATTTCAAAAGAATTTGCTTCTGCCTTGGGTTCTTGTTCTCTTTATCATTCTTCAGCCTTTACAGAGTTCTTGGATTCCAAGCCCCAAGAGGGCAGGCAGCAGGCCTACATACGAAGTTTTCTATTTCAGTAGCAAACTCAGCGCTATGCACAATTAGGTACTTAATTGCTTTGTGATGACTATGATTGATGATGTTTTCCACATATACTAATTCCAGAGAGAAATTCACTTCCCCTATCAGATGGATTGCATACAAATGACCACTCCAAAAACATGACTGCAACAAATAATTCTAGAAAATAAGGTCTTCGGATTTTTACTAGAAGGCCCATTTCACTTAGACACACTCAAATAGTAATCCATGGTGATGCTGCTTTTATAATCTACTTTCTTAAAGGAGGAAAGTCACGTAGATGGGGCGTTGGGGAAAAGCATCAGTGAATAAATTATACAACTTAGTTTTCTTGTGAAGTCTCAATTATTTCATGTGTAAGTTGAAGATATTAACCCTTTACCTTCTAGTGATTTTGAAATAGGTCCGCAAATTCTTTAATGTTCCCACCTTCAGAATATAGAACCTATTCTCACTCTTTACTGTATGGGCCAGATGTAGTATCTTACTTCTAATAAGCAGCTATGGCAGAAGTGCTGCTTTTGCCTGGTTCTCTTTCAGTCTCTTTGTATGTGTCTCTCTCTCCCTGTATCTCCCTGTCCCTCTTTCCTTTCTTTCCCTTCCTTCTTCCTTTCTTCCTTTCCTCTCTCTCCATCTTCCTCCCTCTTTCCTTTCTTTCCCTTCCCATTCCTTCTTCCTTACTTCCTTTCCTCTCTCTCCCTCATCTTCCTCTCTCTTTCCTTCCTTCCTTCTCTCTCTTCCTCTCTTTCTCGCTCTGTGTCTTTCTGTGTATCTCTTTCTTTCTCTCCCTGTCTCTTTGTCTCTCTCACTTGGTTCATTCATCCTGGGGGGAACCAGTCACCATATCTGAAGATACTCAAGCACCTCGTGGAGAGGCCCATGAGTAGAGGAGCAGGGCCCCTTTGCCAACAGCCAGCACTGATGTGCACCCAGGTGAATGATTCATCTTGGAACCTCCAGTTCTAGTCAAGCCTTCCGACACCTGCACCCTTGGGGAATGCTCATTGTGACCTTGAGAGAGAGTCTGAACCAGACTAACTCAGCTGAGTCACTACTGAATTCCTGATCCATAGGCACTGCAAAAGATAAAATTTCATTGTGTTTTAAACCACTACATTTCTGGGTAATTTTTAAATACAAAATAGTGTCATTCTGAAGGTCAAATGAGATACCATATGAAGCAGTTAGCATATGATGGCAATCAATAAATATTAGCTCTGTATTTTTATTTGGCAGTGATCCCATGTTATGTGATCTAAAGGTCTAATTTCAAAGACTTTTCTTAATCCAGAAAGTGCTTAAAATACAAGTAGAACCCTACCAAAGGCTGAGGAGAAACAAGCCTATGTCACTTTAGCCTAAAGCCTCTCTCCTTCATTCCAACTAAGTTATGAAGTTAATCCTGATGGCTTCTAAAATTGTGGATAGAAAGATGGCACCTGGTTAAAAAAAGAAAAGCAACATGTAGGAGAAAATAGCATTGAGAAGCTGAGAATGGGGTGTAACTAATTGTCTCATACCTGTCAATAAGAACAAAATTAAACAAAGAAAGAAAGCAGGCAAAGGGTTAAAACTCCAATAATACTTACATTAACAATGATAAAATTTATTAGCAATGACTGCATGTATCTAGAGATGCCAGATGATTTACATGGAGTACCTTATTTACTCATACACAGCAGTCACATAAGCTAAGTACTATCCTTATGCCCTCTTTACAGATGGGAAAACTGTAGCTCAGAGACACAGTATTTTTGTAATAAACAGATAGTAAGTGGTGGAATTCAGGAAGGATGAACCCAAGTCTGCCGTCCTAATCTTTATGCTCTACCACCCTCCCTAATAAATAGCAGCAAAACAGATAGCCCCTTTGGACTATACATGTAAGTGATTTCTGAGCAAATACCATATTGTTGGTAGAATATACTCATACTCTGGACTACTTTTTCTACATTTGGTTATTCCTTTATTCTCCTTTCAAATCCCTCCCTAAATGTAGTTGACATGGGTTTGCCTTTTTTTCCCCTTTTATACTGTGTAAAAAGCATCGCTCTGATATGATAATGTCCTGTGTTGGTCATAAACTTCACAGTAAACTTACAATATATTATTATTGTTGGCTGTTATTTTATTAATAGTATCTCTTATCACAGTAAAGATTCTAACAGAGATTGGACTTGATTTGAAACCACTTAATATTCTGTTCCATTCCCTCAGCCTGGCCAAGCTGTTGAGGGAATTGATAAAGGATTACAAAATCGGATAAGCAACTACATCATGGACATGGCAGTCCTCCAAGACAACTTCATTATCATCTCTAAGTCTTATGAATGGCCAAGTAACCACAAAATCAGCTGAGAACACTAGAGTTTCCTCATGGTCCTCTTAAGAAAGCAACACACACACACACACACACACCCCCTCCCCCATCCTTGCTAGATCTCTCCAAGCAACCAATGGATAAAGATATGGACCCTGCCACCCCAGCTGGCAAGACCAGAAAGCTGTACCTCTACGCGACTCATGATGTGACCCTCATGCCTCTCTTAATCACCCTGGGGATTTTTGACTACAAATGGCCCCCATTTGCTGTTGATCTGACCATGGAACTCTACCAGCACTGGCAATCTAAGGAGTGGTTTGTGCAGCTCTATTACCATGGGGAGGAGCAGGTGCCCAAAGGTTGCCCTGACCGGCTCTGTCCACTGGACAAGTTCTTAAACACCATTGCAGTTTATACCTTGAGCCCAGAAAAATACCACACACTCTGCTCTCAAGTCCAGGTGGTGGATCTTGGAAATGGAGAGTGACCGATTTCTGCAAGCAGGATGGGCTGGTTTTTCAATAAATGCCTTTATACACTGAAAAAAAAGGGGGGGGGGCACCTGGGTGGCTCAGTGGGTAAAGCCTCTGCCTTCGACTCAGGTCATGATCTCAGGGTCCTGGGATCGAGCCCCACATCAGGCTTTCTGTTCAGCAGGGAGCCTGCTTCCCCCTCTCTCTCTGCCTGCCTCTCTGCCTACTTGTGATCTCTCTCTCTGTCAAATAAATAAATAAAATCTTTAAAAAAAAATGCACCCCAATGGAGGTGCATAAATTGAAACAGCTAAGGCTGGATATAGCCTTCCCAGAGATGTCCCATAAGTGATCTTTTAAGAAAGGTTTGAATTAGTTTCTAACTTTCACAAATGGAAAATTCCACATGAAAGTTTACATCTCTAGGTCTTTTTTTTGTCTGATGAAAAATCAGACAAAACTAGTCCTACATGACAATTGGAGGAAGATCAAATTAACTGGCCTCTTTAGATCAGCTACCTGTTCTCCCTATCTTCTCTGTCTGTATCACTCCCTGCTGTATTATACCTGCCCAGGTACCCTCTTTTATGTCATCTGTTGCATCCCTTAGGTATTTGTATTTGTGATTTCCAAACAGGACTGAAACTTTATGACAACAAAGCCTCTATCTGTTCAGCACAGGATCTAGCAGATGCAGGTACTTAAATAACTACTAAATGACAGAATCTCTCGCTCCCCTTCCTTACTTTTTCTGCCCCTACACATTTAAGCTAAAGACATACAGACATTGAACTGTGTCATAGTGACAAAAAAGAAAAAGATGACATTTGACTGATCAACAAATCTGTGAGTCCTTCCCACTACAGAGAAGATAGTTGATAAATGCCGAACTGGAAAAACTCAGCAAAACAAAACTCATCTAGCTCTACAGAGCCTTGTTCATATGCTAGCAAAACTGGAGTCTCTTTATTTTTTATTTTTTTGGAGCCTCTTTATAATTTACATTCTAGCCACCTTGAATTATTTACTCAAGTATATGATCTTGGTTCATATCTCTGGACCTTAGTACACGTTGCTCCTTATGAATGGTTCCTTTCTAGTCTGATTAAGTCTCATCTATTTTTCAGGCAAAAAGGTAATACCTCATTAATGTCATGCCTTACCAGAAGCCATACCCCCATCATTTGCCTCCTATGTTACCTCTTGTCTTCGTACATACTAATATTATGACACCTGTCATATAGTATCATCAATGTACATGTCTTCTTTGTAGAATGTTAGTTCATTAAAGATATGTTTTGACTTTGATTTATCATTATCCTCAACTCTTGGCATAGAGGTTGATACAAGTTAATATGCAATGAAATGAATTTCTACTCTTCTCTCAAGACTCAAAAGATGAGTCAAAGCAAGTCTATTTTCAGGGTCCAGTTGGCCTGGGCTGCCTTGCTCCTCAGCAGCAACACAAGAGATCATGGCACTGTGGACCTGTCATGTGGATACAAATGTGCAAATGGGGGGACTCAGCAGATTACCAGGATCACTTATGACAATTACAGATATACCCAAAATTACTGGCTATACTGTACTTAAAAGTTCTGAAGCACATAAGAAAATAAAACAATATTTCAAATATTTTCAATTTACTTTATTGATTCTTTGGGGATAATTCTGTTGTATCTTAGGCTTTATTGAGGGACTGTCCTATTCACCCCATCAAAGTGAAACAATAGTTTCAAGGGATTTACATGAAGTACATAAAATGCGTTTGTATCTGTAGTTGATATAAGTAATAAAGGGGAACAGTATCCTTAGAACACACTATTAAAGGGACATGTAATAATCCGAGGTTCTTATCTGAGAGATTTATATGATTAAAAGCAATAAGAAAGAGTTGTCATGATAATATAATCATTCTCATTGCTTTAATAGTCACCACTTCAAGCTTTATGCATACACACAAAAGATTCTTCGTTTATTCTGTGGAGGAAAATCTGTTGGGAAATAGCCCATTGACTTACTTTCAGTGATGACCAGATAAATGGCAGCCTGTAAATTTGAGAAGTTAAACTGAAGAGCCACAGTATTTTTCTAAAGTCTTACATGAGCCAAAACACCTCCTGCTAATACCAATACGTCTGATACTAATAGTAATACCAATACTAATATGTCTTGGGCTCTCGACCCCATAATTAGGAAGTTTCCACTGTACTTTGTTCATCTATCCATACTTCCCACAGACACACACAAACCTGTGGACATACACAGTACAATTACTTTCTGTAACTAAATTTAATTTTCAGGATTAATAGTATAAACTAATAATTCAATTGCTTCTCCAGAATTCCTACTTATTGAGAAAATGATCTTATGGACCAATAACTCAAAAGAAAAGAAATAAAGCCAAGACCTAGGGAAAGCCTCGTAGGAGCCCACTTATACCTGCCTTTGTTTCCTTCATCAATCGTGGATGCCACTTTGTATTTAGCCCCATATTTGATCTAAGTTGTCATTTTCTTTAACTTGTCTTACTATACTTCATAGTGTCCTGTATGTGTTAAATGTGATATATTAAATGACCCCCTCTGCAATTAAGGGTATGTAGCTTGCAATATCAATACATTTTTACCTCACAGAAGTAAAAATGGAATTTTGTTCATTTGGGCTGTAAAATAGTCCATTTGATTATTAAAAGCTAGCCCAAGCTAATATATTGGCCTTCTCACAGTCACTAAAACATGCTATAACTTATCTAAGGTTTCTGATCTGTATTGCAGTCATCCATTGGATGGCAGCTTTCCATGGCAATATTTGGATACTCAGGGAAGAAGACTGGACAGAATTGTTATCAATAGTACATGAGTTTAAATAGAGACTATTGCATACCACATGTTTGTGTCCCTCTAGCATTTATTTGTAGAAGTCCTAATCCCTACTGTGGCTGTATTTTGAGATGAGGCCTCCAAGGAGGTAATTAAAGTTAAGTAAAGTCATAAGTATGGGCCCTGACTTGACAGGATTAAAAGTTAGTGTCCTTATAAGAAGAGCTACCAGAGGGGTGCCTGGGTGGCTCAGTCGTTAAGCGTCTGCCTTCAGCTCAGGTCATGATCCCAGAGTCCTGGAATCGAGCCCCACATCAGGCTCTCTGCTTGGCGGGGAGCCTGCTTCTCCCGCTACCATTCCCCCTGCTTGTGTTCCCTTTCTCGCTGTGTTTCTCTCTGTCAAATAAATAAAATCTTTAAAAAAAAAAAAAAAGAAGAGCTACCAGAAAGCCCACTCTTCTACTTTCCCTCCGTCCCACTATCTCCATGCACACACCAAGGAAAGGCCACGTAGGATACAGAAAGAATAGTGGTCTTTGATACACTAGGAGGAGAGGTCTCACCAGAAACTGAATTGCCCAGAACCTTCATCTGGGACTTTCCAGACTATTAACTGTAAGAAATAAATATCTATTGTTTAAGTCACCCAGTCTATGATATCCTGTCATGGCAGCCAAAGGCAACAAAGACAAAGATTCAGGGCCTGACTGGGTCTTAGGACCTACCCCCATCAATATCAGGTGGTCTGCTTTGAATAAGTACTATGGCAAGAGGGGATGAGGGACTTGTGAGGAGAAAAGCCTGTAAGAGAATCCAAGAGTGGGTGATAGAAATGAAGAAGGAAAGAGAAAGGGTTGTGTCTTCCTTAGGCAAAACCACACACCAAACTAGAGTCCTAAGAAGAAGGATTTTTACGTCATATCCATGGAGAACTAGGTTTAATTCTGGGAGATTTTTACTTTAATCGCTGGAGGTCTTTTAGTTTGGGGGACACAGAAGGCAGCATTCTCATGTCAGAGATTATTTCAGTGACAATTTCAAATTCAAGTGGATTGATAGGGAGCAGACATCAACAAAGAGGCCAAGAAAACAAACAAAACACACACACAATGTATGAGAGGACCAACTGTGAACTAATGGAGAAAACTCAAAGACACGTCGAAATAACTGTTGTTGGGTAGAGAAAAAGTTGCAAGGGATCTTAAAGGAGGGGGCCAAAAATTTAGGAGTTCCGGTGTAGGGGTACTAAGCCAGAAAATGTTAATGATTAATGCTATATTTCCATAAGGGCTTTGAGCACTGGGGAAAATGTCCACTCTAGTAAGGCTTACAGAAGATTGTTCTCTTTTAAGTATATTAAAATATATCCTCAGGATTCTCTGTCTTTTCTCTCTCCCTCTGTCACACACACACACACCCCACACCCATACTTGGCCCATCCAAAAGCCCTTCAGTTATTTCTTCCCTAATCCTCTTCTTACAGTTTTGGAAACACACACACTGGATGGTATTGTGGAGAAGTTGTACATTTCTAAATATGAGTCAAACCCCTCAGACCTTGTGTAAATTTTAATGCATAATCAGTATCATTTAACCTGATTAGAATGAACATAGAAAATCTGGGGATGCAATACCTATTCTTTCTCTCACTTACAAAAAAAGGAAGTTTTTTTTTCTAATGATTTTTTTCCATTAGTGCAAGTAGAAAAGGCAATGAAAAAATGTTTTTTCTCTCCTAAACTGTAAAGCTTCCCAGCCTTCTGCTGACAGAAGATAAGAATGTATTTCCAGTATAGTGGTGGTAGGTATTGTCCAGTATAGTGCAATGGGCAGGGGGTATGTATCTTGTGCTTCCAGAATGGGGGAAAAAAAAAGAAAAAAAAAAAAGATTTAATATGCAGTTAGACAAATAGTCACACAGAAGCCAGCAGGAGTTTTTCAGACCTCTGGTAGTTAATCTTGATGGGGTTTTTGTTTGTTGTTTTGGTCATTCTGATGTCAAAACCTTGCCTGATATCTCAAAGTCAGAACATTCCGAAAATCCCTCTCCTTTTTTGAAAATCCCCCTTTTTAAAAGTCTATGAGTCATAATCACATGTTTAAAAATGTATTCATTAACAATTTTAGGTTGTGAAACCCTCAAGAAATCCACATGAGATGGACTAACCAGGACACAATTACCTTACCCTGCCCACCTAGCCAAATGCCCATTTGGAGTCCAATTATTAGCCAATGTTCTTCTGTCACTGTTACTCCTCACTGCCATTTCAAATGCTGCTAGTGAGTCAATGGTGTTCTTAAACATAATAGAAGCCATGTGCTCCTTCTGATGGAATTGAAATATGAGCAACAGTGGAAGATAGCACACCTGATAAAATGGGTTATCCCCCTCACTAGCTGAGTCGTGGAGAGGCTGTTTGAGTCAAGGGGTTGCAGTATCATAGCAAACACTATCTGCTTCCTTAGTAAAATCCACAGGAAGAGTCCTCCATCTCTGGCTAGAACACAGGCAAGTGGAACATAGAAGGAACACTGTATTTGAGTCTTTTAGATATTCTGGTTGGTCCTGGTGAGTTCATTCAGTCAGAACATCTTTTTAAGGTGGTATTTTGGTGAACATTTTCAAAGTGGGTAAAACTGAGGTCAAAATCAACATTGTGTCTTAGGTTTGGAATACACAATCCATGATTGCAGAATTCTTGAAAGTTCTAAGGATTTTGCTCACTGAGAAGGCTCAGTACTTATTGACTAGTGAGAAAAGAGGTTTGATTCATCTGAAACTGCTAGGGAAGTAATACAGTTCTACCTAACTTATTTCACTAAGTGACTTTTACACACTGAGGGTAGATTATAAATAAAACCTTATGTCCCACCACCTGAACTCCAAGTAATATATCCCAAATCAAGGGCTCAGATCTTAACAGGCTCAGTAATAATCTTTTCTTCAGAGGAAAGGCTGTAGTGTGGAACACCTGCATATTATTTGGCCCTGGGTTTTGAGAAGAATAAAATCTTTTCAACTCATCACTTTCTATCTGCATTCTTCTGCTCCATTAATCATGATCAAAAAGAATCAAGATATGCTCCAGTCTCCACAATAGAGATATTCTCATTTGGGTAAGGTGCGAGAACATGATGGATCCTTAAATGGATCCAGTTGTGAGCTAACTTTCACCTACCTATGCTCCATACTTGATTTTAGCCCTAGAATTAGGACATTGAAAATCCTGGTCTGTTTGGAATCCATCTCTGAGTTGTCTCAACCATATAGCGAGTATGCCATGGGCCCCTTGTGGGCCAGTGGTTCTAAATTCTCAAACACGGATCTGGAAAGTCCCTACATTAGATTAACATAGCATGTTCCAGATAAATAGTTAAAAGTAGCTAAAAATTTTACAAGGTTTTGAGTTTCTTTTCTGTCTATAGAAATAGAATATGATAACAATTATCAAAAACAAAGAAAAAGCAAACCACACTGAGCATAGAAGTAGAAATTAGCAGATGTTCTAACAGTCATACACCAAGAGCAAATAATAGTTAAATATTGTGAAGTGAAGAAAAATAACATTCAGAAGCAAGAGCCAGGGGAATTAGGTAGACAGATTGTAATTAGCAATTACCTAAACTGGATCATGTCCAGGACATAAGGGCTAACATCACCTCTACCATTCTAAGAGGTGCCCTGGGATTCTTATTAATTCTTAATAAACTAAAGTAAGTAAGAGCCCTCTCCCCACTTTATCTCCCATTAACATATGGAAGTCCATTCCTGTCTTATACCCAGAGATCAGTTCGGATCAGCACAGAGAATTTTTTTTTTGCATATATACAAAACACGTTATTTTTCATTTATGTCATGCACGAACTCCAAAGTCACTAATTTAAAAATCTGTATCAGTTTGAACACAAGCTAGCCTGAACTATATTTAAGGAATTATACCACTCAAGGGTCAAAAAAAAATCAGTATTGAATTAATAAGCTTGAACAAAACTACCAGAGAACAGCTTACAGCAATACTTTGATGCAACCTTATATTCACAAAAGGAACAAGAATCAGCCAGGTTCAAGGCTATATTCTAGTATGCTAATTACATGCAAAACATTGTGAGATCCTTGAAGTAGGACCTCTACAAGCAACATTGTGTTATGAGTTTACATTATTTTAAAAGAACCCTTTATTTCTTTAAAGATAATATACAATTATTACCAATGTAAACATGCATTTCTCCTCAAACTAAATTATTGTCTTTGCTCTCCATGTACAATATTAAAAATATCTCGAGGATACAAGGATACCTAACTCATCTGACATTGCTTGAGAACGAAAGAAGTACTGCAACTAAGTATATAATGTATATATTATATATAATATATAAGTATATAATAATAAAGAAGTATTGCAACTGTTTATAGATAACCAAGAGTTATCTATGTTAACATTTTTCTTAAAATTAATAAATTAAGATGTCAAGTATTTATTGAACACTCACAACCTGAAGGGCAATGGGCTTGAGGCTTTGTCTAAAGTGGATTACATCATTTTATACCCAAAAATTATTTGATCCCAGTGATATATATCTGTGCATTTATGGTCATATGTCTCTGTAATAATGCAATCAGCCCCCCAGGGTCTCCCAAGTTATATAAGGGTTAATTGTTTCTGTAATACATATTTCCCCATGGGGGCAAAACTCACAGCAAGACGGGGCTTTAACAGTTTGTTGGTAGAAATTCTGGAAGAAGATATAGGGTTTGGAAAAGAGAATTTGGTTTTAACTGATAAGGGGTGATGGGTCAGTGAGAGAAGGAAGAAGGGAAGGGGCAGGTAGGCTCCTCAAAGGGGAACTAAAAGCAATGAAACTCATAATCCTTTGGTTCCAAAGAAAAAGCTCAGGAAGGATGGGCTTTCTGCTCATACATCAGGTAATTTGTTCCACGGAGTTAATTACCAGAGTTAAGGTGGCAACGTGATTCCTTTGTTTTGATAAGGCTAAGAGCCTGCAAGAGACTTGTTCCCTTGGTCTTATTAGAGAAGAAAAATTGCTGGGGTCAGACTATGGAGCTGGAACATACAGCTTCCCTCTTAATAGTCCCCAACAATATTTAAAATAAATCTGCAACTGAAATGGGGGGAGAAGAATTCATGCCAAGTTTTGGTTAAAGTGATTAAGTTATGTGCCCATGCTTTGGCGCCTGGATTCCTCCCATTCTTGCACTAAATTATTTTGCACTAAATTATCTTTCTTAATATTGAAGATAATATTTGTTTTTACCAAGTAATTCATGTTGAAATTTTAATAAGACTCTATTTATGGAGGAAAATAAATGGCCAGCTCCTGAATTACCCTTCCCTTCTCCCCCCATTACCATCTCTAAGAACAGTCCAAGAGCTTAGCTTTATGCCTACAAGTGGACCCATCTCTTTCTCTGTCTACCAAAATGACTCGGAGGTAGAATTCAGCCTTAATTTTTCAAAACCAAATGTAAAAAAAAAAAAAAAACAACAAAAAAAACCCACATGTAATATGTGATAACAAAGTTGTGTTTTTCTGGCTATCAGAAATTCCTACAGCCCCGTGGAAGTCAGCAAACAACTGTAACCCAGGGGGAAACCGAACGTGCTAAGAAGAAAACTCTGCCTACCTCTACTAACACGCAATCCTGAGTCGATAGCTTGTGAACATTTCCTCTACCAGTGGCAAGACTTCCCACACTTGAATAAAATATAGGCCCCTTTTAAAAGAAAAAGCCACTCTTGGGGACCATACCAATTACTTTCAGTTTAGCATTATATCAGTCTATACAAGCATAGACATAGTTATAATCCACTCAACCTTAAAGCCCGTATACCACCAAAACAGACTTATGAGTTACATACAAATAAGTCTAGAAAAGTTGTAAAATTATATTTAATAATATTAACATGACAGCTGATGTTGCTTAGTTTAAATGAAATTCCCAGCGGCATAGTAAACACCACACTCCTGACCTCTAACACCCAGGTTCTTCTGAGCTCTTCGTGCTCCCGTCAAGCAATTCTGCCCCCAATTTGAATCTGAATTCTCCACTTGAAATATTGTGAAGACTTTTTTTTGAAAGCACACTCTGACATCATTTCATATTTTTCATGGCACAAACACAGCTCTTATATTCTTCACCTGCTTCTGTTCTTTTCTCATGAGTCCTTGACAACTAAAGAAAGAAAGGTTGGGTCCCCATGTATTCGCGACCACAATTCTACTCAGGCATCAAAATCCTGTGAAAGCATCTGGTTATTAAGTGGTCATGGCTAGATCATTCAAAATATGCTTGTATTACCATTACAATTTTTTGGACGGTCATGGTCATCTACCACTGACAGGGAACTCAGACCTGTGAGAATGCATCCTTGGGAACCCCGTCCTGGTATGAGCAATTTGTTTCTGTGAGCCCTATCTCCAAAAGTTTAGCCGTTCTAAAGTTCAGCTGAAGTATAAGGGATGATGGGGGTTGGCAAGGATGGTGGTCCTGATACTTCTTACTATATTTAGCATGTAGATAAGATTACAGATAAAATTCTAATTTTGGTCTTCTGCAGGTGGAGTCCAATATTTTTCCCAAACTCTACCTTGGGCGTTAGATAAAGCAAGTTCTGCTCAAGATGCACAGCAAATTTAGATAACACCAATCACATTACAAACCTGACTATCGGCTATTTGAAGGACTGTGTCTGAGACCCAAAGCATCTTCTCTTCCTCTCCAAGCCCTTCTTTATTCTCCGCTCTCATTGGCACAACCATGAAACGGAAACACCCCAACCACTATGCAAAGAAAAATAGTTAAAACTCAAGAACCCACGAACAATTTTTTTTTTTTAGATTCTTGACATTTGTTACCTTATGAAACTTAAAAATACATTTACGCATGTAACTTGACTTATTACTATAAACTACAATCCTTGGTCACAGTTCCTCTCCCACATCAACTGTGTTGCCTGACCCCTGCTGACTATGCTTTTCTGTCCTCTATGATGGACCCTCTTGATCACCTCTTCCATAGGGACAGAAATCCACTAAGTAGCCAGTCTATCCCGCCTGGGGCTTGGACTCATCTGGGCAGCAATTTGGGCTCCCTACCCAGAAAAGTCAATAAGGCCCAGCTATTTACAAGAGGGATGGCTGCTGTGTCCCGGTTGGAATCATTTGAGGCCATTTTCTTTCACTGATAGAGGAGAGAGATCCACTTACAGTCGAAATGCAGTCAGCTTGCACCACTGAATTCAATTACCTACCCCTGCCACTGACCACGGTGTGCCCTGTGGTTAGAAAAAGGGAAATGGGATAAAAGGTTTATCTTGCCTTCTTCTTAAGAAAAAGTGTCATTAATTGAACTTGTTAGCCTTCACATTACTTGTGGGAAGCTCCTCTCTGATAAGATGGAGATTTATTTAATGAGACCAAATTCTGACAGAGTGCACTGTAATGGGGGAAAAAAAAAGTCCTACAGTTAACTAGTCAAATATTAAGGTTAATCCCTGTCAATTTTATGGCCATATGCTCAAAGTTTAGATGGGATTTTTAGGAAGTTAAATACCTTCATTATTTACATAGCCTTTTTATTACTCCCATAAGCCCTTGAAAGTAATACCTATAGAAGATACTGCTCCCTATTTCATCAAGGGGTATCCTTTGTGAAACAAACTGCCAGACAGACACTGGAGCACAAACAAAAGGTCAGATCCCACTGGGATGAGCCTCAGTCAAGTCTTCGTTTGACACATTGCACTTGGGTAACTTTTATATTCACTAAGTGTCTCTGTGTCTCTAGTCCTCAGTGTCCTCCTCATAAAATGGGAATGACACAATGCTAGGCCCACATCGTAGCATCAGCCCCATAGAGAAGAACTTAGCCTTGAAGAAAGTCTCTGGAACGCTTCCAAAGAAGTTATATTCTGGTCAGAGCTACAAGGGCTCTGCAATGAGCTAGCCCTTCCTGGGGACTCTGATGTCCCTCATGACCCCTTGAGTTTACAGTGAGTAGAATTTATTGAGGCAGACTAAACATTTCCCTTGCATCCAGGGCCTTGCCTATTGTGAATTACTATGGACCAAAGTTTCTTCCACGCTCTATGAAGAATTTCACTTTCTTCATCGATGAACTGAGAACAGATTCTGATTGTCAGTCAAAACAGTAGGAAAAAATTACCCATAGGTAAATGTTCTATTTTTTCTTTTTTTCATTTTTTTTTTTTTTTTTTTAAGATGTGTACTGTCTTAGAAATATAGGATAGGGTTTCTATCTGAGGGACAAGCAAGGTAAGTTTTTGTTTTTTTTTTCTTAAGGATTTTTTATTTATTTGACAGAGAGAAACACAGCGAGAGAGGGAACACAAGCAGAGGGAATGGTAGCGGGAGAAGCAGGCTTCCCGCCGAGCGGAGAGCCCGATGTGGGGCTCGATCCCAAGACCCTGGGATCATGACCTGGGCCGAAGGCAGACGCCTAATGACTGAGCCACCCAGGCGCCCCGCAAGGTAAGTTTTTAACTGACGTTAACACAAACTAAGGCTCTCCTGAACTCCAGCATCGAAGCTGAAGGGCCTGGGATGTTAAACCCAATCCAAAATTCTATGACATTTACATAGAAAGCACTGAGACTTCAAAGAACCATTATCAGCAGTTACTGGGCAGAAAGTAGTGTGGGTGGAGGCAGGGAGCTGGCAAGGAGATAATCATTTGGCAGGGTGACCTGATGCCATCATTCGTGTTGATATTACTGGCTGATCTGTATAGAGGCAGGATCTTTCTATATGACACAACAGACTGGTAGCTCACACAGTGCCAACTGCCATTGAGATCAATGGTCTGACTCCCCTCTTCGTTCCGAAAATAAAGGCAATGCTGCTTGACACGACAGGCTGACAGCAGCAGCGCGACCATAAGGGAAGACATTATCCACAAATTTAACTGACAAATGGCATTCACAGGGATCCCACTCCAAAGGTGCAATACTGCAGCACTGAATCTGCTTATTAGAGGAGTAGAATGGGAATCAGGACACCTGGGGTTTATGTCCAGCTCTGAGGCGGTCTAGGACTCCCGGCAAGTCCTTTCAGTCCCCTGCACTTTACACTGGCGTTCTGAAATGGGCGTACCGCCACCTGCTCAGCAAGGGAGAATCCTGTGAAGGATCTGACATTTATATGATGTTAAATACATTTCAGACCAATTCACTTAAAAGTCCAATTGATAATGACGGACTTACACTATTTTTAAAGAATAGGTAAACATCATGAAGGGTCATTAAACTTCTTCTGAATGGTTGATAAGATGAAAAGAAAGAAACCATTCATGCATGGAGGATATCCCACGGGACGACCTTGTTAAATGAAGGACTATTGTGGCACCTGGGTGGCTCAGTCGTTAAGCGTCTGCCTTCGGCCCAGGTCATGTTCCCAGGATCCTGGGATCGAGCCCCGCATCGGGCTCCCGGCTCCGCAGGAAGCCTGCTTCTCCCGCTACCATTCCCTCTGCTTGTGTTCCCTCTCTTGCTGTGTTTCTCTCTGTCAAATAAATAAAATCTTTAAAAAAAAAAAAAAATGAGGGACTATTGTCCGAGATTGTGAATAGCACGAATAAAAGTATTTGGTTCTGCTTTCCAAAGCTTCCTAACCAGACGTGAGGTTAGCTAGCTGCTTCTCGAAGACGGATTCCAGTTAGAATGAGAATCCCCCTCACTAAATCTAATTATGTGAATTCTTCATTCTCCACAGAGTGGCCCTCCCACTTGCTATCTTAGAATAAAACCACGGAAAAAATGCTACTGGATAAATCAATAATAGATGCCAACAGTTGATAAAACTGGCCTGATTGTGGGGATAGAGGCATCTGCCAGTAAGATAACAGCAATATGTACAACTAAGGAGGGATTCCATCATCACTGAATCAAATTATAGAGGCCATCAATCTGAGCGAGAAAAAAAAATAAAACAAAACCTATACCTATCCCCTCAGTTCTAAGAATGAGGAAATATCAGTCAACCTGCCAAGATGGCAGATTTCTGCAACTGCCAACAGATATTTTTAAATTTGTCTTTTACCTCTTGTTACATTCGTACAACATTACCGCTCTATGTAGTCAACTTCACAATATGGCTTTGCTGCCTACTCCAAGAAAAGTGGGATCCATATGCTCTCTTGTTCTCTCACGATGACATTTCTCCCTTCTCTCACACCCTTATTTTCTTTTTGGTTTTATGGGACAGCATTGCTAATTTTATTCAACAGCTGGAGAAAGACAATTTGACGACACTCATCCGTCATGGCGCCCAGGCTGGCCTGCTTCTTCCCCCTCCTCTCTCCCCAACGAGCCGCGGTAATAAAAGCTCAACAGCTCTAAAAGCAATCGATTCTGAAACAGTGTGGTACAATTACCAGCCGGATGGCAGCAAAGACTTCCAGTAAAATAAAGGCAAGACAAATACGGTCTCTGCAGTGGGACTGGCCTCTGTTGCACAAGCAGCCCTCTGGTCATAAAGCCTTCATGCGATGGAGCAGGTGAACGGCGGGACAGCGAGGGTCCCAGGACGAGATGGTACCCCTAAGTGCCCAGTGGATCGTGGACAGGCTAGTTGTTCCAAGGCAATGATCTCTAAATTATTCTCCACTGGACCTGTGACCTCTGAATAGATTTTTATGTTGCTTTCTGTACAAGTCTTCCCACTGCTACACAATACTTTTCTCATTCCTTTCTAATACGAGCCTGTCCCTCCCAACTACCTGCATGAAGAGACACTACTGAAGCTGAATCATTAGAGTGTCCACACCTTCAGGGCTTCCCAATCCCCGAGAGTGGTCTTGGCAATGTACCCATTTTGTAAAGTGTGCTCTGGAAGCTACTTTAACTGCAATAGAAGAAGACTCTAGTACTTTGTCCTCAACCTCCCTTGCATCACACGTTCTCAAGAAGGGTGTAAGGAAGTGGCAGTCAGCACACCTGGAATCTAACTAATGGGAAGCTGAGCTACATGAGCTCTTTGGTGGGATAGCTTTACTTCGTTTGCTATCTGGTCCTTGTAGAGTTAAGTTATTGCTCATGGTGCAGGCATAGAAATGGCTTCTGGGAGTGTTCTAACACCTCCAGTGCTTTCTCACCCTGTGGTCTGCTCGGGCCATCCAGAGTCAGAGCTCATATCTTGAGAGAGGTTTGCCCAATGTTTACATAATCCTTAAAATTCATTTGAATTCACCAATATAAATTTAAACTATCAATAATAAAAAATACAAAGTCTGATCAACCAGGCTAAAGACTGAATTACCTTTCTATTCTATCTGTAAAAAACGTATTATAAAGTTGTTCGTATGAAAAGACATTCAAGAGAATATAAGTAATATCGCCGGGAGAAAGTGTCATAGGAGTAAGTCAAACAGTTAATTTTAAAATAATACGTTATTTCATGCATTTCTGTAATGTTTCTGAAATGTATTAGCTTTTTAAAGTTTGTAATTTTATGGGGCGCCTGTTGTGGCTCAGTGGATTGAGCGTCCAACTCTTGATTTCCACTCAGGTAGTGGTCTTAGGGTAGTGAGATCAATTCCCACCTCGAGCCCCACTTGGCTCCAGACATGGGATTTCAAGCTCAGTGGGGAGTCTGCTTTCCACCTTCTCCCTCTCCCTGTGCCCCTCCTCCCACTCCCTCCCCTCTCTAAAATAAATAAATACATCTCTAAAAAAAATTTCTATTTTTTCAATGTTTCTTTTAGCATGCTAACTTGATAGTCATTTTTATATTTAATTTTGAGTCTTTTTTCTTAAAGAAGTCACAACAGACATACACAGGTAAGTTTCAGGTCACACCAAGTAGGGGCCTTTCCCAGAGCCTCCTTGATCTGATCTTTGGTACTGTCTTCAGGGAAATCCTTGCTTTCCTTTAGGCATTCTTCTTCTCTCTCCCCTTCAGGACTGCCAACTGGCCTAGAAGCCTCCAGCATAAACACTTTGACCTAGTTTACACAATGGCCCACAGAGTACAAAACGGGTTTTAAGGAAAAATCTGTATAGGTAATGTGTCATATGAAGTTTTATAAACTCTTCACAGTCTGAACACTTGGTTTGAAAGGTAGAATTTACCTAAGTGCATTCAAGTTTGCTAATAATGTGCGATTCTGATAGGTTTTCATGTATTAGGACTTTTACGACCCTCTAGGTTTGGGAACCAGTAGGGTCTTTTTTTTTTTTTTTGGAGAGTGGAAAGAAGGGGTGTTTCTTAACTGAAGGAATTTCCAGCCTTTAATATGTTAATTGACCTTGTAGATAGCTAAGAGAAAGGATATAGTATTCACTATTCTCCCATGATTTTGATTTTTATTATTTACTTTTGGGGGACCACCCTATTAGAAAGAGAACAGAAACCTGGAAATCAGTTTTTCAACTTTATAGCAAATTGATAGTAGTTTTACTACCAATCTCAAGACCTCAGATACATAAATACTGCATTTAACACCCTATAATCAAATTCCAAGGACCCAGCTCCTTTGGATCATGAGCCTGTCACAGACAAGGGACATGGCTTCATTTCACTAAGTATATCTCTTCTGATTTGTTATACCAGTTACTAGAGACACAAAGATGGCCCTGGATCTCTTACAGTCAAGTGAAAAAGGTAGTAAGTAGAACAAAAGATGGGACAGAATTCTTTGAAAATCAGCATGGTAAAATAATCACTGTGTCTGCAGTGAGAGGTAAGGGGGAGTCAACTCCAAGCTACAGATGGGAGGTGACATATGGGTAAGACCTTGGAAATAAAGTAAGGGCAGTTAAGTTAGGTAAGGCTGAGTTGGGGATAAAGTGATTTCAGGAACAGAGAAGAACGTAAACAGAAGCACAGGATTATAGTTTTTATTTACATTCATATACCATGTTCCTCACATTATAACGGAAACATGATACTCAAAAAACTTTGCTGACATGATTTTATTGTTCTACCCACCCATTCAGTAAGCATGTCCTTTACTTGATTTCCCCTTTCACAAAATGGTGACTACGCTTGTCCACACTTGCCTTACAGAGAATGATACGTATAAAATACCTATAAAAACAATAATTAAAATAAATAAAAATACTTATAAAAATGAATGTTCTGAAGGAATGGAAGATTCTGGATGTGCTTATAGGTACTGACTTTAACAACTGGTCCCTACCCCAGAGACCGGTCTCCCAATGATGTTCTCTGTAAAGGCCAAGCATCTTTCTCTCCTTCTCTCTCACCACTGTGGATAAAAATATTGCTTATGAGAGATACTGTGAGAATGTTTCAGTCTAACTACACTCTGCTGAAGAGAGGGGCCCATTTTCAGTTCTGGAGCAATTTGTATTTCTCTTTGTAGTCTCCACTGAGGTTGGCTGAAAGGTAAGGCCAAAGCCAGAGACAGAAGCAGCAGACAGAGGTGATACATTTCTAACATTATTTCTGTGGGGTAATTTGGCTGGAAAACCACAGTAGAAGTAAGCTGAGAAATTACGGTCTGTGAATAAAGCAACTTGGCAAGGTGAAAATATGTATGGTAGAATGCAAATGTGTATTGTCCCCAGCATCAGTGAAATAGGCTGGTTTTTTTTTTCTCCTTAGCTGAAATAACGAGAAACATAATTTAGAACTATAGTATGCCTTTGAACGTGCTGTTCTCCCTGCCTGGAATGACTCCTCCATCTTCTCAATCTGGCAAATTCCTGGATGTCCTTCATCACTGGGTTCAGACCTCACTTATCCCTGCAAAGCTCTTTCTGTGCCCCGCAGGCGAGAAAGTGGTTCCTCCTGCATGCTCTCTTAATAAGGCATATGTATTTCTGTTATTATGACTTTAACAAGATGAAGATTCTGAAGACTTGAGGCCAAACACCAGACTTCATCCTTCTCTTATCCCAGCACCTGGTACACTACCTACCACTGAGGTAAATTCAGCAAATGGTACCATGATTATTACTTTATGAGGTAATCCAAGGTGTATAAAGGAACTAGCTGAGTTCCTGCCATTGTGTCTATTCAATAAATCTAAACTTACCATGGTCTTACTCTTCCCCAAATGTCATCTCCTTTAGACACATCGCGCTTTTGACTAGAATGCCCCCTCTTCTCATTTCTACCCATTCAGATCTCAGTAATGTTCAGGGTTCAGTTCAGAAATCAACTCCTGAGGCAACCTATGGAATGGAAGTGAATATTTGCAACATATACGTGTGTGTGTGTGTGTGTGTGTGTATTTATATATAATATATATTTAAATATTTAAATTTAAATTTAAATATTTAAATATATTATTAAATATATTAAAAATTTTTATATTAAATATAATTTTATTATATTATATATATAATTTTAATATAAATAGATTTTATATTAAAGATATTATATATAAAATACCTAAAATATATAAAGAACTTCTACAACTCAATAGCCAAAAAACCCAAACAGTTTGATTAAAATACTGACAGGGGAACTGAATAGACATTTTTCCAAAGAAGATATACAATTAGCTGACAAGTGCATTAAAAGACATTCAATATCACTAATCACCAGAGAAATACAAATCAAAGCCACAAGGAGATATCACCTCACACCTGTTAAATAGCTATCATCATAAAGACAAGTGATAAGAAGTGTTGACAAAAACACTTGAGAAAAGGAAACTCTTGTGCACCGTTGGTGGGAACGTAAATTGGTGCAGTCACTATGGGACACAGTATGGAGCTTCCTCATGAAATTAACAATAGAGGGGTGCCAGGGTAGCTCAGCCAGTTAAGCACCTGACTCTTGATTTCAGGTCAGGTCATGGCTTCAGAGCCTTGTGAGATCAAGCCCTGCATTGGGCTCCGCCCTGGGTGTGGAGCCTGCTTAAGATTTTCTCTCAGTTTTCCCTTCCTTCTCCTAATGTCCTCCATGCTATTCCTTATGTTATACATAGATAATGAGTCACGGACACTACATCAAAAGTAAAGATGTGCTGTATGGTGATTAACATAACAAAAAAATAAAATTAAAATTAAAAATAAAAAGAATAGTGCTAGGTGAAAGTCCATTTATGTTCTTGAAAAAAAAAAAAAAATTCTCCATCTGCCCCTCTCCCCAAAGAGTAGAAAGAAAGAAAGAAAGAAAGAAAGAAAGAAAGAAAGAAATTAAAAATAGAACTACCACATGATCCAGCCTTTCTACTTATGGATATACATTCAAAGGAAATGAAAACAGAATGTTGAAGAGATATCCGAACTCTCATGTTTATTGCAGCATTATTCACAATAGCCAAGGTATGGAAACAACCTACGTACCCACTAAAGGATGAATGGATTAAAAATGGTGTATACACACACAGTGGAATATGATTGAGCTATGAGAAGGATGGATATCTTGCCATTTGCAATAGCATGGATGGACCCTGAGGACATTAGGCTAAGTGAAATAAGTCAAACAGAGGAAAACAAATACTGTATGATCTCATACATAGGTAGAATCTAAAAAAGCCAAGCTCATAAAAACAGAGTAGAATGATGGGTCCAGAGACTGGAGAAGAAGGGCAAGGATTAAGTGGGAAATGGAGAGATACAGGTGAAAGTGTACAAACCATGAAAAGTTCTGAGGATCTAATGCACAAATTAAGATTAAATGTATTATATATACACTTGAAAGTTATTAAGAATAGGTCTGAAATGTTCTGACCACACACACACACACACACACACACAAAGGTAATTAGTGGGACATAATGGAGGTGTTAGCTATAGTGGTAATCATTTTGCAATATATAAGTGCATAAAATCAACACAATGTACACTGTAAACTTACACAATGTATATGACAATTATATCTCAATCAAGCTGGGGACTGGAGAGATAAAGTACTATCTCTTTGATGATTTCCTAGCTACTCCAGACCTTACTGAGAGTTTTTCTCCACTGAACTCATAAAACACTGTGATGGGATTTACTTATTAGAACTGTCAGTGGGAGGGGCGCCTGGGTGGCTCAGTGGGTTAAAGCCTCTGCCTTCGGCTCAGGTCATGATCTCAGGGTCCTGGGATCGAGCCCCACATCGGGCTCTCTGCTCAGCAGGGAGCCTGCTCCCCCCCCTCCCCGCCTGCTTCTCTGCCTACCTGTGATCTCTGTCAAATAAATAAATGAAATCTTAAAAAAAAAAAAAACCTGTTGGTGGGACCTGAATTTTTCACTCCCCACACCTCGGTATTTTATAGTACATAGTTTTACAATTGATTAGATGGTGGCATAGTTCCTCCATGTGAACCAGGCAGACCTATCAAACCGCATAAACTCCTTGAAGTAGAGAGTGCTAGGCACATTAAGGCATTGCTCATAAAAATGAACCATTTAAGGGGCACCTGGGTGGGTCAGTGAGTTAAAGCCTCTGACTTCGGCTTAGGTCATGATCTCAGGGTCCTGGGACCTAGCCCCGCATCAGGCTCTCTGTTCAGCAGGGACCCTGCCCCCCGCCCCCTGCCTGCCTCTCTGCCTATTTGTGATCTCTTCCTCTGTCAAATAAATAAATAAAATCTTTAAAAAAAAAATTAACCATTTAAAAGTAGGCCTGATGGAGCGCCTGGGGGGCTCAGGTAGTTAAGTATCTGCCTTCAGCTCAGGTCAAGATCCCAGGGTCCTGGGAGCAAGCTCTGCATCCCGCTCCTTTCTCACCAGGAAGTCTGCTTCTCCCTCTCCTTCTGACCCTTCCTCTGCTTATGCACTCACTCTCTCTCTCTCTCAAATAAATAAAATCTTAAAAAAAAAAAGTTCTGACCACAGAGTCTGGGAGGTAGAAATCCATTCTACTTGTGCCTGAATAGGAATGCTGTAACTCTTTCCTCTGGAATACTTCAAGCCTACCCTAACCTCCAGAATTCTCCTAAGAGGCAATCTTAGGCTGGACTGGGCACCAAGAGACCCTGTGTGACTTCCACAGACAAGACTGGTGCTAATGATTTCCTCCTCTTTCTCCCTTAGGATAGCTACCGTTGGACAATTCCCGTCTCTCCCACACAAGTGTCACACAAATAAACATTCATGCTGAATAATTCCCTAGATGGTGTTTAACCCATCTTTTTAGTAGGGACCAAAGTAAACAAGTAAAAGCAGAAATTATCTATTTTTTTTTTCAGTCTTACCTTGATTTGCTGAAGAAAATGCCTCTCTGTTCTGATGAGGAGGAAAGAAATCTGAGTAGTTGGGTTATTTCATGTTCAGTATGAAACTAAAAGTACCATGAATCCTTTGGTAGAGAATTAACGCAGCAGGTAGCGTTTCAGCAGCCTCGGCGGCCATCTTGCGAGTCTGCCACACAATCCCAGCACCTTCTCTCCAGCCTGTTTTCTGCCCTCCCCCTCCAAGTTTTCCTACTTCACCTGCATCCCATCAAGGAGCCTCAGGTGGCCTTTGGCTCACTGAGCAGCTCTGTTGTTTATTTGGAGTTTCCTTTCTCAATTATTTTCCCAATTACAACTTTTGGGACCAAAACTGCTATAAAAACAGGACAAAACAAACGTGCCAAACAAGCAAACAAACCCACAAACCACTGTAACTCATCAAAATATAGGTAATTTGCATCCAACTGAACTTCCCTGGGTTTCCTTTTTTCAAAGCCTTGTTTTCAGCTGTGACACAAATGACCCCATTAA
>CM053609.1:102221707-102272244 GCA_028646535.1 Procyon lotor
ATAATACCCTCCAGTTCCATCCACGTCGTTGCAAATGGCCAGATTTCGTTTCTCTTGATGGCTGCATAGTATTCCATTGTATATATATATATACCACATCTTCTTTATCCATTCATCTGTTGATGGGCATCTAGGGTCTTTCCATAGTTTGGCTATTGTGGACATTGCTGCTATAAACATTTGGGTGCATGTGCCCCTTCAGATCACATTTGTATCTTTAGGGTAAATACCCAGTAGTGCGATTGCTGAATCGTAGGGTAGCTCTATTTTCAACTTTTAGAGGAACCTCCATACTGTTTTCCAGAGTGGCTGCACCAGCTTGCATTCCCACCAACAGGGTAGGAGGGTTCCCCTTTCTCTGCATCCTCGCCAACATCTGTCGTTTCCTGACTTGCTAGTTTTAGCCATTCTGACCGTTGTGAGGTGGTATCTCACTGTGGTTTTGATTTTTATTTTTCTGATGCTGAGTGATGTGGAGCACTTTTTCATGTGTCTGTTGGCCATTTGGATGTCCTCTTTGCAGAAATGTCTATTCATGACTTCTGCCCATTTCTTGATTGGATTATTCTTTGGGTGTTGAGTTTGAGAATTCTTTATAGATTTTGGATACTAGCCCTTTATCTGATATGTCATTTACGAATATCTTCTCCCATTCTGTCAGTTGTCTTTTGGATTTGTTGACTGTTTCCTTTGCTGTACAAAAAAAGCTTTTGATCTTGATGAAGTCCCAATAGTTCATTTTTGCCCTTGCTTCCCTTGCCTTACATGTAATCTTATTTGAAAAGTAAAGTATCATATATTTTAAATTTCTAGTATTTTAAAGGTGAAAATATATAGCAATTACTTGTTTTTATTCCCTTATTTGATATTACACATCTGTCATAATATCAAGTTCTGCTTGTACAGTGAGATTAATTAGGCTGACAGTCCATATATATAGAATTCTTGAAAAGAAAAGTCTTCATTTTGAGATAACTTTCTTCCCTTGGCTTAATTGCTTTTAGTATCAATTCAGTAAATGAGAAGAAATTACTATTGTAATCATTTACTTTCTTAAAAAACTAAAACTCTACAATTTATACAATAGGAAGATAAAAATATTTCACAAAATATATGTGTGTGTATTTGTGTGTTAAACAACAGTAGTTTAAAAATCAACTTTGGGGGAAATAAACCAAAATAAGCACCAACAGATATACTGCTTCTCATTGATCTGGTGCCACTTCAGAATGAAACATGAATTTAATTGTGGTAGCAGAAATAATAACTTTGAATTTGATGGATCCTTATTTAACAAAGAGGCATCACAGTTTTTAGAAAATATGTTAACAACAGATATGCCTTCCTGAATCTCTTCAGCACCACAGGCAATTGGGACAGCTCCACTGGCCTGCATAATGAAACAGTAATAACCTCACTTAGAACAAATAATTATTTTACTGATACAGATGCACTTAACTTTACAATAGATGCCCTCCTAAGGTGCCGAGTGTAAATCATTTTTTAAAAGTTGGATAATCATTTGAATGTTTTAAGGCAACTCATTGCTTAGAAAAACCCTTTGAAATATTCTTTTATAATGCAAAAAAACCAATACTGACTTACCTGTTTTTGTAAATTAGGGTGTTTCCTTACTAGTTTTGTTGAAAAGTGACATATTTAAGTGTAAAAGTTTCTTTGAAGATAATGTGTAAGTATATATAATTCAACTGTTACAGAATATAAGTGCATTGGTATTTTAGTGGTCCTAAGAAGGCTATCAGAATCATTGGGGCTAGGGATGTGTTTGAATTATATGTCCTTTCCCTGCTCTGATGAAAATCAGTGCCATGAAGAGTCACTGATCCTAATCAGAATGTTTTGGATCCTTGAGATATATGAGGACTGAGAAAAAGAGATGAATGATAATAACCTAGAGATATTCCATCCTTTAGAATAAATATCGTATCTTTTTGGTTCTTCATGCCTTTATGTGAAGATGGTCCCTGGAATAAGTTATGGTCAAAAGTGGTACAAGTGCCATCTCAAGCCTAAGAAGAAACTCTAGCTCCTGGACCAAGGGGTCCAGGTCTGAGTCAAGTTGGCCCAAAAGCTTGTGAGAGACTTAGGAATGGCAGTTGAAGGGGAAAAAATTCTGAATCCGTGAGATTTTAAGGAATAGGTAACAAGAGTGTCTTATTTATATTGCAGACAATTATGAAGAGAAAAGGCATGTCGAATATTTACTTATAGTAAATGCCTTCTACTCTGTTGGATACATGGGATTTAGCTTTCATTTTCACAGTTGCTCACTGGGCAAGTCTTAATTATAACCTTTTCCCATATCATATCTACCTGTTCATCTAGAACTGTGCTCTTTAAAATAGCCACTGACATGTGACTACTGAGTAAATGGTTTGTGAGAATGAAGAAACTGAGTTTTAAATTTTACTGAAGTATAATCAAATTAAATTTAAAATCTGAAGCAGGGTAAAATATTTCCCATTAAGCACAACTTCATTAAAAAATAAAACTTTGTTGTTCTGATAGGACTGTGTTTTATCTAAAGCTTTGAAAATTTAGCATCTGAATTGCAGTGTGCAGTATAAGAGTAAAATAGTAGATTTCTAAGACTTTATATTAAAGATATAAACTATCTCATTAGCAATTTTTATATTAATTAGATGTTGAAATTATAATATTTTGAGTAGATTGGGTTACATAAAATATATTATTAAAATTAATATAACCTATTTCTTTGTACTGTTTTTTAATATGGCTCCTAGGAAATCTATAATTACATAGGTGGTTCACATTATACTTCTATTGTGCAGAACTGATCTAGATCATTCTGAATTGTGGGGCAATTATTCTTCTGTGGTTTCATAAAGAGAATATTAGTCCAAGACTGAGGATTAGTTATACAAATCTGAAGACAGGTTTTTTTCATATTTTGTATCTTGTGTCATAAGGGGAGGGGACCTCTTTCCCTGTATAAAAGAGGACCAGACTGGGGCCCTGTTAATTTTTTTTTTTTTTTGGGGGGGGGGGCTCACCTTTAGTTTTCTCCTATGCTTACCATTCTGCTGTGCATGTAGTATAATCTTTCTGATGTGGTTTGGGAATATAGTTGAGGTTCGGTGGGCTGAAGTCCAGAGCTGACGACCAAGAAAGAATTCTTGAGACGTCTTTGGTGCAAAATGGTGGTTTTATTTAAGCACAGGGACAGGACCCAGGGGCAGAAAGAGCCGCTGCACCAGGGTTGGGAGAGGTGGCTGATTATATACTTGGGAGTTGGGGGAGGTAAGGAAAAGGGAGGTTTCAAAAGGTTTTTCATATGTTAAAGAAGACTCACAGGATACTGGAGTCCTTGCCATGGTCAGATTAAGGTTGTTTTTCCCTCTAGCAAGATAGTAACTTGAAGACAGGAGATTCCCAGAGAAATGTCACATTTGTCCCACCCAGGAGGGGGGTGGGGTTGGTTGCAGGGTATCAGCTAGTGCTTTGTCTTCAGCCAGCCTTTGGCTCCCTCATCACTTTCTGGCAATAGGTTTAAGAGCTTTTCCCACCTTTGTTTTTTTAATCCATGAAATATACATTATGACAATAGGTGAGCTGATAAGTTTCCAAGGGTAATAAAGATTCGGCATGGTATTGTCAGAAAGATGTGAGTTTGAATCCTCATTCTTCTCATTATTTGGAGCATGGCCTTGGGGAAATCGGTTTCTCCAAATTTCAGTTTATCTAAAACATGATAGCTAATAAAGAAATTTTGGATATCAAAATCCATGAGATCTAAAAGAAACAAGAAATAGGAAAATAACCTTGTATATAGCGGGTTCACAAACAAATGTGTTCTGAATGAAAACAACCCGAGCTTCCAATTTCTATCTTTACTTCATGACCACGTGGAATCATAACTGCTAAGACCTAGACACCAGTGAGTCTGACACAGGTACCAGCTAACCAGATTGCTCCCCTACCTGGTGAAGGGAAGATCTGTTTCTCAATGATCTCATCTCTCTTTCTATACTCTGCAACCCTTCAGTTCTTCCCCTTACATTAAAATTAAATTGCCACTTAGATTAGATCAAAAGATTGTCCCTGGTTATGAAGAGGAGAAAGCATACTTTAAGCTAGCACTAATCCCTTAATACACTATGGTATTTGGGTGCCTTTTTTTTCTTGCACGGAAATTATTTTTTAGCCTTCTCTGAAGTACTAAAAGTCCTTTACCAACGTGAGCCCAGTGCAAGTTAACCTGATATGAGATTTGTTTTGTGCTTTAGAAATACTTGTCAGACAAGCTTTCAACACAGAGATGTGTGATTTACATTAGTTTGCATAAGAAAATGTCACTCCAGGGACAAATTTCTCTCTTTATTCTTTCCTACACTACAGAACAGACAAAGAGGGTGAAGTGGTTGTTTTTTTACTAAGTAGAAAAATCATTTGGCATTCACACACAGAAAAATAAAGTGCAGTGTTATTAGTCAAACCTTGGTTCTCCCCACCAATATTCCCTAATGTCCCATTTGTATTATTTTTGTTATTGTTGTTAATTTATTTTTCAGTTTGGGTCACTGGTCCAGACCAAACCCATTACCTCCCTTAGGTTCTTATCTGTTACTAACACTTCCTGTTTTTAGAGAATTTACTGAAAGTAGTGGTCAGTGTGACCTTTGGTCTTAGAAGACCTAGTCCTTTCTGAGAACCTGGGTAAGTGATTCACAGACCAAATCAAGCCCTTGGAGGCGTGGAAAACAAAATGACTCAGACGGGCTTTTAGAATCGGTGTTCTATGGATGTAAACTATATAGGCCAGGGAGGAGATTGCACCAAGCTGATTAATCTCAAAGCTAACAACTGGGTTAAAATGCATTCTAACCTCAAGGGCGAACATTCTAAAATACTCATTAGAAGATTCTTTATCCAATGCCTCTGCAGCCTCATCCTCAGTGTAACCACTAATTCTTTAAAATTTTGAATACTCAAGAAAATGTAGAAGTTAATTTTTAAACTTCCTATGTAGAGGTTATGGGGGGATGGAGAGATGAAAGGTAATAGGAGACTTAAGACAAGTAGTTTGAATAGGAAAAGGCAGAGATTTTGCAAAGATAGATAAACTCGCAGTCTTTTTTGCAGTGTAGTTAGTGCAGAGCTGGGAGAGAACTTCACTTGTGGCAGAGATGTGTCTAGGGATTTGGGGTGTATGCAACATTATCTCCTAAAAGTCAGGTCAGTTATCAGACAGTTTGCCCTAGAATCTTAATACTTGAGTCCCATTTCCTGTCCGAGGCAGACATTTTCTCCTGGACATTCCTGACACAAGATCATCTATTTTGTACCCCACCTACCTTGTGGGTCTCCTGCTATGGGTTAAGATGGGGTTGGGGTTCTACTTGATAGTATTTTATACAGAGAGCTGCGAATGCCAGCATATAGCAATATCTGCTTGTCAGAGTTCCTGAGGGACCTGCTAATAGGGGAGAAGGTGTGTCCAAGGGCCGTGTTACTGATGGCTGTGGAAGCTCTGTTATCCACACAACATAGCTTTATAAAGTCTACACTTGGGCTTGAAGCCTAAGCAGAGTTCTCTCTGCTTTCCCCAAAGCAGATTTCTAAGCACCAGAAGGAACAAAGGTGTCCCGCAGGATGTGGGACTGGGGGAAGCAGAGAGACCAATGCCATGTAGAACCTAGAAGAGAAGGAACACATATTTTGTGTGTTTTTTTGAGATATAGCGACCCCATCCGAGAGTACAGTGTTGTCACTTTACTGTTGAAAGTGAAAGTAAATGGCTTCAAATTTGACCAGATTATCAAACCCTTTCATGATGGAAGAGCTAAGAAGTAGATGAGAAGAGGTGAACTTGGGAGGGAGAAGTGCGGTCCGAGAGTCACCTGCTTTAAAATCTGAGTATTTTTCAACGCGACCCCTTCTGTGTTTGGACAACTCAAATTCTCAGAAAAATTTTTCTTAAATTAATTTGCTGTTTATTTCCTATATTGTGCTCATGCAACCCAACTCTGCAGTCTTGAAATAAATAGCTAACGTGAGAGAATTAGAACTTCTCCTTTTAAGATAACTACTCTCTATCCAGCACCCACTTTGAAAATCGGGCCATTATTTCCCATCCTCCAAGTTTTGAATCTCTCTTCATGATTACTTAAAAGACTCCTCACACTGGTGCCACAATCATATATGTAAGTAGAACAGCACTCATTTCAGCCTTACCCTTGAACTCACTGGGAGAATGTAATTGCTCCCCCATTCTCACCTCTCCTATTTTGAGCTTACCAGGAGTATTCTTTTAGTGTGAAGATCATTCTTTGGAGAAGAAATATTTAAAGTACCTGATCCTACTTCCTGTGGCTTTACACCTCTGGTTCAAGCAATAGCCCTACACGTTCTTTGTTGTTGCTCTGGACAGATCATAAATACAACGATTTTAACCCACAACAAGGCAAAACAAAACTTTATAGGTCATCACTGGCCTTTTGTACAAGACTTGGTTAATCCCAGTCTTCAGTTTGCCTGATGTTATTCATAACAACAGCAATAATAAATATTTGTGTAGAGCTGGCTTACTCTGTTCTACACACTGTTCTGGGCACTTTATGTTTACTCAGTTGTCATTAACAGTTGCTCTAGGTAGATATTATTGATATCTCCATTCTATTGATATGGAAACTGAAACTCAGGGAAGTGGCTTGTGCTCAGGCACCAAACCAAAAGGTGGTCAAGCTGAGGTTTGAGGTTTGAATTTAGGCCATCTGGTGCCAAGGTCCATTGTTGACCAATGTTTTTACCATTACAATGGGCTGCAATGTCTGCTTATGGGAGTATGCATCCTTTTATGTTCTTTCCTGGTTTTGTGAACCTTATTTTATCTTTTACACCTTTTTAAACTCTGAGCTCCTTAGAGATTTTCCACTGTGGCCAAATTTCTTTAGGTCCTCTGAATAGTCTCTGAATGGAAGAGAGTGTTTTCCATCACACATAAAACCTGCACGAGTACTTCAGATGCACAAAGCTCAGTGTCAGAGCCCACTGAAGAAGAAAGTATCACAGCACAAGTAATCATAATAAAATTCAAAGGAAGATAAAACCCCAAATATTTTAAGGTCAAATGCAAGAATCTACAAAAACACTGTCCTGGTTAAGCAGCGAGGGAAAGGAAGTAGCATAAGGCAATTCAGCGGGGGAGCAGTAGTCAGGCCAACAGAGTTGAATCAGTGAAGCCAGAAGGTAGGCTCTACAAATCCAGTTATGGAGGAAGATACCAGAAGAAGGGAACAGAGTGAGCTAGAAATTCTTAGTTCTCCGGGAAACTTTAAAAAAACCAGAGGACCTAGCACTCAGATCTAATTGGGGTTCCTAATACCATTCTCTGGGAAAAGGAACCAGGGACCCTTGGAGAAGTGGCTATTTCTGGAACTTTGCAGGGAATGTACAAGGCAAGCCCGAAGCAACTTGTAGTGATGGAAAGTAAGTAAGTACCTGGGGGTGGGGTGGGGGGCAAAGAAGGAGAGGAAGAGGAGAAAGGAAGAAAGAGAACACCCGACAAAAATATAGGGGTATGTCACAGGGACACAAGAGCCAATAGAAAGAGTTCCCAATGGCCAAAGCCAATTTTAGCAACAAAATAAAGTAATATTGGACTATAACCTTAAGTGCAAAGTAAGTCTATACTGATATGAATAAGTTATTGAATAAATAAATGAGAGAGAATAGACACATCACCCAAGTAGAAGAATTAGAAATAAATTATGTAAATATTCCTCCCTCAAGGAAATGAAGTATAACTCCCCATTCCTTAAGTGTGGAATCCATTTTGTGACCTCTTCCCAAAGCGTACAATGTAGAAAAGAGGAAAAAAGTAATTTCCATGGAAGAAAACTACTTCGGCCAGGTAGTCAACGTCAAAATCATTAATCATATTGATAGTATGTACCCTTAATGTAATATGGTGAAAATGACATTTTAGCACTCTGATCTTCCTTTCCCAAACCCATAACCACAGTCTAATCATAAGAAAAATGTCAGGCAAATCCTGATTGAGGAACATTCTGCAAAATATTGGGCTGGTATTCCTCAAAACTCTCACTGTATTTAAAACAAGGAGAGTCTAAGAAACTCTCACAGTGAAGAGGAGCCTAAGGACACATGACTTCTTTTTTTTTTTTTTTTTAAGATTTATTTGACAGAGAGAGAGATCACAAGTAGGCAGAGAGGCAGGCAGAGAGAGAGGGGGAAGCAGGCTCCCCACTGAGCAGAGAGCCCCATGTGGGGCTAGATCCCAGGACCCTGAAATCATGACCTGAGCCGAAGGCAGAGACTTAACCCACTGAGCCCCAACATGACATCATTTAATGTGATATCCTACATGGGACCCCAAAACAGGAAAAAGGACATTAGGTAAAAACTAAGAAAAACAAAAAAGACTATGGGTTTTGATTAATAACGATGTATTAATATCAGTTCATTAGTAGTAACTAATGTCCCACATTAATATAATATGCTAATTATGAGAAACTGGATATAGGATAAATAGGAATTCTTTATACTTTCCCTGACATTTTTCTGCAAGTCAAACTATTCTGAAATAAAAAGTTTATTTAAAAATATCAAAGGCAGAGGCTTACTATTGCCCAGACAATCTTGGAAAGCTCTGGGGAAAGTGGCCTTGGTACTTTATGACATCATCACTAAAGGGGATCCCCTGAAGGTAAAATAATAGAAGCACCCTGACATAATGATGTAACAAAGTCAGTATAAGGCCAGCTTTGGACTGTACCATGGCCCATTCTTTCCCTATGGTTCATTCATTACCCTCAAGTTTCTGCTTTCTTGGAATAAACCATCGTCTCCAATTTCAAGATTATAGCTTTTTTATATCATCCTTCATTTTACATCAGGCACATGTGAGTATCTGTGTACATGAGTGCATGCATTGAAAAGGAGGCAATATTAATTAGAGTGTAACAAATTACCAAGAGGTCTAAAATGGCCTAATTTGACATTCAGGCTCTGCTGTACACACTCACATCTTGGCATTCCAGAGACATAGTCCCTGCTGCTACTTTATTAAAGGATGAAGTACTAAAATGCTTTAGAAACATGAGGGAGAAGGAGAGAAAGCCCCTCGAATATCCCTGGGGCACGGCCAGGCTGCCTACCTGGCCCTTCTAGCTTCGTCCCCAGGGCACACAGGGTTTCTCAGGTATCTGTCCTCTCTCAAAGGCGTTGACTCTGAGGTTTGCGGGAACTTTTCTCAATTCCACCGGATGGGATTGTGGTCTCTTTTCCTCCATGTACTTACCAGCCTTTTCCGTGAGGCGTTAGATTCTGCATCTGTTCTCTGTTGTTTCTGATGGCGGTCCAAGGGTCCCCAAGCTATTCCTACGATGAGGACGTACCTACGCTTTCTACCCTGTACTCTGATCCCACTGGATGAATAGGTCCTTCATACATGATTTTTCATTTTGAGTAAACAGCCTGAGTTTGCCACGTTTTCATTTGAACTTTAACTTTCTTCATTTCCAAAGTACAACATTCTCCTATCTTGATCCCAGGTAAGCCCTCATTTTACCAGTTTCATCCTAGTCTCATTCACCAGAATATACCCAGAATACTCAAGATGCTGACTCTATCATGTTACACAACCAGTGCCTGGGTTCTTGGGAAGGAACAGATCAAGACGCCATCTTCTGATGGTCTTCATTCTAATCTTAGAGGTCACTTTCAGTTCATTATGTTAAAATAGAGGTTGCAAACTCATATGCCTACGGGATGGATATAAAATAAATGAGCCAAATAAATGATATAAAATAAATGGATATAAAATAAACTGCCTGGGAGGCTCAGTCAGTTAAGCGGTTAACTGTCTGCCTTTGGCTCAGGTCGTGGTCCCAGGGTCCTGGGATGGAGCCCCACATCAGGCTCCCTGCTCAGCGGGGAGTCTGCTTCTCCCTCTCTGCCCCTCCCCCTCCCCTACTTGTGTCCAGATGTGTGCTCCCTCTAATAAATAAATAAAATCTTAAAAAATTAAATTAAAAATAAATAAGCCATCAACTGTATTCCCTCTGCTCTACCTTTCATCTCTGTGCCTTAGACATTCTATTACTGGAAGCCTCAGCCTCTGCTAGATGGTATTGTGATAGCATTGTGTGGTGACAGAAGGTAGCTACACCTGTGAGCACCGCATAACATACAGAGGTGTTGAATCACCGTGTTGTACACCGGAAACTAATGAAACATGGTGTGTCAACCATGCTTTAATAAAAAATAAATAAATAAATAAAATTAATGAGCCTGGAGGGGCTGAGGTCAGGAAAACAGTAGTTCAGGCACCAACTCTTGGTCTCCTTATCAAAGATAAAACAGAGAGTAGTGAGGACTGTGACCTATGACATTTTCTTATTTTTCAAGATGAGCCAGAAGTCAAGACTGTTATGTTTACTCTTTGAATTCATTACCTGCATTTAAAAGTTCTTTCCTTTTCTGGGGCACCTGGGTGGCTCTGTTGGTTAGATGTCTGCCTTTGATTTGGGTCATGATCCCAGGGTCCTGGGATCAAGCCCTGCATCGGGCTCTTTCCCCTTCCCCTCTGTCATGCTTTCTCTCTCTCTCTCTCAAATAAATAAATATTTTAAAAAATAAAGTTTCTTTTCTTGAAAACACTGATTGGATTAAAATAAATCTGGAGGCAAGATACTACTCACCTCCTACAAGAGCGGTTCCTCTGTGTTTCAAGAAGGAGACGTGCAGGAGCCCGTCTTCATAATCCTCCTGCTGTGGGAACAGAATTAATATCCCAGTTACAGGTGAACAGTTTCCCAGCAGCCATGTAGTTATTTCATGTTGCGTCTATGAAATTATGTCATAATGAGCGATCTCATAACAAGATCGTACAGGCTGTAAAATCATTTTATGGTGTCAAGAGAGAGCAGCTTCTGAGTTCACCATGCTTATTGTTTCTTTCCATCTCACTTATTTTTGAATTTAAGAAAATAAACGTTCACCCAGCACTTTCTTCTCAACTCCAAGTTTTACAGCGCTGGGCAGCATTTTCTCAGCTTACGAAGATTATCTTGCCTGTCTTCTCATCTCTCGTTTCTGTCTGTTTCATCCTCCCTCCTGATAGCGTCCCCAGTGGAGTATTTATGTGGAGGTGGGAGGTCACTCCATCGTGGTGTTTTGTAGTTTACCTGTCTACTCTGTGAGGTAGGAACGTAACAAGCTAAGGTTCCCCAAAGACGAAACTTGTTTATACACTTCTTTAAGCAAAATTCCTCTAAGAACTAGAGGAGGATATTTGAAAGTTAGAGATATACCCATTTTCTGTAATTTTCTTTAAAATATATTTTTCCATAGATGATCTTATTAGTTGCCATCAACTATTACGTGTGATTCTTAAGATTATTTATTTTTTTATTTATTCATTTGACAGAGAGAGAGTGAATGAGTGAGCACAAACAGCGAGAGTGGCAGAGGGAGAGGAAGGAGCAGACTTCCACTGAGCGGGGAGCCCAATGCAGAGCTCTATGGGGGGAGTCCTATTCTAGTTTCTGAGACGGTACTCTCACCTTTCTACTGCCTCCTGTCCATTTGATTATTCACAAATTCCCATGTTATTTTCTTTACAATGGGATGACAGCTTGTTTTATTAAAAGACTGTCAAGGGGCGCCTGGGTGGCTCAGTGGGTTAAAGCCTCTGCCTTTGGCTCAGGTCATGATCTCTGTGTCCTGGGATTGAGCCCCGCCTGCATTGGGCTCTCTGCTCCCTGGGGAGCCTGCTTTCCCCTCTCTCTCTGCCTGCTTGTGATCTCTCTGTGTCAAATAAATAAAAAAAAAAATCTTAAAAAAAAACTGTCAAAACACTCCCTTGGCCAGAAGAATTGAGAGAGTAGGCACAAGTACATTCCGTGTCTTTATTGTGGTGTTCAATACCTAATATGCCTTTAGAGACTCATCATCTACTTCACGCCCTCCTGAGCCCCAAGCTGGAATCATAACCGTCTGATTGTTCCCCTCTTCTGCTCTTTCAGACCTCTGTGCCTTTTTTTCCCATGTTATTCCTTCTGCCTGAATGGGTTCTCGGGCTTACTTTGGATTAGCTAATACCTTATTCACGTTTTCTTTTCTGTGAAGCAGGATATTTTTTCCCTTCTCTGAATTCTTTAATACCTGATTGATACATGTCTTATGGCATTTTATACAGTTAGCCCTTGTTTTAGTGATTTTTTTTTTCACATTCTTTCCTTTTTAAAGGGAGGTTATGGCCCAGGTCTTCCCCATCCTTTGGCTTAACTCTTCCCTTGCACAGAGAAGATAGTCAATAAATGTTTGGAAAGAAAATCAATTTAATAATTAGTTGAAAATTTCTCCTGTTAATGAAAATTTGGTGAAACCAATAAAAAATAATCAGTATTTACTATGTTCTCTGAGAAATCTTCTCACTTAAAGTTATCAGCATGGTCTGTGATAGAGGAGTGGGAGAGAAGAAATATAAATAAAAATGGGAAATTCCTGGAATAATCTTATTTTCTATTTGATATTTTTTTTCAACTTTTCTCACGCCCTCCAAAGTTTATTCCAAGAAAACTTTTCTACTAAGGTGAAAATTAGGTTTAAAATCCCTAATGATGAGGTACCCACATACCATTTGGAACATGGCGGAGAGCAGAAACAAAAAACACTATCGTTGCTTCTGTGTGTCAGAGCAGAGGCTCTTTGTTCATTTTGTCTTTTAAAAACATGATTTGATTTACAGTCCTTGTGAAACTACACAACTGATCTTTTCTCGTGACCTGATGAGGACTCAGCCTTTCTTCTGAAGTACCTTAATGAACAAGCCATCTGGGCAAGAAGGGCCCATTCCTCTGTTGGGAGAACTTCAAGCCATGGTTCTCTCTTTGGTCACCTTGACTCCAGCCTTCATAAACATCTAGGAGCTCTGTTTCCAAGATGGTGCCTGGGCCTATATCAGGATAAACTCTTAGAACAAATATTTCAGATAATATTTTTATTAGAAATACTGATCAGATTATCATTTTGGGAGATGACAGCCGGTGTATTACTAAATGGTCTAAGAGAAGGAGTCCTAGGGTCCAGATAGGATCCTGCCTGATCCTTGTGTATGCTGTCAAGGTATCATGGTGTTTTAAAGGGCAGTGTCATTGATGGGTGCCATACTTGTCTGTGCCCAGGTTTCTGTCCCCTTCTGGCCAGAATAAGGAGTAGGAGACAAATGGCCATTTGTTACTGAAAGTAATGGATCCAAAGGTATATAGGACGCATGCTGTGCAGTTCTTCTTGGTTAATGATGCCAGAATAATGGAGGGACTCCATGATTTCCATAGTAGAAGGGGCCTGAACTTGAGGCTGCAGCTTTGTCTGTTGTCTGTTCTGGAATTAGCTAATGAGGCTCTCTTTGTTTGAGCATTGGAAAGCCTCCAAGACCCACTCGGGAGGGAAATTAACAAATGTCTTTCTTGTTACCTCTGGATAAATCTTCATCCTGAATGCACAGCCTTTCCACCTCTTCAGTCTTCTCCCTCCTTCTTCCCCAGTGGACATTCAATTACTGTGGAGGCTGAAATAAATAATAAATAAATGTGGCAATAAAATGTATTTATTTTGGGTTTGGCAGTCAGACACATTTGAAAGCTATCCACGTAAGTGACGGAGAAGACAAAATTCAGACAGCAACATTTGTATACATTTTGTATATGCAATTTCATTTTCAAAAATCTAGTATAAAGTTTATTATGTTAGTTAACTGGGAATAGTCTTTTCAGACAAAAAACACTGGGGTTGTGCAAAGACAGCTTTTCTCCTGGCCAGCAATTTGCTCTTCTAACTCTGGGGAAAAAAATAAATATTCAGCAGTGTGTGAAACTTCAGCCCAAGAAAGCTAGACGAGACTGTGTAGGTCCAGATATAATATTCAGCTATTTTGGCAAAGTGTGACTTAAAAGAGCCACCATCTCCCACAGCGGAAAAGAGAAAAATTCAGGATTTGCCTGTAACTCAGTTTTTTGTTCTGTTTTATTTTTTTCCAGAAACACATTTTGCCTGAGTGGAAAAATATAACTTAGGCAATTCGAGCAGAGGGAATATACTTTATTAAGGCCACAGAGAAAAGAGCAGTTTCAGCCACATATTTAGATGTTAATCCATGAACTCTTTTTTATAGTAGACTAGGTTCTGTGAGCCAAAAATACTCCCCCCATGGGATCATTCTGATTATATTTTCAGGCTACTGATAATCTGATCTCGTTAATAAAAATCCCCAGCTTTAGGGGTGTTTCCTTTTCTTTCAATTCAGTGCTTATATTTTTGTCTTGGTATTTTCTATAAAATTACTGTTACACATCATAAAGTGTTCTGGATAAAGCAAGTCTCAAAACTGTGTACAACTAATATACTTACTCTAGACAAAATATGAGGAGAGTTTGAGAATTTGGTGACGTTTGGGTAACATACTGTTTTATCTTCCCTCCTATCAACATGATGAAATTTTCAGATTAGATTAGGATTGATGACAAATGAGTGGTGGAACTGGTGGAGGGAGAGAAGGTTGGAGAAGTTACAAGAATTGGGAATGGTATCAGAGATGGTGAATTGATTTATCTACCATTGATGGGCAATGATGATCCCCATTATCTTTTCTTTCTTCATTTAAACAAAAAGAAAACTGAAGGATAGGCTGACTTTTCCTGCTAGAGCTCTCTGTAGCAGTTACATTGCACTCCCATTTTCTGGTGGAGATAAGAAGGGTTTTTCTGTGGATGAGGATTGGAATCTGATGCCCATGGATTTTTGCTGGTACTGGTTCAGCTGCTTCCCTGTCTGACTTGGCTGATGTCCAGACAGCCTGGGGCACCTCTAGTTTCCTATCTCATGGGGCAATATGTTAATGGATAAAAGTGCCAAATGGAAGTGCGACGCAATTCCAAATACCTGCAAACTGAAAAATCCCTTTTTTTATTTGTCAATTTTTTTTCTTCATATGGCTTTAAACAATATTTTGTATAAGAAGATCAAAGATATTCTTAGTAGAGCATATTTATTAATTGGCCATTTCCAATTTAGGCCTCATATTTCAAGATCCAATTCTGGGACCCATATGCTTCAAAATGTTCTCCTATATATAATTCAGCTCATAGTGATCTTCCCCTCTCCTAAAGCCATCATTTTTATTGACTCAGTTCTTCAAAGAGAGGCAAGTAAAAAGAAAATTGAATTGCAAATCAGAAGCACCACGTTTTACTTCCTGATCTTTACTATATGTATTTTAGTCACATAATTCAACCCCTACGTCTCCTTCATTCTGACTCAGTGTGGTGAGTTTGTGTGGGAAAGTGCCCACCACATGATACTGGACTGAAAAACTTAACCAAAAGACTAATGATGGGTGTCCCAGGGATGTGCAAATGGGAAAACTGTAATCAGCCTGTACTTCAAACTAGAAATGATTCATCCCACCAAAAGAGGTTGAGGTGGTCTTGCCACAGTCACAAGGCCGGAATAAAGATCTGTTCAGAGAAAAATCCAGATTAGAGAATGGGAGGAGCAAAAGATTAGAGCCTTTAAATGAGTCTGTTGAGTAAAAGTTTTGGGAAGAAATTGATAGAGTGGTTAGTGTCTACTTGGAGACATCATTTTGATCATGTGTAAAGGCAAAGGCTAATTTATAGTAAGGTTTTGAAGCAACAAGAGGGATTCTACCACATGCAGTGAGGAAAAGAAACAAAACAAGTCTGGCAAGCCACTTAGAGATAGTCACTAGATCCTTATTGAGGAGGAAATAGAGACTGATAATTTACTGGGCATCAGTTACTGATCCCTGTATATTGCTCTGTAGAGTAAATGGTATATGGTTTCCTTCACAGTGTGGGTTCAGTTGATTTTCATTGATTTTATATGTTCATTGAATAGTGAGTGTGCATCTGTTGTGTACAAGCTACTTTGCTTGCAATAGGAATACCAAAGTGAATGACCCAGACATGCTAACTTAGAGGAATTTACTGAGAGATTTTGAAATTAAGCTTAGGATGCACAAATAGTGTTATGTACAATATGCTGATGATGTGGGCGTGACCTAACTGTTAGAATCAAGATTCTGATCCATAGAGTGGAAAAATCAAAACAAAACAAAAGACAAGGTATGCAGCATCCTTTAACAACATCTTCTTAAAGAAAATATATTGTTATCTGGGTAAAATCGTGTTAGCAAATATTGTGAAGCACTTAGCAAACTTGAGATGGTGGTGTTCAGTAACTAACATGAAATTGTATGGCTATTAGATATTATGTTAGTATTTAACATTTTGCATATTCATCACTTTTTTTCTAAAATTAAATGTAAAATTCTTAAGGGGAAGGATGAAAAAGGAAAATGAGAAGGAAAGTAACATTTGTGGATCTTCTACTATGCTCTAGTCAGGACCCTGGGCATGAAACCTATGTTATTTCATTCAAAGATGAAAGTCAGAAAGCACTTCTGATGCTCTTGGCATCCCCTACACTTTCCAGTACAATAGTTTGCATTTGTAGGTGCTTCAAAATATTTGTCGATTGACTTATAATTTAAACTACTTCTAGAAGAATAAATGTAGTCTTTCCCAGCAGACTCATGTCCTTCTTTATTAGGCATGATAGCTCTTGCCTTGTTTCCTTCTCAAAGAAGCAGTGCAAAGACATGGTCATTTTTATACTAGACATTTTATACGTTTTTGTGTTGTTCTGCAGACCCTTTGTGGAGCTAAAGACAAGTACAGTACCCATTTATTCTTTACCCTTTGAGTTTTGGGCTGAAAGCTTCAAATGCCTGGAAATGATGTGACTTCTCCCTTTGGAGAGAGCAGTTTGCCAGTGGGATGTGACACAGCCCCTCCTAGAGTGAGGTTTCCAAAGAGGGGCACATTCAGCCATGGGTTTGTTGGATTGCTACCCGGGGAAAGATCAGGCACTGCACAAGGGAATAGCTCAACTTTTAGAAGACCAAATTTGGGATGCAGTTTCAGTGAAAAATAACTGTATTTTTCTTTCTTTTAAAAAGTGTAGGAAGATCAAGACCAATTCAAACACATGGACAGGTTCTGTGTTCTTAATTGCTAAAGAGAAGTAAAATACTATAAAAAATGCATATGGTGCATACTAAGTGAGAAAGGCAAAATACAAATTGTTTATGAGCAACATGCTCTAGGTAGATAAAGAGCTACTCCAGGGATAGCTCCCTTCTGACAACATATGATGATTTTTTTTTTTTTTTTTTTTTTTTTTTTTTTACTGACTAAAAAGTCCTGGGGAAAAGAGAGCCACCTAAAATATGGCAAAGTGATGGCAAAGGTAGACAGACTATATGTAACCATGTGAAGAAACTGCCAGTACCTCCCCCATACCCATTTTCTCTTTTTCTTTTAATAAATACTCAATATTCTTTACAGTGACCATACACCCAGCTTTAAAACCAAACAAGAAAATATTTCCCAACCTCCCTAGCAGCTAAGTGGGCAAGTAACCTAGAGTTTGATGAATGACATATCTGCACAAGTGCTCAATGGTACAAAGAATTCGACTGCTTAAAGGGACCTGACTTTGGTGCAAGGGACACCCCTTGTGTTTCTTGCTGCCTGGATATGATGACTGGAACTTCAGCATTCATATTGGATTGTAAAGTAACTTTAGGGTGGAAGTCACGTGCTGGATAGAAGGCCCCAGGTCTCATATGACTCTCTGGAAAATTCCCTATTGGTGTTAAACTACCTAATCCTGAACTTATTTATGTGAGAGAATGAATCTTTATAGATATAAAGAAATATCACTATTTCTTTATATCCCTGTTATTCACACTGAGCACAATTCCTAATTACTACGTATATAAGCTTTGCTCAGGTTCTAATCAACTGTCTTACCTCTAACACAAAAGAGCTTACTTCCAAGCTGCCTCTGGACTCTATGGATGTTCCAAGCTTCAGAAAATACATTTCCAACTGTTCAGACTCTTTGTTTAACCTTGTTTAGCCAAACCACTCTCTGCTCTGAGTAGCAAAGAAATAACTCACGTTTTGCCTTAGCCTTGGTTTGTCTTCATACAAGTAATTGACAGAGTTTGTACCAGTTGGACAGACGTTGCCCAAAGAAACCTGAGTTTCCCAAATCCTAGAAGACACTAACCAACTAACTGGTGACTGATTCACCAACTGATGCTTACAAATACTTATTTCAACCAGTATGTTGATGACTTTTGCCCACCAAGAGCTAGGTAGGTTCACAGCATATACAGATGAATCAGAAACAGTTCTAAGTCAAACTTTTGTTTCCATCTAGCATAAAGTACACTAAACCAGAGCAGAAATATGTGGAGCACCAATAGTTGGTGATGCTGCCCCCACAGTACAGTATAGTTCTTCTAGCAGTAGACTTAGTTGAATTAATTTGTTTCCATCAATACTGACATTTTAAGGCTGTCTCCTAAATAGATAGACAGACAGACAGACAGACACACACACACACACACACACTGATAGACTGATGCTGTATTTTCTGTTAGCAGAAATTGTGCCCAATTATCTATTACCAAAGATACCTGCTGCTGCTGTTAAAAGCTTCAGAAGACAATAAGTTCTCCGAAAATATCAGACTTGAAATCTGATAGAGAACAGAGTAAATAGACAAGAGATATCTCAAGGCAGTTCACCTCTGTGACAGTTCTGTGGAGACAGAACACACATGTACACACATACACAGAGTGTTTGAAATAAGAATTTCCTTCAAGGAGAAGCACGAAGGGAACAGAAGGCCCAAGGTTCGTTACTGGCTTTAGAGCAGCTTACTCTTCACTTATTTATGAATGTAAACAAAGCCCAATTAGTCTTCACTTCAAGGACGAGAGACACAGAGAGGAAATGGTCATGGATGGCCTTTATGATTTTTTTTTTCCCATCTGAAGCGTAGAAACTCATTCTCAGTATTGGATTTTGTCTGGATTGTTCTCCTACTCAGAGGCTGGCTCTGCAGAAGTATTGTCAAACCCTTGAAAGCAACATTTTCCCCTCTCTAAATATAGAGGTATTTTTTTTCCCCTCCTTGTTTTTCCCTCCCCTCCTATTACGCTGATTGCATACAAAATTAATTATCAGTCCTGTCACATCTTGAGCTGCTAACAGTGGTCAGTATTGAATTATGGGGAACGCGAACACAATTTTCAGCAGTCTAATTGCTTCTCCTGTACCCAGCGAAACGTTACATTAAATACCCACAGCAAGCAGATTGTATTCGATTTCCATAACAAACTGGTGGGATTTCATTACCGGAATCCCTAGCATCTCCTCACATGACTCTTTCCTAACTGCTCTGTCAGGCTAGTCTTGCACAAAGCAAATTTCTTTCCAAAGCTGCAGCTGCCCAGTGAGTTATTGATATATTGTGTATCAAGCAGTCCATGAGAGTGAAGTGGGTGTGTTAAAACGGGACTAGTTCTTCTCTTTTGGAAGATGACTGACTGAATCCCACAGAGCCTCACTCCATTCTGAGTAATTAGGAGTGCAGTGACAAAGGATCCCCAGGGCTGTCACAGTGTTGTACCTAAAGATTACAAGAGATTTGCCCATAGTGACAGATGACTAATGCTTTCTGTAGACATTGACTGAAAGCTTCTACCATCCTATCTCCAAATAACTCACAGATTAGGTACAAGGGAAGACAAAATGTAAACAAATAATCATAAAGCACTCTTTCTACTGACAGATGTATCTTCAGAGTACCTTGGTAACTTAGGGTATACTGCAGTTGCATAAGAAGACTGAGGTATTCACCACAATCTTAAAGGGAAAATTAACACTTGAGTTGACTAATGCAGGTTGAGTAGGAGTTCATTAAGTAGACATAGTGAAGAAGGGCATTTTATAAAAAAAAATAATGCTACTGGCATTTACAGAGAGTTTAATCGTATCATCCTGGTTTGAAGCTGAGTATATGTACCAAAGTATTTGATCCCCATAATAACCATATGAGATACTATCCACATCTTTTAGATAAGGAAAATGAAGCACTGGGAATTAAGAAACTACCCCAACTGTGATGGTTAATTTCATATGTCATCTTGACTGGCTACAGGGTACCCAGATTAAACCTTGTTTTTGGGTGTGCCTTTATGGGTATTTCCAGATGAGATTAGTATTTAAGTCAGTGGACTCAGTCAAGTAGGTGGGGCCTGAATAGAACAAAAAGCAAGGGAAGTGAGAATTTGCCCCTTTCTGTTTCTCAGACTTTTGGACTTGGACTAAATCACACTACTGGTTGTCCTAGATCTCAGGATGACAAATGGCAGATCATCAGAGTTCTCTGTCGCCATGATCATGTGATCCAATTTCTCATAATGTATGTATGATTCTATAGAGAACCCTGTTTAATACAGATTTTGGAACCAAGATGGTTCTAGAGGAACAGATTTTTAGGGATGAGGGGTTTTTTTTTAATTGTTTTTTTATTTTATTTTTTCAGTGTTCCAAGATTCATTGTTATGCACCACACCCAGTGCTCCATGCAATACATGCCCTCCTTAATACCCACCACCAGGCTCACCCATTCCTCTGCCCTCGTCCCTTCCAAAACCCTCAGTTTGTTTCTCAGAGTCCTTAGTCTCTCATGTTTCATCTCTCCCTCAGATTTGCCCCAATTCACTTTTTCCTTCCTTCTCCTAATGTCCTCCATGTTATTCCTTATGCTCCACAAATAAGTGAAACCATATGAGAATTGACTTTCTCTACTTGACTACTCAGCATAATCTCCTACAATCCTGTCCATGTTGATACAAAAGTTAGGTATTCATACTTTCTAATGGAGGCATAATATTCTATTGTATATATGGACCATATCTTCCTTTTTTTTTTTTTAATTCTGAGATTTCTAGAATTGACTCTCTAATCTGATTAAAGATGCTAATGACTCTAAAGAGACCACTGATCATCTGTGGTGTGAACTATTTATGGAGATACCCAAAATATCTGCCTCAGACACTCCTACTCAACCACTGAGAAGAGGCAAGGAGCTGGATGTCTCTTTATGTTGCTTTCAGACCTTAGAAAACTAAAGAATATAATGGCATTGGTTGGTTGTCACACGGCTAATAAGCAACAGAGCAAGAAGTCAGACCCAGCAGTGTGAAGAAGTCACAGATCAGCAGGGAAGACAGATAGAGATCATTAAGAATCATATTAGTGATGCCAGGAGGTTGAAATTAATCTGTAGGCAACAGGGAACCAAAGAAAAGAAGCAACAAAGTCAGTTTTGCATTTTAAAAATATTATTGTGTAAGTAGACAGGATTGGTTAGAAGGAAGCCCAGACTAGAAGCTGGGAGATCAAGACTTCCACGTTAGTCTAAGACAGGGCTGCTGATCAAGAGGCCAAGCCATGGGAACAGCACCTGGGGTGTGAAGGGAGGATATATATGAGAAATATTTAAGGGATGCATTTGATACAACTTGGTAACAGATTGAAATGATAGATGTTGGACTAGAATCAGTTAATCTACCGTTCTTAACTCCTTTCCCTATCTCCAAACCCACCAGGTATCTTGAACCAGGAAGCAAGAGAAAAGGGTTAAAAAGAGGAAGAAAGGTTAAAAGAGAACAGGCTTCAGGGGGAGAACTGGAAAATTGAGAGTGTTCCAAGGGACTTGGTGAGCCTGAGAAATGTCTGCAAACTGTTCAGGTATTCCGTGTGGCTCAGCCATTGAGATTCACAAACCAGTTTAAAGGGCATAGTTTAGAGAGTTTACCATTTGAATAGTCTGACTTCCTTGTTTTATGGATAAAGAATGAGGTCTAGAGAGATTGAAGCGACTTAGGTCACTTAGGTATGTTGTTACAGAGCCAAATGTATGCTTCCCATTTCTATTTGTTTTGGATCGTGACGCCCTCAAGTAGTAGCCTAGTCCTTTCCTACCTGGGAAAGAATCCTTAAACACAAAGTCTTTTTTTTAAGATTTTATTTATATATTTGTCTGGAAGAGAGAGAGAGTACATGAGCGCACAAGAGCGTGAGAGAGCATAAGCAGAGGGAGAAGCAAGCTCCCCACTGAGCAAGGAGCCCTATGCAGGACTCCCTCCCAGGACCTGCCTGAGCAGAAGGCAGACACTTACCAACTGAGACAACCAGGCATCCCTAAACACGAAATTTTGTCCTAAGATGTCTGTGACAGATCTTGTAGGGAACACCGCTGTGCACTGCCCAGATTTCTCTTCATCTTAGCCCAAGCATCCACACACTCAGCTGCTGGGAGTTGGGGCTGCTGACTGCTCTCAGCTGGGTACCTTTCCAGGCATTGCTCTCTGCAGGAGGACTTTACCTGTCTTATGGTTAAATTAAACTGAAAAACAAAAACTTTGTACAGAGGCTATTTGTTGTCAAGAGGGAGAGGGAGAAGGGCTATGCTTATAAGATAAAATTCACAGAGGTGGAATTTCTGATTCAGTGACATTATCCTGAATTTTTACATGATATGTATGATTGGTACATGTTCCCAAAAGGTTTTTCAAAAGTGGACATCAGCACAAACATAGTAGTATTCAATATTATTAATTTCACCACTTTTCTGACCATTTTTTAAGAAGCTAATTCATTTTGCATCCCTGGATTCTACTAAGCTTCAGGTGAGGAGTTAAAGAAATAGACCAAACCTTGAAGCATATGAGGTATATATTTAAGAAATTATATCTTCTGCAGCTAATAACAAATGTTAAAAATAGAGAAGGTGCTAAAAACTGACCAGTCACAGGAACCCATATTCAAATGTCGTATTCTTTTCACTCGAAATGAGCCTCATTAAAGGCAATAATATTCCCCTTCACTCACAGAGGAATCTTTCTCTAATTAGACTGTGACCCAAACCAAGTGTGATGGAGGAAGGGATGCAGAAAGAAGCCTGTTAGGTAAAGGTAAGATATGAAATGGTCAGAGGCACTGTAGTCAACCTACTCTTCACTAACTGCAGAATCGAAAAGTGACATCAACAAGGTTGTCTGAAACTTGAAGGCTGAGTACTATAAAAACACTGAGACCTGACCATTGTTTTAAATTTTGAATTCAGAGAACGTGGCTGAATAGCAGAAATATGAGAGAGACTTAAGATGTTCCTGGTGGACTTACACTCTCTAAGTTCTGACCCAGGACCTGTTTATTTGTATTTTCAAAAAGCCCTGTAAGTGATTTAGATGTGTATTTCCAAAAAGGAATTACTGTCTTATCCATTCATGGGCGGCAGGCCCTACTTCTACCTGCAGTTGACCCTGGAGCTATTTCCAAAGTTAGCATTGCATGACCTGGGTTTTGAAGACCGGGTAGAATTTGGATATGCCAAGAGAAAAACAGGGATATTTATGGATCAACAGTAAATAATTTCAAGAATGAAAGCAAAAAGCGTAGAGAGTAACCAGAGAATGATGCATATGGCTGGAATGTAAGGGTTATAGGATGGTGGTTAGGAATAAAGGTTTGATATAGCAAGCACTGGGAATTTCTAAAGAAGTTTGAGTTTAGAAAGTTGATTTGGACTGTTGGATTAAGGATTAGTCTTTTTTGGCAATGTGATACTATAAAGGTATTTTTTTTTAAAGATTTTTTTTATTTATTTGACAGAGATCACAAGTAGGCAGAGAGGCAGGCAGAAGGAGAGGGATAGGCAGTCTCCCTACTGAGCAGAGAGCCCGATGTGGGACTCGATCCCAGGACCCTGAGATCATGACCCGAGTCGAAGGCAGAGGCTTTAACCCACTGAGCCACCCAGGCGCCCCACTATAAAGGTATTTTGAGCAGAGAAGTGACCTCATGGGAAAATAGTTAAGGACACGTACAAGGATAGATGAAAACAAAAGCTAATTAGGATGCTAATTACTGCTGTGGTGTTGTAAAGACTTGTACTAAGGTGTCGGAGACGGAGTGCAAAAAAAGATTACAACATTTTAAAGGAATAATCTCCCCATCAGGGTGGCTGACTGGGCTCTGGAAAAAAGAGAGAATTCATTTCTGAATGAATGGAAATTAATGGTGCCATTTCTAAAACTAGATCATTAATTTAGAGGGAACTGGCTTAGTGCAGTAGAGAGAAAAATCCGTATCTTCTTAAGATAATAGAGAAACAGTCAAGCAGAGATACCGGGGAGGCAATTGGATATGTAAGAGTGGAGTCCAAGACAATGAAAAGAGGTGAGAGAAGAGGTTTCAGAGGCTTTTTTCATGAAGGAAATAGTTGAATTCTTGAGAATGTATGGAATTTGAAGCAAGGGGCGCCCGGGTGGCTCAGCTGGTTAAGCCTCCAACTCTTGGTTTCAGCTCAAGCCCCAATCAAGGTTGTGGGATTGAGCCCTACAAGGAGCTACCTGCTCAGCAAAGAGTCTGCCTGTCCCTCTCTCTTTTCTCTTCCCCTCACTTGCTTACTCATGTGTGCTCTTTCTCAAATAAATAAAATCTAAAAAAAAGGAATGTATGAAATTTGAAGGGAACAAGATATGCGTAGAGATAAGAATCAACTTAGGAGGTGACAGGAGAAGTAAGTGACTAAAGAAGGGAAAGGAGCAGAAAAGCAGAACCTGAGGAGAAAGCAAGCATTTCAGGAGCCGAGTGATCAACTCTATCAAAATACTGCAGAGAAATCATTAAGCAAGGAATGTCAGGACTAGGTTCCTCCACTGCGTAACAAAAATAGTATATTATGAGGTCATTCTGAGGATTAAATGAAATCATGTATATTAAGCATTTAACATGAGGCCAGACACAAGAAAAACACTTGGCCAACAATATCTGGTGTTGTAAATATTATAATTACTAATCATCTCCCAACTATGATGAGTGCTTTTCTAGTTACTCATTTGAATATGCTGTGACTCTCACTTTCAAAGAGATGCGTGTCAATATGAAGAGCAAGATGTAAGCAGGTAATACCATTTTATGGTATTGGTTCTATGAGAAAGACGCATTTACAGTAGAAAGAGGCTCTAAGAGGGAAAAGTGAACACCTTATGAGTCCTTTGTCAGATACAAATGATAAGATTAGCCTTATGCATTAAATTTCACTCTTGGACTTGTAAAATTTGCTGAGCTAGTTCATGGGGTTTTGAATCTGTGTAATGATTGTGTTCCTTGTTCAAACTTGGGAGGACAAACTCTTGGGAGAGAACAGCCAAGATTTAGGATCCTATATCTCTCCTTTGTGCACAGACTTCTTGTTTACTTCCTCTACCATAGACAAATCAGAATGGCTTTGAACAATGAACATTTTTTGGAGCCTGAACAATGGTTGAGCTCTAGACCCAATTTAAATGCGAAAAACAAATAAATTATTTATAGCATGTCAAAAATAGGATTTGGCTGAATCCAACAGCTTTCCTAGTGCTACTCTTTGCTCTTTGCGGAATGGATCACTTTACCCTTGGCTGAGTCGGGTTTTTTCAAACTATTCTACTCAAAAAAAATGGTACTCTTACCAATAGCATAGGCATCCACTTGGATACCTCTTTCAAATGCAGAATCTCAAGCCAGACTCCACATCTACAGGATCAGAATATGCATTTTGGCAGAACTTCATGGGAACTCTCTGTAGGTTGAGAGGAATTGGGCTAGAATACTATGGGGCTGAGGAACTTGAGCACATTCTGGGTGATGTCAGAGCATCATGAAGGAATCTTGGGTTATGGTTTAGCTCATAGTCCATGCAGTGGAGACTACCATTAGAACAAGGTACCAAGGCTCTTCTTATCTGAGTTATGTGATATCGATTAGCACAACTATTTCTGATTGCAGTAGACTAGATATTTATGTGTCCCCCCAATTCATTTGTTGCAATCCTAAACCCCAACATGATAGTATTAGGAGATTGGGCTTTTGGGAGGTACCGAGCAGAACCCTTGAGAATGGGATTACTGCTTATATTATAAAAGACACCTAGCAGAACTCTCTTGGCCCTTCTGCCCTGTGAGGTTAAAGATGATGCAAAAAGATGATGATCTAGGATGCAGGCTTTCACCAGACATGGGATCTGCCTGCACCTTGATCTTGGATTTCCCAGCCTTCAGAACTAAGAAAAGTAAATTGTTATTGTTTATAAGCTACCCAGTCTATGATATTTCTGCTATAGAAGCCCTAACAGTCCCGTTCATGTTAGGGGTAGAACTGATTATTTTGCCACTTGGAAAGTAAAGTAAGTAAAACCTGGAGAGTCCTTCTAGAAATCCGAAATATTGGCAAAGAGCTTCATTAATGGTTTACATAAACTTTGCTGTCCACTTGCAAACTGCACAGCTTCAGGCATTTTTTAACCTCTCAAACCTACATATTCTTATTCACAGAATGTGGATAGTTATTGTACCTCTATCCTAGGTTGAAGGGAAATTAAATGAACTAGGATATGTAGTTATCACAGTATCTGAGACCTGGTAGGGCTCAATAAATACTTACCTATTATTTAGTTTATTATTCCCTTGTAATTGGTATCTATTATCTAATCTCATATAAGGACACTTAAATAATAGATTTCTAAATACTTTGAATGGATCCAGGAATTTTAACTTAAGTGAAATCAACAAATACCATGATATTAGAAATCTAGGTGGCACTTAGGGAATCTGCTTTCTTAGTCTCTATTCTTTGGCCAGTAAAACCATTTATTTCTTTTGTCCCAGCTACAGTCTCCCCTCTTTCTCAAGGCAATGCTACGGGTCCACCATCCCCACACTGTGCAAGTGCCTTCCACAGCTGCAGAAGCAGGTTTGATCAGATGAACACAGCACCAAACAAACACATGTTTACCCTCCTTTGCCGCAATTCATCTTACTTTACATTTCCTAGGATACATCTTAGGATGGAAATGCCTTTATTCCATTTACATGTACTCAATTATTTGGCTTACTTTCCGTTTTTTACAACCTAATTAAACTCAGCGCATCAACGTAGTGGAAAGCATGACAGCTGTAGAACTTGGTTTATCAGCTTGGAGAGAAAGAGGGCAAGCTGGCTGTGTCTTCCCGTTTTGTGACTGTATACAATTGACTATGAGCATGAACAGTATTCTGGCCCTAATATTAAATTCTGCTACCAAGCCACCATCGTCAAAATGATATAAATGACTGTAACCTTTCATATTTTCCAGGAAGACACAGTGATTGCTTCTAATGGAATGCCAATTCATTCTCTTATTCAGAATATTTAATTCTGAACTATTGGCCTATTACCCAGCAGCTGTCATTCTGGCGTCTTTTGACTGCCTTGATGAGACTGGAAGAAACTCTTAATTCGCTTAATCTAAAATATTATTTTTTTTCGTGTTCTAGAAACCATGAAAGAAATCCATGAGCCCTTAGCACATATGTTCTCCTTAAACTGTAGAACATTAGAGCCTTTTAATTTCATTGGTTGTATTTTTTATTCTTCATTTGCCACTTTTGCAAGTCTGTTCTCCAAACTCTTGGAAAGCTCTGCTAGGACACTTTCTCTCTCATCAGTGGATGCTTTCACATAGATGTCTCACGTGCCGTCATCACCACTGTTCACTTACTAAAGATAAGGATTGCCTTTGGTTAACTTCACCCCTGCCAGCAGTGACTCCATTCCTCCCGGGGGCAAAACAGGTCATATTGCACATGTTGCTTTCCCCCACATGGCTGAGTCACTGGGAATGATTAAAAATTCAAGAGATTATCAAAGGCCCACGTTATCGTTTCCTTACAGGGAACTTTAAAAACATGTTGTCTGAATTGTTTCTTTTAGGGCTTATATCGGTTCCATTTTTAAACTATCAGTGTGATACCTCTTCACGGGTTCATAGGAAAGAGTGACAGGAGAAAATGTTTCACTACTGACTCATTGTGTGTACCAGTTTGGAATTTCACTCTATATTCCATTTCCAAAGTGGGATAAAATCCACGGGATAAGCTCCTAAGTCAGGTAAGTCTTCACATCCTAAATAGCTCCTCTCTGAAGCCTCTCCAGATTCTGTTTGCCCTCTGGGCGGATGTGAACATACTTCTTTATTCCCAGTGGTGCTGTGTATCCCGTTTTATAGGCCCAGCAGCTATAAACAACACAGCTGTTGAACAGGAGAGCGTAGTGCTTAACGGCTCAGGCTTTGGAGTGACTGTCCTGAATTCACATTCCAGCTTTGCCATTTTCCAGTGCCGTAGACTTACATGGCCAACTGAGCCTCTGACCCAGAGTTTCTTTATCTGTAAAATATGGACAATAATAATGCGTGTCTCATCGGCTTGTTGTGAGGATTCAGTGAAATGTAATCAAGTTGGTAAAAAGTACCAAGTACAATACTAACCCTACGTAGGTAGGAGGTAGTTGTTTTCATTACTTATCGGCCTACAGGTCTGACAGTACATTGTAGACCGTGAGAGGACAAGACTTAGGCTGTATTTCATTTTTGGTGTCTCCGAAAGTAGTACAGTGCTCTGCATTTAGGAGTTTAATAATAGTGAATGAATCAATGTATGAATGAGCAAATAATAATTTCCAGTCTCTAATTTGTCAAAGAAACAAGTTTCAGATAGATTTTTTTCCCCCTTAGGGAGTTTTATTTAAAATGGTCTTAGTGCTAACCCAGTGGGAGCCGAAGCTAGATCTGCAAGGCAGCTGGGGCGTGAACTCTTCGGCAGTGTCTCTGGAGAGCACCGTGGCTCTCGGACGCGTTCACCTTCATTCATTGGTTTATGCCTCACTCATTTCCTTTTGCACCATGCAGTAACCCACATGCTCAAATTGCTGATGCTCGTGGTAATTTTAAGTTTCCTTCTTTTTTGTAAGAAAAGCAATAAAAATATGGCAAATGTCGAGACAGACCCGCATTTTTTCCCCCTCTTTAGCTCAGAATCTCCCTTATTCTGCATAGAAATAGGCTGCAGATATTGTAAGGTACAACAGATATGGAATATGACATCTACTCTGATTGATACATTAGTTATTTGTGGCAGAAGTTATCCCTCGCCCAGTTTTACTTCTTTATGCCTCACTAGCCACCGTCCTTGAGGGTTCACACCTCCAAGCTCGCTCAGCACCATTAACCCTGATTAGACCTCTTCCTTCCATGGTTTCCAGATTATTCATTTAGAGTAATATTTGTATACAAATCAAGTTTAAGGATAGTATTTTACATTTTTAACAGATGGTGAAAGGAAAGGAACTGATGGAAAGTGGTAGACAGGTAAGATGACCAGGTTGAACTGGTCAATGATCAGACTATCAAGGTTTTATGGGTACTTGCCTATCAAAGAGCCAAGGGGAGAAATAGGAAGAATGAAGAATAACAGCCTTGGCTGAATCCTATACAGAAGATTGAAATTATGACACATGTGTTAGTTAGAAAGCACCTTTTCTTTGGTAGCCATAAGCATGTAGCTCTAAGAAGTAAGTGTTTTAGTTTTCAAGATGGCAATTTATGACTTCACATAGCCTCTTCCTGAGGTAGGTTTCTGGCCAGTCGGATAGTGAGAGAAATACAGGTGTTACTCAAAATTATAGAATGCCTGTGGCAGTTCTGGGAAGAGATTCTTTAGACCACCAGACTATGCCACCCCAGGAGTATTATCAAGTACCCACTACCTAAGAGCGGAGGGTGAGGTAGGCATTCTTATTATCCTGCACTGTTGGTTTACTCCCTGGGACAACACTACTCAACTTTTCTTCCCTTTGGTTTGACTGCTATGCTCAGCCATGGAGCTCTACCCTGGTTCATTCCAGCCCCACTGCAAAAAAAAAAAAAAAGGAATGGACATCTAAGGCCTCTATCTCTGAACGCAGAACAGGTTGAAAAATCATAACTTAATTGCTTAATGCATTTACAGATTTGATTACCTGTCACTAAATAGTTAGCACATCCTTTATTCATTAAGCCTTGTATCAATTCAATCAGAGAGAATGAATGAATATCAGCTAGAACTGGGTCACATGCTGATTTTACCACTTCCTGGCTTTGCAGATGTTGGGTCTGGTTATTAACCTCATTGAATGTCAGTTGCTTTATTTTTTTTTTTTAATTTAATTTTATTTTTTCAGTGTTCCAAGATTCGTTGTTCATGTACCACACCCAGTGTTCCATGCAATACGTGCTCTCCTCAATACCCACCACCAGGCTCACCCATCCCCCCACCCTCTCCCTTTCAAAACCCTCAGTTTGTTTCTCAGAGTCCACAGTCTCTCAGGCTTCATCTTTCCCTCTGATTTCCCCCAATTCACTTTTCCTTTCCTTCTCCTAATGTCATCCATGTTACTCCTTATGCTCCACAAGTAAGTGAAACCATATAATTGACTTTCTCTGCTTGACTTATCTCACTCCGCATAATCTCTTCCAGTCCCATCCATGTTGATACAAAAGTTGGGTATTCATCCTTTCTGATGGAGGTATAATATTCCATTGTATATATGGACCATATCTTCTTTTTTTTTTCTATTTTTTTTTTTAAAGATTTTATTTATTTGACAGAGAGAAACACAGCGAGAGAGGGAACACAAGCAGAGGGAATGGTAGCGGGAGAAGCAGGCTTCCTGCTGAGCAAGGAGCCCGATGCGGGGCTCAATCCCAGGACTCTGGGATCATGACCTGAGCGGAAGGCAGACGCTTAACGACGACTGAGCCACCCAGGCGCCCCGGACCATATCTTCTTGATCCATTCGTCTGTCGAAGAGCGTCTTGGCTCTTTCCACAGTTTGGCAATTGTGGCCATTGCTGCTATTTTTAAAGTTTGAGCGATAATAACTAACATCAGGTTGTTAGAGAATTAAATGTGGTACCATATATAAGGCTTCCAGAATGGGGGGTGACATGTAGGAAGTACTCAAGAGTTGGTAGCTGAAAAGGATGTTTCTTACCTTTTTTTTTTTTTTTTTTTTTTGATACTGGATGGGATAACTGTTTTCAACACAGAGAGTGTTTGTATTTGTAGAATCTTAACAGTAACATTTTGAAATTCTATTGTAGAATTTTAAGAATTTGAGGTGTTGGATTTTGTTCTTCTTACTGTAGTAGAAAAAAAGATTAAAAAGAAAAATGTAGGTTGGTTTTAGTAGATCTGTTACTAGGTAAGAGGCACTGAGATTTCTTTGGAATGCAAAATAATAGAAAGTTCATAAGCAAATGCTTATAATAGGAAGGCATGTTTTTTCCCTCATAAGAAAATAGTTTAGGGGCACCTGGGTGGCTCAGTGGATTAAAGCCTCTGTCTTCAGCTCAGGTCATGATCTCAGGGTCCTGGGATCAAGCCCTGCATCGGGCTCTATGCTCAGCAGGGAGCCTGCTTCACCCTCTCTCTGCCTGCCTCTCTGCGTACTTGTGATCTCTCTCCTCTCAAATAAATAAATAAAATCTTAAAAAAAAAAAAATAGAGGTTTTAAAAAGTAGTCAAGAGTCTTACCTTTAGGGAAAATTGGAAATAGTATCTTATTCTTATAAAATCAGTCAAGACTTATAGACTGACTTTCCAAGACTGCTGCATTTGTGCAACAGAGAGAATTTTGCCCCTTGAAGTCTGACTCTGAGGATCTTGGCTAGGTACTAGTGAAATCCTGTGTTTTTCATTATACAGTTGCTATGATGTTTTTGGAATTATCCAATTCCTTTCTAATATGTCAATTCTGTGAGTCTTAAAGTATCTAGATCTCTAGATCTTATCTGTATTCAACCAGTTTCAAGATTCTTCTGGTTGGATTTTGCTGGGGAGAAGAGTGAGGGCCTTCTTTGACTTGGTCCAGGTCCTTTGCAGGCCAGGCCTCGCTTGTCCAGGTAAGGACAGGTACTGGACATGAGGAGGAGAATTATGTTCTGGAGCCTTTGAGAAAGTCAGTAACTGTCTTGGCAGAGCCCAGCCTTCTGCTGAGAGAATGCCAGCAGTAACAGAGAGGGTGCCTGGGATTCTGGGCACACAGGCAAGAGTAGTTCAAAAACCTGGAGTATCTTCCTGAAGAAGGAAGACTTCCCAGGAATCAAGCTGTAAGACATGTCCTGTGAGAACTCAGAAAACTAACTGGAGGAAGCTGTAGCATTTCCAAGAATCAATTAGATACTGAATGATCTCTTCTAGGAGAGTGAGTTCCCCACCAATGGAGGTATTGGAGAAAAAGGAAAGGCAAGCACCTCAGGGTTACTGAAGGAATTCATATTAAAGGATACATGTTGACCTTGTTAAGTACTAAGTTCTCCTCTGCCTTAGAGATTCAGTGACTGTTCAATTAGATCCATTTTTTAGAAAACACATTTCCATTGGAAAGTTCTTCTCTAATGTGCCAATCCAGTTTTTCCTCTTTGGAATTCACAAGAAATGATGGAAATCCAGAGCATGTAGAGGTGATGACTAATTAACCTATTTCTCTAGAGAAATATTCCCAGATTACTTTTTTTTTTTTTAAGATTTTATTTATTTGTTTGACAGAGAGAGAGATCACAAGTAGGCAGAGAGGCAGGCAGAGAGAGAGGGGGAAGCAGGCTCCCTGCTGAGCAGAGAGCCCGATGTGGGGCTCGATCCCAGGACCCTGAGATCATGACCCGAGCCGAAGGCAGAAGCTTTAACGCACTGAGCCACCCAGGTGCCCCCAGATTACTTTTAAAAATGACGAAAACTCTATTGGTTTTATTTATTTAAGCAGCACTCTGATTTCTTCTGCTTTGTTAGTGAAGAAGAGAGAGAGAGAAAGCAGGGGGGAAAGGGAGATCATATTCGGTTTCCTGAAGAAAGAAAGAAAAAAACAGTAAATTGAATTTGAAAAAAATTAATGTAGCTCTGTGCCCGGCCACGGTCCTTTATCAAGCTCTGCCTCCCTTACCTGACTTTCTGCTGATTCTGAGGCGTCTCCCTCAAGCTTGTCATCACACAACGGCTAGAAATCCTGATGCGTTGCTGTCTTCCGGCGCTCCCTGCCTGGTATTCCAGCTCGGAGAGTTTGCAGAGCTCTGCTTAATTAATGCTGAACCTTATGGGGTATCTGTGAATCTTGGCAGGGGCAGTAGGGGACTAGAATTTAATTAAAGGCACAAGCTATGCGGGGATTTTGGAGTCTCCTTTTCCAGGAGGGGACCTGACACTATGGAGGCTGCGGGCAGGAGGTAAGCAGGGTGGCTGTGCGAGAGGACTGCAGGGAGATGATATCAAAAGGCCTAAACAAGGAAGAAGAAACATAGAGATTGGTACCAGCCAGCTGAGTTTTGTCAAAGGCAGGGTCTCAAGAAGGTGTGTATGCTGGAGCACGCGCACACTGGCTTGAAGGTGGCAACCTTTTCCCCTGGTAGAAATTTGATGACGCCAGTGACAAAACCTAAACAGAGAATAATTAAAGAGCAAGGGGGTAGCTAATGAAATGAAAATAACTTTAAAAGGCTGAAAAGAAATTGTTGCTAACACACCATGTAGTTAACCTCTGAACCTAGCTGCTGTGGAAACATAATAACACAGAGTCAGCTCCTGCAATGCAAATAAGCCCCTTCCTGGGCGGAAATAGGGCTCTTTGGAAAAAGATTAACTTTTCTGTCCACGGGGGCGTGATTTAACTCTCCGGAATGGTAATTTGACAAATGGCGCCATTGTGGTGCAAGTGAATGCTGCTGGTTTCTATTAGAAGGGCATATGCTACAAAAGCAGGAAGAAAAAACATTCTTGCGTTTCCCCTGCCTCCCCCCACTTACCATAAGGACCACTCTGAGCCCATTCATTTTTGAGAGTTCCCTGACTGGAAAGGAAGCTCCAAGCTTTGGGTAACACATGACTTACCCAGAGCCAAATAAGCCCAGGTCAGAAAACCTTTCTCTAAGGAGTGTGTCTCGGCTTAGCCCACACTGGATTTTAGGATCTTGGCTGTTCTTGCTATTTTCATACACTTGGTTCAAGTTAAAAATAAAAATAGTTTTGGGGTGCCCGAGTGGCTCCGTTGGTTAAGCATTTGACTCTTTTTTTTTTTTTTTTTTTAGATTTTATTTATTTGACAGAGAGAAACACAGCGAGAGAGGGAACACAAGCAGAGGGATTGGTAGAGGGAGAAGCAGGCTTCCTGCCGAGCAGAGAGCCCGATGCGGGGCTCGATGCGGGGCTCGATCCCAGGCCCCTGGGATCTGACCTGGGCCGTAGGCAGACGCTTAACGACTGAGCCACCCAGGCGCCCCTAAGCATTTGACTCTTGATTTCGGCTCAACTCATGATCCCAGAGTCCTGCGATTGAGCCCTGAGTCGGGCTCCGCGCTGCGTATGGAGCCCCCTTCAAAGCCTCTCTCACCCTCTCCTCCTATCCATTCCCCCTGCTTGCTCTCTCTCTTTAAAAAAATAGAGAGTTTCTTCTACTTGGAAATTGAGTTAGTTGGGATTATGATATTGAGGTTTGATGGACATTTCCATATCCAATTACACTTACCATAATGTATAGCTGCTACTAATTCATTTCTCTTCACTGAGGAAACTGGTAAGCACCTTAGCCCAGGTTGGGCTGAGGGAGTTTTCAAAGTTCTGACTGTTGGGATTCCTCTTCCCTTATCTCCTTTTATGTGTCTTCCACTGATTCTCATCTAAGCCCTGGGCCATTTTGCAAGAAAATATTCCTTCCATTAATAAAACATTTAGGCCAGAATCTCCATCTCTCTGGGGGCAATTATTGCTCAGTGTTCAAGCCTTACGTTCAAAGTTCTTAATATTGATATCTCTTGCTATTGTGATTCTTAATATAACCTTGCATAGAAGTGTTTCGATCTGGAGATGCTTCAGTTTGAAGAAAGGCCCTCTCTTTGGGTACAAGCTCTGCACAATAACTGCTTGAGCTGCTCTAGATGGCAGAGATAGGAGAGGAGTTTTACACTGCCCTGGCTGTTGCCAAGGGAAGAAGAACCTTTGTAAAATGTTCTAACTACAAGGCACCCTGCAGTGTGTTGAAGTCATCCATTCACTCGGGTATTTATTTCCTGAGTGCCTCCTATGTTTCAGGAAGCGCTCTAAAGGGAGCAAGTGAGAGCAGGTCCTTGTTTCCATGTATACCGTATGCTAATGAGAAGAGTCAGGTGACACTCAAATCCCTCCATCACAAATCAGTTGCCCATAGAAATGAATGCAGGCATACAAAGGAACTGAACAAGGGCAGGAGGTTCTTTGGGGATAGTATGGTTGGAGATGACCCCTGAAAGGGGGAGATATCCTCTCCGAAATCTGAGAGATGAGAAGGAGCCGGTGATAACAGACATGGAAGAAGGGAATTCCAGACAGGGAGCAGAAGGTTCCAAGGCTAGAAGCCCGAAAGCCAGAGTGACAGGAGCAGAGGGAGGAGGGGCACTCTAGGAGTGAAGCAGGGGCTGGCTCCTGAAGTATGGCTTGTTCACTGACAGTGATCATTGCCAGTCTCATCCACTTTTTACAAAATTCCCTTTCATAAGAAAAAAACAAAATTATAGCTTTATTTTTCCTACTTTTGCCCAAGACCATTATTAATAATAACAAAAATAAACGTATTAAGTCCATCATATATTCTTGTCACATTAGGTATTCTACATGTTATCTGATTTAATCCTCACGTGAGTGCTAAGAAGTAGTGATGGAACCAAGATTTCTCGAAATGAACCAATTTCCCAAGATTTGGGCGTAGCTAGTCAGTTGCATTGGCTTGTTTCCAAAGGGAGAGATTTACTTTTAAACTTTATAGCTTTTCCAGGATTGCCATTGTGTTCTCACTATGTGCCAGGCGCACTATATTTTATACATATTACCTCACTATAGAAACTAATCCTATGGAGTAGGTATTATTCCTATTTGCAAGGAGGAAGGCTGAGAAATGGCACATTGAAAGGATTTGCTTGAGGCCAAACATCAGTAATTGGCGGTGTTGGGATTCTGAGTTAGGTCCTTGTCAGTCTAATCGCTATCCTAGTAAACATTCTACTGAACAACATCCTGCCTCTGGATGTCATCAGGGTGTCACTTAGGAAACACAGGTCCAGGTGGCAGGGGGACTAACTTGATAAGTTAGGCAAATTCTGTCCCAATAGAATTTATAACGTGCATCGTGTTACCAGTATAATTTCATGCTCCCAGCTGAGCAAAATCTTACTCATTTCTCTTCTTCTCTATCAAATACAGAATTTTCTATGAGCTATTTCTTGATCAGTCCGAGTCCAATACAAAGTCAGCATCAGGTGAGCCCCATGGCACTTGTCACTCTGCCTTAGTTCTGGTTATGTGTGTAAGTGCTTCATTCTTTCTACTTAGGTCCTGTATGTGTATTCACTCCCCAGCAAATAGGGCTGTATCTCCCTCCTCTGTGCCTCGTCTGTACATCTAACTGCTTAATGTGTCACTAGAGTAGGTGCTCAGTAAAGATTTATCTAAGTAGCTGATATGTCAGGAAGGGTGGGAACCACTCTATCCCTGTTTTCCTATTTCTTAGACTCAAGCATTTGAGAGGCTTTGTTTGGAAAGCCACCAAGGAATATTTTTAATGAGACAGATAATGAGACTGTATTCTGAGGTGGGAGAAAACATCAGTACAAGGTGAATGGCCACAGAACTGTCCTACTTTCTGCCATCGGATGTCTGTGCCCCTTGTCCCTGTGGAAAGAGAGAACCAAAAGTTTTCTCCCACACTTGGGGGAACTAACTGGATGTGTTTGTCTCTGCAGCCCTAGGATTTACCTGGGCCAGATGGGGTCTCTCCAGGATGGGATATGCTTCGGGAAGCTTTGCCATCTGAACCTCTCAGCACCTCGTACTCCATCCAGTATCACTTGATGTATCACTTGGCCTCATATACAAAACCAAATCAAATTACAAAAAAAAAAAAAAAAGATCTTGGGCTACCTCTGCTACTTTTTGGTATGACCAAAGAGCATTATTCTATGGGGTACGTGCTCTTTAGGAAGAATCATTTTTCTACAGAAACAGCTGTAGTTGGGGGAAGACACAAGGTAAAACATGAACACATTCTCTTCAATCTAGAGAATAAACAGAAAACAGAGTGGTTAACCACAGCAATCTTACTGGCTAACTCACGGTTGCATATTGTATCACTTTATCTATCCCTATTGTCTATGGCGGAGTAATAGGGAAAGACAGATGTTGGGCTATCTTAGAGAACAGTTTATATCCATAACCTTTCCTGTTTTGCATTTGACAGGTTACATATTGAAAAAGCCTCATACAGATTCTAGGGTTGGCTTAAATCCAAGTGCAAATAATAGCCTGAAAATTCATTACTGCTTTTGATATTGACCAAACCTTTTTGGGTTTTTGATACTATGTTGCTTTTTGGGAAACGTGTGATAGGAAAATAGGCCAGTTTCTGCAAAGCAAGTAATTTGAAACTCAAAACAATGTTGTGAAGTTGACTTGATTATGCCCATTTTATAAATAAAGGAATAGAGGCTCAACCTGCTTAAGGATAATGACTGTGGCCATTCCACCAGTGAGTGGGAGATGGGGTGAGGGTCTGTTGGCCTCCAAGAGCCAAGTTCTTTCCTATTTCTTCACTGTCTATACATATCCCAAGCCCAGCCAACCACAACAACACTGGTCTCATATTAAACAAAAGAAAACTCGTTTAACAAAAAGAAATAGGGGAGCCTGGGTAGCTCAGTGGGCTAAGCATCTGCCTTCAGCTCAGGTCATGATCCTGGAGTCCCAGGATCTAGCCCTGCATAGGGCTCCCTGCTCCGCAGGGAGTCTGCTTTTCCCTCTTCCTTTGCTTCTTCCCTGTTCCTGTTTGCTTGGTCTCTCTTGCACACTCTCCTTCTCAAATAACTAAAATCTTTAGGAAAGGAAAAAAAAAAGAAGCAAAATCCCCAGCTAAGTCGGAGGATCTTGATCGAGCTTTGCTGGTGGGAATATCAAAGTTCAACTCTTGCCTAAATCCTCAGACATGGAAGGCAAGAGAAATTGATCTAAGGCTAATTATCCAGGAACCAAGAGTTGGGATGGAGGTTCATGAACTGTATCCATTTCCTTGGGATAGTATAACAAAGTATCACAAACCAAATGGCTTACAGAAATGTATTGTCTCATAGTTTTAGAGGTTAGGAGTCCAAAATTAAGGTGGGGTCATGTTTTTTCTGAAGGTTCCATGTAGAATCCTTTCTTCTTCCTGATTCTGGTGATGTTTTTCAGTCATTAGCATTTCTTGGCTTGCAACTACATCACTCCAGTCTCTGCATTCATCACATGGTACTCTCCTTGTTTGTCTCTCTCTTTGTATGATATTTCCCTCTTCATGTAAGGACACCAGTCATTCTGGATTAAGGTGTATCCTAATGACTTTATCTTAATTTGATCTCAAAGACCCTATTTCCAAATAAGGTCATTTTCACAGGTCCCAGAGCTGAAGGCTTCAGCATATCTTTCAAGGGGATACAATTCAATACATGACACCGAGTTGTAAACATGCTTCAGAATTTCTGTGCACTGATTCCCATGGTCGCCAAATGTATCATTGCTAATATGCTGAGGTGTGGAGGAAATCGAGTGATTTAATCTCTTTGACAGGCAGCCCTAGGATTCTCTTTTCCTGTCACATCACACTTTGCTGTCATTGTCGCTTCCTCATCAGTTGCAATAATTTTTGTGTCATGCAGGGTGCGTGGGTTGGCCTCTGATGAAGTGAAGCCTAAATCCCTGGGGCTCAAACCCAGGACAGAAAGGCAGAGACCCAAATGTCTTCTCTCAGATTATCATCTGTTTATATATCCAGAGAGCTGATACATCATGGATATGGTACTTGATCTAGAAATCCAAGTGAGTAATCCCTAAGGGAAACATTAATTCTGTTCAGCTCTTACTAAGTATAAACACCAGGGAGGACTGGCTCCACAGTGCCCTCTGACCATCAATGCAGAGGGAGACCGAAGAAGCCCACAGAGCAGGTACACCCACACCCCAGGGATCTGGACTCCTCACCATAGGGACAGACATGGCACATTTGGCAAAGGCATTTGAGGACCTCTGGTTTGTCCTGTCCATTTCACTGCTCTGAAGGGTAAATGACTTGACTAAATACTTTATTGCCAGGTGGATGACTAGGAAAGCATGTGTAACTCTGACCATCGAGCCAGCTGGTGCCCCTGTAAATGACAAAGCAATGAGTTTTTTGTTTTCATACAGGCAGTGGATACTGTACAAGTCATGACCGTGCAGGCATTAAGAGTGTGGCCAGACAGCCTGGATTTTGGTCTTGGTTCCTTCACTTAGAAGCTGGGTGATTTGGGACAAGTCCCATCGTGTATAAAATGGCAATAGTAATAATACTGTCTACCTCTTAGAGTTAATGGGAGGGTCAAATTCAGATGTGTTTGAAAGCACTTAGAACAATGCCTCATACACGTCAAGTGTTAAGGAAGGGTCGATATTGAGATTATTATTATTATTGTCCTTCATAAGCAAAGTGTCCTGAACATTGTATCTTCAGAGATCAGACCCTCATTGTTTTGTGAAGATACATTCGTGTCCCCGAAGCCATGGCGTGTTTAGGGTGGTGGGAGTGGTGGAGTCAGGGTATCAAGGGTGAGCACAGGCTGAGTGTACAGTCACCAGATAATGAAGCAGAAAGGGAATCTCACTGAAGGCACCCCCCTGCCATGGCGGAAGTCACCCCCCAGAGAAATGGAGAGCAGTTCTGGGGCTGGCAGCAAATAAGTGGGAGATCTGAAAAGTAAGGCTGACATTTATCAGCTCTTTCTGGTCTGAGTAGAACCACTGATCTCAGAGCTAACTTATAAGGGTGATTTTGTTGTAATGATGATGCTCTGAGGGTCCGGTGGGAAATACAGGAAACTGACTTCTGGGTCCTCCCCCATACATCTGCCTGTGTTTTTTCATTCTTTTCTCTGTGTCAAGTGCCTTCTCTTATAGGCAGAGTCAGTGTATTTGCCTCTGGATACATGTCTCTCACCCTCCGTCTTCCTAGTGAGTGGCTTTTCACATGCTGTGAGCCTGGAAAACAGATTCCCGTGCTTGCTAGACTTCATGTAAGTCATGCCTCATGCTGCATCACTCTCCTTTTTGTTTTCCTCAACAGGGTGGTCTTTAAGCAGAGGAAAAATTTGGATAGGATTTATGAAATTCAGATCCAAATTCTGGTTCTTGTCCTAGTTGTTTCATGGTCTGATTCCAGCCTCTTGATATCTTTAGACAGAACAAAAACCCACTTTATAGGTATAGAAACTGAGACTCAGAAAGATACCTAGCTAGGAAAGAGAATAGGAATTCAAAATCTGGGTCTGTCCAACTCAGTACCCATGTTCTTCTGCTTAATGACACTCTTTTCAAGTCTTGAAAATGATTGGAGATAACAGATATTTGCAACATAGGGACATGGATGTATTTTCATTAATTAACGTTGAGATAAAAACATACTGGTGTCCCTGTGTTTTTCATGGATCAGTCACCACCACCATCTAGGTTTCCTCAAGAGACCCTGCGTTGATGACTCTTAAAATTACTATTGTGCAAGGTGAGTGGGAAATGGACAAGATGGGAGAGCTTGGGTTGGGGAACAGACTTTGAGCACTGAACAGCAGGCAGCGTTGCTGTTGGCAGAGTAACAGAGAAGGCGCTGTGGCTTACCCATGCCATCGTGGCAAAAAATAGCATGGAACAGCTGGTGAGCTGTCAGAATGATCTTAAGGAGGAAATGTGAAATGTCTCTGCTTGGTACATTAATCGAGAGTTATTTGGACAGAACTTAACTGCCAGGGGAGGAACCAGCAAGGTGGTAACTCACCCTTCCCTGGCCTTCCATCCCTCAAATGTGCTTCCGTGTCACCGCCTCCTTCACATACAGGCTCTCTCATCTGCATGCTCTCTCGTGCACCCACCCAAAGAAATAAAAGAAGAGAAAACACATTTAAGTACTTACAGATATTTCATCCAGACAAAATCTGAAGAGGCTTTGGGCACATGAGCAATTATGACTCTTTTGGAAGGGAGACCTTTTTGAATAGTTGTGGTTAAGTCCTAATGTGGCTTTGGTCATTCCGTGGAGTAGTATGCATCTGAATTTAAAACATTTAACTGTCATTAAGACTTGGTCATGATTGGCAAATTCAGAGCAGGGATAAAAGGGAAGGACACATAGTTGGGAATGACAGTCTTGACCGGGGTATGAACTTATTTCTGCTGTAGGAAAAGAAACAAATTGAGGTCCAACCTCCTGTATGAAATTGCAGAGTAGCTTTCTGCTGGGAGCAGTGTGGGTAACCTGAAGTCGCTGAAGTCATGAATATTTTTTTTTATACAGGTAACTCGGAAAAAGCAGTTGCAGCAGAGAATCAGGTGTTGTGCTTTTGGCTATGACCTTGAATAGAGGCCGCTACCTTTTGGCTTCTATTTCAGATAATAAATCCTTCTCCCTCCCACTTCCGCTCAGGGAAAGATGAATGAATCAGGTGCTTCAGAGACTTCTGAAGGAATGGTTTCAGCATTTGCACAGTGGGACATTTAGAGTGGCACAGTTATCTGTATAGAGACACTGTTGAGGTCATTCATTTTGTTCTTCCTATTTGGGAGCAATTCTTTGGAGTAGAAAGCAAAGAACAATAATTTGTTCAATAGCTAGAACAAGAAATTGAAAATTTACATAAGCCAGAGAGTCCAAATTAATTTTATAAAGTAGTGAATGGATTTTTTTTCTTGGATTTTGAAGTAACTAACAGTATTTCCAGTTGTGGGATGGAATTCTTTGCTTTTAATGATATTATATAGGAACGCTCTTCAAGTTGTGGAGGATTGTTGGTATGTGGTTTTAAGTGAATGAGGATGCTTCTATATGACTATTGTCAGCAATTCTATAATACCGATTTTTGGTGTTTTCCTTTGGATCAAAGAGCATGCATATCTGCATTGGGATCTAATGGTTTTTCCCACACTAGCAATGAGTAGTCTTCCTTTTCCTGCTGTCCACACTAATTTGACCATTACCAAGAACTATGCATTGAGCTCCCCACAATGGGCAAACCACGTGTTGCTCATCATCTTGGTGTTACTGCTCCTTTTGCTTAGGTTTTAAAAATGTTGTCCTTCTCTGTTTATATTGATTGTGAACAGGATCTTTGAAAAGTCCTAAATGTAATACCCAAAGTATCTCCGTGTATTTTAACTTCTATGAAGAAAACAAGGCCGGGCCTTTCTGGAAAGTTGAATTTCCTAAAAAAACATACTCAGTCTTCCAAAGCTCAATCTTGACTTCAGTTCCAAGGTGGGAAGCTTCCTGGGGATTTATATTCTACTCGATAGAGTCCATCCATTCTTAAGAGAGACAGAGTACAAATTACATTATCATAATGTAGAGGCGACAGCAACAATTCTGACCACTGGTTTACTAACAGCACAATAGACTTACGGTGTCAAATAGAAAGAACTCTTCCAAGCTAGTAACAGTATCCAGAAGTCATTCCTGTTGGCTTTAAGGTAAGAGGAGTGGTTCTACTAGAGGCTAAAGGAACCTGATTTCCTGTCTATATTATCAGTGGCTGTTTAGAATGGATTATAATACCAAAATTTTGCAAGTTAGTTAGTTTGAGAGATCAGGTGGTGGGGAGGGCCAGAGGGAGAAGGAGGGAAAGAATCCCAAGCAGACTCCCCACAGGGTGTGGAGACTGACACAAACTGACCCCACAACCCCGAGATCACTACCTGAGCTGAAATCAAGAGTCAGACACCTAACCCACTAAGCCACTCAGACGCCCCAACATTCTGCAAGTGTAAATTAGATAGCAAAGAAGGAGTATAACTTGGCATTTCTTCTTTAATATATATGCAATCAAAAAGCTGTATCTTCTTACATTTGGGTCTCAACTTTCAAATCTTAGTGCCAATCAGAAAAAGTGTTTGAGTCTTTTGTTTTCTAAAGATCGGTATATTGGCCAGTCACTGCTTAATAATGCTGCATAACAAATCATCCTAAAACTTAGTAGCTTACCCTATTAAGCATCCACATGCTCTCAGGCCAGGAGGTTGACTGAAGATGGGCTTATCTCAGCCCAGCTCAGCAGGCTGGCTCTGCTCTTGGCTGAAGGTGAACTAGGATTGGCTTCATGATGGAATTAGGTCCAGGTCTGCTCATTGTGCATTGATTCTAGGACTCAGGCTGAGGGGTCAGTGGCTACCTGGGCTAATTCTTCTCATGGTACCTTCTGGAGCACAAACAGGCAACTCAAACTCTAGAAGCATGGTTACAACCTCTATTTCATCCCATTGGCCAGACAGATCATATTGAAAAGGCTTAGTCCATGAGATGGGAACGTATTTTTTCCCCTAGTGGGAAGGCACTGCAAAGTTTTACAGAGTATTCCAGGAGTGAAGGTCTGGGACAATAATCTAATTTATCACATGAGCAATGCTAGTTACCGTCTTGGCTCTCTTTGATGACAAAGTTTAGGCCCTTCCAGATGGATAGGCTACTGTAAGTCTTCTAGTTTAACCTTCCTCCAAGTACAGGAATTCTTTCCACAGCAGTCCTGACATGCATTTTCAGCGGATGCTTTGAGTTTTCCTAGTAGTTCTATCATGATGTTGTAAAACAACCTACTTCATTGTAGGGACATTCTAAAGGAAAAAAAATCTTATTTTTATTGAAAATCTACCTCCCTGTACATTCTTCCCTCTCTTTAGAAGTCTACACTCCAGAACAAAGGTGAATATGTACTCCTTTCTTCATGGGATGGTTCTTTATGATGATTGTTCGCACATTTCCCTCTTGAAATCTTTGCTTTTCTAGTTTCCATAATCATTCCTCATATGACACAGAAGTATTCTCCAAAATGTCACCATTCTTGGAACAATACTATGGACTGTCATTAAAGCCTATTGATGACTATTAACTCAGATATTTATCAGAGAGCAGGATGCTCTGTACTTCGCCTGACCCCTGCAAAGCACAGGGGACTCTCCTTGTCTCCAATTGCGACATTCTTCTATTTATTCAAGACTCTATGTAAAAATTTTTATAGAGATTCCATCCCACTTCTAGATCCTACTGAGCTCCTGATTGTCTAATGTCTCCAGCTCATCTTCTTGCATTCCATTTTGATGGAGTGATCCCAATCCTATACTTACACAGTTATTTATTATATGTAAATGAACCCTTATTTATCCTAATTAACTTTCATTAAATTTTATTTTTTCCCATCTCAGTGCATTTGCATTCTGATATCCAACATACCCCTTTTATATATAGGACAAGTGTGAACTTATGACCATGGTTTCTCTTTCTTCATCCAGATCACTGATACAAATATTGACCAGATAGTTGTTAAGGACTTAGGCCTTTGGGCAGCCTTATAAGATCTGGCCATCCTTTGAATGGACCACTTACAACCTTATGTGTAAGCATTCCCTGTTTTATTCCTTTGTGATCTCAGAGATATCACAGAAGACCTTGTCTGATACTTTGTTGTGATTCTTACACTCTGTCCACATCATTTTCCTGATCTTGCCATTTGGTAAATATATTCCTAAGAACATGAAATTAGTTCACTGTGACTATTCTTAGTGAAGGTGTACTAGCTTACTGCATCTCCTCTTTTTGAAGCCAAGAGGTCACAAAGTCAAGTGCACATAAAGACCAAGAAGGTAGTAAATGTTTAGACCAGAAGCTGGGTGTAAGTTTGTTCTGGTGGTGGTGGTGAACAGAAATACACATACTTTACCTAGAAGACTCTTTGCCAGTGGAATAAAATTGCTCTGTTAGCTAATTTCACCTGCCATTTTGATTCCTCTTCTAAATAAGCGTACTTGTTTCATATTTGTGAGAACTCATATCTTTTTCCTCCATTTTGAAAATGAGAGCCATATTAGTACATCTCCTGCTATAGAGTCGAAAAGGACCATAAAGGTCTCAGTTTAGTCCCCACTCAATTTAAAAATCCCTTCTAGAAACAATGTTTCTAACAAATGGTTGTATAGATTTTTTTTTTTTTAATGTCTATAAAATTAGGGTGATCTCACTATACCACAGTGCAGCTGCAACTATTTCTCCTTCCTTTCTGTCTCGGTGGAAAAATTGGCTTGCACCTTTCCCACAGTTGAGTCTACCTATGCCCTTGGCCTCCTGCCCTTTTGCCTCTTCTGGGATCTCATGCCATCTGTTACCTCATCTCCATTTTATCTGTTAAATTTCCCCTCCTCTACCTCTTCCCCATCTGCTCACAACATGCTCAAATATTCTAACATATATTTTTTGTGTGTGATTTCACTCAGTGGTATCCCAATACTGACTGAACACAATTTATACTCCTTAACACACCATTCAAAACCCAACATGATTTAGCCTCAACCTTCTTTTGTATTCCAGCAGAATCCATTTCTCTCTAGTATATGCAGCGTTCTTGCCAAACTCATCAGCTGATCAGACTTTGTTTCTTTTCATCTTGCCTTTTGATGATGTTGGCCTCATTGCATAGAATGCTACTTCATCAAACTTGTTTTCACTCCTTCCGCTTGTTGAAATCTTAGGTGTCCTTCCTGACCGAGCCTATGAGTCACTTCTATCAAGAACTTTTCCTTGCTCTCCCTTGCAGAATAACCATTTCCACTGAAATCCTGTTGAATTTTGTGTATGTTATTGCCTTTACCACTTTCTATTCTTTTTTAAAAAATATTTTATTTATTTATTTGACAGAGAGAGAGAGATCACAAGTAGGCAGAGAGGTGGGGGGAAGCAGGCTCCCTGCTGAGCAGAGAGCCTGATGCGGGGCTCGATCCCAGGACCCTGAGATCATGACCTGAGCCGAAGGCAGAGGCTTTAACCCACCGAGCCACCCAGGCGCCCCACCACTTTCTATTCTTTAATAGCTTTTTAATCCGTGTCTTCTCTCATCTACTCAATTAGAAGCTTGTGAAAAATCTATACCGTGCCCCGTCCATCTTTATATCATTTGGATCTAGAACAATTCTTTGAATATAATATGAGCTCAACAAATGTTGATTGAGGGAATAATTAACTCTGCGACTTATTAGTAGTGATTAAGTGTTTTTCAAAATCGCACTCAATTTGCTATATGTTGGCACAACTACCCTTGCAACTGATAAAAATCAAATTCTTACCATGTAAAACAAAAGAAAATAGCCTTTACTTTTCATTTGGTGTGTTACTGATACTGGACTAGGTTTCTTTCATAAATATTACAAATGCATTATTCCTTTCTTATCTCCTCAAAGCTCCTGTTTGGCAGTTTTATTGTTTAGATGAAGCAGGCTTTAAAAGTTAAATAAAGCATTACTTGTTTTGGAGATGGAAAATTAGATCTGTACATGGAAGTCTATTGGGAGAAGGTTTTTGGATGCATATAATGAGAAGAGCAGATAATTAGATAAAGAGATGCCTGGGTCACTTGTGGTGCTGCTTTTACTCACGATGTAACTTAGGAAAGTTTGTGTTAGGCTTTTCTATTTGTAAAATTGATATTCATGTACAACTGTGCAAAATATGTGTCTGCTTTCTTACCTCCCTCCAAGAGATTAATGAGATGATTTCCAAGGAGCACTTTGATTTTCCGTGATAAAAGAAATAAGTTAGTATGAAGCAAAGCATTTCCTGCTTCTACTGAAGGTTTTAAAGAGGGTGAAAACAGCCTTTTAAAAATTATCAAAGTAAAAACTGGAAGAAGAAATAGCCATGTATGTTTAAAATCAAATCAACAATTAATGTAGACCACCTAATGATCTTATTCTCTCTTTTTTTTTTCTTCTCTTTTTCTTTTAAGGTTTTATTCATTTATTTTAGAGAGAGAGTGCAGTGGAGAGGGGTGGGGAGGGGCAGAGACAGGCAGACTCCATGCTGAGCACAGAGTCCAATGTGGTTCTCGATCCCCAGGCCCTGAGATGGTGACCTGAGCAAAAACCAAGAGTCAGATCCTTAACCAACTGAGCCACCCAGGAGCCCCTCTAATGATCTTCTGATTTGTGTATTGTACATTGCAATTTACCAGACACTTTTATATATATATTATCTCGGTCCTCGAAATTATCTTATGTAGTATATAATCTAAGATTATTTATTATTTGTAAGACAATAAAGCTAATACACAGAGGGGCTAATTGACTTGTTCTGTGTCACATGACTCATGAAGCAGTCCAGGGTTAAACCCAGGTTTCCAGGATTCTAAACCCACGTTCAGGGATCTTGCATCCCTGTGGTTCTTTTGACATGATAGCAACAAAATTGGGCCATCCGCATTTTGTCCACATTCAGAGTTGAATATAAATTCTACTTCCATTATAAACTTTTCCATATCACTCTAACCTAAAACCAGTTCTTCTTCTTCCATAATTTTTTTGTCCTTAAATAGATCACAAAAGATCTGTTAGAGTTCTTGTGAAAATGCACAGATCATCCTATTAGTGCCTTTATATGGAGGTTCCCTGGATGCCTTTATATGAGGTAGGCTCCCTATATTCTCTTCTTCCTTCAAGTGGGAATTGGAATTCTTGGAATTGCATTCCATCCTTGAGACTGAGCATCAGCGTGAAGGGTATTTGAAAGGGAGAAAGTTCTGTTCATTTTGGAACCAGTGCCTAGCCCAGTATCTTGTACAGAGTAGGTACTTCAAACACATTTGCTGAATGAATGGCTAGATTAATCAATGATTATAGATGGGGCAGAAGGTTCAGAAAGTTTGGTAAGAATACTGGAAATAAAGGTTGGAACCTGATAGCGGCAGATCTGAGATAACAGGCTGAGCAGTTTGAAATTTACCCGACTGGCAACAGTAGAATTACCAGAGCCAAGAAATGTTTTCTCTGGATTTTCTTCTTCTAGGGCAGGTTCCAGTTTAGAACTTAGCACACTCCTTGCTTTTTTGTTGTTATTGTTGCTTTTCCTTGTCTTTGCAACTCCTCTGGGACCTCCTCCCACCAGTGCCACTTTGCTAGAGACCTGCAGTATGTAAGACAGGTGGAAAAGCCCAAGTGAGTCAAGGAAGCCTTTTACAAGCACTGATTTCTATGATGTCTCAGTTTGTTAACTAAATTTCAGGCTGTATTGCTTGGCCAGAGACAGCTAACAGGCAACTCTGCCTGAACAAAGAGCATCTCCAAAATGACACGTGCACTTTAGTTTCATTAGAGTCGGTGGGTGTCATTATTGCCTGGGCCATCACAGTAAATATGGTGATTATATGCATCCCTTGGGATCTGGGGTGGACAGCATAGTTGGGCTGTGCTAAGGAGTCTTGGCTGATGCATTCACATAAATGACAGCAAAGCAGATCTCTAGGCCTCTTAGGAAGGATGCAGAAGCTCATGATATAAAGAAAGTTCCATGGCCTGCTGAAATTTTATCAGGATTGTAATTTCTTTGCTTAAGTCATCTTTAACATTTCTCTCTCTAATAGTTTTTTTTTTCCCCCAACAGCACAATTTCAAAAATCTAAGACATTGGCCGTATGTTGCTAAGATTTTTAGCCATCAGCAGAAATAGTGGTTGTTATTAACTAGTTAGTTAGAGGAAGCTTCACCATGACCGTGAAGTAACATATCAAGATTCTTGAACATGTATCAACCTTGTATGAACAAGTCATCTTTAGATCCCTGAGTAATGGCTTCTTAGGTCCTCTTAGGAGTAAATTGATATCAGTAAGTTTGCCTGGAAAGGCTTTTATTTGGGCCTCTGGTGTATTAGAAAAGGAATGATTTCCTCATCTATGCTATACTATTAAGCAACTGCTTTTCACTGGAAACAAAGTATTGGGATAACACTTCTTTAAAAAAAAAAAAAAAGATTTATTTATTTTAGTGGGGGAAGGGCAGAGGGAGAGGGAGAGAGAGTCTTAAGCAGACTCTATGCTGAGTGCAGAACCCTATGCGGGGCTTGATCTCAAGACCCTGAGATCACAACCTGAACTGACATCAAGAGTCAGATGCTTAACTGACTGAGCCAACCAGGTGCCCCTGAAGTAACACTTACTATGCATTCTCTCCAACCCCTTATCTAGTCAGTGGGATTGGATAAAGAATCTGCACATGTCTGGTGAGACCCTTTCTTTTCCTTCTTCCTGTTCTTAGGGTTCTTCTCTCTGTGCTGGGATACCCAGACCCAGGCCATTTTCCTCTTTGTAGGGGCAATGGGGAAGGACACAGAACTTGAGAGACAAGCAAGAAACCTAATATGTAGCCCAGTCTGAATTGTCCCAGACCCATTCCCCTATTCAGCTCCAAAAGCAATAAAGTTTGCTGATCCTTAGCTTGTGTCTATTTCTCAATTGGCTTGGAATTCAGAATGGAGAGGGCTGTGATTTATTGCCCACTTAAAACCTCAACATGGTAGAGTAGCGATTCTGTTTTTTTAGCTGTTTTATTACAATGAATATTTTTGATTTATTTGGCAAGTGTGTTATATGACTAAAATAATTTTTTCAATATCACGGTCTGCTCAAAATTAAATGGTAGTTCTAGAGCAGGGCCTACATTAAATTTTTCTTGATGGTTATAGCCATGCAGATATATGAACTCACAGAACTAAAAGTGTGTTTGCATAAAATTTATGTGTACCTTTCTGTACTGAATGGTCTCCTCTTATACAACTTTCAGTAATGCAGTCTATTATCATTATCTTTGCTGTCATTTATTAGTCCTATTGTTTATTGGCTAAGCGTGTGTACTTTTCCTATTGGTGTGTTTCTGAGTCAAGGTGAAGGTAGCTACCACACTTCAGAGTTCAGAAGGAAGTCTATCTTGTTTAAATCAGACCTTCTTATGACACTGCCTAACAGTGACAGATTTTGTTGTTGAGCTTCAGCCCGTGAAAAGTGCATTAAAACATCGAGCTGAGCCGTCTCTCTGAAGCAGCAGTTGGGTCATTACAATTTGGCAGGCACTTGAGATGTGTGTGTGTATGTGTGATTTTATGATCATGTGTGCTTCATTCATCCCAGCCCTTCAAAGGGACAGGGAAGTTCAGTTCCTTGAGCATCTTCCATTATGTGCTGGGTGCCTGCATATATTGTTTTGTCCTCACAACAAGCTTGTGTGGGAGGTGATCTTTTTCCAACATTAAAGGTGAGGACGTTGGGGTTTAGGGAGTCTTACAACTAGGTCAAGAAAATACAGTAAGTGGTGGAATTAAAATTCAAAGCTATACCTGTCTGATGCAAAAGCTATGATTATTATAGTACATTAGGGGTTAAAAAACAGAAAAGTCTGGAAAGGGCAGACTTATAAGTGATTAAAATGGAATGGAATATTTTAAAAAGTGCTTTCTTTTGTTTTTACTTGAATCTGATGGCCCTCAATCTATTGTTTGTTGAGGTTTGGAGAAGTTGCTAGTCATATGGTGACAAAGGAATTTCCTTGATAATAAATGACCACCAACACTCAGAAACGTGCATCTGATAGGCAATAGGGAATGGTGGAGGCTGTGGTGAATTAAAGAACTTGTACCTCCCCCCCACCCCCAGTCAACTCTGGCCTTTAATTATGTTTTAGAAATGTCCCAGTGTTGCTAAATCTTATTATATTTTAAAAGATTTTATTTATTTATTTATTTGACAGAGATCACAAGTAGGCAGAGAGGCAGGCAGAGAGAGAGGAGGAAGCAGGCTCCCTGTTGAGCAGA
>CM053609.1:102272744-102366370 GCA_028646535.1 Procyon lotor
TCAGGTGTTTGCCTCGCCATATTTGCCTGCAGGAAGTTTTTTGTAGTCAGTACAAAGTGCAGTGGCCAGAAATACATCTGCGTTTGAGGTCTGGGAAGCTGTTTTTCCGTATCCTTGCAGATGAGGCTTGGTGGATAGGGTTCCTTCACTCATCTAATTCCTTGTCTGTTTCCCCATTACTTCCTTCCCTCTTCATTAATTAACTAATATTAATTAATATTTTTTAAAGCAGGTTCCATGCCCCACATGGAGTCCAACACAGGGCCTAAACTCACAACCCTGAGATCAAGACCTGAGCTGAGACCAAGAGTCAGATGTTTAACTGACTGAGCCACCCAGGCACCCCCATTCTTCCCTCTTCTTTAAATGTTTCCCTTCTTCTGACCTTAATCCCTGCTTCAAATGACTCAAAGGTATCACTGCGCATGGAGGTGACTAGTTAGCAGCACTAAGATCGCTGCTAACTGCTCAAATGTGGGTGCTCTGGCATCACTTGGGTGATGTCTTCCCTGATGGCCTTGAGCCTCTGGGCCAGTGTCAGCTGTAAGCACATAGCACAAACCATTGCCCTTCCAAATCCCTAAAGCTCTTCTTTTGCTGAGTGAGAGAATCCTATAGCAGAAAGCAGGGGAGTGAAGAGCAGGGCATACTTGGTGGAAAAAATGGATTTTATTTATATTTATTTTGAGTTTATAGTTGTCTAAACCCCAGAAGTATAATTGTGCCACTATCAGAGAAACATTTGCCAGGGGGTATGGGGAGGGCCCTTTGGGCAAGAGAGAAAATATTCTCTAAGATGGAGCGTGTTTATGAAGTTTAAAAATGCTTTCTCTTTGTTTGTATAATGTTGAGCCCTGAGAGTCTACCTTAACATTCAAAGGTTTCTGTATCGGAAACATTACTGAAGTTTTAGAAAGCAGACCAGCTGGTTGATATTCTAAAATGTTTATATGCCAAGTATTTTCTATTTTTCTCTTTCACAGACTGAATCTCATTTCAATCCCAACAGCTTCAACTTTCTAAACTTCCCCCATTTCTCCTTCCCTCCTTATCGAAAGCTACCTAAATATATCTTCTCTAACCCTACTTCTTTCCAACCCTTGGCCTGACCCCTCCCAAATAAGGCAGCATTTTCTATCTTGAAGGGCAAATAATGAATCCTGTGCCTCTGGTTACTTGGGAAATGTGTCAAGGACTGACTGTGGATGTTTATGGGGGGCGCCTGGGTGGCTTAGTGGGTTAAAGACTCTGCCTTCGGCTCAGGTCATGATCTCAGGGTCCTGGGATCGAGTCCCCCATTGGGCTCTCTGCCCAGCAGGGAACTTGCTTCCCCCTCTCTCTCTGCCTGCCTCTCTGCCTACTTGTGATCTCTCTCTCTCTCTCTGTCAAGTGAATGAATAAAATCTTTAAAAAAAAAAAAAAAAAAGAAATATCATATGGGAGTGTCCTTTATTTCTTATTCTAATTTAGGGAACTGTGTACTTGTTTCTGTTTGTCTTTTGTCCTTATCTATTTTCTAATGCTGTATTTTTTCCAGTGCCCCCAATTTTTAACATGACTGTCATAAACATCTCTTTTTCACCTTCATCATCACCCAACAGACTCAAAGATGCCATCTCTATCTTCCACATGAAGAAACTAGGTCCAGTATGAATTGTTCCAGGACCTGCATTAAGTAAACAATTAAATCCATGTCTTCTCATTCCAAAACTGTTGCCTTTTTTGCAACCCTGGAGTGGAGTTTACACTCTTGAGGGCTGAATAGTTCCAAGTATATTTGTGTAGCATCTGATAGGCCTACCAAAGTGCCCTGTGCAGAGTGCATGATTGGTAGATATTTGACTTCCAAATTTCTCGGTCTTGACTTTGATATCTGCAACACTGATTTGGAGAAATGAAGATGTTACTTACAAAATATAACCATATGTAAAGATCCTCAGTTTAACAGGTCTAGTGCAAATTGAAAATGGATAGTGATCATAGTAGAGCCCCATCAGAGGCAGCCCTAAAGGACTGTGGTGAGGGGATAGGCTCCCAATGAGCAGAGCTTGAATGTTACACTGACCAGCAATCAGCACACTTAGGAGTATAGGAGGAGTCAAGGAAATGAAAATAAGCTTCTCTGGAAGCCGGGCATCTTAGATATTTCAAGAGTTTAAATGATGTTTAATGGGAACCAAATGGTGGAAGGATCTGGTAATGGGATGATAGTGTTCACCTCTAAGACTTTGGTTTGAGTCTATCCAAATAAAGAAGCAAGGGTGGATTGAAGACCTTGGAAATGGATCGCTGACCCTCTCATCTCTAGGCCAACAGAGGAGGTTGTCCTTAGGCTGCATAGGCATGTTGGCAATTATCCTGAATACTGTTCAGTAGACTACAGGAAGTAAATTAATAGCCATGGTCTCCTGAGACATGGTCATGATCCACATTATCAAAAGCACTCTCCCAAAGCAAAATCATAGCAAAAATGTAAAAGCAGTAAATGAACCATGGATGGAGATATTGGGCACCACACCAAAGCGTTGCTTGCTAAAAAATGCAAAAATGCCTTTACCGTTGTGTCAGGTGCTCAGCTAAACATTTATTGAGTCCACGGTATGGAAGAAGACATAGAAAATAAAAATGCATTTTCTGCCTTGACAATGCTCATGCTCTAATTGGGAGAAAGACTCATTCTATTAAAAAAATCTGCGCAAACAATTTAATGTTGAATAGATACTGGAGAAGTTGTGGGATAATTGGAAGAAGGGCCTAGTTAATGAAAGATGGCTCTGGGAGGGCATTCATGTAGAATTGCATTCAACTCTGTACGTCTTTGTACAGATGTGGACTCTGGACTCTGGCAGAGGGAAGTCCCTTCTCTATATAGGAAAGAGTAGCTCATTCAACTTTGGGCTAAGCCAGGCCTAAGGAGAGCTGTCCTGTCTTTGGATCATTTACTGGATTAATGATGTCTAATGCCCAACCAATTCCATTGCCTGGAGCTCATGTTGACTGTAGAAGCTTTCTCATGTTCTCATGTTTAAGTCACTCTAAGGTCCACAGTTGGCTCTGAGTCAGGTCTATGACAGATTTACATTCCTGGGAGGCCTTCTACAGAAGTGAAGGCCCAAGGGCTCCACTGATTGTCCAGGGACCGTCTTAAGGGCTGGATTCCCATGTGACTGTAGATGTCTTTTGAAGGACACAGAGGGGCCTGTATTCTCTTGGGCCAGCATCACTTCATAACAACAGAGAGGGTCAGAGAAACCAGCTCTTGGATATGTTAAGTTTTAAGGTCTTATTCAGACACATGCACACACTTACATGGGCATAAATACACACGCAGCTCTATTCCTCTGGCACTGTGCTCCTTAGCCATTTGGATGAAATCATGTAGCATCTCTATGTCAATGAATAAAATTGTAGTACATCCATAAAGGAGAGAAGAAAGGATGTTTGTGCCCTTTAGATGCCATAATGCAAACACTTCTTCTTATTGTGTATGGATTTATTATAAACTCAGGGGGTAATTTGTTTATTTAAGGCTGTGGCTGGCTCCCAGATGGCGCCCAGTGCCTGCCGTACCATCGGGGACTGATGACTCCCTCGTGCATTACGGGGGTTTTCCCCACTTGGCTAAAACCAAACTTTGCGGTTTGGTAGGACTACAAAATTCAAGTAAATTAAAATAAAGAGACGTGTTTCCTAATTATTCTATCAAAAGAGCATGCAGCTTTGAAATAACTCTCAATGTCAGTGTGTTGGACACTTTTCCAAAGGCATGAGTCAGCTCCCCGTGGCATGCTTTCAAGTCTCCTGTTTGGGTCACCTTTACCACTCTCACCCAGGGCCCCGGGAAAGTGTCATCTTTTTGTACTTCTGCTCCGTTGTCCCGATGACTTCCCCTGCAGTGGCTTTGACGCCGGCACGGAAGTCAGCAGGCCCACTTCCTCCTGATGTGTTGTAGCTGTTTAAACCTCACTTTTTTCCTTCCCTCTGTTGCTTTCATTAAGGTGGCTGGGGGTAGGTCAGAATCAGCGTTTTGAATTAGAAATGCTGATATGATCCCGGAGGGGCTGTTACAGTGGTGATAGTTGACAGAGAGGAGGACCATAAAATATCACCTGCATGAAATACCTCGCTGCAACACTATCTCCAGGACACACACACCCTGGCGTCCCTGTGTGCAGACAGGCGCTGCTGATATATTAGAGTCTGCTGGCCATTTTGTTTACGATAACCAGGAAAGGAAAAATGAGCCCCTATTTCAGGGTGTTCATCCCAAGATGATGACACAGGAGATTCTCCTTGCAGGTAAACCAAGAGAGTTCAGTTAATCACCATTTATCACTCAAGGGACTCAAGCCTCTTGCAGATGCATTGGAGCCCTGGAGACTGAGCTGCTCATTGGGTAGCAATACTGTTCTCTTCTCTCACTCCATCTCAGTAGGAAACGGAAGGCCTGGCATCAGAGTGATGTGTGCTGGCTTTTAGAGTCCCAAGACTTTGACATGTACGTGTTTCACTTCAGAGAACTAGATAAATTTTCAGAAAGAAATAGTGTATCATTATAATTTTAATAACTTTATAACTTCGCTTCATCTCCTCCATTAACAGACTATTCCTAGCTACCATCAGCTTTTGCCAGGAGCCTCTAATTTAATTTCTCTGGATCCCTAGCTGCCTACCTTCAAACAGTGCTCTGTTGAATTGATTTTAGTATCTAAACCACCCTTAATGGATCTGAGATAGATTAGTTCAGACCTAAACTGGGTGAATTTTTATGTATGTTGTCGTTTTATAAGAAATGTGCTCTATATTCCAGGTAATTATTGAATGAGCAACTACAGACAAGCACCCTGTCTGACCCGCCCACTGATATTTGAGTTCTTCTGACCAAGTAAACATAAACTGTAGGTCAAAAACTGGGGGGGAAAAAAAAGGCAAAGCAATTAACCGGCTAGCCTTAAGTTGTGTAAGCCTCGGTCAGAAGGGTCAGCAAATTTTTTCTGTAAAGGGCCAGGGAGTAAATATTTTAGGCTTGTGGGCCACGGAGATCTCTGTTGCAACTACTCAGCTCTGCTATTAGAGTGCAAATGCAGCCCCCAACAATATATAAATGAATGAGCACAGCTGCCTACCAATAAAACTTTATTTACATAAATAGACAATAGCCGGATTTGGCCCAGCATTTGTTGGTCTCTATGTCAGGCCAATCTGTCTCTTACAACTTTTGCATGCCCATTGTCCAAAGACATCATTAAAATATGCAGTAATCTGCATCTGTATTTTCTGATAATCCCTAACACTAAATCTCTCAATTCTGAAACGTGAATACTAATTTTTTTCCCCCTTGCTAGAAAATGATGTAAAGTTTAGACTTGGAATTCATCCAGGCAAATGACTGAGAATGCCTCACTTTATTAAATCAGAAATTTTGGCTGATGTTTATTATTCACATAGGCCCATTCACCTTGAAATTATGTTCATTCAGCTTTTTAAGAGGTATTCAAATAAGTCAATTTTAATAAGATCCTTTACATATATATTTCCTACTGAAAATTGAAATAGCACATCAAAAAAATATTATTACAATGTTTGAAAACCAGAAAATCTAGTGTATGCACCTGCCCTCTTTATGTTCACACCACCCAAAGTTTTCTGTGTATATCTTCTGCACAAGTTACTTGGCTTCCAATTTTTGATGTTAGGTCTCACCTTAATGACTTCAGGCCTCTCAAAGGAACAGGAGACACTCAAAACCTGTTAAGGCTTCCTTAGGTCAAATCAAAAGGTGGAAGTATACTGAAGTCATTCAGATGCAAAGTACACTTAAAAGACAGGTAAGTTATAAAACATTTTGGAAAATCACTAAAGGTTTCCTTATAGCCACAGACTCGGTCTAGAAAGGTTACTGGCTTTTTACTGGTCTCTGTTCTGTAGGGGAGCTGCAGATCATTCATCTTTGTGGAAACTGACTAAAATTACCTCATCGGGAGTAGAGTCGAGGGACCAGATGGGAGTTGGGACCATCAGCTAATGTCATTGTGCTTGGAGATGTACTGGGACATTTTCTTAGGGGCTAGTGGCCATGAGTTAGAAGGGGGTGACATTGGGGAGAGTATGTGCTATGGTGAGTGCTGTGAATGGTGTAAGACTGATGAATTACAGACCTGTACTCCTGAAAAAATAATGCATTATAGCTTAATAGAGAGAGAGAGAATGAGAGAGAAGAGGATTACCAAGACCAGACAGGGAAAGTAACGTAAAACACATATTCCAGACCTGCCACTTTCTGGCCACATAAGCTTGCATTTCCAAGTGTACATCTGTAAAACGGGCACTTGGGTGGCTCAGTGGGTTAAGCCTCTGCCTTCAGCTGAGGTCATGGTCTCAGGGTCTTGGGATCGAGCCCCGCATCAGGCTCTCTGCTCAGCGGGGAGCCTGCTTCCCCCTCTCTCTCTCTGCCTGCCTCTCTGCCTACTTGTGCTCTCTAGCTCTCTGTCAAATAAATATATATAAAATCTTTTAAAAAATTAAAAAAAATGGGCACTAGAATACAACATAGAGTTTGGGGAGAGTCCAGTTACCCACATGCTCAGATGCTCAGAGCTCATCCTGTGCTCTGGGGGCTAGATCGCAGTTTTAGACCAAATATGTGAAAATTCTCATGTGTGTACACACAAGCATGTGCTTACATACACTTGCATAGTGTGTGCGCCTAGAACATTGTGTATATCCCTTCATACCTCAAAGAAGGAGCACTATGAGGAAAAATAGACCATATATATATTAATGTTTCTAGAACAGCTTCTTTCAAGCCAGACATGCTTTATAGGGAGATGTTTGTTGTGCGACGGAAGTTTTGTACTGCCTAGTGCAGAGTTTCTCAATAGTGACACTGTGGATGTTCTAGACCAGATATACCTTGTTTGTGTATTATTGTATAGTTTAGCAGCATTCCTGGTCTCGACCCACTAGATGCCAGAAGCACACCCCACTCTCAGATGAGACCACCAAAAAAAGGTCTCCAGACCTTGCCAGATGTCCCTGGGCACAAAATTACTCCCAGTTGAAACCACTGCCCAAGTGAAACTGAGACATAAGGAAGTGGTTCCCAGACTTTGGCAACCATCTGAATTGCTTGGAGAGCTTGTGAAAGTACACATTTGCTGGGCCCCACTCCAGGGTTTCTGATTCAGAGGGTCTGGTGTTAGATCCAGGAATTTATGTTTGTAACAAATTCCCAGGTGATGCGGATACTGATACTGCTGGTCCCAGGACCACATTTTGTTAAGTATATAGATAAGATGTAAGATGATCTAGAATAATATTCCTTTTTTTTTTTTAAAGATTTTATTTATTTGACAGATCACAAGTAGGCAGAGAGGCAGGCAGAAAGAGGGGGAAGCAGGCTCCCCGCCAGGCAGAGAGCCCAATGTGGGACCGATCCCAGGACCTTGAGATCATGACCAGAGCTGAAGGCAGAGGCTTTAACCCACTGAGCCACCCAGGTGTCCCTAGAATAATATTCTTGATGATTATTTTTTTTTAATATTTGAGGATTATAGTGTTGTTATTGTGAGCACAAGGCCTGAGATCTCTTTATTAAAGCCATTGGGTAGTTCCTCATAGCTGCGGTAGAGATTTGGGGGGAAAGCAAGGCGCTTAGGGGTCTGTACCAGGTTGCAGTCATCACTGCCTGCCAGCTGTCACCTGGTCCTGCCAGGAGACTGCTCCAGGTCTTGGTACAACACCAGGGCTTCTACGGAAATGAACTTTAATTTTTGCTTTGCAGTCAGACTTAACTACCAAACTGCTCGAACTGGTATGACATTGGGGATCTGTGCATTGGAAGTGAATGTTCAGAGTGGATTTGAAGGACACGGTGACTCGGGATGCCATTTGTGACCTGTGACTATTAGAGCCCTGGCTCGGACTTGCATCTTATTTACTTGCACTGGCTGTCTTGTCCTTCCTTGACTCCCCCCTTTCAGGTCAGAGTTCCTGTTGTCCTGAGCTGTCATCCGTGCTCACTCTTATTTTATTTATTTTTTTCTTTGCTTGGAGTTAGCGATGGAGCTGTCTTGAGCAATTTATCAGTCTTATCTCTCTTGGCCCTCTGTTAGTAATTCAGTCCATGGATCTAATCCGCCTTAATTGATTGACCTCCCACAACAGCAGGGGAAGCACAGCTGTAGGTGGAGAGGTGGATGCAGTTTTGCTGGGTGGGTGCAAAGGTCACTGTGACCTGTGCAGATTTAGGAAAATAGAATTTGTTTCCAAGCCATTTAACATGAATTTTCTAGGGACAATCTGTACAGATTCTAGAGTTGATGATCTTGAATGGGAGACAGTCATTTTAAATAGAGTGGTATCCTATAAGCTGCATGTAGAAGCCTCTGACTCATTCATCATCTGTCACACTATTTCTGTCACCCAGCTATCCCCACCATCCTCACCCCTGCCACTGACATCACTTTTATATCGTCCTTTGAAGAGCACTTCAGAATTTGCCAAGACTTCGCTCATTTCTCTTAAATTCCATTTAATGAAGGTGTTACTGTTGTTTTTGTTTTTGTTTTTTATAGATAGTTGAATGACTTCCTCCAGGTTACCTGGACAATAAGACGTGGAGCTTGGCTGGGCTCAGGACTTCTGATGCTAAACCACAAAGGCTTCTGGAACCTAGAGCAGACATTTTGCTTCTCCCTTGCCCTTCTTGTCCCGGTTCCCCACCCCCACCCTCCCCCAAGGGAAGGGGCCTGGGATGATAGTGAAAGTCCAGATCATCTCCTAGCTCCATAGTTGGAGTCTTGTCAGTTAGGGGAATTCCTGATGGGCTTAGACTCCTTGAGAGAGAGACCTGGTCACTTATATCTCTTGAATTTTCAATAGTGCACAACTCTGCACACAGGAAGTACACACTCCCTGCTTATGAGCTAACAATTATCTTGAGTCTAGAACAAGAAGACCATAACATTGAAAGAATGGCCTGGTGATCTTCACTGAAAGACAGTGACTAGCCATGAAAGTGTCCATACTGTGTTCTACTAAACACAAGACTATTTTACCCTAGAGAACTTCAATAAAATTCTCCCTCAGCCAAAACTATCTGATGAATCAAAATCATACCTCATTTTTTTGTTTTTTATTGATTGCATACATAAAACACAGTGAGATTATATGTTTTGATTAAGATTTATTGCAAAAAATGTAGCTATGGATGAACAATTCTCTTCATTATCATCTACTATTCAAATCCTATTTAACTTCTCATGCTATAAAATCTTATGAACACAATTTTTTTCTACCAAAGCCATGCATTCTAATTCACTATTCATTAATTCTCTTATCCATTAATTTAACAAACATTAAGTGAGCACCTGTTAGTATCTCTACATTTGAGATACCCACAGTTAAATGAGGTAGACAGGTTAGGCAAATTAGGCAAACAAAGTATATAATGTGTGACATATATATTGTCTTATATAAATAACTGCAACATCTAATACATGTGACTAAAACATTGCATGGTGGAAAACCTATGGGTTTTAAAGTCAGACAGACCTGAATTCTAATCTTAAATGCATCTTCTATTAGTTGTATGAATTCCCAATCCTCTGAATCTCTAGCTTTTTAGCCTCTAATATCTGGAGTGTAATTGTAAGAATTCAAAAATTGTTCTATCAAAAAGTACCTACCGGGGTGCCTGGGTGACTCAGTGGGTTAAAGCCTCTGCCTTTGGCTCAGGTCATGATCTCAGGGTCCTGGAATCGAGCCCCACATCAGGCTCTCTGCTCTGTGGGGAGCCTGCTTCCCCCTCTCTCTCTGCCAGCCTCTCTGCCTACTTATGATCTCTCTCTCTCTATGTGTCAAATAAATAAATAAAATCTTTAAAAAAAAAAAAAAAAGTACCTACCAAGCACCTACCTATTCTTCAAGGTAGTCTGGATTATGCTGCATAACAAGCAGATTCAAGATTTGGTGGCATAAAACAATCAAGTTTTGTTTTTCATTTTCCATGCCCAGTGTGAGTTGGCTTGTTACCACCCTCACTCAATGACCCAGGCTGACAAAGAGGTCACTGCCAGAAATTTCCTGAGCATGGTGATTGAGAGCCAATGATAGAATTCTGGTTGGTCTCACACCAGCAGTTTAACACATGGCTCAGGAGTGACACCTAATATTTTGGGCACCACTGGTCTCTTGGCCCTACACATCACAAGGGGACCTAGAAATCCTCTCTTCCTATGAGCCAATAATGGGCGGGGACATGTAGTAAGGCTGCCGCTGACTTTTATTTATTGTGACCCAGACCTTGGAACAGACCTGGCCCCAAGAAAGATCACATACCTGCAGTTCTTCCTATATTATTGCCTAGCCCTGAACTCACAGGTTCTGCGGGAAGACTAGAAGGCAGGATAGAGAACTACTTCCTTTGCACGTCTCTCAGGCATACCTTTGAGAGTCCCAGTTCTGTTTCTGTCAACTGCAGTTGTCTAAAATAGTAGAGGGTGCGTTTTGCCTTCCCCGGAGATAGTCTGCAGGGAGGTCTTTATTCCTGAGGATTTTTCTTACCCTTGTGCGTCGTCTCTACTCCTGAAATCTGCCCCTGATGTTTGTAGAAGCTCATGGGTCACCTCCACAGCAAGAACTGTAGTGTGGCTGACTGAAGGTCAGAAAGCGGAGCCGGACTAATTTGAGGAACCAGGAGGGCTCGTAAATAGTCATTATTGATGAAGAATGACTTAGTGGCTATTTACAGACAACTGTTTTCTTGTGCCGTTCAGTCGTGTGTGTGTGTGTGTGTGTGTGTGTTTTAACAGACTTTTTTTTTTTTTTATTGCACTTGAGGATTCTTTGGTAATGTCTTCTGATTTACCACTTGTCTGTGTTTTTAATATCAAGGAAGAACATAGATTGAAGTGATTGCCTTTGGTAGCAACTTTAGTGGTGATGGGTGTGGAGTTATTAAAATTTATAGTCATGCTGTTTTTGCAGCTACACTTTGCTTGCCTTGGAAAGGCTTATAAAAGACACCAAGGAATGCGAAGAGAGAGCAACTATCAAATTGTGACAGGAAATCAACCGTGCAAATGTTGTTTTTTAATGTCCTGTTTGCTAAAATCTACATTTATTTTTACAATATTTTTGGATGACACTATCGCCAAACCAGCCAACCCTTAGCTTGCACCACTACTTTCAACTATACTGATGAGAGGAAAGAAAAAGGAGAAGATGACTGACATTTGTTGAAGTCTCAAAATATGCACAGCCACGTGCTGGGAGTTTCACACACATGTATTCTCCTAAAATCCTCGCAACAAGCTTCAAAGGTAGCAATTCGCCTCCCCCTTCCCCCACCGATCTGTTTGTAGTGGGGAAATCAGAAGTTAAATAACCTGCCCAAGGTCATATAGCTCTCAGAGCCAGAGGGAGGTGTTATTTGAACCAGGCCATGCTAAACCCATGTTTATCCTATTGAACCGACTAACTTCGCCAGTGCTTACAGGGTGTGACATACAGTCAAATGTTCGGATTGTTCCTTCTCCTGATCTCATTTATCCCTTTTATTTGAATCATATTTTATTACATGTAAAGTGCTGTCATGTTAATTATTATAATCGTATCATTTTAGCCTTATAATGGCCCTAGGAAGTCTGGAAAGCTGGTATCCAGTCCCCACCATATAATATTAAAAAGGGGCTTAGAAAAGTTAAGTCACTTTCCCAAAAGGTCAGTTGGGGCTGTCTCCAAAACCAGTGCTTTTTATCCCTCAAATCATCTCCTCTCTGGACACATGAGCCAGCAGAGTTCATTTTCATGGCAGCCGAGCGTGATGGATTCAATCCTAGGCAAGTATATGGGTACTTGCCATAGGATTTATAATGAACTGAGACAAAGCAGTTAGCCACAGATTATAATGCCACTGTGGTCCCATGACAAATGACAAGGAGGTTGCAATAATGAAATCTTATTACTTCAAGTAAAGAGACCATATCTGAGGTCTAGCACAGCCACAGTTACCACTGTGGGGAAACACAATGAAACATCTGGGTAAGGGTCTCCACCAATGTTGGCGGGAGCGCTCAAAGGATTAAGAAGATCTCTCTGAAGCCGAGATTGCAGTGGCAAATGTGTGGCGCCTCCGATAAGGACCAAATATTTATTCTGGCAGAGATTAAATCTTTTCTTCCCCTGAATCTATTATGGATCTTGCAGAAAATCTGCCCAAGAATATATCTCGCTGATCAGCCAACTCACTGAGCCAGAACTGTACTGTGCCATTCCGAAAAGCTGCAGAATACTGGTTTAAAGGTCTCCTCTCTCTGCCTAAAACTGCTCTCCACCCATGATTAATTAGTGACTCAGAGGTGAATTGAATCACCAGCAGCCCTTTCCGTGCGTCCAGGATTTATATAGTGGTTTCTCATTGAAGAACAGTGGTGCAATAAACAGCCCACACTTGCGGGGTGGGCAGAGGAGTGATGGTGTCTGCAGTCATGGTTTCTTAACTCCTCCGGTTCCCTCGTTCTGCTAAACAGGTTGTGACTCAGGTTACTATAGCCTTGCTTATTTAGGCATAAAGATGAGTAGGTTCTAACACGCACCCACCCACCCTTGGAAAAGGATGCCAGTGCTTTAAGTAGGGGAAAGCAGAAAAATCATAATATCATTTCTGAATTCCTAGAGAATTAAGGAGAAAGAATAAAATGGTTCATCACACTATTAATTATGGGCATGAAAGATGCAAAAGAACCCATCATCAATTTCATTCCTCCATTTTAATGCTGGGTGTTTTGTTTAGTGCTGGAGATATAGGGGGAAAAAAAAAACCCGAGAACATAGTGTCACAATAAACAGGGATTTGCAAAATCATAAGTACATTTAGTCTCCATTTGGGAGGGCCCCTGCATTCCTTTTCACAAGAACAGAACATGGGAATTGTAGACATCATTTTACATTGCATGCTGTGCAGTCCAGGTACAAAGGACACAGCGATGTCCACCCTGTATCGCAGTATCCCTGTGTGCCGAAAGCAGCCTTTCTTAGCTTAGACGCCTACTTTCTAAAATCAAGACTCCTAGGTATTTGTCTATTCTTCTGTCAGGAATAAGATGTGTTCGCCTCCTAAAGGGAAATTGGCAAGATGAAGAAAGCCTGTCTTTTGAAAAAAGAAGTGAAGTGTATCAAAGTAGCTGGAAACCAGAAATCTCACCAGAAGTCTTAATTTACTGACGTTAAGCACAATAAGTGCTTCATAAATATTGTATTTATGCATTGAATGGATTTTTGTGTATAAATGAATGAACCCAATTACTAAATCTGAGTTTCCATGAAATCTTTCCTACACTTAGTTTATATGGCTTCTGGACTTCTTTTTTCTTATCTTTTTCTTATCCTTTTCTTCCTCCTCCCCCTCCTCCTCTTTATTCTCTTTCTACTTGAATATGAACAGAGAGGATAACAAAGACTATGTGGGCAAATAGAACGTTAGAGTTACCACTAAATTTTATTGTCCTTAAATGCCCAATCTATTGCTTAGCCAATAAGTCAGACAACTAGAAAAATGGAGAAAGATGTCTCCTTCTCTCCTTGCCCGTCCCTCCTGACACACTGCGTGCTGTGATACCTTCCTAGGAGGTGGACAGAGACTGATTTTATTTGACCAGTAAGCTTACTTTCATTTTGTGTCTCATTGTGAATAGTACTTCCAACTCTTAGTCGTAACCAATGACTAGAGGAGAAGAGTAAGAATTTTAATAGTATTATTCATGTTTCAGTGTTTCTGGGCACTTCTCAGGAAGCAGATGATGCCATCGCCTCTACCTTCACTGTAATCATCACCTTCGTTGCCAGAGTGTTTCTCTTCTGGAATTCATTGTATTTTCCCTCCCAGAAGTCTTTCTTGGGGGCCGCTGAGGTTCTCATTTGCTATGTAGCATACAGCTGTAGTACTGAATATTACATCCCTCTTCGGATGAGCCTTAGGAATAGGGCCATAAGTGTGGAAAGAGTAGCAGCCTGAGAACCCCAGCTCAGTTTCACTGGCCTCTCCTGAGGATACGTTTTCTATGGGTTTGAGACCTACACAGCGTATCCTCAGGTGTTGATCTATAATGCTGTTGACTTCTCTGCTGTTGCCTGCTCATCATTCGTTGTACCCTTGCCCTTGGCCTTGACCACCCCTCCCCCCGCCAAATGTGCAATATGCTTATATTTCCTCTTTAATCCTAAATCTAAACTGTGAGGTGATCTAGGGTCCAGTGACTAATTACCTCCCCTAGAAAACAGGCCTCATTCTTCTCACAGAAATGCACTTTGCAGTGTCACTACCCACCTCTTAGGTGGTTCTGTGGTTTCCAGATTTGATATCTGTGGAGCGCCATCAAATGATGTAACCTGTGCAAGGGCAGCCAGCCCATGAGAGCAATCTGGGTGGCTTTATACCATTGGCTCTTATGTTGCAGATGAAAGCCCGTGGAGAAATGTAGGCTACTATTGTTACCTTCATGCTGACAGCTCCCTCTGGGTACCTACAGGTATTTGTTGCTTGTTGGAGGATCCACTTTAAAGGGAGAACACTTTGTAATTGGTGCTAACTACACCTTTTGTGTTTCCTCATCATAGGAACAGGGGAAAATTGGAGTTGTCTTCAATATTGGCACCGTTGACATCTCTATCAAGGAGGAGAGAACCCCTGTCAATGATGGTAAATATCACGTGGTGCGCTTCACCAGGAACGGCGGCAATGCCACACTCCAGGTGGACAACTGGCCGGTGAATGAGCATTATCCCACAGGTACGTATTGTACGCTCAGTGACCATACACTCTCTTTGGCTCTCCCATTCTTACTCCTAAGTGGCAACTTTTCATGACTGTCACCAAATCATAAAACACTGAATCATGTATTTTTTTTTTTTTTATAAGAAGATGAGTTACCGTATTAGGGCTTGGTTCAGCATAGAGAGATTCTGGAGACGTACTAACTATGCACTGAACACTTTTTGTGAACCTGACAAATACTGCCTGACTGGCTCATACTAAAGATGGTGGCTGTAGGTTTTCCAGGGCTTTGCAAATGATGACCGGTGGAGAGAAGGGGTGTCATCGCCATTGTGAGCCATTGTTGATAATCACAGAACAATCCATTTGTTATCTGGACTCTGGTACCTTTGAGGCAGGCGAGGTTGAAGGTACAGATGGTCAGAGTTTGCAGAAAGACTGTAAAAGGAAGTTTACTAAAACTTAAAGTGATGAACATTGAGTCAGGATAACGATGAGAGAAAAACGAAGGGTAGGGTTTCATATTTTTTTCTTTAATTAACACTAAGCCTGCTTTGATATTCAGAGATTAGTCCTAGTAGGCATGTTAATAGCATGCATGCTGGTGTGGGAGGGAGAGGGGTTAATCATCTGTTTAAATTTTATGGTCAAGGAGCATTTGCCAGCAAACTCCCAGAGCCAGATGGCCAAATCAAGGGCAATGGAAGGAAAGGTTGCCTTCTTTTTAAGAGATCATTCAAATCATCCTTTAGCTTTCCCTCTCATCTCTCCCTTCTCCTAGCAAAAGAGCCCTGAACCCTGATCACAGAAGTTCCAGGAATGGAAGGGAAAATACTTTGGCTAAGGGCCTTTGTTCCACAGTGGCATTGTCACTCGGTGGATGCAAGAGACCAGCTCGGAATATTGAACTTATCACTAATGTGGGCATGAGGCTCTGTTTCACTGTCTCTCTCCTATGCCTCAAATTCCCCATAATTCTCTTACTGCCGTCCTCTCACTTCGCAGAGATAAGGAAGCCCAAAGCATATTTTCAGAAGTTTTTAAGAGCTGTTTAGCTAATAATCATCACATTTGGAAGAAATACATAGAGTGAATTTGCTCATTTGTAGCCCAAGAATTTTGAATGACTCGAAAGCTGTAATTTTCATGCTTAATTCAGCATTAATTTTCTTTAAAAGCCAATCAGATGTAGGTGCTACTATTCCCACATCACCCCCCCTCGATAGCCAGAGTCTTCCTGTGCCTGGTTTAAGGATTATAGGAGCATCTATAAAAAGCATACAAGACTCCCAAGCTATTGATATGAAAAGCCCCGCCTACCCATTTATCTACCATCTCAGTATCCATACAATATCCAGCTCAGCCTTTGCTGGGAGTCTCTTGTCATACACTTAGTACTTCTCAGATTAAGGCACAAAAATGACCTTATGCGTTTATCTTTGAGCCTTTGAAGACAGCCAGTGATGTTAGCAGCGACTGTGAATTCTTATCATCATCCAAATTCAAGAGTCACTAATAAACCTGATTTTTAAATGTTTTGTGCACTCTGGGGGATGGGTAGACACGGGAATCCAAATAGCCTGAGATCTGAAAAGCTGTTTATCTGCTTATCAGAAAACTCGCTCCCTCTCCATGCGTGTTATCACTGCCCCCGCTAATGCTGCTATAGGGTTTGTTGTTTCTATTAGGAATTTCAGAGATTTCTAAAACGATGTTAACCACTTGCCCTCAGCCAATATAGAACCCACAAGTTTGCCGAAGACTCTTTAATGGTCATTTAAAAGCCACAGTAAGAAAACCAGTGACCCTTGCTGTGTGCCTATCTCTTTGTATCTTTGGTTCCAGATTATGGGTTGTCACTATGTTTTCAAGACAGAATAAACTTTTCTTGAAAGGCATTGCTTACCACTGAAAATGCTTATTACTAGTAACTACTGGTAACCGTTACTTAGTAATAATGAGTGTTATTAGGACCGAGCATGAGGCAGTAGACCGGTTATAAGTATGGGCTTTGGAGACGCCTGGCCGGAGTTGGTGCCATCAGCTGTGAGTGTAAGGCAGCCTGGATTAAAACCTTGAAAGGCCCTGAGTGCTGAATTATTTGGTGCCTCTCCCCATATGCAATTCAAAATACAGCAGCAGTATACCATAAAATAAGTGCAAGGATTTCTAACACTCTTGATTTTTCTGATGATCACTGTGATGCTTCAGAAATATATCCTATTCTTTCTCCCCACATTCTCATCTTTTACTCCATTTTCTTGGTTCTCTAAGTGTGTATTCTTCCTATTTGTTGATCCAGTTTCCCCTCTGTAACTTTAGGCAAGCTATTTAACCTCCCAGTCTGTTTACTGGTCTATAAAATGGGGTTGTGTTAATATTTGCTTTCCAGGGCTAATGTGCAGATTGAGTGAATGTATGTAAAATTTTAATTAAGCCAGAGAACGACCAAATATTTGGGTAGCATTGTTTTATTATGACATCTTCACTCATACAGATTTCTTCACTGTGACCATTAAACAGCCCACCTGTTAGGTAGGGTGGACATTCTTATTCTTCATTTCAAGTTTAAAAAGAGACCCAGGAAGATGCTGTGTTTTTCCTAAGGTCACACAGTAAATGTGGGACAGAACTAAGACCATGTTCTCCTGTTCTCAACTGGGCACAATTTCCACTCTTGTTCTCACAAAAATTGGGGGATATTTTGAAAAATGCGTGGATAGAAATGAGCATCTCCCTTCGTATGTCATTTTAAACTTACTCCTTTTTTTCAAGTATCCTATTACGTAGGTCAGTACCAATAATCATACGGTGGTTATTGTGAGATGTGGAGTTGAAAATCCTTTCAAAAAGAAAAGGTTTTTTTGTTTTTTTTTTAGCTGTGCTAGAAGGCTCATTTGTAATGAGCCCAAGCTGTCCTCATGACAACAATGGCAATGTGCTTCCATGAGGCGATTGAAAGAATACTGAGTATCTAAAGTAGTCATCATCGTACTTCATTGCCTAGAATGGAAAGTGGCCATGGAAAGTCCAACATTCTAGTTTTATTTTCATTTTTCTTATTTTTTTAAAGGGTAAACATTTACTTGGAACAATCTAGTGGGTTTTTTTAATTTATATTTTTATTTTTGAGAGAAAGCATGAGTGAGCAAGAGTAGGGGGTGGGGAGGCCAGGATGAGGGGCAGAAGGAGAAGGAAAGAGAGAGAATCTTACATAAGTTCTGTGCCCAGGGCAGAGCTTGACTTGGGGCTCCTCAGTCTCACGACCCCGAGATCATGACCTGAGCCAAAATCAAGAGTTAGACTCTTCACTGACTGAACCACCCAGGCGCCCCAAATCTTTTTTTTTTTTTTTCCCCACTCTTCCAAGACTTCTTAGGGATGGTTATCTTTTGATCTTTGGATACCATATTTTCTCTCCCTCCTGCCTCCCTGGGCTACTGAAAGGATCCACTTAACTGAATTTAAAGCATCATTAGAGCAATCTGGAAATGCTTAATTTATGTGAAACCATAAGATTAAAATACCCCCTGTATCTGGGCATTGGAGAACAAAGACATCTGGTCAGGCAAGCTTGACACAATTTCTACAAAAGGGATGTATTCTTTTTCCAAGCTATTCTCTTGTATTGATAGTGACAAGTATAGAAAGTATCAAAAGGAGTTTGGTTGTGCTCCTTGTCTATTGCTGTTTAAACAGTAAAGAAATACAGAGGAGTTTCTGCAGAATGTTTATGTAAGTTATATCATTTTGAGGGTATGCTCTCAGGGAATTGTTCCTGCTCAACAGATCCCTGTGTATCAGGATGATGAATGGATCAACTCCAGTATCTTCTGGACATTCGTAGGATTTTATGTGGCTCTCCCGAAGCATCCCACTGTGAAACATTTAGAAACCAGCTGGGTCCAGGGCAGGCAGCATTGGCTCTTTGTGAATCAGGATGGATCTGAAAGGAAAGTAGTTCTATAGCCACTGGGATCTTATATCACTTAATTCTGGGTATAGAACTCAAAAGTGACTTCTTTCTTTGAACCTGAAAATAGAAAACCTAAGGAGCAGGAGAGGGAAGTAAAAGCAGAGTCAGCCCAGAGCTGGCATCCAGGCACAGACAAATGTTCCGTATAAAGCCTCTGATTACTGTCTTGACACAATGCAGTGGTGGTGACAAGGGAGGGGAGGTGAAAGGTGACTTAAACATGAGGAGTTAATTTTAGCCTCAGCTCTAGGTCCCCTGGGAGGCTGAGCTGACTGGGATTGTTCAAGAGCCCGTTGGCCGTGCCCAGGTGGCTGGCTGTGTCACCAGGCCTACTGGAACCCTGAGTGTGGTGCCAAAAGAGGCTCTTCGGGTCAAAGACCGGCTTCCATCAGGGCAACCCTGACGGCTGACAAGCAGCTCTGATGTGCAGGACTTTCCATCTTCCCACCACAGACGGTGCTGAGGAGAATGGGGCCTCAATGGTTTTTCTTTCTTTCTTGATAATTGCATACCAACTCATTTGAAGCGCTCTTGATTTGATTCCTCTTTTCCAGTCAATGAAAGGCCTCCGATGACCTGAGTGTGAATGCTATCTGACTGTCCAGCTCAGAACACAAAAAGGATGGAGAAGTGGCTCTCCTTGTAGGCCAGTAGATTAGAAAACTCCTTATATTTGAATACGTCCAATTCCACAGAATCTTGTCTTTATAGGTACTGAAAGCAAAAACATTGCCGTAGTGCTTAGTGATGTTCCAAGTGAAATAAGAGAGATTTCTTTGTCCACATCTCATCTTAGATTATTGAGATTTTGAAGGGTTAAAAACAAGTCTGTGTACTTGACATGATGCTGAAATTTCTCAAGTCTTGGGTTTTCATTAATTCCTACCCAGGAGGTTTTCGTTCCTTCTTCTTTCTGCCTTTGCCTGCAAACATTTGAGGCCTTGCCAGATTTGAAGCACACATTAAAACAAGCCTCATCTACTTGCTCATTCATCCGTTCAGAACTAGTGTTACTTTCAGTTCAACTGGAGGGAGGGGAAAAAAAAAAAAAAACGACAACAAAAAAACCCACAACATAGATAGCGAAGTCCAGCAAGAGGAATAACAAATATAAATACAATCGAGAGAAAGCTGTTTTTGAACATGTTCTCAAGACTGTAGAGATATAACGGCAAGGAGAGAAAGGCTTACTCAATGAATGTGTTGGAACATTGCAAAACCATCTTATAAATAAGTTCTTCAAACATTTGGTTACAGAATGTATCAATTAATCAAACCAGGGCATCCCGAGGATTTTGACTGCTAAATAGTCCAGCTTGTCAGGAATGAATTCACAAGTAAGTGAGTTTCTACTTTCAAGGGACTTTCAACTTGCTGGGGTTGGTCTTTGGCGAAAAGACGTTTAAAAATTCTTTTCAGTGTTTATTTCTTTACGAAGCAGTGTTCTTTAATGGGGCTACAAATGAGATTCTCTTGGGAACTTTTAATAAACTGCTAGGTCTCAGGTCCCAGGTGCAGGTAATCTGATTGGTCTGGGGTATGGTCTGTGGACCAGTAGTACCGGCCTGACCTGGGAGCTTGTGGAAAATGGGGCCTCTTGGGCCTCTCCCCATATCAGAACCTGCACGTTACAAAGATACCCAGGTGATTCACATGTAGTGTCAAGTTTGAGAAGCACGGGTCCCTGCATCCATAGTTTTAAAAAGCTCCCGTGGTGATTCTCTATGCAGCTAGGTTTGAGAACCGCTGATATTTAGAAAGCTAAACATGTCTCTCTCTCTCCTGTCTGATTGCCAAGCAGCACTGGCCAACATGGCAGCCGCTAGCCCTATGTAGACGCATTTGTGATGAGGCTGATAGGACAGAGACCTTGAAAATTTATTATTTTTTTAAGATTTTATTTATTTACTTGAGAGGGAGAGAGAGAGAGCACAAGTTGGGGGGGGGGCAGTGCAGAAGGAGAGAGAGAAGCAGACTCCTCGCTGAGCAGGGAGCCCAACACAGAGCTCAATCCCAGGATCCTGGGATCATGACCTGAGCCAAAGACAAGACATTCAACCAACTGAACCCCAGGTAATCCTGAAAATTTATTTTTACTGTGTAATTATTATGTCCTAGGCACTGAAGATTTAAAAATATGTATTTTTTTTTCATTCGGTCCTTAGGCCAGCACTATGAGGCTGGTAGCTGGTGGTGAGTATTGGGCAGCAAAGGACTAGAACATACTGTCTCTTACTTCCTTTTACTTGTTTTACAGAATGTAAATTTCTGTTTACATCATTAATGAGCATTTACCTTCATATACTTTCTAAACTCAGCTAAAGTATGTTGTCCTGATAACAACGTTGGCATAATTACCCCTCTTTGATTCACTGGATTGTTATCCCAGACAGGTAGAAATGGCAGATGCCACCATCCTAACCAAAATCATCCCACTTCATACGTAACATCTTATTTACCCTTGATGTAAACCCTTGAGGTTGATGTTAGTTTTATTCCCATTTTACAGATTGGCAGCCATTCAGAGATCTTAGGTACTTGCCTGTAAATCTCTACTTTCTGCCAAGTTACAAGTTAGCGCTTCTCTGTGCATTTATGACATTTGCCTTCCTCTACATCCTTGGTTCGACCTATGGGACTTTGGCAGCCTCTTTCTTTTCACAATTCTCTTTTATCTTCTAGCACCATATCCATGTGGATGGGAAGGGCTTTCTTAGATGCAAGTCTCTTTTACTTTAAAGGTCTTGGGGGATGAGAGAGTGTTGAGAGGGTGCATAGTATTTTTTCTTTAATTTTTGTTTTATTCATCAACCCTTCTTTCTCTTCTGTGAATTCCCAGCCACAAGATAAATAGCCTTGTATCTTACAAGTTAAATACAATTACTGCTATCAAACCTAGAGCCTTTCTGACCCTGTAAATGTCTCTTAGAAGCTGATAAGCATTTCAAAGCAAAATGTGGGCTGCTAGCTAATGCTAAAATTAAACCTAATGACCTAGAAGCCAAAAAGACAAGAATACATAAACACACGTTTATATACACATGTGTTTATACACACACACACACACACACACACACACACACACACACACACACCCATGGAAGAGAGAAGAACCTTTATCATAGAGGGAAAAGGAACTCATAAACATATGGTGTGTGGACACAAGACACATGTCCCGAGACATTAAGCAAACACATGACTCAAGGTTATTTATGATATAATTAAATAACACACAAAGGAGTTTGTTATCATTATGAAGATTTACATCAGATAATATGACAGCAGTTATAGTAACCAAAGACATTATTTATCTAGAATTCATTTGTGAATAAGACAGTGATTTTGATATAGAGACTTGTTCATTAGAAGAATAATGTTTCTGGAAACTTCTAGAGGACTTTTTGAGATACACATCTTAACATTGGGTCCTAGTTTATGATTTTCTCATCTTTAGTAGACTACCTTGGGATTTAGAGGGGAAGGTGGAATTTAACCAAAGGAACATGATGATTATTTATTTAACCATACATTAAATGGTACACATAGTCTAGGGACTCAGTGAAATAAGTAATAAGAAAAACAAGGGTCACTCCTAGGCACTCTTTAACTAGAAATGTAAGGAAAAGGATTTATCAATTCCTATGAATAATGAGTATATGTGCGTATTAAACCATTAGAAATACAATGTGGTCACCTTTCATGTGGTCTTTAAATTATACTCATTTGAAATTAATGTGACAGAAAAATACTAATGATATCTCACTCTGTGCAAGGCATCTGTAATTAACACAAATTCTTTCAAATTACAACACTCATCAAACATTGCATAATTGCAAAACTAGCTAAGTGAGTCACATTTTATTTTTCCTCTTGTCACAGAGAAGGTCCAGTTTAGATAGCAAATAGAAATTCTGGCCTGTAAAATTTGTCTTAACTATTAAAATCCAGAATTATTATCCTAACCACAAAATGCAATTATCCTGTATTGCTTTCTCTCTGCCCCAGAGTTAGATGGGCATCAAATGTCCTCAGAGCCCGTCTGAAAAAGTTTCCAAGCTCAGTCTCTTCAGTTTAAGTTCTGTACAAGGTCGCAGGGTCTCTGTAGTTATTTAAAGTCTAAAAGGAACATTTAGCTTCTTACAGAAAGGTGGTGCATAAATATCCACTAATAATAATAATATATATTCACATACAGTATGTCATTTATAATTCCATAAAGCACCGAGGGTAATGAAAGGCACTCTAAACTGTAAATCACTCAATCGATTGTAATCATATTGCAGCTCATCTCAAAGAGATAAAGACCTTCCACTCCTCTAAAATCACTGTCAATATGCCGGCAGGCTAAAGAAGGGGGAAAGGAGGGTCAGAGGAGAAAAGACAGAATGAGTCGAGGACAAAGAGGCACTTTTAATCTTCAGTTCATGGAGTTAATATGGACTGGATTTGATTCAGTCATAATTTGTTTTGTTTTGTTTTTCTGCATGATGCATTGTTTTTCTGCATGATACTTTGACCGCCTTATGGTAAATCCTTGTTCCTCGGTGTTGGCCCAGATGGAAGGGTTTGCCACATGCCAGCGACTGATCCACAGTGCAATATAAGAGCACTTGGGGACTTAGATGTGTAAGTGGAAAATGACAGTTCAATCCAAAAGCTAAAGGTTGGGGCACCTGGGTGGCTCAATTGGTTAAGCATCTACCTCCTACTCAGATCATGATCCTGGAGCCCTGGGATGGAGTCCCACATTCAGCTCCCTGATCAGTGGGGAGTCTGCTTCTCCCTCTGCTCCTTCCCCTGCTCATTCTCTCTGTCTCTCTCAAATAAATAAATAAAATCTTGAAAAACAACAAAAACAAAAAATAAAAGGTAAAGTTTATGTCAAAGCATATGATGGAAACAAGTTGATAATGGACCAGAAAAATATTTATATTGCACTTTCAAATAGCAGAAACACTTCAGAAGTCTCTTTACTAACTGATGTTGCCTTTTATTAAAAAGAGATGCTGCTAATCCCCCATCCTCATCAATGGAATGGGTTTGAGTGGACTAATCTCCTAAGGCATTCATTCATTCCGCCATCCCGCAAATGTTAATTCAAAATTGACTTTGCATATGAATCCATGCTAAATGATGGGTCCATCATGGAAAATAAAACCTAGCCCCTACCTTCAAGGATCCTCTAGTCTAGTGAAAGAGAAGTACATGTACACAAGTGAGATAGTTTTGTTTATTTATTTATTTATTTAGTGAGATAGTTTTAATACTTAAATTTTACTGTGCAGATATTAAGTACCAGGCTGTGCACCAAGTTCTTATATTAAAATTTTAAAATAGCCCTAAGAGGTAGAGACTATTCTTATCCTCGTCTTAGAAGTGAAAACATGGAGGCTTATGAGATTAGCTCTCCCAGGGTCACAAGCTATTACAGAAATCCCTGGAACTTGAGTCTCTCTTTCTCAGAAGGCAAATGTAGTGTCCTGTGCACTACCCCCATGTGCTACCTGTGGTTCCTGATAGAGTAAGAAGGTGCTGTCTTTCAGGTAAAATCTGGGTTCAGCGGCCCACGAAAGTGTCTGATGGAGCCTGAGGACCAGACAGTAGTGGCATGGGGTAGAATTTGGGCTGTGATCTTCGATTCTCTGGGACAAGGCTAACGAACTAGACATACAGAAGCATAAACTGTGATGCGACACCTTCCACCTTTCACACCGAATGAACTAAAGGGCAGACATCGTTCATTCCTTATTTCACTCTGTGTCATCTGCTGCATGGTTAGAGGAAAAAGCATTCATCTCTTTTACAGAATAAAGCAGGGGCACTTGCGTGGCTCCGTCAATTAAGCATCTGCTTTGGACTCAGGTCATGATCCCAGGATCCTGGGATGGAGCTCCCCCTTGGTCTCCTTGCTCAGCAGGAAGCCTGCTTCTCCCTGTCCCACTCCTCCTGCTTGTGTTCCCTCTCTCTGTCTCTCTCTCTCTTTCTCTCTGTCAAATAAATAAGTAAAATTTTAAAAAAAGACACCAAGGCTCAGGGGGTTGGAGAACATTTGTTGTAGTCACAGGGCCAGAAAGTGTCAATGCTGGGATTCTACATAGATTTGTGTGTGCCTACACCCCCCCTCTGTCTGTTACCCCACTTTTCCATCTGCTTCCCAGGATACTCCAGTTCATATTGTATATAGTGCGCAGAATCATTTGGTTGACAGAGGTATATTCACATGCAAATTTACTATTGTTTCCCACATCCCAGTGCATGCAGTACACTCTGTAATCACATTATTAAACATTTACTAGAAATGTGTTTCTGCCCAATGCACAATTGCCAGTCTCAATGTTTAATTAAACTAAATTTGTTTTCATTTTAATCACATTATTGAAATGTGCTTTTTCTCAGAGTTCAATGGTGAAATCTTTATTCCAAATGCCTACAAGTGTGTGAGAGCTGTACATCCTGAACAAGGGAATGCGGATATTACAACATATCCTTGAATAAAGCATTTTAGGAGAATAATATTAGTTAATAAGAATCAACACTGGTACAGTACTTATTTTGTATCAAGCTCATGGATTATCACATGGAATCCTCACAGCATCCTGGAAAGTGCTTCTATTATGATTCCCATTTTGGAGATGAGGCAACTGAGTCTCAAAGAGTAATACACGAAAGTAATAGTAAGTAACATACTCTTTAGAATCACACAACTAATAAGTGATACAGCCAACTTGGACTTGAATATAGACATGGAGACCCTGATATCTTCATTTTATTTTTTTTATTTTAAGTAATCTCTAGACCCAATATGGTGTTGCAAGTCATAACCCCAAGATCAAGAGTCGCATGCCCAGGCACACTCCCTCCTCTTAATAGAGGAACTTCTTCTCTAAAAGACCGAATAATAAAAATTATAGTTTCTGCAACTTATGAGGTCTTTGTTGCAATTCTTTAACTTGGCCTTTGTACAAAGGATCATGCATCATGCACTTTGTAACTATGGCCATTGTACAGAAACAACCATAACAGTACATATAAGAATGGGTACTGCTATGTTCTAATAAAACAATTTACAAAAAGGAACTATGATGAGCCAGATTTACCCATTGATTGTAGTTAGGGGGCCTTCTATCTGGATTGTGTGCCTTTTTGAAGCCTACAGCTCTGTTTTTACTGATCCATTAGTTTTTTTTTTGGATTCTCTTTTCTCTGTTCAGAATAAAGGGAGCAAGATAAACTCCTAAGTGGATGAGTTAAATCCAAGAGACACAGAGAACAGTATTGTTAAATAGAGTAGTATAGACCCACTGGTGAGGTTAATTCAGGATAAAGAAATACACAAGTGGGGCAGGCAATCCATGTACCTGTACTTAAACAAAAATCCAACCATACACTGCTTCCCTAACTGAACTCCAAAGGCATAGACTTAGTCCTACCTTCATTGATGTGATGCCGTACATTGCTTAGAGCAGGATTTGAAGATAAACTGAAAGCCTTAATGTTTCTCTAGTTCTGTTACTTCTACTTGTAATTAGAAGTGGTGGTAATCCAAATACATGCTTTCTCACTCACTCCTTAGGGAAGTTGCATACTTTTCTTTTGAATTCGTGGGTTTTGTATTGGCCCCTGGCTCTACTGCCCTAGGCTATTCTCCATAGCCCTTTTCCATAAAGGGGCCAACTGACTTCTTAGCATTTACCTTTTCTTCTGACCACTCACTAATATATCATATCCATTTTCTGAGTTCCCGAGAAACTTCTCTTTTCTCAGCATCGCTTGTCCCTAACCAGCTCTTAGGAGCTTCCTACTTGTGCTTCTACTCTGTTTCTGGTCATTGATCCACCATTTGAGGGCGGACTCTTCTTAGATGCAACCCAGCCTACATCTTGCTGTTGAGTTTTAGAGATTTTAGAATCTGTATTTGTTAAAGAAAACACCAGGTTATGAGTTTTAATATATACACATATATACACATACATACACTCAAGCATGCACAAGTTTAAAATAAGTTTTTAAATGAAAATCAAACTAAGAAAGACCAGATTTTATTTATACAAAATAGCATTTTACCGATCTCAGTATTGAATGTAATCAATCTGAGGTCAAAGTTTCCACCACCAGAATAGAAAGTGTACACCATCAGACTTGGCTTTCTAGAGCCTAAGCAAAGTGGTCACAGTGGAGGAACTATTAATTACCCCTCAGCTCTTTTTTTTTTTCCTGAGTCAAAGAGACAATACAGCAGGTATTCAATAAATGTTCAACTACACAACTGTCCTGAAATTATTGGAGGCTTCTGACTTAATTGTCTGCATGTACATAACATAGTATATATACCAAGGTAGAGAGTATCCTTTACAAGCATTAAATATACTTAAGTTCATTTTAAAAGTAATAGGAAAATAACAAGTTTTTATTATGAATAGCTTTTGAGACTTTATTGGGAAAATTTTGTTTGTTGAAACAATTAAATCTTAATCATCCTGAGTTGATTCTCTGTAGGTCCAAAAGAGCAAATTTCCCAGTACACTTAGTCAAAATGGTAGAAGAGAGAAAAGAACATTCAGGCCTCCGTGAAAGTTAAAAAACATAACTAAATATAAATCTGACATAGATACGTATGTAAAGTAAAAATAAATCTAAAATCTTCTCAGACAGCTAAGGTTTAGAAATACTTAGTAGTTCATTTTCAAACCTATGTAAAACTGTTGTGAGATGTTGACTGTTTCAAATAAAATAGGAATTTATATAAGTGAAGTACAAACTTAAATACAACCAAAATGCTTTTAGACTTTCACAATGGATAGCTGGAATTTTACTGCATTTTCTACATGGTGAGGGTGGAGCTAGACCTCCAGAGAGGAAGAAAAATGAAGGTAATACATGGAAAAGAAGATACCACTCCCAGGGGGCAACTGAGATCTCCTAGAGGAGATAAACCAAGGGAAATCTAATAGTTTTGCTTCATTTCGTGACTTTCTTCTACTAAGACCTTAGAAAATTTTGAGTTCCATGGGGGTCCATGAAGGGAATTTTGAAATACTCTTAATGGCTCTGTTCTGGAAATCAGGCAGCTGACCTGAGCCAGGTGCTGTGCCAACCCACTGACTCAGAGTCCTCACCAACCCTGATCCCAGACCTTTCTGACAATTCTCTAGCCTTATCCCCATCCTCAGTAATTGTACACAGTTTGTGCGCAACACTTCTTCCACGCCAACCTTCCAGTGATCTGGTGGAAAGGCAGTAGTAATTGTAGATATCACCCAGAAACACTTAGGCCAAAACATTAATGAACTTTTCAGCCAGTAAATCCAGCTCGTTCTGTGGCTGCATAATTGTATAGCTGCATCATTCTGTCAGGTTACGGTTGCTTTAATTTTTCCCGGTCAATTAAAATAATCAATATTTTGTTCCTCTTGCTTGTGGCTTTGGTCCCTTGATTTGTGCCACTCCCCCCACTGCAGCTACTTTGAGCAAGCAAACTGTTGACTAGAAAGCTCAAGAGTTTGAGCAGTAATTATGTATGTTCAGACCTCACCGCCTTTTAAATGTGTAATAACAGCTGAAATCCCAATGGTCACAGCCAACCTCTAGGGACAGAAGCAACCCTAGGATCTACATTCCTTTGTGAAGAGAAACCATTCAGATTCCTCTGTAAAAGTATTTATTAAGTATCCATTTCTACAAATCCCTGTGCTAGGAACTGAATAATAAATAGGATTTGGACCATTATTCCATCAGAGCATATTTAAATCAAATAGGATAAGTAAGGAAGAAATCTATTTCTTTAGTACTCACTGTGTCTAGGTTCTTCTTTCTGAGTCACATTCAGAAGTAAAGCTTTGAAAAAAAAAAGTAAAGCTTTGAAAGAAAAAAATATAAAGTACATCTTTGGACAGCATCCTTTGAATTTGGTTAGACGGGAAATTGTAATCCCTGTTTAGAAGCCTAAACACTTGTAAAGATTCCAATGGGATTTAAATAAACTATCACCCCTGATAATCAGAAATTAAAACATAAAACCAAGAAAACTACATGTTCTTTTCTCACCTGTCTCATCTCCTGTCCTAATTGTGCCTTATACTTACTAATGTTCTAAGTGCTTTTTGACAAGACAGCAATGGGGCATCAGTAGACCCTGCATGAAATTGAGTGGGCAAATTGAGTCACTTGAAGGCCTTCTTTTAATCTTTTGGATCATTATTGCAAAGATAAAAGTGGAGTTTCTGAAAGAGTAAAATTCAAAGGATCTTAGCAATTAGAATGGTGATAATACTAGATCATCTGGTACATTTCCCTGGTTGGTTCAGAAATTTCTACAGAAAACAGACTTCTCTAATTTGACTAGTATAATTTGAAATGTTACAGATGATACAGTTTGCCTTTCTTCCACCAAGAAAATAGACCTGTCTGATTCTCCTCTTTGGCTGGAAAAGTTTTTTTGTTCAACTCCATTATCATTAGGGATGTCATTTGAAATTATTCTCAGTCATTTCTTTAAATCCAAGATATTTATTTCTTACAGATATCTAGGAGCTATTTCTTGTGAAAAGGTGCAAACTTCTATGGAGAATATATGAAGACATTCTTTCCTTTGAAATATTTATAAATTCTCTCTATACATTCAGGCTGCACACACACACACACACACACACACACACACACACACACATTAATGGGTAAATACTAAAACCATTGCATTTGTCCTGGCACAAATAAATATATTAAAACATAAAATAACCTGAAAGTCTTTAAACATAGTTCTCTGATAGCCGAGATTTAATATCATGCTATTTAATATTTTATGTTAAATAGTTAAAAGAAGGGAGAATCATTAATATTTTATTAATATGTCTCAAATTTGTAGTTTTTCAGATGTTATAGGAACCCTGGTAATCATTTAAACTTTCAAAGGTAATAACTTGGTGATTTATTGGAGTCAGAACACCTGCCTGTGCTTGAAGTAGCAGCAGTCATCAATTTCATGACCATTCTTGAGCACTTAAGATGTGTCGGTATTTCATGTCGCTGTGTGTTGGAAAAGAGATTGTGGAAATAGGATGGTATAAAAAGATTTTTTTTTTAATCTTGCTTCTAAGGTGATTATAATTTTATACCAAAACAATAACAACGACAAAAAACCATACCCGCAAGAACTGCAATAGCAGGATAGAGGAGTCTAGGTTTTAGGTAACTATTTTAAATGTATGGATAATTTTACATAATTATTGACTACTTTCTTAAAAGTGTAAAAAAAAAAAAAACACTTTTTTTCTAAATTGCTAAGCTGGCCATTGCATTTACAAAATGAACTAATTTTGGAGTTATGACTTAAAATGTGACATACTTCTAATTATTGACAAGTATGTGTCATTTGAGTTGTCAGTCAAAAGGTTTAGATATTAGTTGTGCTCACTCTTTTTTTAACACCTTAGATTTTGATCATTTTTGATGTTTCGCTCTACCATCCAACTGCCATTCACCTAAGGTAATACAATTCTGATACTAACTATTATTAAGTCCCAGAAAAATAACTTCTAAACTCTCCTCAGTGAGTTTATAGAGGCTATTTTTTTTTTTTTCCTGATCCATAAGCTTTACAAGGAGTTGAAGAAGCAGTGTGTGCTTTTTAAAAGACAAAGTTGTAAGGTGGGAATGTGTTTTTATCCGGTTTAGGTCTTCAGTGTTTTGCTTTGTTTTTATTGTTTTGTATTAGTAGGGAGTCTGGTGGAACATATCTTTCTCTTCTAAGCCTAAGTAAACCTATTCGTTCATAATCAGTGGTTAATCATATCCTACAGGAACATCACTGGTTTGGTGTAGTTAGAAGGTTGGAGTAAGGGATGGGGGTAAATGCAACATTAACTAAGGGAAAAAAAGCCAGTCCTTCCAGATTCCCCACGGAATCCTTTAAGGAGTAAAAAAATGTCTATTGGTGGGTGGGGGTTAGAGTCTTAGAACATCTTCCCATTAAGACCAGCCCGCTTTTCTTACCAGCTTCTGTCCACACCTCTTTGAACAGTGATGACAGGAGGTGACACAAGTAACTCAGGGGCCCCTTATTAGTTCTACTCCTTATTACCTCTGGAGTCAACCCCACCACTCTCCCACCCTTAACCTAGTCCAAGTCTGAAAATGGAGACCAGAGGAGTATCAGTCCCTCTCTGGTTTTCCTGTTCTGTCCCAGCTCCCTCAGTCCTGACCTGTCCCCCTCCTCTGAGGAGCTGTATGATTGTTTCCCTTTCCTTGGACTTGATCATTCTCTCTTTAGAATGAAGAAGAGGACTGAGGAGATGTCACAGGACCCCTAAGGCTTCCACCACCAGAAGCTCCTCTGACTCCACAGATAGCCGCTGAGCTCGTCCCCTTCTTCCTGTGGGTTCTCAGTGGAAACCCTCACACAGGAGACTACTTCATTTACCCAGTACTCTGCTTCCCAGTCCTTCCTGGGTTTCCCAACCCCCTGGCTGTATCATTAAATATATGCTGCATGACAAAACCCTCCAAACCTTTGTTATTGATTGGCTCATGTTTTTGTGGGTTGTATAGGTGTTTTATCTATTCCAGGCTGGCTTGGATGGGCGTAGAATGTCTTGATAGCCTCGCTTACAGGTTTGGGGCCTCAGCTGAGCTGGCTAAGTGGCTTGGAGGGCTGGAGTCTCTCTTTTGGGGATCTCTCATCTTCCAGGAGCCGAGACTGGTTTTGGCTTTCTTGACGACGGCAGTCTCAGGCTTCGGCAGCATGGGAAGGCAAGCGCTCACCATGCAAGGGCTGTTCAGACCTCTGCTTACATCCCATTTGCTAATATGCCCTGTGCCAGACAATGCAAGTTTCAGAGCCAACCCAAAATCAAGGAGTGGAAAAGTAGAAGGGGTGGAAAAGTAGACTCAGCCTCTGACAGGAGGAGTGACAAGAGTCTCATTGCAAAGGGGCATGGATGTCGGAATGGGATTGGAGCTGTGTTGTAGAGAGCTTTGGCCGAAAGCTTAGGAAAGGTTGTGGCAGCCATAATTTCCCTCTTAAACTTTCTCCCTCTCAACCCTAAATTCGGGACTCAGTGGGAAGTTGTCAGCTAATGACTTCCACTGAGGAATCACCCTCCTTTTTCTTTTCTTTAAGATACAACATTTTGGAATTAATCTTGGCTCTAACTGCCATATCACATGGCCATCTTCTCTTTTTTTCCCCCCTCAGCATGTCTTATCACTTTGCCTAAATTGAGTTAATTGCTTCTTTAAAAATTAAATGTCCATTTTTAAAAAAAGTTAATCTTGTCTTTATAATCCCTCTGGTTACTTTCAAATACTTTATCTGCCTTTGTTTTGAGTATTTGTGAAATATCGGTGTTATTTATGAAACAAGTTGTATTTATATAGGCTGTGTTCTTTGATTCCTTTTTCTCCTTTGCTTGTCTTCCTCTTTTTTCTTTCTTTTTAGTGAAGACAATTATGCTATAAAAACAGCCCCTTGCTGATCTCTACTTTTCTCTAGACATTTTCTCTGAGCTCCATACATTGTTTATCATTATCCTTTGTTTGTAGCCAGATTTGAGGCTGTGCTGCAATTCTTACAAACAAATCAATTTGAATTAATTTGCCAAGTAGAGTTAACGAGGCATCGTATGAATTCAGGATATACTACAACTGCTGCATTCCCTGAGGTCATCTCTTCACTGGGAAAATTTTGATTCTTGTACCATATTGCAGTAGTGTATCTCTGACCTTTGAATCTTGCATTAAATGAGGCGTGGCTTCCAACTGGTTCATTTTTTGAAAAGCCTTGGAAATGCCATATAATCAAACAAATAGGAGTAGAGACAATTCCTTATTTAATATCTTTGATGGGGGAGGGTTATCTTTAAAATCTCCACTCTCTGATGCTTGCCTAGGCTAGGAGTCCTACTTATAAAGATGCTGTAAGTGGGAAGTTTGAGAAACATTAAAAGACGGAAAATATATTTCTTAACGACTGAGCCACCCAGGCGCCCCTGGAAAATATATTTCTTAGATAATCTTTGAAGTCTGTTCAACCTTAAAATTGTAGCGTCCTTCTTTTAAAATTGTAGGCTTCTTCTCTCAAAATACGAACTGTGAGTTCCAAAGAACTCTACTCCCAGAAATCCAGAAACTGAGTTTTAATTATAAAACATAAAAAAACCCCAACATTTGCTTAAGCAGGACCTCCGTGGTTATGTGGACTCCCATTCATCCCAACTCCTTCACCCTTACACATCTTAATCTGTCACCAGCACTTCCTCCCTCAGAATGTAAGTAAAGGCTGGTACAAACAGAATAAATAGGAAAATCCAATCCACCTTTTGCTGAGCAAATGGTACCCAGGTTTCTCAAAGGAACTCAGATCTCTGGGTCTTACGCGAATAATTTCCCAGATGCTTACCCAAGCCCCTGTTAATGTTTGCTTAGAATAGAAAACTTGTTTGGGAAAAGTGTCCCAAATTTTACACTAAAAGGATGTACCTCTTAAACTTGAGACTGATAACATAAAAATTCTTGTGTTTTTAACAGAAAAATTGTGATGTATTTAACCATATTTAACAAAGAATCTGATAATGGCTAAGGACTAACATGGGCTCATCCAAACGAGTCTTATGGAACTAGGCTAATTCTCTTTGGATGGCATTATCAAATTTGCAAATGAGATGCATGTTATAGACTCAGTGTATCTTCATTTCCCTGAGCTAAATGAGATAAAGAGAGCTATGACAGCATCTCAAGGAGATCTACCTCTGGTTGAGCTGAAACACTCAGATGAAGCTTTCTAGTTTTCCTGTTTCTATTGATGTGTAACAAATTACCCCCAAATTCAGTGGCTTAAAACAGCAAATACTCACTGTCTCATAGTTTCTCTAGGTCAAGATTTGGTAGCAGTTTAGTTGAGTGGATCTGTCTCAAGGTGTCTGCTGAGTTGACATCAAGAGAGCAGCTGGGCTGCAGTCATCTCAAGACTTATCTAGGCATGGAGGATCTGGTGGCCTCAGGTCCTTGACATGTAATTCTTGAAGGACTTAAGTGTCCTCATGATATAACACTAGCTTCCGTGGAGTGGGTTTTGAGAGGGAGAGGGAGAAGGAGGGAGGGAGGGAAAGTTAGAAAGAGAGAGAGAGGTCACTGGTTTTTTTGATCTAGTCTCTCAAGCCACACACTGTCACTTCCAATGTACCCTATTATTTAGAATTGAGTCACTAAGTTGAGCCCACATGTAAGGTTGGAGAATTAAGCTCCACCTCTTACAGAAGGGAATTTCAAAGAATTTATAGACATTATAAAGCCACCACATAATCCTATTCTGTACATTTTTCAGGGTCTTTTTTTTTTTTTTTTAAAGATTTTATTTATTTGACAGAGAGAAACACAGCGAGAGAGGGAACACAAGCAGAGGGAGTGGTAGCAGGAGAAGCAGGCTTCCCACTGAGCAGGGAGCCCAATGCGGGCCTCCATCCCAGGACCCTGGGATCATGACCCGAGCCGAAGGCAGACGCCTAACGACTGAGCCACCCAGGCGCCCCTATTTTTCAAGCACAAAGACAAAGAATAAAGGCACAAAGACAATCTTATCAAATTTGCAGATGACATAAAGCTAAGAAATGTGTCTCCTGAAAAGACAAAAGACCTAGAGTTAAGCATTTTCTTATCGGGTTGGAATGCTGTTATGAAACAAAAAAAGAATACATTTAATAGAGTATAATTAAAGACCTGCTTTGAAGTTCATAAAGTGTATTGCATGAATGCAAGATGGCCCGAACTTTGGGGTAAGCAATTCAGTTAGAAACTGTTGGGTTTTCATTGGAAATAAGCCTAATATGTGACAGTAATATGATGTGGTTGTTTAAACAACTATTGCAAACTTGTATATTAACCAGGTCAGGTGTGGGTGGTACATGATACTCTGATTGTGGTCTTTAGATCCATGAGGTTTAAGGTTGGTGTGGAAAACCTATAATTTATAAATACCAGGATTCCATAAGATCTAAATGGATTACTACAACATCAGTTTATTATGACAACAGATATGTTGATTTTTGTGGGACTTTGACATTCATGAGAATGAAAATGTTTTTCTTTGTTCTCCGTTGAAAGTATCCCTTCAGACTTCCTACCTATAATCTGAGCTGTATAGAAACATCACACTTACGTGATCTTTTTGTACCAAATATTCTAACATTCTGGCTTTAAAAACACTAAGTTTGATTTCCTCTGCATGAGAGGAATAAAAGGGGATAGGGAGTGGAGAGAGGAACGTTGCTAGAAAGAAATGAAAGAAACCAACAACATTAAAGAGACACAGGCTGACACAGAGGGTGGACATGCCGGAATCCATGGATCACAGGGAAGGGTGACCCCAAAATAACACTGTGGCTTTTGCAACAAGGAGGAAATAAGGGATAAGAAGAAAGGCGCCTGGGGGAATCTGGAAGGGATCATATGTCAAATGGTTGAAGACCGGACATTAAGGCTTTATGTTGAAAGGAAATTTGAAAAGTTTTGGCACTAAAAATTGTGTAGTGAAGTAATTCTTGTAAGTTTATCTTCATTTGAGTTTATTAACCCTTTTGAATCAGGTACTGTTATCACAATAGCAACTATAGTGATAAGCCATACGCCATCTATTGGGCACTTTAGTCATGCCACATACTGTACTAAGGACTTTATATACATTTAGTTCTCAAGACGACCCCATGTTGTAGTTATTATTATAATTCTAATTTTATATATGGAGAAATTAAAGCTTAAGGACACACCGAGGCGTAGATAGTTTAAACATGTTTACCAGAAAGGAACTAGACAAAATTCAACCATTGAAATTGACTAGTCTAGCTTTAGTGCACATTTTGAAATAATTATGGAAGCAAATTGAATTTTATAGTCAATTTATATTTTAATTTATAGCATGTCATTTTTGAAAGTGGCTCTTAAATTAAGAACAGTTGCTACATAGACCTATCATACTGAAGCAGATTCTGTTAGAAATTGCTTGAAAATATCCCCCTAAATTATGGAAACAAACAAATATATTGCAGTTACCTGGATCCTGTTTTATTAATATTCCTGGGATTGAAAGTATCCTTGATGGATGAAGAGAAATTCCAGGAGAAATGAGCTTTAGGAAGAGAGTTGAGAATGGCCTCAAGGTGCAGGAAGAGGATTGGGAATTGTGATATATGTCCTAATTGTTGCATCAGGGCAAATGGTCATGAATATAATTACATTTTGATAGAAATGGAGCTTTCAGTTAGATCTGGGTTATGAAAGAGAACTTCAGTGTTAGCATATCTGCACAAAAAGTCATCTCAGCCAGGAACAAAGGTCAAGGTTTAGAGACATGGTCACTTGGATACCTGGATATAAAACACCAGGGGTCTATCTCTAACATGGTCCTCATTTTCCAATATGTGTTAGGGAAAGATCCTGAGAATTAAAGTAAATCACAGACTCTCCCATCCCCAACCTCTTCCAGCTGCTCATAAACTAAGTCCTTGCCAGGACTATTGCATTTAATTTGTATAAAATCTTATAACAAAGATATTATTGTCTTCATTTTTTTAGACGAGTGAAGAAACTCTGAGACTCACCTAGATTAAGTCAGTTGTTCAAGTTCACAGAAATGGTAAATGCCTAAGATAGGATTTCATCTAGAGTCTGACTCCACACCCAGTGCTCTTTTCACTCATGTCTGAGTCATCTTTGCTTCAATGGCCTAGAAATGGTGGATCAATAAGACGACTTTGATATAGGAAGGAAATGATATGCCTTTCCATATATGTTTTCCATTTCTGAACGTATCTAAAGCACATGAGAAAGTGTGGCCCAACACATTGGCCAAGTCAGGGTATGCCTGGGTGACCCACACTACTGTCCGGGAGCAGACATCTAATCACTTGGGAAAGGTGGTTCCCTTGGCTCACAGAACCACCTAAGTGAGTCTGGAGAAGCTTGCTTACTTAATAATGCCCTTGTGCTCTGGGTCTATTAATTCGCTTCCCCCAGCTGATCAGTTTTCTACTCTAAGAGATTAATTTCTTTACCTTGGCACATGAAAGGATCAAGGCTCCTAACATATAAATAGTTCTTTTTCCTTCAACCTCAAAGGTGTATTTGGGGATTAATGAGATGATGCTTATAATTGCATTTTGAGTTCTTTGGTTGAAAGGCACTTTATAAAAAACAGATACTCGGTTTTTTGTTGAGGTCCAGCCATCACTTACAAGTGGACATTCTAGATGCCCTTTGGGTAGCAGAACAGCCCCCTGTTTGACTCTGGGAGAGTTCATCTGGGTCAACATCAGAAACAAGACTAGAGCTGAGGTTAGGGAGTTTCACTAGTTCCTTTTCTTTAGTGTCTTATATTTGCTTTGAAACTCACAAAGTGTTCTGTGGGGAGAGAGACATTACAAGAACCTCCGAAATGCCCTCCTGCTTGAGCCTGCTCACATCGATTTTCTCTTGCCTCAGGCTCGAATACATAGTATTCATTCTTTGACTGTTCATTAGACCTGTGGTCTCGTTTTTTAGTGTCAACAAAGCAATAAAGAAAACTTTTTTTTCCCTTTTATTCTAGGACTCAAAACAAAATGTAAAAAATACCTCTGGCATTAATTTTGCTCAGATGAATGTTGTTACAGTATTCCTATTAGCATGTCCATGTGCTTGACAACATTTCAGATGGTATTTATAGGCTACCTGCAAGAAAGCGTTTTCTGCCAGCCTGGTGCAAATTGCCAGAACCTTTAAGACACTCTTCCTCAACTTAGCAGCAGTATATCATCATTATCTGTGGCTGGACCAAGAAATCGCATCTGTCAATGCTTGAATTGCTCTTTTACTTTCAGTGGTTTTAGAAACCCACTTTGTTTTGGAAATGGGGTTAGCTAAGTATATTTTAGAAGACTCAGAAATATAAAAAGCAACAGCTAGGAGATTTAGGAGATATTTAAGATGTTTCTTTTTCTATGGCTCGTTGATCTTTAGAAGATAATCTTTGTGGGACCAAATGAAATTTGGCCATGTTTTGAATGGAGGCCTAATAAAGTTCTGGGGTCACCCTGGAATCTTTGTGCTTCCCTTAGATCATTAGGAAAGAACTGATCTATATTAATTATAGTTTTTAAAACATGAATGTTTTCCATATCCCAGGTTCTATATATATTCTACCTCTTATTTTTCTATGCAAGTCCTATGGTGGGAAATGGGGAAACTGAGGCCAGGTTGCTTGCATGAGATCCCACAGCTACTAGATGCTAATGTCAGAACTGAAAGCCAAATTTGTCTCCAAAGTCCATGGTCTTAACTCCCGTGCTGTATTGATTATGGCTTAAAGAAAATAAGTATGATAGCTAATGAATAGGATCTCTGCTTGGACCAATAGATAATGATAATAAAGGTCTCAGAGAAGCCATTTTCTGTGCTATACAAAAGTTCTCTCTCTTGTTCCATTCTTCAGTTAAAAAATATTCGTTCCTTTGGGAATGACAGCAAATGGCAACTCTTTGGGACCGCAGAGAAAGACTGATGAATTGGGAAACTATTGCTTTCTTTGTCCTCCTTACTCTGTTCTCTTTTTTTATCGTAAATGGATTCACTCAAACGTAGAAAACATGAGGTATTTCTGAATAAAGGTTGGAGCTCTGTGTGAACCAGTTGGGCCTTAATAATTTTACCTCAGAGTATTCTGCTCTTCACAATATTATAATTCAACAGTGCACGTTAGATGTGTCTCCGGGAGTTGAAATACTTGGTAATAGAACCAATGGTACAAATGCAAATGAATGTAGGAGGCCAGTGGCTTTAAAAAACTCAATTTCTGATAAAAAAAAAATGCATGGATACACACACACACGTGTGTGCACACATTTAAACAGAATAAGATAACTAGTTTTTTTTTTTTTCCTAAAATTCAGTTCTATATAGGTGAGTGTCAGATCCATATAAGTAATTGAGGAAATGTCTATTTGAAGATATCATGGTGCAATTTATAGATTTCTCAGTGTGTTTGAGAAGTGCAGTCATAACATTTTGGTCTAATTAGTAACACACATATGCCTCTTTCTAGTGACATTATGACATTACTATGAATAAAGCCATTCTTTCTTGAGGATATCATCACTTTCTGTTGAATTGATTTCACTCTTTGTTCAAGTTTTCATACTGGTTGCTATATGAAATGTACAACTGAATGTCATTAAGGATTTAATGTGAATGTATATGAATTTGACAAGGTTTGCTCAGCTTTCAGTGTAGTCCCTGTGTATGAATTCTTATGTTTAGAAGGTTGTTTACTTTTCAGTCAGTCTAGCAAAATGGAGCTTGGGACAAATGAACTCATTCTCATGCACATGTTTCTAAAACAGTTCTTACTAATGTTTGAGATAAATTAAAATAAAAACCAACAAGAACATGAAAAGAGACTAAGAACAATGTTAATGTGGCAATTTAAACCAATTTGGTTTTCCAAATGACCTTCTATCTTTCACTTTTAACAGTATGCAAGATCACTATCTTTAGTGCCAGACACTATGAATCTGGTGTGGAAAACTTAAAAATTTTTTCTAAATGTCTTTAAAGCTGAGATGGAGAAGAATGACTCTCTCTCTTTCACTTTCCAATGGGTCTAAGGTTGAATCATGGCTATGCTATCCTCCCAACAGATCACGCATTGATTATCCAACATATTTTTCTCTTTTTCTAGCCTGTACCATACCTCAAAATGATTTTCTATGGAGCTTTAGATTTGAAAGAGAGTGTATGGGGAGGGGATGCTTAAGAGGACAAAAGGCCCCTAGTTATCCCAAGGAAGTAAGTCATTGCATCTTCTTATTTAGTTAATTTAGTGCATAAAGAACTCTAACCGTTGGGCATTTTGGATACTTCTGATTTTGCCTGCATGTTTCTAAGAATATTTAGCTTTATGTCTGCTACAGCCTTCACTAATCCATTCCACAGTGAGTGCAGTGAAGGTTATCACTGTATTTAATATTGCAGCCAACAAGTTACAGAAAACCCAAAGTAATAGAATATATTTAAGGTGAATCTGGCACAGACCATTTGCCATTTTTCAGTATAGTACTTTGTTGTAACTAAAACTTGAGAGGGGTCAAAGCTTATGAAGATGGCTGATATCCCTTGTGTTATCTGTCTTCCTTAGGGTAGGATTAAGAGTACGGGATATGGGTTCTTTTCAGAAAAGTGCATGCTCCTTTTCTATGAAGACATGTGAGAATTTACCCAACTTTATTTTGGATTAATAGAGTTCCGAATCCCCAGATCTACTCAGGAGGATCATTATAATACTCTTTAATTGGTAACTATATTAACAGATAAAATTAACTTCTTTTACCATGAGCTTATTGAAACACCAAGAGATTGCCTTTCTGTTTTTTTCTCCTTACCTACACCCTTTCCTCCCCTTTTTTTCCTATGAGAAATAATTCTCCATTTATTGTCATTTATCCTTTGATATGTTAATATATTATGTTTTATCCCAGCCACATAAGATCCCATGATGTAGGCTGGAAACAGATACATTATTGTCTCTTTCATGAGCTTTGTTTTCGTTGAGAGGAGAATGAGGAAGTAGATGACCCCATGCTTCTGATATGTTTACAGTACCCTGAGAGAAGATCACGCGTGACTGAGAAACTGGGGGGCCCCTACCATAGATGAAGCTGGTCTGGCAGGTAAATTACTTACAGACCAAGAAAATCCTTGTGCCTCCAACGACCCAATTAAGGTGTGGTTGGAGTGAGATGGAGAAGAGTGAAGGTAAACCCATTTCTATAAATAGCCAAAGCTCTTACTGATTCCCATCCCATGCCACATTTCCAAAATGTGATGGAGCACAGCATAGCTAGACTCACCTGACCTCAGACCTGTCAACCAAGGGCAGAGTGACTTCAACTCCACCTCTACTAAAGATAAATTGATATCTATCTCTAAAAACTTCATAAACAAACCAAAAACCTAGGATGTTTTTTAATGGCATATTGACTTTTCAGATTGTTTTTTAAGCTGTTTTTTAAACTTTAAAGGCAACACTGATAATGAACGCTTCCAAATGGTAAAACAGAAAATCCCCTTCAAATATAACCGGCCCGTAGAGGAGTGGCTGCAGGAAAAAGGTAACCGTCGTTAAAACTTTCATTTTAAAATCATTTGATTCTAAACCCTCATTTTTAAAGCCTGCAAATAAATGTTCCTTAAATGATAATCGCCTGCTGCATAAATGACTGTTTTAATTTTCATTATAATTTGTGTCAGCTTCCACCTGCCATATGTTGATAAATCATGCTATAATACATTGCCATTAAAATACAGTTAAAGGGACTAACATCTAGCTTGCTATCAGCGTGACAACCACAAACAAGAAATTCCAGGAACCTCTAAAAAAGAAATGTATTATGGCAATTTAACCACTGCATGACATTATTTGTTAATTTGTTTTAAATTACCTCTTATACCAAAGCTTTCTAAAGAAATTTCAAAAGTACTCTTTAAACTTACATCTTGAGGCTGTTTTGGCTTTACTCTCTAGCGTGGATAACAACAAAAAAATCAGATCGACTCTTGTAACTTAAACTGCTTAAGACAAATGTTATAAGGGAAGCAGTGTTTTCTAACATTTGTTTTTAAATGAAGAAAGAATGAGAAAGATGAATTTTGCCTTTAGATTCAAGCTTACAGAGGCAAAAATGTTTCGTAAGAGGTTAATTGTGTCCTAGTTGCCGGCTGAAACTAAAAAAAAAAAAAAAAAAAAAAGCAAAGCTTATTTTACACTTTGGTTGTGTAATACCCTTATGTGTTTGATATTTATGCACCAAAAGTGCAAGTGGCTAAGACAATGAGTTGGAAAAGAAAGGCTCCTGAAAGGCAAAACAGCAGTTCTGATTTGCTGAAGAAAACAACCACTTTGTTAATAAAAGAGGGCAGCGGTTATACCTGATGTTAGAATTTTCTGTGTGGCTTCTGTTTGCTAGTATGTAAACTATTATTTTTCAATGGAGAAAATTCTCTGTTTCCGGAAGCTATTTATTCCCTTCCTTCCTGAGCCAGTACAAGGTACTCTTGTCTCAAGACCTTCAGTGAGTTCTTAAAATTCGTAGAGATCTGATTGAGTTATACATAAAAAGTAATTGAATATTTTAATATGCAACTTAAGCAAACTTAATTACAGTTTTAAGTTGAGTGACAACATTTAGACCCTTAAACACGGAAAATCCTCACTGAGTCTTAACTGTTTGCCCTGTTTTTAACGTATGTGGTCTAATTAAAAATAAATTAAGAATAACTCTAAAAAGCGAATAATTTTGTTCAGTAATCACCAGCTCATAAAGTCCCTTTAACACTAAAGACTATGATTGCCTCACTTTTTAAAAAGAAGAAGAAAACTAGATGCATGTCTGAGTCTCATGTGCCTGAGAGAACTTTTTTTTCTTTCAATTTTCTGTTAATAATATTTTCTTTTACTCCATCGCCTTTTGAAGTCTAAGTTTAAGAGCATGCCAGGCGTTTTCATTTGTATAAACCATTATAAAGTTATGAGTAGGCTTTTAGTTTTTCTTCTGATAGCACTGTTATCAGTTGGCTTTCATATAGAAGGACGCTTTCAAATAGACAACAAATTGAGGGGGAAGGGTGGGTCAGGTGGGATGGAGGGCGGCTTGCTAGCTTCTTAATGAGATACGTATGTATGTATATATGCATATAATATTGAAAATGATAATTTCCAAACTTGGAGGTTCTCTCTTCTACACTCTTTTAACTGAAATTACTTTTTTTAAGAATACCTTGGTGAGTAACATCTATTCATTCTATTGCTTTACCCCTTCCTCTGTCTAGCTAACCATCCCTTCAAAAGGAGTAGAAAACATATACCAAAAGACCTTGTAAAGACAACAAGTTAACAAAAGGGTAAAGATGGAAGGATGAATAGGCAGATATATCAGGAAACACTTGGAATGCCTTTTTGGAGTTATTTTTGTCATTGGAGAAGAGATCTGGGTCACAGCATTCCTGAGTCTGTTTTCTGGCTCTGTCTACTATTGACTGATACTTTCTGACCTTAGACAATCCACTTAACCTCTTTATATCTCAGATTTCCCATCTGAGGAGAGGAGAAATAATACTGCCTATTCCCCAAGGGTGTTCTGAGGTTTAATTAATTAGTCTTTGTGCAACACTGACTGGAGACGTGCAAAGATTTTATTTAAGCAGTATGTGAACTTGATATTCAAATGAGGTAACAATAATGACTTCCAAGAAGGTGGGCAACCAAAATAAAACAGGAAGTAACCTACTACAAACCCTATACTAGTATAACCAAATTGAGTATTATGGATGATAGAACAATTCTCGGATTGGGATATTGATATAGATATCATAGTTGCTTATTTTTAAAAAAGTGATCATAATGAATGACAACAGTGAGATCTGACATTGATTTTGAGAAATCTTGGGCAAATGATAAAATTACTCCAGTCCGTCCCTTAAAATAACACTTCAGAGGGAAAGGGTAGTGATGACCAGTTCCCAGTTATTTACTTAGTCCTACTTAGCTGAGAGAGCTAAATTGATCAGAGGAAGAGCTGGCCCAGACTGTTTCCCACTATTACTTTAGTGACTGCCAGCTTTACTCTTAAACTACCTGATCCAAGTTACAGAGGGCTAGGAAAGATTCCTGAAACAGAAGAAAAACAGATCTAGCCACAAATAGACCATGAGACAGAGAAGCAAACAAAAATCCAAACACTTCCTATAGCACGGAAGATGGAATCCTATAGATGGATTTCCATCCTATAGATGGAAAACTAAAGCATAGACGACTTCCTTCCCTAACTCACCCCACCAGTGTCTTGTTCTCAAGAAATCATTAGATCTCTCTGGGAATGCAGCACTAACCATACATGGAGCAGTGGCTTCATCCTGCAGCCCAGGAAACATGTCTTGCCCTTCTCCATGCTTGGGTTAGTCTTGAACAAGCAAGGACCATTTTATGCAGTACACTGTGGCACCTGGAATGAAGGAGATCCATCATTTCTAGCCAGTGTAATTCAACTTTGCATTTCAATTCTCCCTGGCCTTCTTTTTATTTGTAATAACTGGCAGGATAATAGCACTAGGAAAATAAGACGTGAAGTACTTTAAGAAATATGAGAAATAGAAAATTTCTTACTTGTAACTAGCTATCCCTATTCACCGATCATCAGTGCTAGAGCATATACCAAAAAGGAGATGAATAAATATTGTGGTTGGCCGACAGTTATGTGAATGGAAGGGATAGCTTGACATTGGGGCTTTGTGGGGTAAGCTCCTGGATTGAGTCCTAGAGATCTCCTCCTGGGCAGCTCCTTCTTTATTAGGCGGCCCACAAAAGTCTATGCAAGGTTGAGGGTGCATTATTCTCCCCTTCTATTATGACATTTCTTTTGCAGTAAGCTTAGACCCCCCCTAGAAAAAACTGTTGTGAAAGAATAACAGTAAAGAGAGTTGAGCTCCAGGCCATTATCCAGTGTTATTGTGCATTGAACATTTTGCTGCATCTTATGTGAGAAATGAGAGGCCAAAGGACTGGCAACGATGCATGCGCACAGGGCACTGAAGGAATTGGTGGAAAAATAATGGAAATCTATTAGATCTATTTTGATTGTTCCCTTAGGAGCTGGAAAATTCTGTTATCAAATCCAACAGATTCCATTTCTATGCTCCAAATATTTTTATGGAGTCCAGATCATTTTCACTATAACAAAGCTCTTTGGCCACTTCTCCATACTGCAGTGTTTGAAGCTTCCATAAAGGCATTCATAAATCATTCTTGACTAATATGCCCTTAAGAGTTACCCCATAAGCAGAACTGACTCTTGTATAAAGAGTTCCTTCTGAGCGGATACATTTTCCCCCTCTGTAACTCTTCCATTTCATCCAGTATTATGCATTCAGAAGGCATTCCACCTTATACACTGGAAATTCAAGGATAGCTAATCATTGTAGAGATTTAAAGACCCTGTAATAGTGGTGGAGATTAAGACCCCAAACATCACAGTATGCCTCTATTCATATTAGAGATTGTGGGGGCAAAAACCTTAGTCTTTTAAAAATAGGCTCCCTTTTAATAAGCAGGCAGGAATAACGGAACATTCCAGCCGTTTATAGCTAAAATAATTCAAGTGATTAGATTAAGAAAATGTGGAATATTGTTTGATTACCAGCTTGAGTGAAGAAAAATTTAAAAAGGATATATTTAATTCCATTAATAAGTTTCTTCCTCATCTCCATATGGAAAAGCAGAAGGAAATAATCTGAAGAAATAATAGCATAGAATGTCCTAGACTTAAAAAGCTATTTGGGTTTTTCCGGGAAAGATCTAGCACTTAAGAGAGGCTTTTTTAAGTAGGGGTAGTTGGGAATAAGATAAATTGAGTTGCACTATTCTAAACTCTATTCTGTCATGATTTCATTCTGATAGTTTTCTATTCACAGAAGCACAAATGGTTCCCCAAATGGGAACTCCAAATAAGTTGAACTACTGATGGTTTTCAACACGTGAACATACCTGTTGTTTTAAGGAATTTTATGTGTTGCTTTTTCATGAATACCCATTCCCTCTTTTTAAATTTACTGATTTAGAATGACATTTTTTTCTTTCTGCTACTCCAGAAACATTATCAATGCTTGTTCATTTCCCATGTTTTGGGGAGAGATATAGTTGTATGACCATAATCCCATCCCTCCCCCACATTTAGAGAGATAGGAAATTATCTGTCATGATGTTTATTAAACAGCGATTATAGATAGAATTAGTGTATTATGAAGATTTTTATGATTATTAGGAAATGAGGTGTTTGGTGGGTAAACTTCATTTCTACAAGTATGTGTAGAGGTCTTTTATTGGAATTTCATTTTGGTTAATTATCAGACTTATTTTTTTAATTTAATGTTCTGAATTACCTCACTGAGTTATTATTTGCCATGTAGAATTCCCTTTAATTGCCATTATGTGCCTTTGCAAGTTGAAAATTAGTGCAATAGGTATTTATGCTTTACTACTGTCATTACCTGATTTGGGGGGATTCCTTTCTGTCATCCACAACTATACCCAAGAGGACTGAAGTACTGCAGATCATTAAACCAAGATTTCTCTTTCCTCACAATAATGAAATAGAGACTCAATTATTCAGCTTATCTAGGATATTCAGCTAGACAGTGGAAGAGATAAACATAGTGAAATGTTACTTGCTAATGTCTATTCAATTTTTGTTATCCAGTTTTCTCCCCTTCATTTGCTCAAGGAATCCTGTTTTGATGCCTGGTCCATTCAGACCAGGTAAGACAAAGAAAGATAACATATGGGAATAATAATATTTCCTCCACCCAACCCACTAGGCCGGCAGTTAACCATCTTCAACACCCAGGCGCAAATAGCCATCGGTGGAAAAGACAAAGGACGTCTCTTCCAAGGCCAGCTCTCTGGGCTCTATTATGATGGTTTGAAAGTACTGAACATGGCGGCCGAAAACAACCCCAATATTAAAATCAATGGAAGCGTCCGGCTGGTGGGAGAAGTCCCGTCAATCTTGGGAACAACACAGACGACCTCCATGCCACCAGAAATGTCTACCACTGTCATGGAAACCACCACTACAATGGCTACTACCACAACCCGCAAAAATCGCTCTACAGCAAGCATTCAGGTAAGCCTTTCTTCAATTCCTAATTGATTCCGCTTTTTTGTCTTTGAGACATTACTGTAAGGTCAGTGTTGCTATGTTTGTAAAGAGTCTGAATTACCATGTTTGTAGGAAGGATGCCTACAGATGCTCGTGGTAATAAGATCTGGGAGTAGAAAGAGACAAATTCATTGCTAAAGAAGTTATAAAAGTTTTGCGTGCACTCATGGGTTATTATTCCTATCATATTTATGGCTGAAACTATAAAGCTGTTATTCAAAATGAGCAATGGCTAACACTTTCAGTATGAAATACTCCTCCTTTTCATTTCATTACTTTTCTTTTCAATAGTAAAAAGGGAAAAGAAGCAAAGGAAAATTTGTTATCATAGAAGAGACTATATCCTAGTTCGGTTCTATTCATATCCTCTCAGTGGCTTTGCTGAAACATGAATTGTTCAGTTTTGAGGCCAATGGGCAGCATTAAAAAAGGGGCAATTGAAGCTAGAGGTTCAACTAATGCTTATAAAATGCAACCTTTGTCTTGTTATTAAGTGTTGATCAATCACTTGTTATTTGGTATCTATTTCATTTCTTTTATATTTGACCAAGGTCCTATATTACATTAGAAATTGTGAAGTTCTGAGTTCAGCTATGTGGGAAGTCCTTAGTTTTGTGCTAATGGTTTTGTTTTTTCACTTAAAAGTAATTATACCCAAGCTAAAGCTAATGCCTTGGTGACTCCCCTGGCATTTCATAAATCTGGTTAGTAGGGGATAGGAGGTTAATCGAGTTATTAGCCTTAAATGCTGTGGCATAAAATAAGACGTTCCAATTGCTTGTGGGGAAATTACCCCGAGCCTAGTTAGTGTTTATAGAAGATTCAGTAGATCAGTACTTGTCCTTTCTGTTTCTTAGTTTTAAGACATTATCCAGGGGCTCAATTGAGTCTTTGACATCACCCTCCCATTGATTTCAGTGGGCATTGTAAATGTAAAGTCAATAATCAATTAAGCCCCCTATGTGTTCTCATTCTTCTGAATTAAGGTTATGTGAGCTAAGTGGAGGTAAAAGTGTTGTCTACCTTTTCCCTTTTCCTTGAGCAGAAGTGCCCTAACAGCTCCTTACGTGATTCCACGGGAACAATTTGAGGCTGTATGCACTGATGATGTTATCAGGCCAATTTTATGTGTTTTAGAAAGGCTACTAAGAACCGGGTTAGCATAACAGTCGCGTAGTTGTGTGCGCCGTTACGTGTGTACTTACGCACACGCTCAAAAAAGAAATAGCTTCTTCTCTACTGATATTAAAGCAATAACTCCTGACACTTCGCTCTACTCACTGAAAAGAAGATAAAAGGCAATATATATTTCTATTATGACTCTCTATAGCTCAAGAGCAGATCTGTTTATGGTTGGTGAAAGGATGGTCCTGTCTGCCCAGGTCCTGGCAGACCTGTTCTGTTTCTGTCGTAATACATTCCGCTAACTCTGTGGGAAGCAGAGGAACAAATGGCTTTTTCTTCACAGGAGTGACTGATCCTATAGTCTTTTTCAAGGCCAAATTTGACCTCGGGAGAATTTAATGTTACATAGGGATTCAGGGAGTAAGCCATGGCAGTTATCGGTTTTTGGCTTTTCTTCCTGCAGCAAACACACAAATAGGAGAACACTGGGTGAGTCTTTCCAAGAACTAAGAAAGCCAAAACTTCCAGAGGGGAGCAGGGTACAAGGCACAAAAGGCTTGCAAGTGATTATGACTCCAAACATCCTAGAATCTGTTGTCACTTTGGAAGTTGTAGACTGCTGGAGGATGCCCTGTCTAACAGCCTCCTGTTAGAGTTTCTTTTCCTGAGTCCAGTGATAACTGGATTTCATCTACATATCTTTCCTTTGGCATCTACCATGGCAATAAAAGGGAGTTATAAAGCTGTGGCCATTCTTGTTCTTAAGGGTGTGTAAATGCGAACTCTTAGAGAAAAGACAACAGACTAGCAGAATTGGATTAGACTGGGATAAAAGGGATCAAAAAGCTCCATATTCTTTGTAAAGATTAGCTAAAGGAGATTACTTTATGCCAAGGATTTTGGGCTTTTTTGTCCTTGCCAACTAGCCATAAGACCTTTGCCCCGACATGTATTTTGATGAGCATTGGGTATTATATGGAAGTGATGAATCACTAAATTCTACTCCTGAAACTGATATTACACTGTATGTTAACTTAACTGAAACCTAAATGAAAACTTGAAAATACAAAAAAAAAAAAAAAATTAAAAAAAGAACTTTGCCCTGAGCTCCATAAAATCTTAGCAGCCTGCCTTGTCTCCAGCCCTTTCCTGATCTCAAGTACAGATTACATCAAGCCTGTGTTAGGACCAGGGACCCAAGATTTAGGACAATTCCCAGGCTTTGAAGACTTTGGGTGAGAAAGGTCAGTCTCAGAAGTTTTGTCCTCTGTGATCTAGCTAACATTCTCAGGTGAAGTGGACTCATAAAAATTTGAAAAAAGAAGTGAGGGAGGCTGGATTTCATGTTTACCAGGCCAATCATGTGTGAAATCTGACAGCCTTTTCTAGGTGATACTCTGTTCTGTCCACCTTTGCTTTGATAGCTTTGATAGACCAGGTTGTCCTAAAATTAGACTCTTCCAGGAGAAATAAAATAGGCATAAAAAGCTTGGTGTAAAACCATCTGGTTATACAATAATCCACTGGTTCCTTCTTGAAGCATAAGCTAAGAAAACATTTGAGTAGTTCATTTCTGATTGACTTTGGTTTGTGTTGATTTGGGACCAAAGGAAAATGCAAAGTGCTTTCAGTGATGCTCTTACCTGTGTGTGAAAATAAACTAGTAGTTTTTGAGTTGACATGCCCCTTGCTCGAGCTTCCTGGAAGTAATCACTACTTTGATCTTTCTCATACTCCAGTTTGTTACAGTACTTCTTGTGGACTACATGGACTGTGTTAAATTACTCACAGCTATGATCCAAAGACCAAGCATCAGGTCTTTACCCTATATTAAGAAGAGTGTGTCTAAGGGTGCCTGGATGGCTCAGTCATTTTAGCATCTGACTCTTAGTTTTAGCTCATGTCATAGTCTCAGGGTCCTGGGATGGAGCCCTGTGTCAGGCTCCCCTCTTAGTGGGGAGTCTGCTTGCCCTCTCTCCTCTCTCTCTGCCTCTCCCCCTACCTGCTCATACATACTCTCTCTCTAAAATAAATAAATAAATCTTTAAAAAAAGAAGAGTATGTCTAGGTCCCCCTCAAATATTAAAAAAAAAAAAGTTAAGATTGAGAAAGCAGGTGGTTGCATTGAGAATACAGGTGAGTACATCGAGAAAGCAGGTGGGTGAGTGGTAGTATTCAAGTAAAGGTAGGTGTTCAATAAGTATTTATTGAATAAATTAGAAAACAAAATAGGCTTTTAACATACCTTATCATCCTTTAACAAACAGAAGTGGCATGGCTTACAGGCAGTTTTCTCTCCAGAATGATCACTGTACTTTGGACAATTTTAATTTTTCTTTGGTGGTAAGGCTAGAGCAGTGATTAAATGCATGTACTTGGAGTTGGGCTGCCTGGGTTGAAAACCTAGATCTTCACATTAGCTAAGAGACTCTCAGCAAGCTGCATATGTTCTAGGTAACTATTGTTATGAAACAAATTTCCCCATAACTTACTAGCTTATAATAACAACGATGTCATTGGATCTCACAATTCTGTGGCTCAAAAAATTTGGGCGGGGATCAGCAAGGCAATTCTTCTGCCCCACAGGGAGTTGACTGAGGTCACTCAATGGCTGCTCTGGTCTGGAGAGTCTGGCTTCATTCACACACCTTGTGTCTTGGTGAGTTAACCAGAAACACGGGACTCAGCTGGGTCCGTGTACCTCTCTATGTAGTTTCTAGTTCATGGAAGTTCAGAGATACTAGAGAAGGTTTTTCCAGGTTTTGAAGTTTTAGAGAAAGGAAACATAAACCTCACTTCTTAATGGGAGGAGAGCAAGAATTTGTAACTAACCTAAGTCTACCACTTTGTAAAATTGGAGGGAAGAGTACTACTAGGGTACTGCTTATATCATGGAATTGCTGTAAGGTTAACTGAGTTAATAATATATGTGAAATGCTTAAAACAGGTGCTTCTTAAAGAGTAGGATTAAATATGTTTTAACCTTATTATTTTATTCTATCCCCAACATTTGGTATGCAAGTTAGTACCCTCTCAAGCAAGGATCTACCTCAGAAAGTGGGGCTGCTTCTACTGACAGTAGTATCTGTAGGTCAGAGTGGGGGCTGGGAGGTTTTGGGGGGATAGAGATTTGAAGGAGGGTCAGGATAGGATTTGGAGGCTGGAATCAGTCCTGGCAAATGAAAAGTTTCTACGTTCTCAGTAATGCATTTCTCTGATAGCTCACTTCCCATCTTTAATTTTTTCTTCCATTTTAAACCAACCTGAGTCCTATGGGCCTCAGAGAACATGTCCTGTTATGAAATTTATCTATCCACATGTTTTTAAGGTTGCAAAGAAAAAGAACCTAGGATCCTTGCCATTATGGAATTTGACATTAGCAATCAATATGAGGTAGTGAACTACAAATGGTGGTGGGGGCGGGGAGTTGTATGGGCTGGCTCAGCTGGATCTCATGAATGAGGTGGGAATGAACTATGCCTTATAGAATGAGTATAATTGGATACATGGGGAAGAGAAACAAATCTCAAGTTGGCTAAATGTCAGAAATGATGTTGTCAAAGTCAGAGATGATAATTCCCAAGAGAGTCTAACTAGAATGAAGAATATATAGGGGAGATCTGTGAGAAGCAGGAGAGCCAGATTCTGAGAGTCTTGGCCCCAAACTCCCTAAATGGGAAGGACCCAGAGGGGAGAACTGCATTGGATTCTGTGCGTCTCATTCCCAGGGATTGCCCAGCAATTAAGCAGGCACTTCTATTATAACTGACCTCAATGTCAGGATTACTATCATGATTGAAAAGTTCAACTCAGTCTATGTTAAAATTGCTTGATCCCCATTCAGGAGAGAAGGCAAAAGTGAGAAATAAATGTCTTTGGTAACTTGCAGTCACCAGGACCAAAATGTTCCTGTGAGGCAGGAAAAGGCCAAGAGGAAAATAGTTCCCAAAATAATGTGTATTCTCTTACCTTAAGCCTCCAGAGTGAGTCGTTATCAGTAAAGAAAGAACTCAGTGTGTTCTGAGCAAATCACCGTTTGGAATCCCTTATAAGCTATTAGCAGATTACTGATCATGACCCACTTTTCCTATGCTGGGCATTGGTGAAGTCACTTTGACATTGGCCAGAGATGCCTGTTACCAGAAAGTCACAATGCTCAGCTGTATTGGAACTACCCTAATAAACAGAAGTGAAAGACTTGAGAGTTTTGTGAGATTTCATTCTTACCTCAAACTCATAAATTTGGCAGTTGCATATGAACAACTTCCAAAAATTCCAGAAGCGAGCCACTTTTTGAGGATTCGTAACTGTACCTATATGGAAATTCCTCCTTCTGGTTTCCTTTCAGTTTTAGACTGGGGCTAGTGAAAAACACACTTCATCCTTGATACTGATTATTACAAAACAAAAACACCTGTGATTAAAAACGTGATCCATCATACAGAGTAATCCACGTAGAGTTCAAGTATGTGGAAGGGAAGGGGGTGAACTCACAAGTCAGAATTCCTGGGCTAGACTCCAGACTCTTCCAGTTCTAAATTTAGTTGCTTAGTGTGTCTCTGGGCAGGTCAATTAGCCTCTCTAAGCCTTGGTTTCATTCTCTGCAAAATGAAGTACATTTCCATGGTTGTGAGTGATAAATACAACCATGCATAAAAAGAACCTAGGCCATGACCTACCCTGTAAGTTTTCACTAAGTTCTAGACACTAGGAAACCAATTCAAACCAAGAGGGTCTCCTAGAATTCACAAATCCTCATAAAGCTTAGACTTCCTGTATGCTTGGATAAGCATGTTAACCTTAAAAATAAAGCTATCCATTATTTTACTAGTGAACATGGGTTAATTTGGGAATAACAGAATTACATAGGCAAGTCTGGAGAACAAAGGAGAGGCCAGCTCTTTTATAGCCGAGAGGAGGGAGTAGGGAAGGGTGTTATAAACAGTAGGTGTGTTGAAGTAAAGTGAGAGTTCAAAGTGTGGTGGCTTTTCATTGGCTGAGTTGTGGCAGTCTCTCCTTGACTGGGCTGTTTGTTTCCGGGGGTGGAGAAAGCCTTTCTTCCTCCTGCTGGGGAAGTAAAGTAGTAACTATAGTAGTATAGACAGGCAAGGTCCCTCTCTTGGTCTTGGCTCTGCAATTGACCAAGAGGTTCAGGGCATGTCTTCCCTGTTCCATTTTAAGCAAAGTTTCCCTTTTTAATTTTCCCAAACACAGGAAGAGCCATTTTGTCTACACTCACACAACCCTGTGATCACCCAGGATTTTCTCTGAGGGTCCCAGATACAACCAGTGCCCTGAACTGATCAGTTAGAGGAGATTTCTGTGGGAAACTTTCTCATTTTCTGTAGTGGGATTTGGCTTTGCTGAATGGTTATTACCTACAAAGTGTTCTATTAGGGTCACATGTGTGAATTTGCCATTTTTATAGATCAAAATGATCAAATATCAGGAATGTCATACGGTTCAACAAAACACACGACCCACACCTTTACAGCACGTTGTTATCAGTGGCTTTTTGGGAGTGGCTAGGGCACTGCATATTCTCAAGGTTCTTTGAATAATCAAACTGTCTCGGATTGGGATACAAGACAAATCTCTGTACCTCATCCCCAAAACCATGCTTTAACAGGAGGTCGATCGTGTTGTATCAAGAATGGTTGTACTTACTCAAGGAATTATCCCCCCTGGGCCCCTTCCACATTTTCCTTGCTGCCACCAGCCTGACAGAAGTGAGACAAGGAGTCTACACAGTTTCCAAGCCCTCACTTTTACATAGACAACAGAGCCTCTAGGGGAAGTTTATTTTTAGGATCAGGGCTCAACTAATATTGATTAACAGCCTTACATAATGTGCGGCTCCAGGGCTGGTTCCTTTCCTGCCAAGCCTCATAACTGGGGAAGGCACTGAAGATTTGTCAGTCTAATTAGACTTTAGCTGCCAGCCAAGAAATATCTTCTGTCTCCTCCTTACCCTCATGCAGGTACTTTCTTTTCCCCTCTCAGAGAATAATTTGGGGGGAAGGAAATTGGACTCTAATTTTCTCATTAGCTAGTAAGACTCCAGTGACTTTTCTCTCAGGAATTACATTGTTTTCATGGGGAAAAAAGAGAGAGAGGGAGAGCTTGGTGAGTTTACCTACCTCTTAAATTGGTAGTACAAATTGGTACTACAATTTTGTAGTACATTGGTAGTACAAATAGGCCAGGGAAGAGAATATAGTGTCCTTTCCTTTGATCCCCTCTTTAATACTTTAATTTCAATGGATGGGATCAGCACTTCCCAGAGCTGAGATTAGTCCCTTAAAGGGTTCTGAGAAGGTCCTTATCTGCAAATGGAGAGGAAGTCTGCAAATTGCTACAAGTTGTAGAGATGCCCCTCTAATTAGATTGTAATATTTATAGGATAGAGTGTGCACCCGAACTACTGATAAAGTGCTGGAACTTATTTTGAGCCATTGGAACAGCTGGGAGAGAAGTGGGGTTCATCTCTTGACTCCTCACTATGGAGGTCCCCAAATGTTTCTAATACTCCAGGTGGTTTTACCAATCACCCAACCTACTGCTTGGCCAGGTCTGAAGCCAAAATCCTTACTGTGTGATGAATGGATCTCCTCCTTGCTCTCTCTCTGGCCATATTTTCTGTCACACTCTTCCAGCTATACAGGTCTTCTAGATCTTCCTCAAACATAGGTCCCAGATAAAGGAGAGGCAATGTAAGGGCTGTACAGTTGCAGAATTGGATCCTGTCTGTATATAAAATGTTATTTTGTTCATCCTGGAATTGTTTTGCATTGATATTGACTCTAAAATATTGCAAGAAAATATGTATGTTGAATAAGTGATTTTGGGGGCACTCCCTTAAATGTTATACCTTAGATGAGGGCCTGCTTAGTGCCAGCCTTGCTTCAACATTCCAAGCCTATCTGTCTTTTCACTGGCCATTTTCTCTGCCTGAAGCAGCTCTTCCCAGTCATTTGCAAGACTCACTCCCTTACATCATCTAAGTTTCCACCCATGTGGCCCATTAAAGAGAAGCCCCCCTTGACCATCCTCTATAAAATAACACTCTCTACCACCCCCTACCTTGCCGTCTGCCTTCACAGCTAGCTCTCCCTTACATTATGTCACATATTTATCTGTTTATTGCCGCTCCTTAGTGGTAGGTGAGTTCCCAAATGGCAGGATCTTTGTCTCAGGTAGTATCAGAGCTCTGTACCACGGAGTAAACCCTCGGTCAATATCAGTCAGAACATATGGATCTACCAGCACCTTCTCAGGGAGTACACACAAACCTCTTAATACTTACAGTCTGGATCTTACTATGAAGCACTTGTCCCCCACAGGCCCACTCCCTGATGAAGCTCACCAGTGGTGATGGTCATTAACAGGGGTTTTGCTTCTCTTTTTTGCCTTAAGAATAGAGTCCCAGGGGCACCTGGGTGGCTCAGTAGGTTAAGCCTCTGCCTTTGGCTCGGGTCATGATCTCAGGGTCCTGGGATTGAGTCCCACATAGGGCTCTCTGCTCAGCAGGGAGCTTGCTTTCCCTTCTCTCTACCTGCCTCTCTGCCTACTTGTGATCTCTCACTCTGTCAAATAAATAAATAAAATCTTAAAAAAAAAAAAAGAAAAAAAAGAATAGAGTCCCAGGGGCACCTGGGTGGCTCAGTCAGTTAAGTGTCTGACTCTTGTTTTCAGCTCAGATCATGATCCAAGGGTTATGAGATCAAACCCCTTGTTGAGCTCCATGCTGGGTGTGGAACCTACTTAAGATTCTCTCTCCCTCTCCCTCCTCACCCCCCCAAAAGAATAATCCCTGAAACAACCCCTTGTATCTGATGGGCAAGATTGTCCTTATTCACCTCTGGTTTTAATTCTCTTTGTTTAGGGCTTATTTGTCATCATAATGACAAGGGCTGCTTCTAGGGCTTAGAGTTTTCGGGACACTTTAGGAAATGTAATATCATGTACTTTCCCCTCTCTGATTTCTTGTCTTTATTCCTTTTCCAAATTATTTAATTCTTAATTCTTCTAAAACCTATCTTTAAATATCAGCGAATAAAGATGATTTTGAATGACCCATTGCTTTTATTCATTGGTATAGATAGAGAATTAACTTGAGGTTCATTTACCTGGTGGTATGCATGCCGATAGATTGGTGGGAATCTTCTGTCTGTTGTCACCTCTTCTGTTTTTGTCTTGTGGCTGAATATGTTATATGAACCCATTTATCCCTGGTCATGACCCTTTGCTCCAGCTGGCTCCGTAGTTACCTGTCTTCATAATCTTTTGAAAGAACACTGATGGAAGACACTATGAGAAACCACTACTGTGACAGCCAGAACAATCTCTGTGCAGTTCATCACTCGACAGTGAGGGCCTGGCCCGGCAAAGAGGGGCTCAGTCATGTTTGTAGAAGAAAAGAAAAATGTGTTAAATGAATGAATGCTTATCTTTAGAGGAAAGAGGCAGAGAAAGGGGCCAATGTTCATGTTCAACGTAGACAAAGAGAGCTATGAAGAAGCTGACTGGTAGGAAGGAAAGAGTGCATTGAAGCGGGCCTTGGGAGACTTCATACATGGATAAAGAGTGATTAACAGCAAGACTCTAGGCAGACCTTCTTTTACCAGCTATGGGATTTCGACTGCGCTGCTTCACAGAGCTTAGTTTCATTGTTTGAAATATGGAGATTATAACACCAACTTCATGGGTGGGTTAAGATAATAAAGTCAAGGGCTTAAATTGGTGTCACTTAATAAAAGGTTGTTGATGTTGTTTTAATTGAGATTCTAGTCAGGGTCTCCTTAGCATCTACATTTTATTTTTTCTCCTATTACTAATTACATATTTGGCCTAGGACACAGCAATTAGCACCCTTAGGTCTCCACTCTTTCCTTGTCTAACAAGTATAAGGGGAGATGCACATTTTTTCCCAATGTTTTCAACAGTATCTAGTATGGTGCCTTGTACATACAGTGACAGTTGATGTGTGAATAAATGAGCTGGACAAAGGACAAGGAAAGTTGAGGAGAGGAGAAGAATAAGCAGAAATCCTCTGTAATAATATCACTGTAATAACTATCTACCCATTTCACAGATTGGGTGGCTAAGGTTGAGAGAAATTAATAGAGTATCTTTGATATAATTAAAATCACAATACAAATAATGATGCTTTTCATATCTGCCCTCTTTGTTGACAGTTCAGAAGGGGTGCCACAATGACCGTCCCTGTGTAGAAAATAAACATTTAATGTCTCTTGAGTTGTCAAAAAAAAAAAAAAAAATCAATGATTCTAGTTTAAACTGAGATTCAAGAATTGGTTCTATTTTTTTCTTTTTAAAATACATCTCTTTATTTCTATTTATATATGGCAAGGAAATGACTTCAAGTAGCAATCATTGCTAGCCAGGCTTCATGTTGGATATTTCCATTCTGTCTCTGACAAGGCGGTAGGAGGGGTGGGATGTGATTTCATACCTTTCTGGTGTATGTTTGAATGACTGTAAAAATTAGAAACACACTGAAGCTGTTATGACAGCCCTGCCTTTTGAAACCTTCTAATTAATGCCTTGGGTTGTCTAGAGAGCTAGTTCTCTTAGCTAAATGGAGACTATAAGGTTCTCCTTGGTTTTCTCATCGTGTAGCGGGGAGATGGCTGGGAAAGTCAACGCACGCCTTATCTGTGGAGGCTAGCAGTCACTGAGAGAGTGGCTTGATAGAAATTTGATTGACTTGTGTACATAATGCAGCCTCTTCTGTCTCTCCTCCTATCTGTGTGTGTGTGTGTGTGTGTGTATATGTGTGAAAATAGAAAGGATGCTCATGGGTTTGCATGTGCTAGCTAATAGTGCTTCAGAAACTTATGTGTACATAGATCACTGGGGTGACCTTCTTAAATCACAGATTCTAATTCCATCTGGGGTGGGGCCTACGATGACGCATTTCCAGCTCGCTCCCAGATGATGTCCTATTGTGGTATGTGGACCTCACTTTGTGGAGCAGGGATCTCATAGGTATTTCCAGTTCCTTGTTGAGCAGTCATAACATTTATTTAGCTATCTCTCCCGAATAGTCTCCCCAAACTTCATTCAGGGATCTTCAGAAGCAGGAGCTGCTAACCCAAACCATTATTTAAGTGAGAGAATGGGTACCCAGTTGAGGATCAACAAAGAAAACTGTATCCCATCAGACAAGTCTGGTTCCACTGTCCCCTCATCCTGTCCTTTACTCTGCTACATGCCCCCGAGGCAAATGGAAAAAAAAGTAGGTAGAATTTAACTTGTCATAATATTTATCCCCCTCTCTGAGCAGTGACCTCAGATGAAAGCAGAAGGACATGAATGATTTTAATCCGCAGTAACAATGGGGAACCAGTCCTGACCATCTTGAGCAGTATAAATATATAGAATGACAGATTTTTCTCCTCTGCCTCTCCACTTTCTCCTTCCAGATACTGAGAGAGACACGTATTCATGCACCCACAACTCTCACTATAATGCACAATGAAATTTTACCCAGGCTTTATCTCGGAACTGCTGTTCTGATGATTAATGCCCCACTGGCTGGGAGGCTAGTCCTCCGAAGAAAGACAAGGAGAAAGAAAGAAATGTGAAATATATCTCTGAGGCCATTCCTCATTATTTTTATTATCATTATTAGCTCCTTACTGCCCTATCTATTCTGCTTGGCAAGGGGGAAGGGATGACATTTGAAAGCAGATTTCATGGGGGAGAAGTGAACAAGGGCGAAGTAGAAATAGACACTTTGTGCTCAAGAGAGCTGACCTGGATGGGGTTCTCTTGTTGTTACCATTTATTTCTGATTTTGTTTGTTTGTTTTATGATTTTTGTTGGTTTATCTTAAAGCCAGCCATAATAGATGCCGCCATCTGTGTCTTCTGTATTTTCCCCCCTAGGCATTTATTTTTGCATGTGTTCTTTTGTCTTTATTGAGTGTCTGTCTACAAGAATCAATATGATATAACGTATGCAAATGTTATTCCTGACCACTTATGCAAAAGACTGGACAGAATAATTTCATTGCTCTGTAACTTCCATAATATAATTGCCTCCATATCCTGGCAGATTTCAAGTTTTTGAAAGGATTACTTTAAAAAAAAAAATAATGCTCTCCATGAAGGTATTGTGTAAGCCACAGTGTCTGATTTTCTTCTGTTTCTCTTTCAAAGAAAAGGTGATTGTTAGGTAATTTCTGGCTCTGTTATTTAGGAGGACTACACAACAGTGGTCTTTGTTGGAAAGATGGGACCATAGTAAAAGCATTATCACAACACATGTGTCTATTGATAAAGTGGCAAATTCATTAACCTAGACAGAAAGTACCATAATCTGATTTAGAAAATGCTATATTTCTGGAGTTTATGAAGAAACGGAATTTATAGCTGCAGTGCCACACATAGCTTTGATGTTAGTTGGATTTGGTATTCAATTAACAAGTGTTTGAGTAAATGAAGTACCTACTATGGGCTAGGTACTGTTCTAGGCACTCAGTCTGCAGAAAAAACAGACAAAGACTCTCTTTCCTCATGGGGCGTATATTCTATTACACAAATATTGGGCACCCGAAGAGTCCAAGCTTTGGGGAAACAAAGAATGAATCTATTTCTGCCTTAACAGTCTGGTAGGGCTTTTAAGGTATTTTCTGAATCTGAGCTCATTTTTTAAGTCATTTGCAAGTTTCTCCAGAAACGTTAGCACGCTCATCTGCTATTAGCACTCTATGGAGGCAAGAGGCAGTAGCCACCTCTGTCACACCTCTCGGAATAAGGTCTTTAATTTCTACTCAGAAAAGACAAGTGTCAAATTTAAGCAGTGTCTCTTTTTTGGATATCAAGGTGGCGATAGTAAAACCACATTACCATAAAATGATTGCATTTGAAACGTATTTTCATCTCAAGGACTGTACGCAGCATTTATTGCAAACATTTTGTTTATTGGCTTGAGATTTTAGTTTTGTGGACTATTGATTTTGGAAGAATCTCAGAGGTTGTCCAATTATCCAGCCCACATGACTGATTGAGCTTAAGAGACTGGCCGATCTGGTTTCAAGTTCTGATTTCATCATTAAAAGCTGTGGATCCAGGGACAAATTACTTGCCCACCTTTTTAAGTTTAAACAATAAGCATGTATTAAACCATTGATGGTTTAATTTAATTTCTATCTAAATAATACATCTCGATAGCTCAAAACCTGACACAGCACCCAGATTTCCATTACTTTAGTGCAGAGGTACCGTTATGTTGGAGCAGATGCAACATTACCTGCTAGGAGTGTAGTTGACACTCTGTTTTAAAGAGTTAGTGTAATATTAATACATTAATATTATTAATAATTAATAATATAATTATATTAATATTGATTATTACTTAATATTACTTAATATTAATAATTAATATTAATTTAAAAATATCACATATCAACCATTAGTTGAATGGCCATCAGCTGAGTCCTTCCCTGGAGCTGCCCTTGGCTAAGGAAGCCACCTTGCCCGAAGTCCAGCCCCTCCCAGTGGATGTGCCCATGTCCAGTGAGGGGTGCCTGGGGCTATTGGGTGTGGAGGGATATACAAAGACCTAGCTGCTTGCCTCAGGTTTGCACAGGGGGGGAGGGCCTCCCAGCTATAATGCACTATGTGAGAGCTGAGATCAGCTGGTCTTTGATGCAACTTCATCAAAATTCATCTCCTCCCTCTTCCTAGAGTCTGACAGCATCCTTCCCAAAACTTCCCAAACACAAAACTGGCTCTCAGGGTGTGTTTCCTGAGAAACCCAAGTTAAGACAATGTCTAGTCAGATGGTAGCTCAATTTCTAAGAGTGATCACTTTGTAAGGTATATAAATGTCGAAATGCTATGTTGTATACCTGAAACTAATGCTGTAAGTCAACTATACTCCAGTGAGGTGGGGGAAAGGGCGAAGACAGTATCTAGAGACCTAGAAGAAAATAAGCACAACTCTCATGGATCTCCGGGTCCTGGGTTTGAGCCCCATACTGGGTGTGGAGCCTACTTTAAAAACAAACAAACAAAAAGAAAATAAAACAGGCAAACAACAGCAGAAGCACAGAAGTCTCTTTCCCCATCTCTCCTTTCGCCACCTTGTAGTCCTGCTCCACACTGACAGCCCTCTTTGATGCTTTTTCAGACATTTCCCTCCATATTTCTAATAATATGCTTATATTTCTTGACTTTTTCAGTTAAATATTAACTAATGTCTTCTGAGTCCGGAAGAAAAGGATTGCATTTTCTCACCGTCTCCATTTTCCAACTCACACACACTTCCTCACCTTCAATTTCCCAATAAAATTCTATCACATTTTGATTGAATCAGTGTTCTGAGTTTACATTTTTATGACTTTCATTTATTGAGAAAAATGTAAAATCATACATGCGCTCATTTATTCCACAGATAATCCCTGGGTGCTTAGAATGTGCCAGGCACTATTCTAGGAACTGAGGGTACAAGCAGTGAAAGAAATGGAATAAATGTCTGCCCCTGATATTTCCTTTCTCCCACAACTCTTCATTAATAAATACCCATTCTCTCATTAGCTTATTCTTCTAGCCACCCATCGGTAATATAGCCAACATAGGTATAAAACTTCTCTCCACATAAGCACACAGGTTTTTCATTTTCTTCAGATAAATACCTGGCAGTGGAATTGCTGGCTCGTATGATAATTCTGTTTTTAATTTTTTGAGGAACCTCCTTACTGTTTTCCAGAGTGGCTGTGCTCATTTACATTCCTGCCAATAGTGCAGGAGAGTTCCCTTTTCCCCACATCCTCTCCAACACACATTATTTCTTTTCTTGTTGATTCTAGCCATTCTGACAGGTGTGAAGTGATACCTCATTGCAGTTTTGATTTGCATTTCCATGATCATTAGCAATGTTGAGCATCTTTTCATGTGCTTGTTGGCCACCTGTATATCTTCTTTTGAAAAATACCTTCTTGGATCCTCTGCCCATTTTTCAATGAGCTTGTTTATTAGATTGTTTTATACTGAATGTTATGAGTTCTTTATATATTTTAGATGTTAAGCCCTTATTGGATATATCATCTGCAAATATCTTCTCCAGTTCAGTGGGTTGCCTTTTCGTTTTGTTGCTGTTTTCCTTGGTTGTGCAAAAGCCTTTTAGTGTACTATAGTCCCATTTGTTTGTTTTTGCTTTTATTGTCCTTGCCCGAGGAAGCAGATCTAAAAGTATCACTACAACCCGTGTCAAAGAGTTTACTGACTGTTTTCTTCTAGGAGTTTTATGGTTTCAAGTCTTATATGTAAGTCTTTAATTAATTGAGTTTAGTTTGGGGTGTACTATAAAAAAAAAGTGGTCTAGCAATTCCATTTCTAGGAATTTATCCAAAGAAAACAAAAACACTCATTTGAAAGACTAATGTACTCTTATGTTCATCACAGTGTTACTTACAGTGCCCAAGATATAGAAGCAACCTAAGTGTCCATCAATAGATGACTGGATAAAGAAAGTGTGTGTGTGTGTGTGTGTGTATGTACACATGCCATAGTTTCTTTATATACATACAGACATTCAATGGACTATCACACAGCCATAAAAAAGAATAAAATCTTGACATTTTACAATAGCATGGATGGAGCTAGAGGGTATTATGCAAAAGGAAATAGAGAAGGACAAATACTGTGTGGAATCTAAAAACAAGAAAAAGCAAAATGACAAAACAGAAACAAACTCATAGATACAGAGAAAAAACTGACGGTTGCCTGAAGGGAGTGGTGGGAAGTTGGACAAAATAGGTGGAGGGGATTAAGAGGCATAGTCTCCCAGTAATAAAATAAGTGAGACACAGGAACATAGTGTAGCACAGAGAATATAGTTGATAATATTATGATAACTTTGTATGGAGACAAATGGTAACTGCATTACTATGAGGACCATTTTGCAATATACATAAATGTTCAGTCACTATGTTGTACACTGGAAACTAATACAATATTGTATGCCAATTATTCTGCAATAAAACAACAACCAAACAAACACCACACCGGTAGTCTATCATTAGTACTTTTTTTCTTGGCCATCTCCCTGATAGTCTTCTGTTTGTCTCCAGCCTGATAGGGCTCGAGCCTTCCAGCTCTCCTCCTAGAGCATCCTTGCTTCTCCTTCTGGGAAATCCCTGGGCTTCAGTTTTATGTTAAGTCCCAAGTTTTGTCTTTCTTAGACTGCTCATGCATTCTGAATATGTGCATCTTCCTATAGCCTCCTGAGAAAGGGTGAGTGAAAAGTACGACTATTGAGATTCTAAAGAGCATCTCGTCCACCCTCACTCCTGCTTAATAGTTTCCCTGAGAGGGACTTGTAGGTTGGAAATCATCTTCACTAATACATTTCAAAGTATTTGTTCAATGACTTCAGATACCAATGTTGTAATTGTTGAGGTGACAGTTTGATTTCTGATTCCTAGAATATACCTGTTTTGTTTCTTCTGAATTTCAGCTCATTATCAATAGACCTCAAGCTAGCACTTACTGAGGTCTCCAGAATTGCCTGCTGCTGTTCTCCTGAGCCTTGTGCACTTGTACCATTGTTGTAACTCACCCATTAGCTGCCCTATGTTGGCACCCTAATTTTGGTAGAATTTGTTCAGTTCAGCTCTTACTAAGCATCTACAACACACACACACACACACACACACACACACACACACACACACACTGAACAACTATAATTTCAGAAAAGCATGGAATTTGGAGGGTAACAAATGATACATGGCGCCTTGAGTATTTTATATAATGATCATAACAATAAATATGAAATACATAAATATTATGATTATATACTAAGACTTAGTATCAGTACAAAATTCTAATAAGAATTATCATATTACCAACTCCTTCTGTATACTAAGGCAAAACTTTCAATTCTTTGAATTCTTTTTGTTTTCCCTTAGGGGCCTCTATTTTTGTGTGTTTTTCTTTTTACTTTTACACTAAAACTCATTCCCTAGACACCTCAGAGAGAATATGGAATAATATATATAAGTGCTTTGAACATTTTGCACCCAGGAATGAGTGTGGCCCAGTCTTCTGCTACACACCAAATGCTTGTATTTTTGAAGAGGGGCAAGGATTAAAATTGTCACTTTGGAATTTTTATGCTATGAAACATGAGTCAGTGTTTGCATGCCATTGAGTTCCATCACACAGTGGCGATAAAGTCTGTTCTCTTGGCTCTCTGCTCTCATTAGTATTATCACTGTAACATATTGATTAACTTAGCCTTACATTTGACTGTTTAGAGGTGTTACAGAATTACCTCCACATATTTTCTACCCTTCAAGAGGAGTAGTACATTTTAAGAGCCCAAGGATCCACCAAAAAATCCACCTGTTTATCTATTATCTATCTATCTGTCTTTCTATCTATCTATCTATCTATCTATCTACCAATCTATCTATATCTATCTGTTAATGTTGTGGCCCTGTGGCCTTCTAGAAATAGGATTTGATTAAGTAATTACACTAAATATGAGCCAAAAGTTTACATTCACTGGAGGAGAGATTATTGAAGGCCAGAATTAGAAAATCATGAATAGGAGGTTTCAGGGGAAGTTTGAGCATGGATGGTAAGGATGCTCCCAAGGCTATTTCTACAGGGAATCATTTCTATCAACATTTCCAACCAGAAAACAAAGATTGCTGGAGGCTCTGAAGTAGATCAAAATATTTGAAGAAGGAGGAGGATAAATAGCAAAATTCACTTCCAAAGCCATAATGAAAGTACCATATAGCTGTACAGAAAACACCTATAAAATGTTTTTTTGTCTCCAGTAACTACAGGGAGATTCGTAGTTTTTTAATTTAGTTTAATTTTATTTGTTATTTTTTTGGATGCGTGGTTTTTTTTTTTAATTTGGGGGATTTGTGGTAAATGTCTAGACCATTCATTTTTCTTGTATTGTAATCAACAATGTGTGCAATAATTAGAGGGAAATATAAATCACATAAAACAATGCCAATCATGTCACTGATAAGAGGGAATATTTGAGATGTGTTTCTCTCTCTCTCCCCAGCCTCATTTTCAGTGGGCTGCATTCTTCTGTTTTCTTCCTCACCACGTTAGGCACTTTTTGTAAGAGAGCTTTTCTCTTTCTTCTGTGGTAAACATTTTTCCTTTCTCAGTGTCCTTTTTAAATTCAAGAGACATTTTCCATTGCAATGTACAATGAAAGGCGATTATGTTAGAAAATATCAGAGTTGGCTTTGTAGTGTCTGTTAAATCGTGTTGTGTCCTCAAGAGCTCAAGAAATGAGGCTGAGGGAATGATTTGACAATGGAACAAGGCCTCCGCCAAATCTCCCAGCCTTCCCCAAAACTCCCTGAGGCGAGAGAGATCCAGGTGGTGGGTGGAATTTTTTTTCCCTTAAAGGATGGTGATGGAGATTCTGGCAAACCCCTATTTTCAGTTTTCACTTGTAAGGTGGAGGTGGTATTTACAAAGGGAGTCTTTGTAGTCTGTCTTTCTATATTGAATTTGAATTCAAGATGGTGGTAGAGAATTGAAAAAGGAAGATTAATTGCTTCACAAATATTTAATGGCGACTGCCTACTGTGTAGAAGAATCTAGATAGAGATGGAAGGGTAAGTAAGACAAACGTATGCTGCCTGTCTTCATAGAGTGGCATCATGGGAAAAAGGCATTAAACAAATGAATTTCACAAATAAGTATTTAATCACAATCATGACAAGTATGATAGAGGACAGGAAGCTACGAAAACAGAAAGGGACCTGAGCTTATGTTCTGACCTGGGAGGATTTTCTTGAGGATGCAATGTAGGACCTGTACTATTTAGGATGAGAAGCTGGGGAGGCCAAAGAGAGGGACATGGAAAAGTGTTCCAAGCAAAAGGAATAGCCTATGCTAAGGCCCTGCTATAGGGATCATACTACATCAGGTTTCTTAGGCTTTGGTCTATGGTTGGCCTCAAATTTTGGAAATATATCAGATTTGACCATGTCAAGTGACCCAGTTAATGCTTATATTTGAAGGGCTAGCAGAAAGCCACTCAAAAGATTTCCCGCAAGATGACACGCCATTCCATTACTGTGGTAGAGTGGTATGGGGCTGGTTGAATAGAAGTTTCTGAAACTGGATTGAGTGGCATGACTAGGTGGAGTAGGCTTCACATTCCCCAGTTGTGAATACTCTTGACTGCTGCTTCTGTAGCATGCCTACAAGTTTCCTAAGTGAAAGTTAGAGGCCCCAGAAATTTAGGGCAAAGCCTCAGAGACACATGCGTAAGGATTGTTGGAAATACATTAATATACTGTGTTTATCACAGTTTTGCACAGGACATTGAACTATGTTTGCTAATGAGTGACAATTCACGTTGAACAGATCAGACACTCTAATTGTTTGTTTGTTTGTTTGTTTTAATGATTTTATTTATTTATTTGACAGAGGGAGACACAGCAAGAGAGGGAACACAAGCAGGGGGAGTGGAAGAGGGAGAAGCAGGCTTCCTATTGAGCAGGGAGCCTGATGTGGGGCTTGATCCGGGGACCCTGGAATCATGACCTAAGCTGAAGGCAGACACTTAACAACCGAGCCACGCAGGTGCCCCTCGGACACTCTAATTGTTGTGGATGTCCTGTCACTGATGTCATGCAAGCTGTCATGTAGTGTAATATCAGGAAAACATTTAATATGTGTATGCATCTAGATTGTTGGATTTACAGCCATCCTGTTTTTCACTTGTTTCCTCAGTAGAACTCTAGTAATGAGAAATCAGTAATTTTAAAACTTCTGATTCTTTTTCCTACTTTCTCATTCCTTGCTTTGCTTTTTCTTCTTGCCTGATAGAAACAGTGGAGTTCAGTGGAAGTCTTCCTGGAGTCTAATTAGCCTCTCTATTTAATTTTATAATACAAATTCTGAACCAGAAGCTGGAGATAATGTGCCCAATTCAATTCATATATGTCAATTTCTTTTTAATTGTAATTCTTTTCTCTAGTTCTTCCCACTCTCACTGCCCAGGCACAGCTGAGACTTGGATAATTATAAGACTTGCATGCCTACACTGTCAATTATACCTCCTGCTTTAGGATTAAATTCATTTATTATGGTTCTGATTATTAGTAATAATAACAGGCACCTCTCCAAAACCTGGATGAATACTAGTTTTCACAGTCTTTGCTTCCCAACTTAGCTTGCTGTAAGTTTTCACCCAGATGATTCCTTTCTTACTAAATGGCATGGAGTATTCAGTTTCCTGTGTTGCATTTAAATGCTATCTTAGGTCATTCAGAAGACAAAGCCTTTCTTAGAAGATTCTTCTTGGAATGGGGAGATGGTAGGAGAAGCCCTTCATCCCTTCGTTCAAAATCTTGTGCCCATGATCCTTCCATCCTGACATCCTCCCAAGCTTTTTGACATCATTTACTACCTGCACTTTCCAATGGTGCCATTAATATCATTCTTCCAGCCTGTAAATATATCCAGGGCTCTCCTATGATAAAAGCAAGACTGAAATAATAAAAAGAAGCCTTCTGTGAATTTGCTCCCTACCCCTTCCATCAGCTACCTACTGTCTTCAGATGAGGACATGCTGTTTCTATCCCTCATGCTCAAATTCCCTGAGTTTTATACTTTCACTGATTTTCCTTTCTAAATAAGTAATGGGTATTTATTGCAGAGAAAATGACAGTTATATAAGTTCTAGCCTCACCTTCAAAGTACAATCATACTTATAAGGCTTTGTAGATTTCCCACCCGTGCCTACTTTTCTTTTCTCATCTACTAATATTTCTCACATGCACCAACATTCTAATCATAACCTACTAGAACTTTAGAAATGTTGTTCTTTTTACTTAGGAACATGTATCGTACACAAGAGCATGCTTAGTCATTTTTAAAATGAAGATAATAAAGGGGTGCCTGGCTGGCTCAGTGGGTTGAAGCCTCTGCCTTCAGCTCAGGTCACGATCCCGGGGTCCTGGGATTGAGCCCCGCATCGGGCTCTCTGCTCAGCGGGGAGCCTGCTTCTCCCCCTTTCTCTGCCTGCCTCTCTACCTACTTGTGATCTCTCTGTCAAATAAATAATTTAAAAAAAATGAATATAATAAAGATATCAACATTTCCATAGGGTTATTGAGGAGAAAAATGAGTTTATTTCAAATGCTTGGACTACTGTCTGGTATATAGGAAGCATTCAATAAATGTTAGCTATTATTATCTTTATTGTTCTCTTTTACCCACTCTCTTTGCCTGGAAAAGTAGTAACTCCTCAAGACTCAGTTCAAATCTTGCCTCCATTGTGAGTTATCCATCTTCTCTGCCACCTTGTCTCGCTCAGCTAGCCTAGAGTTGGTGATCTTATCCCAGTGCCTCTAGAAGTAGTTTACTTATAGTGAGGAACATCGATGCATACTTCATATTGGCATCTCTCCATACTTCTCAGACAAGTAGATTGGGGTAGCGACTTCAAGGACCTTCAGCATGTTTAAAACAAGTAGTGGTTGGGCTTGCTGTTTAAACACCAGAGCCTCCAGAGACCCCATCTGTGTTGTTATATGAGTCCATATTGACTGATCAGTTAGATTCCTAGTCCATTTCCAAGTCTTCCTTCCCATTAAGATACTTTAAGCAGATATAAAAAAGCCATAAGTAAGTTACCTCAAGTATAGGGGATTAATCCATTATACTCTTCTCAATATTATCTGAGTACTTCAAGCAGAGAGAAAGAATTCTTCAAAATTTTGTTCAGTCTGTATGTGTGTGTGCATGTGTGTGTACATACCATGGGACATTTCTGTCTTTAGAGAATCAGAATTATATTAAAATAAATAAATGGTAAAAGTAAGGAGATTTTCAATCATGTTTGAAACCCCATTTGGGAAGGTATGTATAAGACACAGAAAACTGAAGAGTTAAAATATTGAATGAGTTTCACTCTGTATGTTTCTCTATCTGTGATGGTGGAAGCCATAAAAAACAGTATTTATCTGTATATGTGTTCTATACCGATGTGATCTATCTCTCTAATTAGATAGTCAATTATTTTTAAAGACCTGCAAATAAGCCCTATAAGAATGTCATAAATGCATTCCATTTGGAAACATCTTGCAGATAAATTTTATTTTTATTCTTCCTACATCCTCCAGCAGCCTTAAAAGAACAACAACAACAAAAAATCTCACTACCCAACTAATTCCAGAAACAGATCATTACAGCCTCATAGTATGTTAATCATACTTACCATTCCCTCTCCTTCGACATCATTATGCTTTGGGATAGAAAAGGTGGGTGGTATGTGAGTCTCCTTGGAGAAATGAAGAGTTAGAGTAGACAGGTTTTTCAAGAAATATAATGTTATTTTCATGAAAAAATTCCCAAGTAATAAAAAGGGGCTTGAAAATGGTGAAAATACATGATATATAAGCAGAATTATTAATAAGAGCACTCTGTCTTTTGCTTCCATAGAACTTTTCAAGATGTAGACAAATTGGAGGTAAGCCAGGCAGAGGCAATGGAATTGAATAGGTAATTGAAGGAAAGACTTAGGAAGATTAAAGGGGCTAAGGATCTGGGGTTTGGCTAAGTGACAACACTTAGGAAGTGACATTACCGACGACAGGTAGTTGAAAGTGGCCAGCCACAAGCAGTACAAGGGATTACTTAGGTAATGGAATGAAATCTGAGGGAGGGAAAATTTTAAACTCAATATCTGGATTCTGTTCCTGACTGTGAAAATTATTAGATTATAAAAGGGCTATCCCGGGACCCACTGCTTGGATGAAGGCAAGAGACAGGGTGTGGTAGCATGAAGTCTCTAATAGTTTACTAGATTCTGAGCACCTTGCTGCCAGGAAGCACTACTTACCCATTTTTAATCCCTGGGGTTTAACATATTAATAAGTCCACAGAGAGCTAAATCATGCTCAATTCAGTGAGAAAAAATTGGTCTTTGGAGGTAGACGTTGAAGATTTTATGACATCTCTGATGGTTTATTATTATATGACCCTGAGCAAGTTACTTAACCTTGCCAAGACCCATCTGTAAAGTGGTATTAATATCTGCCTTATAGGATTGATGTGAAGTTTACATGAATCAACTTGACATCTCTTTTTACCTATTTAGCAGCTACTAAGTCCACCCCTCTTCCCCAGTGTCACTGCCATTGCCTCATTACTTTACTAGTTTCATAGATGATATCCTGGACTCCCATACTGCCCATTGTTAGTAGTTCCCACAGAGCGGTCAGAGTAACCTGCAGAGCTTGTCTGATGGGGCCATCTCCGAGCTTAAAACTGCCAAAGGATCTCATTGGCTTCAGAATTAAAAGTGATCTCTCTCTCTCTTTTAAGATTTTACTTATTTGTCAGAGAAAGAAAGCACAAGTAAAGGGAGCTACGGGCAGAGAGAGAAGCAGACTCCCTGCTGAGCAAGGAGCCTGACACAGGGACCCTGGGATCATGACCTGAGACTAAGGCAGATGCTTAATCAACTGAGGCACCCAGGCATTCCAAAAGTGACCTCTTTCTCTCTCTCTCTCTCTTCCTCTCTCTCTCTCTCTTTCTCTAAGATTTTTAAAATTAGAGAGAGAGAGAGAACACGAGTAGGGTGAAGGGCAGAGAAAGAAGGAGAGTCCCCGCTGAACAGGGACCCAATGCGGGGCTTGATCTCAGGACCCTGGGATCATGACCTGAGCTGAACGCAGACGCTTAACCAACTGAGCCACCCAGGTGCCCCCAAAAGTGATCTCTTTAGAATGGCCGACTCCTCTGCCTTCTTCCCAGTTCCAAGTCCTTTTACCCCACCTCTCCCACATAATGCTTTAGCCATGCTGACTTACTTGTCAGCACAAATTCCCAAATGAACTTTCATCTTTTTTTTTTTTTAAAGATTTTATTTATTTATTTGACAGAGAGAGATCACAGGTAAGCAGAGAAGGAGGCAGAGAGAGAGGGGGAAGCAGGATCCCCGCTGAGCAGAGAGCCCGATGTGGGGCTCGATCCCAGGACCCTGAGATCATGACCTGGGCTGAAGGCAGAGGCTTTAACCCACTGAGCCACCCAGGCGCCCCGAACTTTCATCTTTTATGCCATAAACATTCTAGTCTCTCTGCTGAGAACCCAATCTCTTAATCTTTCTCCCCACTCCCCCCCAAAAAAAACCCAGCTCAGATTTTACCTCTTTGCGGATATCTTATCTAGGATCCACATGCCTCTCCCTGTGTTTCCATAGTAATGGGACTTATCATTGTCCTACTATTAATTCTGTATTGTAATTGTCTTTTCACATCTTCCTCTCCTAAGAGAGTTTAAGCTTCATTTGGGCACATACTTAGAATAGTGCCTTCCTTGGTATACACATTCAGCATAATTTTTTAAAATAAAAGAGTAATGGTGGAAGGATGGGTGGAGTGTAACAAAAATACCTGGACAATATGATCTCGTATTTTCCAGTTAATATCCATTCTCTTCCCTTGAGGTGAGGAATTCAAATGAGGAATACACTGGTTGTCTCTAATGACCATGGACTTGAATGAGTTTAATTCAGAGTTATTTGTATGTATTGGTATCTGTCCCATCTGCCCCTGTCTGCCACATTGGGAAGATATTGCAATCTTGCAGGATCTGGGAGACCTGGGGCATATGTGAGCACCTGTCAGAGAGAAATATGTCAATATAGGAACCTTGAGGTAATAGTTGTAAATATCCCAGGTAACTAGAAAAATACAAGTAGATGTTGATAAGTAATTACAGATCCTCGTCTTTACAATGAGGTGCTTTGTGAATTCTGGGAGCCTGATTGAAGAGAGATGGAGATGAGGACTAAGGGGACTGAAATGGGAAGTACAAGGAGGAATAGGAGAGAGACAAAAACTAAACCTTTCCCAAAAACTAATTCCTTCTCCCTCTCTGGTGCTTGCCCATTGCCCAGCTGCGTGACCTTAAGACACATGGCCGGCCCCCCTTGTCTAGAGATTGCCCTAATTGTTGAGTGCATTGTAGCATTTCAGATGATCGATTGCTCATGCCAAGAGCAGAATGTTAAGATTCATGAAATTCGAATCCACTCCATTAATAACCTGAGCAGGGTTCTCATTCCTCCTTCCCTTTTGTTCTCCCCATTGCCAAGTCTCCATCCTCACTCTTCTGTGTATGTGTGTGCAAGGGAGACAAATGAACTTCAGACACAGCAATGAATTGCTACCAAAAAGTGCACCCCAGGGTCTTCCGTGTCCCTTTGCAGCTATGTGATAAATTGCCATCTTTAGAATTAATTGTTACCTTCTCAGGAAGTGTTTATACTCATTTTTGTCTCTTTACTGGTTCACCAGTGAACCTCTAAGACAGAGCCTAACTTTCTTTTCTCCTCTCAGGGGCTTGTTATGAGGTAAGAACAGCAGTTGGTAAAGCCAACAGGAAGGAGTGGGGTCTCCACGTTGGACTCCAGCATGTGAACGTAGTGTAGACAGAGGCCACGTCATCTCAAATGCCTTTTGATAGAATGACTCGTTTCTCTTTTGTTGTCTCTGAGTTCAAATTTCTATATTTTACTCCAAGCTAGATCTCCCAGGCTCTGGGAAGGAGAAGTATTCTTTCAGCGAAGCACTTTTCTTTGTCAGATTGCTGCTGTGTTCAAGACTTGAAAGAAATGAGCTATTTCGCTGGCACCTAGTTACAAACATTACCAAGGCTGCTCAAGTTTATGCAGGAAGCATTAACACACAAGAGTGGGTCAGCCCTTACCCCGTCCTCAGAGATAAGTCACCTAAAACAGCCTGCGAAAAGATGGCCTTTGATGGGCCCATGAGTGAGAATGAGCTTGAGCTATGTTCGTACTATACTTCCATTGACATCCTATCTCTCTAAGCCACAGATCCAGAAAGGTCACAACATACTCTTGGCAACTGGTACCTCTATTATGGCTATAAATGTGATCTATTCAGTGGTTCTCAATCAGGGATGGTTTTCACTCCCCTGCCCCTAAGGGAACTTTTGGCAATGTCCAGAAACATTTTCGGTTGTCATAGTTGCAATAGGGAGAGTGTATAGATGTGCTACTGGTATCTGGTTGATAGGGACTGCAGATCCTGCTACACATCCTATAATGCACACTACCTGTGGAATACATAAATCAAGTAATTTTCAGTCTCCTGCCTGATATGTTATGGGACATCCTCGAAATGTGTGATTTATGATTTCTAGTCTCCAAGCATTAGGGATAAAAACAATGAATGTTTACTTTTGACCTCTGACTACATGCAAGCTGTATGGGCATGGCTGTGACCTTGAGGGATTTAGAGTCTACTGGAGACACTTCAACCTAGGGAACTAAAACAGATGTGCCAACACCGAGTGACCTCAAGCATGCTTAAATTCATTACTAAATTTGATGATATACTGAAGGCTAGAAAGGTTTAAGAAGACTTAATGGAGGAAGGAATTTACCCAGAGTCTTGAGATGTCTGAATGAGGAAGCAGAGAGGTAGGGTTGACCATGATGGTGCACGGAAGACCATGATGGTGCACGGAAGGTGGAAGAGTCTAGCGAGAGCCTGGGATGAGGAGGAGGAGCCCAGTTTCCTGCACTCGTCAAACCTTCAAGCATTACCTGGCCAGTGCCAGTTGTAGAGGTTGCAGACCTACTTGGGAGATCAAAGAGGAAATGTCTGTCTGGTTTTCAAGTCTTTTCAGAACTGTTGTTTAAAATAACTGTTTTTGGTCTTGAAAAAGTGGGTAAACATACAATTGTAGGCTAAAAAATTGAGAACAGCAGAGGAACTTTTACATTGACACATGTCTGATAATTTCTGTCTTGCAGCACAAGACAGGGCAACAATGACAAGTAGGCTTCTCGGAAGGCAGTCAGTCTTTGATGCTCCTTTTGTTTCAGATGAGCGGAAGTGAGATTTTAGACACACACATCATAAATGTGAGGTTATTAAGGACCCCTGCCATGAATGTGTGACTTGCTTTGGTCTAGCAAATCCCCGACTGTTCTTCTTTACTTCCAGCTCCCATTGGCTCTCAGATGGGAGTGTGACTTTACAGAAGGACCAAAGAATTGCAAGTGGAAACTTGAATTCCATTTTTTACCCCCCACTAACTAGTTGAGTGCCATTGCTCAAAACCGCCATTGTAGAGATTGGACTGGGCTAGGTAATGTTTAGCTCTAACCTCATATACCTATTCCCTCGTTGACTTTCCTGTTTCATTCAAAGAGGTTAAAGAAAATGCTATATCCCAGACACATTTCGTGATCTTTCAGTGAAATGTTGAAATGAGCAATGTCAGCAGCCTTATGTTCTCACTAATGGTCTGCTGTACTTTATGAATAAACAACACCAGTTTCTGTTACTGGATCTCATTCACAGGATATTTATAGTCCTAACTCAGCAGTGTTTTTTGACAGAGATTCTGAAAGGGGAAAAGTGACAGTGCAGTTGTTTGCTAACATCTGGGTGCACTTTTTGCACATGGGTATGGCCCCGAGGAGAATTGTTCCAAGGCAGGGAGTGAATCCGATTCCTGTCTCTATCTGGATGTCTCCAGAGAGAGAAACTGTCAGATGGTTCCCACAGTGACAAATTTGAGTTGCAGGGAGCTTGCAGAAGTGGAGTGAGTTCAGCCACATTTGGGGGGAAATTCTTACTGTCTTTCAAGGAAAAGACTCTTGCAACATTTTCGCCAGTCTCTTTACATTTGTAGCACAGAACCCACCGAGGGAGGCCAAAGTTTTCTATGTCTCTTGTTCTCTAATTTGTTTATTTAAAAAGGCAAATTTTTAATGGAAAGTCAGTCCTGTGACTCAGAGGCCTAGCTGTCAGGCCTTAGCAAAGTTTTGCTTTAAAAATGTCTCTTGGGGGCACCTGGGTGGTTCAGTGGGTTAAAGCCTCTGCCTTCGGCTCAGGTCATGATCTCAGAGTCCTGGGATCGAGCCCCGCATGGGGCTCTCTGCTCAGCGGGGAGCCTGCTTCCCCCCTCTCTCTCTGCCTGCCTCTCTGCCTACTTGTGATCTCTCTCTGTCAAACAAATAAATAAAACCTTAAAATTAAATTAAAAAATTAAATAAAAATAAAAATAAAAATGTCTCTCAAACTGAGTTCAGTTTCAGAACTTGAGTGATAGCTACCTGGAAAATATTAGAGTAGTTTTCTTTATCCTAAAATTGGCATGCTCTGTCTGAGTAAGAGTATTTGATTACAGAACTGCTTTCACATAACTTCACTCCATTCTGATAATTCACCTAGAAAAAAAAATTTGTAATGCTCTCCTGCAACTCTGGTATGTTGACCGCAATATATTCATTAAACAGAAAGACTGATATGTTGAATGGGAAGTGCACAGTGTTGCTCTTTTAATTGACTTGTACAAGTTAGTTGCTCAATGCTAAGCGAAGAGTTTTGTAATTACTTAAATCTGAATTATCTACCGAGTATAACAGTCACTTCCCTGAGCAGACTGCTCACTAAGTGCCCTGCATGAAGCTGAGAGCTTCACATACACCGTACTGTCATTCCCTCAGTTTACAAGTGAGGAAAGCAATGTGTAAGTCAAATGATGTGCTGAAAGTCCAGGGGAATAAAAGCCTTCTGTTTAATCCCTTGTTGGGTATCTCTTCAGGCTTTGGGATGGAAAAAAGTAAATACGGTCATTGTTCTCTGAGGATTCATGTTCACACAGTAGAGCAGCTTCATCATTGCAATTCTCAAGTAATGACCCGTGATGGGTGGCTCAGTCAATTAAGTCTCCAATTCTTCATTCCGGCTAAGGTCATGACCTCAGGGTCCTGGGATCCAGCCCCGCTTCGGGCTCCACACTCAGCATGGAGTCTGCTTCTCCCTCTGCCTCTCCCCCCACAAATAAATAAAATCTTTAAAATTAGAAGTAAGTATGCATGAGGTGGATGACAAGGGGCCAGAGACTGCCTTGAGGTCAAGAGACTTTTGTCTGCTTCTAACATAAGAAGTCATGTGACTGGCAGGATCACGTTGTTTCTCCGTGTGCAGTACTGTTCCAAAAATTAAAACTAATTTGCATAAAGTGCCTGGCATAGTGTCTGGCAAATTGTAAGTGTTCAGTATGTCTTGCTGGTACTGATATTATTTAGCCATATAAGCACGTAGCACCTACGAAGATGAAACAAAGTCTGCACAGCATTCCTAGATATTTGTTGCCTCAAATAGATTTCTGATCAACTTAGCATTTGCTTCTTTCTGTGTTCAGTATGTTAAAAAATAAATATTTGGTCTTCGTCCCTGGTTCTTGGCATAGAGCTCCTGAAAACTTTGGAATTAAGTTAAAGGAGTAAAGTTTGTTACTCATAGAAAGCCTCTGTCAGTAGCACCTGAGTTTAAGCAAACCTAGGTAACGTCTGGATGGAGCTGGTCTCCAGAAAGACCTGGTCATGGGAGGGTGGGAATTTTCTGCCCCAGCCATGACCCTCAGGGAGGGAGGAGACAGTGTGGGGCTCAATTACCAAGCTCTATAAAAACCCTGAAACAATGAGAGGCAGAGAGTTTCCAAACTGGTGAACGTAAACATGTGCCAGGAGAATGATGTACCCCAGCTCCACAGGGACAGCCGATTTGGCACTCAGGACACTTCTGGACCTGTCCTATGTACCTCTTCACCTAGCTGATCGTTTGTGTCCTTTATAGTAACCGGGTAAACATTAAGTGTCTTTCTGAGCTCCGTGGGCCATTTGAGAAGATAATCAAACCTTAAGCCTGTGGGCTCCAATGCTAACTCCGGGGGTTGGTGCCAGAATCGAGGTAGGGTCTGGGGAATCGGAGAATCGGTCATTGGGGTTGAAAAAGACGCGAGCCTACCTAAATCTAAGTGAAACACAACAACAGTACCATCTGTTTATTTAAGCCTCCAACTGGCTGACTTCTGGCTAATTCCAATTTTACCAAACCGATGGTGACCAGCAGCTGGCTTTAGGGGAAACTTAGCATTGAATATGTAGAAATCCTTGCTGACTCCTCAGGCTATGGGTACAGAAGATGTTATTTTCTGAAGACATGCCCCCCTGGAGACCTGTCTGGGGGTATGTTGCCACTTGGGGTCACTTCGACTTTTCAGTAAAGTGCAAGGGACGGTATCTGCAACGACGAGGTAGGAGGAGAGTGTGCGGCCGCCAGTCCCAGAATGACATAAACGTAGAGGAACAACTTATTTGTTTCAGGTTGCTGGCCCGTGTATGCCCGCAGGTGACTAGATGTAAGGAAAACATTGGGTGGCCTAACCTTTGAGGCTCAGAAATTGCACTGGCTGATGTCTCATTTCTCTTGCCTTTTGCTTTACTTCATTGGCTATGAATGACCCCTATTTTCTCATAGCTGTTTTATGGCAATAAAAAATAACTCCCACTGTGTAAATATTATACTCTTCCTTTTGGCCTGAAGGGAAACTGCTACGAGAAAAATCCTGGAACTTTTATTTTTTTGATCCAGATCTCAAAGGCAATGCTGGGTTATGAGCAGCTCTTAAAGACAGAGCCCTGGGTGGGGGAGGCAAGGCACTCCCCTTGTGTGCATATCAGACGCTGAAATTCCAGGAGGCTCCCCTTTGCAGGAGAAAATGGACCATTGTCTCTTCAAACCTTGGCCTCAACTTAGAGGCACCTACTCCCTGAAGCGAAGTGGGAGTGTTTCTTTGAGGATTTTACGCAACTCAACTTCTGCTTTAGGGTAAAACATTTTAGAGCTAGAATAGTCCGACAGTATGTCAGTCAAATAGGTGTTTCTCTTACACCTTTAACTTAGCAGAAAATTTAAAGAAAAAAAAAGAAAAAAAAACTGCGTGGAAAAGCATGGTGTTTGCCTGTTTCGAATTGAGACCAGTTAGTTGATGGCCTGTAGATCCCCTCAGTCCTTCTGCCAAGCCCGGGGGGAGCCTGCCGTGAGCGCAGTAGTAGGCAGCGTCAACATTTGCAGTGTGGGACCAGGCTGGAACTAGGGTTGACAGATCCCATCCTGCTCACATCTGCCAAAATCTCTCCCCTGCCGGGAAGCCGCTTCCCTTCCTCCCCAATTGCTTTCTCATAGTGGGAGAAGGTCGCCGGTGCCCACCGTTTCCAGGGCAGCCCTTTGCACAAGCAGTGGATGCCTTTGAAAGACAGACTGCAACAGGAAGACTTTGAAAGCAAGAAGGGGTTTTTTCATCTTCGCAGGCCCCAGCCGGAACACTGGTTCCTGCACAGTACAAGCAGTTTCAAAGTTATCTCCCATGCTGATATGAATGTGATAACACGGAGCAGAGAGGTGCCATAATGATTTCCTTTCAAATGGCTGCCTCCCCATTTATCTTTGCACACTGTCAAAGACTGATATGGTCTGGAGTTAGCAGTGGCATGGAATAATTAATCTCGCACTGGGGAAGTAAGTTCCTCATTTGTCTCCTGAGAAATTAGCACTGCATTGACAGGGAAAGTAGATGATACAATGAGAAAGGAGAAGGGGTGTGGTATTTTTAACTCAAGGTGACAATTTGTAAAGATTTGATTGAGCACCTACTGTGTGCCAAGGGCTGAGGATACTGATGACTCTTGACCTGGAATAGGTCATAGTCTCTATGGGGTCATCTATTATTTTTAAAGGCATGTCACCTTTGCAAAATGCCCAAGGCTGCGGGGGTGATGCTTGTACTGTCACCTAAAGAAGAGCTGAATATCACCGAGTGCACTAGTTATCGGAAAGGTTTAACTTCTGTAACAAAGAGCCACCAGCACCAGCACCGTGAGTGCAAGTATATAAGGTAACAATTCACAAGTTGGGGGTCTGGGATTAACAGACCATTTTGCCACTCCTAACAAGAGGCCCCCATCTCTGGAAGCCAGCTTTTCCTATTTTCCAGCCAGTGGGAAGAGGGAGAGGGAAAGAACATGCTTTAACGTGACGAAGGGTAAGACCCTAAAACAGCACTCATCCCTTTGCTTCTATCCCAGAAGGCTAGACTTGTCTGCAAAACAAGACAGGCGGGAAAATACAGTCACCAGCTAGAAAGCCGTGTCTCTTGCCTAAAATGAGTTGGGGTGTTCTCTTCCTAAGACCACCACGGAAACCTAGGTATGTGGGACGATAAGGAGCCTCTGCCACAGAGATATTAGACAAATTCCTTTTAACTTCCTTAAATTTCTAGCAGCCCACTTCTTCAGTGAGGGAGTTGAAGGAGGTGAGCTCCACAGTCTACTTCACTTCCAAAGTCAGAACAACAGCTGAACGTCCCTCCCCAGGTTCTGCCACGCCGGAGACACAGTAATGGATTCTGTGCTGGGAATTCAGTTTGGAGCTGGTTTCTGTTATTTGGCAATATCAGGTACTGACCTAACGCTGGATTCAGATGAGAGCAGGACATGGTTCTGAGAAGTAGCTTGTGGAAAGAATCAAGCCTGTAATCCCCTTCCTCTGAGGTTGTGAATGAAGGCACTGGCTGGGCCAAGCAAAACAGGGGGAGCCAGAAGCTCGATACTGGATTTAGACAGTGGTGGGAGCCCAGGAAGCCTTCTCTGGTAGAGAGATCAACAGGGACATCTTTCTGCAGAAGAATGAAAGATGCTGACCTGGGGAGTAAAGCCTAAGACCAAGGGAAGCAGATGCATTTTTTTTTTTTCCTGTTCGCTCTTTTTTTTTTTAATTTTAATTTTTATTTATTTGCTTGTTTGTTTATTTATTTATTTTTTTATTTATATTAACATATAATGTATTATTTGCCCCAGGGTACAGGTCTGTGAATCGTCAGGCTTACACATTTCACCGCACTTACCATAGCACATACCCTCCCCAATGTCCATAACCCAGCCACCCCATCCCTAGCCCCCCAGCCACCCTTAGTTCGTTTCATTAGTTTAGGAGTCTCTTATGGTTTGTCTTCTTCCCCATCCCATCTTTTTGTGGGGGGGTGTGGGAGAGAAATGAGGCAGATGCATTTTTTAATGGACCAAGGCAGGCAGCCAGATTAACGACCCTGGGGTCTATGGGTGAGTGGCTTCTCCTACTTGAAAGGATAATATTTTCTATAAGGAAATGTAGGCGCCAGCTTCCCAGATCTGTCTTTGGAACCAAACCAGGTCGCAGACAATCTCTGTAGCCCTTGAGGTGGCTGAGTAAGACCTGAGGTCCCCAAAGTCCTCGGCAAGTTCCCTCCGACCCTGTAGGTCTTCTCCCAACTCATTTTCTACCTGTGCTGTGATTTGGAAAAGGTTGCAGAGCACCTGACAAGAGGCTACCAATGAGAGTGTTTCACTCTAGACCCTTGGGAGCTAGTTCAGCTGGTCACTGGGGTGATTTAAATAAACTGTCTCATGGAGACACACCAGCAAATCAGGGCTGGCATTTTGATTTCCTTTACAAGGTGAATTGCGGAAAGAGGTTCATTATGATGTTTAAGGAAGATTTATACAGTGAAGTACATTTTTTCCCCTGTATCCTGTTACACTGCTGGTATTTTATGACCAAAAAAATGAGTTCTGGGTATTAACCATTTAATTCCAAAAAAATGTGCTCTTAAATGAATTATCTGTAAGTTAGAATTTAATAACTGGAAACTTTTTGAATGTGCCAGATTAAAAAAAAAAAAAACAAATTTAAAGGATACTTACTGCAAATTCTTTAATAAAGAACAGTCATCCCCCAACAACCTAAATATTGGCTTTGACACAGTCAGTAAATTAACTCTTTGGCCTCAGGCGGCTGTCTCACCACACCGTAAGGGAAGTTGGTTTTCGCCGCTATAAAATGACTCAGTAGGGATGGGGCATTAGCAAAGTGGTCTGAGCACCTACTCTATCATTCTGATTTGATGTTCCCTTTGGAAAAATCCAGGACTCAAAATACATGGAGTGAAAATCTCCCGCTACAGGAAGACAACGTGTCAGTTACTGCATATTGTGGTTTCTGTGGTTGGAGTCAAGAGAAACAGTGTTGTTTTCTGAGCTCCTGACTGCCTGAGACAGGGGAGATCGAATAAACACTGCAAGCCTTGGCTGCTTGTTCAGATTACGAGGCCAAAGCACCCATTCACTAGGACAGAGACACCTCAGAAATTGTTCGACAGAGCTCAGGTTTAAAGAATTGCCTTTTTTTCCTGGCTTGTGGTTTTACTTGGGTTTCAGTCGTTCCTTCAGATTTTTTTATTTTAAGAAGATTTCACAAGAGCATCATGCAAAATGGTAAATACTAAGGTATTCTTTAAACCACACATCCTGCCTAGAACTGATCATTATATTTTCCAATTTAATATCCATTCCTTTCAGATAATGTGTTCTTACTCATTTTTTTTAAATATCATGAATTGAAAGCTACCATTTAAATATAAAACTCTTAACTGAAAAAAATGAATCTGAACTCATTAAATATTTCTACCCAGTGAGTTTTCTGACTTTCCAAATGACCTATTTTTCCTTTCCTTTTTTTTTAATTATAATTTTCTTTCTTTTAACCTTGATTTTTTCTTATTTTTCAACTGTAATTACCTAGATTACCCTCTCTATTCTTCTATTTACTGTAGCCCTAGTTCTAAAGTATCTGCTTTTATGGCTTTTCTATAGTGTTTGAAATATAATTAATTAATTGATTCTAATTAATTAATATAATTTGAATATATACTCCTTTATTCTTTTTTTTTTTTTTTAACTTTGTTTATTTGACAGAGAGATCACAAGTAGGCAGAGAGGCAGGCAGGGGGGTGGGGGAAGCAAGCTCCCTGCTGAGCAGAGAGCCCAATGCAGGGCTCCATCCCAGGACCCCAAGATCATGACCTGAGCCAGATGCAGAAGCTTTAACCCACTCAGCCACCCAGGTGCTCCCGCTTTTATTCTTAATTGAATATAACCTCTCACCTCTTCCAATAAGCTCTACCTATTGATCTAAAAAGAGAAATGAAATGAATTGGTCATATTTTTGTGCCTGTTCTTCCCCTTTTGTTTCCATTTCTACCTCTAACACACAATCTCATGGTAAACTGGAATTTTTTTTTGTGACCATTGTATACATTGCACTGTATTCTCACACCCTCCATTTTCACCTTTATGACTCTTTCCTGGACACCATGCCCTTGAGATCCCCCTATGTCTGATAAGATAACTCAGACTAAGGTCATTATAGTAGCTAAGATGGCAGTGTTTATCCTAAATTCAATCCAGTAACTTCGTTGTTTTAATGGAAAATTGAGAATCCTGTATATATGGGCGAGGGAGGAGTACAAACATAGGGACAGTAAAAAAGGATGTTTCTTGTGAGGTTCCTACCTACTGGGCTGAAATTGTACCACTTGGGCTTCTGTCTCCTTTGCTGAAATGTAAGGTCAGCCTTGTCTGTTAGGCAAGAAGAAATTTAATTTGCAACCTATTTTATTAAAGGATAAATTAAGGTACCAGGTGGGAATTGAAAATCATCTAAGGTAATAGAACATTGGAACTTGCCTGGATTTAAAACTAGGTCTTTTGTGAATTTCATTCATAATGACACCATAATAATAGCTACATGTGTTAAGCACTTATGAGCCAGGGACTGTTTAACATACTTTTACATTTATTAACTCACTTAATTCCCATAACACCCTTATGAATAAGGTTCTCTTGTCTCCATTTTATGTACAAGCAAACTGAGGAGTAAAAAGGCATGAGAAGTATCTCTCAGTTCATGTAGCTGATACACTCTGGAGGTGGGATTTGAACCCATAGACCATTAATCACTGTTTATACTGTATAGAGGTGATTAGATGAAAAAGATTAAAAGAGCAGTGACTCTTTCGGGCTCCAAAGGAACTGCTCAAACCCATATTTTGGTATTATTATTAATACCAGTAGTATCAGCTGTTAAATAAGTGTTATCTAGAAGGGTCTTGCCCTTGGATAAAATTAAATCTTTCTCATGAATCTGAGACTGTGACCAAACTGCAAAATATGCAAGGGATGAATAATTAAATCCAGATGTCTCTTCTAGCAACAGTAGCAGCAAAAACTGGAGTTTGGGGGCTGGGGGTATGAAGAGAAGATAGAAGGGACAGGCCCAGTATTCACACAGACCATGATAATTAATTTTAAAATCAAAGTGTGTTTTAAATGTCAGCCCTCCACTAATCCTAAGAATTACCAATAAAAAATAAAATCTGCGTGTCATTTAACAGGCAGCAATGCAAAATCCTTACTGTGTCAAGTGTCATGTGCATAACTGAATTCACAATTTGGTTTTCTTAAGGAGAAATAATTTAGTTATCATTAAACTCTTTGGAAAACTGGTTTTAATAATGTTCTTTGGTTATCAGGGGTATCGTTTTTCCTTCCAGCAAAGGAGAGAGAATGTGTAGCTAAAACCTTTACTGTATGTGATAATGAAGTTGGTCCATTTCGGTGGAGGATCGCTACATTTCTTTATCACTCCACATGAGCAGAGGTGTGAAAGCAGGCAGTTTCTCAAACTGTAGGAAATTGCTGAATTCACAGATTTCTATCTCAACACAATGAGCTGGCTATATATTACATGAAGCTCAAATTTGGTTTGTTGGTTTGTTTTTTATGACTATGATTATTTTTTGACAATGTAATAGTCGGGGGGATAAAAACCTGTAAGAGAAGACGTTTGTACTGTGTGTGTTTTTTAAAATTACAATATGTGAGAACAGTAGAAAACATAACAAAAAAAGCATCTAAGTTCATCTATGTACTTGTGCCCCTATTTGCCTGCGTGACCTATTCCTGCATTGGGAGGAACGAAGGGCATTCCATTGCCTTGCTTGCTCTGAGAATATGCCAGGAGCTGGTCCCTACTGTGATGCAATTAATTAAAACCATAAACATGATTCTAGCTAGCTTTAATGTAGTCCTGCCACAACAACATTTTCTGGATCATTTATTTAATATTCATTGACTCACGGTCACTGAAGGTACCAAATCTTTATCAAATATTTCATTAGGGATGGTAAAAATTTATTTTGACCAGCTCATGGTCTGTACCTTCCCCTACTTGAGCATTTCTGAACAGGCTTATTTCCTTTCTTCATTTCTTTGCCAACCCCGCCAACCACTCCAATATTCCTTTATAATTTATGAACTGTCTCTTCTCTGCTGTTGGTAGAAAGGGGATCCAGTTCTGTATATACTCTGGAATTCTGTTTAAAAGTGCTGGCTTTTAATTTGGGACCGAGGCAGAATGTAGGGTGTGTCAATTTGGGAATGCTGAATGACTGAAATGTCATGACATTTACAATCCAGATGTCATTGCAAGCTGGGAGACAAGGCAGCTTGGTTGATAATTAGATGGCAGATGTCCAAGTAGTCACACATGATACACATTATTTTTTGTATATGTGAGACTCGGGACCCTAACCCTGAAAGATAAATGAGAAATCCCCTCGCCCATACCATAAAAAAAAAAAAAATTAGATGCAATAATTGTATTGCCTTTTTAAGAGTGTATTTATTGCAAATAGCAAGCATAAGAAAACAAAAATCATTCAAAATTCCTTGTTTTGGTATATCTCTATGAAGGTAAATATATTGATTATTATTATTTTTTGGGTTTTTTTTTTTCAAAACTTAAACTCCCACTTTCTACAAATGAGGAAAGTGAGGCCCAGGGGAGTTAAATGATTTCTAAGATCACCCAGCTAATTGGTGGTGGAAATGAGACCAGAATCTCTGATTCTCATATTAGCATTCTTTCCACAAATACCTTATTCTCTTGTTTTTTTGAAAAAAATTTCCCCCAGCTTTACTGAGGTATTACCAACACATAGGCACTGTATAAGTTTAAGGTATACAAGGTGTTGATTTGATACACTTATCTCCTACAAAATCACTGCTAGAATTAGCTAACACCTCCATCAGGCCACATAATCACAATTTATTTTTTGTGGTGAGAACATTTAATATCTACTCTCTTAACAACTTTCAAGTATATAATGCAGTATTATTAACTATAATCACCATGCTGTACATTAGATCTCCAGAATTTATTCATCTTATAACTAGAAATTTGTATTCTTTGATCATTTCCCCATTTCTCCTGCCCACCACCATTTTTGAATTCAGTTATAAGTAAAAGGAAGCCCTCTCTTTGATTCCCTTCTGGGTAAATGTTTGAACCAGATCTCCAGTGGCTCCTTGAGGAAGCTGGGCACAAAGCCTTAAAGCCTTCCTTGGTCGAAGAGTTCTGTTTAAACCGACATGGTACCTAAGCAATAGCCTAAAATGTGAAACAATTCTAGTTGGTGGGATTGATTCATTTTATTTAATTGAAAGAGTACTTGGGGGAAACTGTAATAGATTCACTGCCTAGCTATTCTTAAGTTCCATCCATCGAACCCCCTATTCCTGATACAGCATCTTGTGACTCAAGAATACTGAGATTTGTTGGACTTCCCTTCCCCTCAGTTGTATAGCGTTTTCTATATCTCTACTGCTTCACATCCAAAGACCCTGTGGTTTAAGGTCAAAAGTCAAATCTATTATCACTTCTGTGGTTTCGTATACAAATTTGGAAAAAGAAGTATATGTTTTATAAAGCAAATATATCAGTGGCCAATTAGTACACAAGAGAAATTTTCTTTTTCCATAACTATAGGGAGAGCTAACTATATATTTAAGTCCAAGTTGAAGAGAAGCACCCCTTGAAAAATCAGACTTTAAAGCCCCCAAAATTCAGGTTCAGACATTGACTTAAGCTCATTGTTGGTGGAAAGGAAAATTTTAGGAAAGTATGTTGAGCTGTCTTGTGAGTTATGGAAGCAGGGGGAAAAAATGGGTTTTCCGTACTGCCCAGAGGTATTTTGTGTACATACAACCCAAAAGTAACTAAACTTTCAAACTTCATACAGAGCTATGTTCCTCTGAGGAATAGCTGGCTATAAGTCAAAAGGAAATGTCTGGAAAACAATGAGGTTATAAAGTGTCTCAACACTTCTCATGTGAGGATTCTGACGAACTTCTCTAGTGCTGAAGTTGCATTCTTTACTCTGATTTAAGAAGGTGTTTGAGGGGAAAGTTTTTTGTATTACTCAAGTTATTGCTGGTTTCTGCTCCTACATCCTGCTCTGTCCTTTTAACCGGTAGTTTTTTTTTGGAGGGACTGATGACTGTCATCAATGGAGGTAGCCTTGTCCTTGGCTTGGGCGTATCTTGTCCTGGAGCAGGGAGGAGTTTGGCTCATCTTGCCTTTGGTTCCTCTTGGAACCAAATACTTTGGAACCCACTACTTTAGCCACTTACTTTCCTTGGAGAGAACATCTCTGCTTCTTTCATTACATCAGGAGGCCAGTTACTGGAGCCCTACCTTGTTCCATTGATCCAGGACCTTCATGAATATTCCTCTTCACCTAGCTGAGTTTAGCTCAGCATGATCTTGTATTTCCATTTAAAAAGAAATAGATGAAATTAATTTTAAGAATATAGTCCGGTGTATTATATTTTACTGTATCTTCAGAAGAGAGATACCACCCATACAATTTCCATACATGTTTAGGAGGGTGAATATCCAAACCTAACTTAGATGAGTTGTCAGAATGCCTATTCTGAAGTATTAGTTTAAAATATTTCTTGATAAATAAAAAAAAAATTTCTTGATTTCCCTGGTTTGGTCAATAGGTTTAAAAATTCTCTATTTGACTTGCAGAAATGTGCAAGGAGCTTTATAATGCTCAGACATAAACATTCAATAAAATAAGTGAGTTTCCTTTGCTGAATGCTCAGGCCCATCAATAACATGTATGAAGATGTATGTGTCGATGTATTTGAATAGGGCTTATAAAATAACAGGACTGACTCCACAGGTGGGAGAAGAGATGTAGCTTCTTAATAAACTTGAAATGACTAACATATCCCTCCAGCATGAATCATTAGCTGTGTCCACATGACTCAAAAACTAGCTGATTAAAAAGTAAAAACTTCACTTAATCCTCTCAGTTATTTGATGTACATCAAGCATCCAGATGCTGAAAACAGCCAAGCTGCAATTTAGAAGTTTTACACTTGCATATATCATTCCTGTCCTCAGAGACCAAGTACAGAATCCAAACTACTTTTCAATTTACTCCTTAAAAATGTAGTAACATCTTTCCAGACTCATGGAGACATCTCTTATTGGCACAAGAGTTCTTGCCTTTGTGGTTTGGGTGTTGAGAAGTATTGGCTGTCTATTATTTTTTTGTTGCTGTTTTGTTGTTTTTTGGGTTTGTTTTTTTTTTGTGTGTTTTGTTTTGTTGTTGTCACTCAGCAGTTAGTTACCCGCCAATAACTTAGATTATGTTTAACAAGTGCAATCTAATATTAAAATTATTCTAAGTTGCTTTAACTCAATAATGGTAAATTTGACATACCTAGTAAAACTGGAGTTATCCACTGTTAGATCATTTATGCCACTGACCCCCCCCTTTTCAGTAAAATGATTAAAAACATGGACTACAGTAGTTAGTGTTTTGTAATTGTCAGCATCTATTGTGCCCCTGTATGTATCTCCATTTCTGCCCTTTATATTATCTCTCAGCATGGAGTTTATATCATGCATTTCATTTTAACAATTTTCTAAATGCTGTCCCATTTTGTCACATTGCACATTTTGTGGCCTGCAACATTGATTTCATCTTAATGTCACTAGTGGAAATTGATGATCTTAGGCTTGGCATAATATTAATTAAATCCATATGTCACATCATTGTGTGACATTCTTCTGAAAATATTCTGATACTTTAAATGCAAGTTGAGGTTACTTCAAAAACAGTGGACTTCACATGGAATTCCTCATGCAGTAACAGTATTTCTGTTGAACTGAGATTAATGGGTTTAGGCCAACGTTGATAGTGAAGGCCAGGTCTTTTTTTAGACCAAAATTCATATCTAAGCCAGCATCTTGATATTCAGGATCCCTCAAGGAAGAATATATGGAAATGTTACCCAGGTGTCTTGAGAAAGCCCATTAACCCTACCCTTATGGAGTAGGCTGAAAAATCTCCCCCAAAGACACCAGGTCCAGATTCCTGGAACCTTTGAGTTTTGCCTTATGTGGAAAAAGGGCCTTTGCAAGTGTGACTAAGTTGTGGATAATGAGATGAGATAATCTTGGATTATCTGGGCCGGCCCTAAATGTCATCACAAGTATACTTAGGAGAGAGAGGCAAAGGAGACACTCTGCTTGCATAGGGGAGAAGGTGGTGTGAACACAGATGCAGAGATTGGAGTGACAAAGCCACAAGCCATGGAATCCTGGCAGCCACCAGCAGCTGGAACAGTCAAGAAACTTGTTCTCCCTCAGGGCCTCCGCTGGTCCTCTGATTCCAGCTAAATGATAGTAATCGAAGACTTCTGGTCTCCAGAACTATGAGAGAGTAAATGTCAGTTGTAAGCTACCCTGTTGGTATTAATTTGTTATAGCAGCCATGGGACTAATACATTAGACACCTTTCCTGATAACAACAGTGATAATTACCAAAAAAGGACAAAGCATATAACATGTGAGTAAATGTATTTTTAGAAAGTTCTCTACCATGTAAATAAAAGCAGATCTTAGTATTAAAATTGCAGTTTCAAAATAAGTCTCCTGAGCTCGCATTCCAGATACCCTCACAATCTTAAAGCAGCTGTTCTTATTTAGAAATATGAGGCCATCACCGACTACCTATGAGTTGGGTTGAAATGAAGGCACCTTGGTGTGTCAAGGCTGTATTCTGTGACAGTGAAGCAGGAGAAGGAATTCAAAGTCATAGTCAGGAGCTAACAATAGGAATACCTAAAATACCTGAGAAAGTTAAGAAAACAATTGGATGAGGTCCAAAGGACAAGTGTGGAAGCATCATTTGGAATTCTGCCCTCCAACAGAGGGACTGGTCCCAGGTTGTTTTGCCTGTTGTGGTCCCCGTATGCTGCAAGGGCAGTGCTCGCTACCAGAAAGGGCAGCCCCAACTTGATGTATCTTATGTTGTCTCCCACTGTTCCCTAAATGAAATTTGTTCAAAGAATTCCATCTTTGACGGGCCTCACACGAGCATACTCTCGATCCTGCATCCTTTCACATGCTGTCATATACCTGGAGTGATCAGTTGGTCACCCTTGTTTTAAAATCTGTCTTCTCTCTTGAGTTCCAGTTCCCAGCTTCCTCCTAAATATGTCCAGAGGATGTTGGCTGCCACTTCATACTCTCTGGGTAAAAGTGCCCCATCCCATTGTTTTCTACAACCTCTCCTCTTCCTTTTCCTTGTCTGAGTTAGTAGATCACACTCCTCTTTGCTAAGTTTCACCTGAAACTATGGAATCATCTTTGACTCTGCTCTTACCCATCATGTTCAGTCAATGGACAAAACTAATATTTCTCCTCTTCTCTCATTTATTTCTTTTGCCGCTGGCCTACTTTGGGCCCTCAGCTCTTTCCTGAAAAATAAGAATAGCTTACCAAATGGCCACTCTGCTTCTAGCTGCTAGATGGTCCGATCTCCCTTGCCACCTGAGTTCTCTTCCAAAAACAATGTCACAACCTGTCAGTCCACTGGGAAGCTCTTGGCGACTCCTGGAGTTAGAGAAGCATCTGGTTCTAAGTGTGCATTCATGGCTCTCCACTCCACAACCCAACCTCCGTCCGTCTTCCAGCCATCTCTCCCAACACCTGTCTACACCTGCCTTTGTCTCAACCAACATGCAACTTTTACACTTCCTTGAATTTACTCACTGTTTGGATGTCTTCCCACACACACACCTTCCTGACGTATCTATTTGTTCCTCAAGGCCCAACTTAGGACTTCCCCTTGAACCTCTTTTTGATTCCTGTCCTTCACCAATGACACGTAGTAACTACTATATTTTGCTTTTGTTGTATAATAAAAGTTCTGCCTTTTAATATAGATCATTTTTCCATATTGGTCCACCCCTCTCTCCAGCACTAGATTGCAGATTCCTAGAGGTGAAATGCATGGCTTTATCCTTTAAAACAAAGCTTAAATGTCACCTTACCTATACGGACAAATGTTTTTCTACTTTACCTCAGCTCCAAAATATTGTAAATGTATATTATGTAATTTGATGCCATAATTAAAAAAAAAAAAAAAAACTAGTTCTTGTTCCAGCATCTTAGCTACCAAATTAGACTATAACCCTCTCATGCTTAGGGAGCATATACCATTTGCATACTCCTCACTACATTATACAACAAATGCTGGATGAGTCACTTGACACATCTCCTTAGCCAAATAAAAATCCTAAGCTCTTCAAATAATTAGCTTTGTGACCTAAGGCAAATGATTTCTCCTCCAGGGGATTTAGTTTACTATACTGTAAAATGGATGATACCTTTCATTTTTTAAATATAGACTTTCACTGATGTGTTCCTTTAAATCATAGAATTGGGTTTCATGCTAAATCTAAAAAGAACAAACCAGAAATTCAGAATCAACTGCATCCTTTCTGAAAGCAATATGAAAGGCGTTATTTAATCAAATTCAGTATTATTCTAATTTCCTGTTGGAATTTTAGAAATATATCAGACACTTTCCATGTCATTGTAAGTTAAAATATATACACATTAAGTATGTATATATGCACACACATTCATATAGATTCTTTTTTCTAGCCAATATAAGAGTATTGTACTAATGTTTATATAAAATAGCAGTTCACAAGCTTATCTCTCATGTCAAGATCCTCACATACTTTTTTCAGCCACTATTTTTCTTAAAATCTACAAGAAGGAACCCTAATGTATTACTGTGGTCATTATACCTTACTCCATCTCATTTATTCCATTGCAGTATATTGTGGCAGAGGTTGAGCAATATGTGAGATTCATTCTTTTGGTGTAGAGTTACAGTTTTGTCATTGTTAGAACAGGGATCACATTAACCCTGCTCTCCAAAGTCAGATCTCCAGACGTATCAACCATTAAGTAGCAATGACAAAAGCATTCTAAACCTTTTGGAGTTTTGCAAGATATTGTACCTCTTGTTAATTGAATTGAGAGATGATTGCCTTATGATTACTTCAATTCAGACGCTGTATAATTTACCATAATGATAATTAACTCCTTGTACTAAATGGGATAAAATGTGCATGAGTTAGTCTCTCTCACCTTTTTTCCTCCTTCTTTGTCTCTCTCTCACTCCTTCCCTCCTCCTATTTATATACAGCACTGTAAGTAAGCATTTTACATGCAATCGGACAAGACTTATTGTAGTGGCTTTCCCCCCATATTGATATGTCACTCAAAATATCTCTAAAAAGTAAAAGGCCAGTTTTTAAAAAACTTCCTAGGTGGGTTGGTTGCTACTTACTTACTCCTTTGATTTAATTACGTTTTGATTTGTGAAAGAAAGGACCTAACCTTGTCCACTATATGTTTTCTTTAATTCTAAGTTCATTTGTCCCTAAATTGCCCATAGTGCCTCAGTATTTCAAAGGCGGTCATCCCACAGTTTCTTCTACCTTAAACAATTACGGAGTTGGTCAGATTATCAAACTAACATGGGCTTTTAAAATCCTTCCTACTTCTCAGATGAGGGAGAAAGGATATTATAACTCACAAATACATAAATGCTTTCACAATCTTGATATTTGATAGTTCCAACTTTTTTTTAGATGGAAAATACCAAAACACAAAGAAGCTAAGCAATATTAGTGGGTTCTTCCTTACAATGATACCATTGGGCAAATATTTTAGATGAAATGATATGATCCTGGAGTTGCTTCAGAATAATCAGGGGCTTGGGTAGAAAGGTGGTGTGGAGGGGCGCCTGGGTGGCTCAGTGGGTTAAAGCCTCTGCCTTCGGCTCAGGTCATGATCCCAGGGTCCTGGGATAGGGAGCCTGCTTCCCTCTGTCTCTCTGCCTGCCTCTCTGCCTACTTATAATCTCTCTCTCTCTCTGTCAAATAAATAAATAAAATCTTAAAAAAAAAAAAAAAAAGGTGGTGTGGATATAGAGGAGACAAATTCAACCATGAAGTGATCATTGTTGAACTTGGATAATGAGTCCATGAATGTTGGTCAGATGATTCTTTGGTTACTTTTCTATGTTTGACCTTTTTTTTTTTGTAATATGGAGGTGTTTAAAAAGAGTATAATCAGTGTGACCCCTGTCAAGGGGATCCACGTGGGTTCCAGGCTCTGCCAGTAACATATACAGCATGACTTTAGGTGGATCACAACTTCCTGTTCTTTATTTTGCTGTCAGTAAAATGAAGGCATTAGATGAGATCAGTGGTTTCCACGGTGGAATGTTTGGAAAGGTTTCCAAGGTGGAAAGGTGCAAAGTTCGTTGTTGTTATTGTTGTTTTTGTTTTGTTTTGTTTTGTTTTGTTTAATTCCACTGTTAACCCAGAATTTTGTTTGGATTTAGGGGATAGAAGGCAATATGTATTTCAAAATAACTTCAGTTACTGTGATACACAAATTTGAGGGAAACAGAGTGACTTAAGGCCCTACAAGGCAACACTTGCCTAAGTCTTAGATGGTTTCTGAGAATGTGCATTTTTAAAAAGTTCTCCAGGTGATTCTAAAAGGGGTCTGCGTACCACCCTCACAGAAACACTTTTCTAAATCATCTCCTCAGTTCCTTCTAACTAATCACCCCATGATGTTACATGAGCATGATAATCTTTCTGTTTTCTATTTTGTGCTATTTCATGAGCTACTGGTCATTGAATTATATGTATTTAATGGTCAGGAAAATGATGTTAAGTTTCTTGCTTTGAGTCATGAGGCAAGGTAGAAGTGCACTGTGATTTAATTAGGATTCATGGTTGACACCTCTGGGCTATTACTAAGAAAAATAATCAACATCTATTAAACAAATATATATAAATATATCCAGACTTCTTCTTGGGGAAAAGAATTTCCAAATTAAAATCAGCCTATTAATTTTATACTGTTTAAAACAGATAAATTATTTTAGTATCTATGTTCCAGCCATGCTTCTTAATGCTTACATAGCATGGGGTTTTATTCTTTATGCTGCTCCTACTGGATAGATAAATAAATTGAGATTAATGAGATTCTTCCTTTTCTTCCACCTGTTTTTAACCAAACAGCTATATGCTACATGAGCAGGGAATTGGGTGACTGCTCTTGTTGATCATCAAACTTTTTTTGCATAGTGAACAAGGATTAGATGTGAACAACAGAAAGAACATTGTGATAAGTATCTGCGCCCTAAAAGGAGCCATAAACTTGGCCCCTGTTACTTGAAAGCACAGACTTTTGTTGTAATCTCTACCCCCAAACCTTGAAATTAGTTTGGTAGCAGCACACTACATTTTTTGTGCAGAGAAAAATAGAAGTAAAACTGAAAAGCAGTCAGAGCCTTTAGGTATTATCTACTTTACCTTTCATCCGCTCACAAGTTTCCCACCCTAGAAAAAAAGACTATGAAACATCTTACTTGATTCCATATGGTATTGATAAGGGGTAGAACAATGAGATGTCCATGTGTCATTACAGTGAGGGCTGAATAATATACAGAAAAACTAACTCATATGTGGGGCGTAACGTTTGCCAGTGATACTGAAAAGTTTGCACAAGGTGACTTTGCCCTTCGTGCTTCGTCTTATTCTTAAAACTTTTCTGAGCTCAGAAATAGCTGTAATGTGCTATAAATGCACTTGGTATTTTACTCATTTTTTAAAAAATCATATTACTGCAAAGGACTTAAATAAAATTATAACCAACTCTTAACCTCACCTCCAAATAACCATCACATTGGAGATTAAGATTTTAATATGATGCTAGAGGACACAAACATTCAGTCCGTAACATTGGACTTGCAGCCGTGTAATTCCAATCTTGACTTCCCCAATACCAGGCTCTTTCCCTAGGTGTCCCTGTCTTCATGTGGCTGTCTTCTTATAAAGACACCAGTCAGAGTGGATTAGGACCCCGCCATACTGCAGTATGGCTTCATTTAACTTAACTAATTAAATCTACAACCTTCCTGTTTCTAAATAAGTTCCCATGCTGAGGTACTAGGGTTAAGGCTTCAACATACCATTATAGGGTAGACAAAACTCAACCCTTAAGAGGAGGCTTGTCCAGACCTTTCCAGTTTGC
>CM053609.1:102366870-102407076 GCA_028646535.1 Procyon lotor
AGAGGCAGGCAGAGAGGCAGGGGAAGCAGGCTCCCCACTGAGCAGAGAGCCCCATGTGGGGCTCAACCCTGGGATCATGGCCTGAGCCGAAGGCAGAGGCTTTAACCCACTGAGCCACCCAGGCGCCCCTAGTACTTACTGAGTTCTGCCATGTTGTGCCTGGCTGTGAAAGACATTTGGTATGTTTCATCTAATTGAACCATCACATCAGTCCTCGAGGCTGCTTTGGTCACCCTCACTTCATACCTGGAGAAACTGTACTAGGTAAGAGTGGAGCTAGATTTGGAGGTATGTCTGATCTCAAAATGCACTCTTTCCATCATGCTGACCATAACTTAAAGAATCTGAGATCATCCAGTCCACTACAGTGTACTTTCCTCTTATTGCCGGTTAAGGCTGCTTTCTTTTGTTCTTATGCATGTAAGGAACAAGACAACTGATAGCTATCCTCCTCCATTTCGTTTTGCATATACTGAAAAGTTTCCTCTTCCCCACTCCCTGTATCCTTTGGTTTTAGATCATTTGTATGTTTTACTTCTTGAGGAACCTCTAAAACTATGTTTCTTTAGAGAAGACACACATTTGTTGAAGCAGACGTCCCCTGCCATCCTACCTTTAGCAGGGCTGACACAAGAGCTACCTGCCGCAGTGTTTTCTCTCTGTCATCCCTCAAGTACAAAATAGATCATATGACTCTCAGCAATTTATGCCAGGTTCTGCCAGGGAAGAAATGAGACTTCAAAAAACTTCCTACAAGTTGAACTTGATAAATATATGTATTATATATCATATATATTTATATGCATAAGTATGTAAAGATACATACACACACACACACACACACACACACACACACATATATAAAGTGATATATACCTATAAATAAAAATCTAAAACAGCTCAAAGAGCAGAAAGTTTACAGAAACTGTAATGTAGGGGAACCAAGCCATTGTTTTCCTAAGAACTTTGCCACTAGGATTTTATTTTCAGTATGATGAAAGCTTTTAAACCAAATGGTGACATAAAATTTCATATCTAGGAATCATAATGGCTATTGGAAAAAGTGGATTGGAAGAGGCAAGGAAAAGCTAGAAGGTATTTCACAACTGCTCTGGGAAAATAATACAGTGGGAGAACCACAGACGCTGAAAATGAGAACCATTTCCTACAACATTTTCCTAGTCCAAATGTTGGTTGTATAATTCTTCAGGTTTGGATTAGTTGCCCCTTTAGTTCAGCAATGTACAAGGACTGATCTAAAGTCATGTAGTAAATTTAGGAATCTGGATAACTCCGCCAACTTGATGTATCAAAAATCCAACCAGCTGTCGGATGTTGCTACTGACTTCAGGTTGTTAAGAACTGGTTTCTTAAAAACAAAACTAAAGGGGGCACCTGAGTAGCTCAGTGGGTTAAGCCTCTGCCTTCGGCTCAGGTCATGATCTCAGGGTCCTAGGATCGAGCCTGCATCGGGCTCTCTGCTCAGCGGGGAGCCTGCTTCCCCCACCTCTCTGCCTACTTGTGATCTTTCTCTCTCTCTGTCAAATAAATAAATAAAATCTTTAAAAAAAAAAAAAGACAACTAAAGGACTCTCACAGAAGTAACTATATGTTCAGTGGTGAATCATTGATGTTCATAATCAATTAGCACATAGTGGTTATGAACTTAGGTCCTGGCCATGTCCTTGCTATATGGCTTTGGATGGGTTATTGAAACCCTATCTCAGTTTCCTCATCTATAAAATGGGAATAAATAATAATAATCCTACTTAGCTTGTAGGATTGTTATGAATTCTAAGTGAAGTAATAAATGATAAGGTCTACGATAGAGCACATGCTTAGTAAGTAAGTGTAATGGTGGCTGTTTTATTAATAAACATCCATAACTTTATCCAAGTTATTAAATAAAAAATTGGACTGGAAAAAAGCATACGTGTGGATTATAAAGGTTGCAAACAGAAGAACAAAGAGGTGTTCTGCATAGTTCCTTGCCAAGCCACCCCAATGTTCACTCTCCATACTTTTGGTCACTTTCCCCCAGTAAAACTGTATTTATGACCCGCTTCTGACAACGCCACGAAGAACAGCCTGCTCTCTGTGCAGGGCTGAGTTACGGACGGTGCATTGGAAGCAGTATATTCACTCTGTCTTCCCCGCACGGACCACAGATCCACACCAGAGCTCGGTCAAGAAGAGGGCCCTGGCAGGTTTACTCATCGTTTTATTTCCTTGTTGTTCTCTCTGCTGTGACCTTGACACCTGGAAGTGGTGCACCTGCCCGCTCACCCCCTCTCTTGACTGAGAGCTATTGTCAAACGTATAAATACACAGTGACTTAGAATGGCTTCCGGGGCCGGCTGAGCACCGAGGAGCCTGTTCTCCCCCATAAATACGCTGTTGACTGAGGAGCTTGCAGCCCATTAAAAAGGAAAACAGGCTCACCTGAGAGGGAGGCTCACTGCAAGAGGCTGGAGCAACCTTTCAACTCCAGGTCGCAAAGAAGCCGGGGATTTTTTTTTTTTTTTTTAAATATTGTTAAGAGAAGGAAAATGCTGTACAATAAATCTATTGAGCTGCTTCAGGAAGCCTTTCTCTTGATCTAATTGAGCTGTTTGGAGTGTTCTTGAAAGTTCTCATCCAGCCTGTTGTCAGCATCCTGCCTGCTGGGAGCCGTGAGAAGTTAATCGGCTCTGGCATCCTTAGGAGTCATTGGCAGGTATCCGATGGCTGGCCATTCTGAACTACAGGTGGGATATGGAAAGTGTGTGGGTCCACATTTGTCTTTGGGGCATAGGGTGGCTTGATGGTGTATGAGAACTGTAGGGGAGAAAAAAACCATCTTCCCTCTGCCTGTCTTAGGTTCTCCGGCTGGGTGCTGTTAATAAGACTGGCAAGAGACAGACAAGAGAAAACCAGAAGTTTATAATGCACAGAGACATGGGAGCACTCAGGGATGAGTAACCCAGCTGGGTGGTTAGAACTTGGGATTGCGTGCTGTCTTAGGCTAAATAGAGGAAAATTGGATTTGAGCTTCTCGGGGAGGGAGGCAAGGACTGGCAAGGTGTCCTGTAAAGGTATGATAAACAAGGGTTGTTTAATTAGGTTTGTTACGAGGAGGATTTAAGTGTTACCTTCTTCATTGCTAAACAATTGCCAAGTGTCTTCTATTTCCTGGTAAGGGAGAAGGTTGGAATGCCTTTGCAAATGTAAAATTCCTTTATACATGTAAATTACCTTTATAAAACAAAAATGAGCCCCCCCCCCTTTTTTTGAGCTTTTCCTATATCTGCTGATTCTCAGTGCCTTAGCTCAAAATAATCCATAGACCAAAGAGGCATATTTTGGGATGGCATATTCTGGTACCTTTCAGAACGCCCATACTCCCATCTAGACGGTGCCTGCTAATAGTTTCAGTGCCAGATAATTCATAGCCAGCAGGCAGATAAATCCAAGACAAGTGTGATTATCATTTTACTGTCCAAGCCTTTGAACATGCTATTCGCCTTCTGAAACCATCTTGTACCATTACGACTGGCTTCACCTCCCATCCTGCTTTGCCTGTGGTCTCAGGTCCTCTGTCACCAGTCTGGAAAGCCTTTCTTTACTCTTCACAGCAGTGAGGTTAGGAGTACCCTCTATGTTCTCCTAGGACCTTGACTTCCCATTTGAAGCACTTGATGCACAAAACTGACTCCTTGGTTATATGTCTGACTACATTCTTTAGTAGTTCATACATTCTGTGTGGTTATCTCATGTGCATCCCAGAATTGGAAGCAATCCCCCATATGTAACAGGTTGACAATACACTATCTACTCAAATAATTGAACAACTATGGTTTGGAGGGAGAGAGGTTGTTTGAGAGCCCAGGATGCTAGCTAATGATTTGTGGATTGTCAAAAATCACCATTCTCCGATAATTTTGAGGACTCTTATTTCATGCTTTTCACTTTACACATATTCCGCAGAATTATGTCCTTATTGGTCTATGGAATTTCCGGTCCTTGCAGTTGACCAGCATCTGGTAGTTGGCGGGGGTGGAGAAGGACAGAAGGGGAGAGAGGGACAGGCAGATTGTGTGCTAAGCAGGAGCCCCAAGGCACAGGGCATCTCAGGACCTGAGATCAGGTCCTGATGAGATCAGGTCATGAGATCATGACCTGAGCTGAAACTAAGAGTCAGGCACTTAACCGATTGAGCAACTAGGCATCCCTGATTAGATTTTTTAAGTAATTGATAAACTTGACTATGTCTATATGTATTTGCACTTTCACTGGATTGTGCTGTGGATGTAGCCCTTTCCATGCTGCCTTCAGGTTTGAATTTCTTTTTGTGCTTGTTCTGTTTGAACTTAGGCTTTCAGCAAATTGTCTTTATGATTCTCTAGTCTACCTCTGGCATACCTTGCAAATTCACCTGTAATTAAACCTCTTTAATCAAGGGCACAACAACTAAGTCAACATGAGACCTGGATGTGGAATCCAGTGGTTCTGACTTTCCTGTTCACAATGGAGCAGCCACTACCCCACTTCCCCTTGCCTCTCCCACCTACTTCCACCCCTATTGGGGCAGAGGTTATAGAATTTCATGCCATTTTGTCTTATTGATTGAGTCATCCATCTCTCATTCTGCAAAGTCAGGGCCTTATGTAGTTCTGTGGAGCACAAGGACTCTTCCTCACCTCTCTTTGACTTTGTCATTGATATAATTTACTACTCCTGATAATTTTTTTTTTTTTTTCAAGAAGTAAGATGTCAGGGTGACAAGGAAGGATGGTAGATGGAACACCAAATCTCTCCCTCTTGAAGAAAGGTACAGGAATACTGTCCTCATATGAGGTTGATGTAATCCCTCTAAACAGAACCTTAACTTCTTACATTAGAAATTCTTACTCAGCTTCCTAAGACTGCCATTCTTAGATGCCTAAACTATAACCTTTCTTTTGGTATTCAGTGGTTGATGAAAGGGTTTTATTTCTGCCTTGGTCTAAAAATACCTTTTTAGAATGTTTTATGAAAAAAGATCCCGAGGGACAATATATAAATAAAGATATAGATGTAATATCTATATATGTAATAATATATATATATTTTCCAGAATGAGTTTAGTATCTTTTTCTACCACTTATTTTTAATTCTTTTTTCCTTAAACCTCTTAAACCTCTTTTTTTCTTAAATCTCTTGTTCCTAATGTTTTACAGCAATTTCTCTGTGATTGTGGAGAGAAAACTGCAACCACACTTAGCCATATCTTTTACATTTACAAGTGTTAATCTTAAAAAAAAACAGACATAACTTGTTAATTATTTTACCAGCAAAAATGGGTTTATTTGGAAATAGCAGAAAATTGCAATTCAGGGCATGTTAACGGAAAACCATAAGCAGATCCAGAGAACAAAGAGGAATGTTCTTTTATAAGCAGACAAGAGGAGCTGAGAGGGGGCTCTCACGAATAAAAAATGCTTTGGAGTAAATTAGGAGTTCAGAATGTGGTGGGTTTTCATTGGCTGAGTTGTGATAGTCTCACTGGCTGGATTGTTTGTTGACTGTAGAGGAGAAAATCTTTCTTTCTCCTGCTGGGGTGGTAAAGTATAGAGTTCTTCATGTTGGGAATGCAAGGTACCTCCCTTCCTCTTGGGGTCTGCAGTTGACAAGAGGAATAGGGCATGATTAAGTCCCCTTGGCCTCTGGACTCCACTTTAAATGAGGTTTCCTTCATTCAGTTTCACACCTGTGTGTTTCTGGAACAGCCTGCTTTATATGCTGAGCAGGTTTAAAAGAATTAAACAAGAATTGAATTCTTCAAAATCAAGTCATTGCTTAAGGATATGGAAGATCTTGCTATTTGAATGAACCCTATTATGGACCTTTTTTAAAAAGCAAATGATCGCTCTTTATCTTATCTTGTATGCAAATCCTGACTTCCACATTTAAGCTTTACTTAAAGCAGTGCCTATTTGTATAGTTATCTTTACATAATGGTCATTCTCCAATCTTATAATTGAAAATTAGGTAATTTTCATTTACTCTTTAGTGGCTGTGCCTGAAAATCTCTTATCTCTATCTTTATTTTGGTAATTCTCTTGGAGGAACTATAATAGTTTCTGCAAAATGATCATATCTGTGTTTTAGTCTGAAAAGAAAACAAAATATACACCAGGGAATTAAGTACCCAGGATCAGTTGAAGGAATTGTTGATGACTTTTTGGAAAATTGCAGTAAATCATGATATCCCTATGGAATATAGAGGTGTCTGATTTTGGCATTCAATTCTGAAACATACTCAAATATGTTTTTCTTCTCCCTTTCCCACTCTGGATTTATATACCATCATATTAATCAGAAATAGGTCATCTTGCCTTTGAGTCATTCATGAATTATGCTTTTCTGTTCTAGTTCTGAGAGGAGTGACTATTTTTGCTTTTAGAGAGGATCTCTTCTTCTGGGGCCAGAGGAAACATCTGAATGAAAAAGTATCCATTAGAATTGAATGTAAAGATAAAGCTTAACTTTCATTGCCTTTTTACCATTAAATACATATTTGAAAAGTGTCTTCTTTTATAGATTTTCCTTTCTTTGTCACATCAGTACTAATTCAAACCAGAGAACTGAATCTTAATATGCTGCCCAGTAATGTCCTGTTTTCCGACATGTGCAAGGCAGAAGAAGCCACTGTGGAGCTTCCAACTCAACTTTGTTAAATCTAATGGACTTGGCCATTTCAAAAATATTTGTGGTCAAGGTCCTCCTAGTAAGTGAATATTTGCCTGATGAAACAAGGCTGGGGTCATTCTTCTTTCTGACTCATTCTCAAGTCTGCTCACACAGAAGGTCTGAAAAAGAAGCCAGATGTGGCTGAAAACATGCAAGTTTAGCTGGTGGGAGGAAAAGGAATAAGATGTCATCCAATGATCCTGATTTTGTATGTCTCGTGACCCTGTCCTATTCTTTGGTAGGGGTTCACCTGAAATATGCCTACTGAAGGTTATGGCCTAGTTGGGACACCCAACCAAAAACTGATTCCTAATGCTTCAAGGACCAGCTTCACCTTCAAAACCAGTCAAGCGTACACCAAGTCCCACTGGTGCTCAAGCCTTCCATTTCAGGGGAGTATTTAGGTTGCATGCACCTCTTCCAGCAGGCTGATGAACTGTAGCTGTGTGCAAATTAGTTTTCTTCAGGAGTTATTTATTGCTCTCAAATTGGCAGCATATTCAGATGGAAGGAAAAACAAAGGCAGTTGTAAAATGAATACACAAAAGAGATACGATATGTCTGGTCTTGTTTTCACATTGATGTTTTCACAATATGGAGGAAATAAGACCACCGTGGTCCATTTCATCACCAGTCCATTGGTGATACCATCTTGCTGAAAGGCCTAAACCAAGGTCATGGTCATGTCTGATCATTGATGGATTTTCTGACATTATTGAGAAAGACAGAGCAAATTAATGGTGATATTGTCATTTATGATATTGTCATATTTATCATAAGTTCTCCCTGCAGTTTTAATTAGCTCTGCTCTTTTCTCCCATTTTAATCTCAAGTATATGTGTATTTTTTTATCATTAATTTAAAAAGTCTGTAATGTATTTGGTATCATCCATCTGCTTTCAAAGTAGGTAAAACATGATGCAGTTGGAAGAACACTGGACAAGCCAGACTCCTCTAAGTTCCTGTCTAGGTCTGTCACTAACCTGTACTGTGTCCTTGGACACAGCCTGGCAGCCATGTTAATTTTTTGCTGTTGCCAGCTTACACATCTACTTCAGGTCATTGGGCGATAAGAGATAAACTTTCTATCTCTATTACATATACATTCCTATTTATTTATTTACTTATTTATTTGTATAAATTCTCCTTTAAAGCCAAGTGTGTTATGAACTGACATTAAGGGAATTTTCTCTTTTTTAAAAAAGATTTTATTTATTTGAGTGAGAGAGAGAGAGAGAGAGAGCATGAGCACAAGTGGGGGAGGGACCAGGGGGAGAAGCAGACTCCCTGCTGGGGGAGATCTGGATCCAGGAACTCTGAGGTCATGACCCAAGGCAAAGGCAGCCACTTAACTGACTAAGCCACCCAGGCACCCCTTTAGGGAATTTTCTAAGTACATTACTTTTTTTCCAGGAAAGTAATCCTTTATGGAACAGGATAGGATTACCTTTATAACAAGTTCAAATTCCCTTAGTTTGGGTGATTTCCAGATCACTCTCATTCCATCTTTTCTTCCTTGACTTCTAAATGGACAGAAAAGTATAAACTACATACAGTTGCTACATCTCTAAACAAATGCTCGGTTACATTTAGGAAATGTCCAGCATGAGGTCAGAAATCCAGAAAGGACCAGAGATAGAATGGTCAAAAAGAAAGTGAAGTGAAGAGAACTTTACACACTCAGTGTTGGAAAAGACATCTTAAAGATATTTCTTTCCAACCACAAAAGCATTGTTCAAAAACACTTCACATCTCCCCAAGTTTGTCTTTATATCACAGGTTTCCCAATTATAACTGTCGAAGGAAGCCATTTAAATTCCAAGAGACTCAGTTTTCTCATCCAATGGAGAGAGAAAGTGGACCCAATTATCTTTAAATCTTTTATTTGCCTTAATATCTTCTTATTCTGCTAGACATTTTAAGCCTTTCATAAATCTACTTTTGGAGAAAAAAACATTGAGGAAAACACAAAATAGGTGATAGATGATAATGAGGTTTTTTTAAGTAGTAGCGAAATTAAATGCTTGGATGTTTGGCATAATGATCCAACAGTTTAGTTACTCCCTGAGAGTAAGAAGTTAAGGAGGTCCATTTACTCTTCCAAGCCAGAACTTCCTGTTATAACTGGGTAATAAACATACTTCTTACTTAATAAGAAGTGGTTAAACTTAAAGACCAATTGCTAATACCCGCAGGCAGACAAATAACACATCTTTATTACTGACATTGTACATTTCCACAGACCCTATCTGTTACTGCTAAGAGTATTGCTTCTCTGCTATTTTTTACAAACAAAAAAGCCCAATAAAATGTAGACCTTATTTTCCTAAATTATTGCTCCTGAGATATTCAGATTAAATAGAAAAGCACCCTACATATATTTTTGTAAAGCCTCTTGTTCTCAGCAATTAAAAGGAGCTATTTTATTTCGGTTGTGTAAAGGAAAGCAAATCCATCCTAGAAGTCATATTTCTACTTCTGATGTCACAGTTGCTTTATTATGTGACATTCAAAGGAAAGGCTTGAAGTCATATTTCTAGTAAAGTATTTAATTCAATAAATAATTTAGATGATATGTCAAACTAAAAATTTGATATTTCTGAAATAAAATTTTAATTCAAGCTTAGTAATAAAGTTATCACAAAAATAATAAGCATTATTTTCAGGATGGAATATGGTGTCTTGATTAGAAAGAAGCACAAGTAAAAGATTTATTTCATGGAAGAAAAGAAATGGGTGCTGTTTATGTGGCAATAGGAAATCAGTCCAAAATATATTTGTGTGACATTTGGATAGGGTCATGTGGGAGGACAGGATCTGTCTTTACAAATATTTTCAGCCTCTGACATGAGAATGGGGTTGGAAAATGAATCCTGTATCTTATATGACTGAGATGCATATTGGAACTTAGGCAGGACGATTTCTGAAGCTGGTCTACTGGGAAATTACCTTTCACACAGCTTTAAGATATCTCTCTATATCTTTCTATACGTGTATATAGAAAGAGTTGTTTTTTTTTTTTAAACTTTACTGATCTACTGGATACATCAACACATTAAAATAGAATTGCCCAGTACAAAAAAGGCAGTTTTTCAAAGGACAAAAGTCAAGTGAGATCATACCCAGCTGTGGGCTGGAAGGCATAATACTTTTCTTCAGAAAGAAGCAATGTGAGGTAATCCGTAGTAATAGTTACTCTGAAATAGCCTGAAGTGTTCTACCCCTAGAAACGGGACTAGTCACTGACTAAAAGACCCCAAACTTACTAATGCAAATATCATTTCCTTTCCCAGGGATTTGAAAAAAATAATAATGATTATTATTTCAAATCCTAAAGCCTTGAGCCTAAGTTTGAATAAGCTAAACTTTTTTTCTGAGAAGTAACACCGCTTTATTGTGGAAGGTTTTTCTTTGAAGGAAAGGAAAGAAGTGAGAGAGACAGAAACTGGGAAGAAGTAAGGAGACACTATGCAAGCAGAGGAAATGACTAAAAATATTATTTCACAAAGAACTAGGGGAACCTTAAAGCAAACAATAAGTTTGCAAGAATAAATTTGTGCTTTGCAAAAATGCAAAAATGCAAAAAAAGGGGGCATTACCCAAGGGTAAATATTCCAGTTCTTCCCATTTGTTGGATTCCAGTTTGCTTCCTTCCTCTTCTGCTGACTTTGTTGCTGTCAGCAAAGGAGCTTCAAAGACACCAATGGAACATATGCTCTTCTGGACTATGGGGACTCGTCCTTCCTACACCAACTAGGGGCACGTGTCACAAATGGGGGCAACACTGGGGCGCCTGGGTGGCTCACTGGTTAAAGCCTCTGCCTTCAGCTCAGGTCATGATCTCAAGGTCCTGGGATCGAGCCCAGCATCAGGCTCTCTCTCAGCAGGGAGCCTGCTTCCCCTGCCTCTCTCTGCCTGCCTCTCTGCCTACTTGTGATCTCTCTCTCTCTCTCTGTCAAATAAATAAATAAAACCTTTAAAAAGAAAAAAAAATAGGAGCAGCACAGAGACAGGTGGGCTTGCTGGCAGAATCTCAACAGGCATCCAGGCGCCACCTCTGCCTCATTGGCCCCTGGCTTACCCATACCCCACCATGGTCACTGAAGGTGGCCCCACAATAAACACATTTCATGATCATTTGCCATAATGATGTGAACAGCAAATGGGCCGTAACCAATTAAAAAAAATTATTACCTCCCGAAGGGATGGATGAAGAAGGGATTGAGATGGCTGAAAGGGAAAGCGAGAAGGAGGGAGTCAGAGGAAGAGAACACTCTGGTGATTTAATGGAATAGTGAGAGAATGCAAATAAAGGAGACATATTTCTAAATATTTATTTTTTTTCTGTTGTTGTTGTTGTTTTTGAACCCAGCTTTTGATTCATTAGTAACTAGCTAGGAAGCATTTTGCCATTGGATGGACTTTCCTCCAGTGGTTTTCCATGTTATGATATCTGAGAAAAAGGCAGTAAACCTAATGCTTAATACGACACAGTTGCCTTTCATCATAGCTGGGTGGGAGGAAGGTTCTTCCTCCCCACCCACCCAAACACAGAATTGTTTGGCCACTAGATAAGGGAAATGTGTTCTCTTGTCTTCCAAATAGCTTTCTTGTTGTACCATGGAAATTTGAGCAACAGTGTGACAGATTTTATTTAATTCTTATTTCAGAAAGCTTCAATGCAACTACATTTGCTCGAATTCTTCCCAATTGAGCAATACTATCTAGTCTTCTATCAAATCGTTTATATTTTGAGGATATGTATTATTTTAGTGACTGAATCAACTCATACACAAAAAGAAAATCTTTAACTCTTCTTGTGAGCTAAAAACCAGAGCTTAAAAGAAAGCGGGCTCTTCCTAAGAGTCGCCTTGTGCCTTAAGAGTCCCTTTGAAGCCATAAACCTGACAGAAATTCCAGCTTATTCCTGACCCCAGTCCTGCATTTGACATGAGCCATATGTTTGTAGCAGTCACTCTTGTGTGACTATATAAATTCACTGTGTCAATTGTTTGCATCCTGAATTAATTTATATAAGGTGTCTGGGGGAATCCTGATTTCATACTGGAACCAAGGTTATGTGGAAACCTTTATGGAGTTCTGTACGTCAGCACGTTGTAATTCTCCCTTCTACCATGCTCTAGGGGAATTAGCCTGGTGACTCCAAGAGACCACATTTGGGAAAAATTGCTAGCACCAGGAAATCAACCAGTTTCTAGGAATTTATTCCTTGCCAGAAAATTAGAGCATTAACTCTTTCCTATCACTGATTGAATTATATTTGCACTTAATCTGATTTGTGAAATGCTGCACTTGCATATGAGTAGTTAGAAACAGGAAAGTGTGCTGAACCAGATGTTGTCCTGAGGAAAAAAGACTGTTGAAATGTAGAAGTGTTATAAAATGGCTTACCCATGGGTATAACCCACAGCTTTCAGATTTCTGCTGGCCTCACATTGTTCCCAACTTAATGATCTTCTTTTCTAAAGAGAAGGCAATATTTCCAATGAGCAAAGTGCTTGTACCCCAATGTCCAGTTACTGAGTTCATATATGCATCACTTTGTAGCTTGATTTTCACTTCATTTAGCTTCCCTGAGTCTCCATTTCTTCATTTGCAAAAGAAGGATTGCTGTGAGGCTTTGATGTGGGAACCTGTGTTTCTTGTTTAGTGCTTCGTCTGACGTGAGGACAGACCCAATGAGCAGTGGCGGCCATCTCTCATCTTGCCGTCATTATATTACAGACAGATGCACAGGGATGGAGAAGTTAAATGGGCATGTGCTGTCTTTTTTTTTTTTTTTTTTTCTTTCCTCATTTTAAAAAACACTAGGTTTAAGCCCTTGGTTGCATAAAAACTTCTTGCCATGTGTGACAGTGAGCTTGAAGGGAAGATGGCACTTAGGAGGAAGAGAATTTGAATCCTTCACTTGCCCTGAACTACTTATCTAACTTTTATTCTGCTTTGTCTATTTTGAGAATGAAGAAGTAATATTGAGCTACCTTAGCAGTGGCACAGTAAGTTATTTATAAAGTAAAAACTTAACTCTTTTGTAAATGTGTATTATTAAATAGTGGTTCTCCTTGTCCAGTGATACTTAGCTTTTTTACTTCTGAAAAGAAGTTATTTAGGTTTTTGTTTTTTTGTTTTTTTGTTTTTGTTTTTGACAAGGAATTTTATCCTTAGTCCTCAAAACACTTGAACGTGAAACTTCTGCCCTCATTTTCAACCTTATTTGTCTAGCACCAATGGCTGCCATGTTTTAAAGCTTTGTTTTCATCCTCGTAAAGCTGAAGGAAGACAAGGGGAATGTGCACAGAAAAAGATTTTCCCTGGAGTGTGACTCAGCCTTCTAAAAGAAAATCAGCAGCATGAAAGGGAGAAAATGTTTAATCACTGAGAGCAATAATTACATGCTAAATATTAGCACAACTGATAAGGAGCAGAGAACTAAGAGAGAATGAGGGGGCAGCTTCACTGTCTGTCTTGCCTGATGCCTGCATTCGGTACTGTAGTTTTCCAGAGGAAACCCACCACATCTACATTCAGAGTCACCTAGGAAATGATGCTTTTCTTCCAGACCCCATTCCTTCCTCTTCTTCTGAGCTTTAAGCAAGGGCACTGCCAGTCGAGAGCATTTCCTTATGTACTTCTATGTTACTGTTATGCAGAGAACTCTGAATAGCAGTCTGTTCTGGAAGAGAACAATTAGCCGTGTGACTTTATCTAGGCCAAAAATATGGGATTAGAACATCCATATAAAAAAACCAGTTCTTAAGGCAATGTTGATCCTAGTTTATCTGCTCATTCTTTTCATGTCTGGAAAACTGTCTTCCTTGAAAGTTTCAGAATGCCCTTTTACTACTTTGTTTCCTACCATGATACTAATATTCTGATTTTTTTTATTGCCTATGTTGAAATTCATCTTACCACCTCTCCTTCTATATCTTCTTCCAACATGCATGCATGTGTGTGTGCGCATACACACACACACACGTGCTGCACACAACTGTAGTCAGTTAAGACCAATTTTGTCTAATTCAAGTTAGCATTTCCATTTTATTATTTTTTCAGGTTGAATGAAATGTCCATGGTTTAGCCTACTGGTATTTAGCGAGACTTGAATAAAATACCAGATTATTTCCAGCTGGATAGAAAGTTCAGCTCCAACCTATTAGAGATAATGTTGCTGACTTTTACAATAGGAAGCAAGGAGGAAAGAACTATGGGTAGGCATAATAAATAGAAGACAAAAATCACCCTAGGCATGTCACTTGTTGCCTTGCAAATCTTGCAAGCTCCACTTTTATACCAAAATTTGGTTCTCGGGGCCTTCGGACACTCCCCATTCCTTTTCAAGAGAACGGCTTGTTTGCTTTTTACTTTCTACTTGTTATTAAACATTTACTATATTCCAGGTGCTAGAGTAGGTACTTTACATTTGTTTGGCTCATTGACTCTTGAAGTAACCCTTTGTGGTGTGATGATATCCCATTTATGGTGGCTTCTGTGATACTGTATGAGGAGAGGTTCGATGGGAGTTTGCCTAGCAATGCCTTCATTGTGCTCTATTATAATAGAGTGTTCATTTATTTGCTGCTTCCCCCACCAAATTAAATCTCATTCATTATTGCATCTTCAGCAAAGAGCATAGTGCTGAGTAACTCAGTATCGCCCATATGAGTGAAACCCTGCTTATGAAATAGTGGGAGCCCTTGTGCAGAATCACTCCAACCCAGGACTCCCTGCTTCTGGCAGTATGAAACCACACATTCAACATGACCAGCTAGGAAGTAAGAAGGGAGCTTCTCTTACTTTTTACATTCCCTATTTTTATTTTAAAAAGTTTTAAAAACTTCAAATATTTGAAAACATTAGTGTTTAAGGGGTCTTACAGTTTGATTTCAGTAATAACTGCACATCCATATGTTGGCATATAAAAATGTTCCCAATACAATAGTGGGGGGGGAACCCCATATCATAATAGTGTACATAGAATAAACCAATTTTTGAACATGTAGATGTGCATTTGTATACCCATATCCAGGCACATTTTCATTCTTCATTTATTCTTATTTAATCAATCTGCATTGTTGGATACTTGGGCTATTTCTCATGCCCTGTTGTTGTTGTTGTTATTATTATTATTATTATTATTATTATTACTACTATTGGGGGAAAAATCCTGCACCAGATACCCTGGTACAGTCTCTCTGTGTGCTTGCCTAATTGTTTTATCAGGATAATAGGACCCATATGTATCCGGTTCAATCCAGCTACTTGGTGTGAGTTGCTTCTGTGCCTCCAGGAATGGGCTTTTCCCCTGGGAATAGTGGCTGCCACGTTATCTAGTGACTAGAGTAATATGACTTCATGCGGCATGATTAATGAAGCGTGACAAAGGTCGTCTGCATCTTATCTATCAGTGAGTTAGCTGACACCCCTGCAAGATCCTTATCTTTTTGAAAAGCCTGATCCTGAGCTGAATTCTTGAACTCAGATGACAGCAAAGGCCACCTCTTCTCACATAAAAAGGAACCGCTTCTAATCTAGTACCTGTGACCACTGGGCAGAGGGCTGTGTCCACTTTGTAAGTTTGTTGGGATTGGGTCAAATTAGAAAACAGAAGCGCCTTAGAGCAGTCAGAGAACTGACAGTCATAACCAGCAGCTTCAACTATAGCACTACGATGTGACTGATGTCTTAAAGTACACTACATTTACAAGCGTTTTTGAAATGTTAAACATTTTGGAACTTAAAATAATTGAAGCTTCTTCCTGGCTTCCTTACTGGCCACATTGAATGTACAGCCTAACAAAGACCTTCTTAGCCTATTCTGGGTAGGACCCTTCCGTTGAAATGAGCACAGATTCATTCGTGCTGACAGCACCCATGTCTTGAGTGCCCACTGTAGCCAGTGCTGTGTTACTGGCTGATATTGAAGTTGTGCCATAAAGGACCCGTGGGAGTTACCGGGCAGGTGAGAGGAAGAAGGACATTGGTGGCAGCATGTGTACAGAATGCGGTGGTGAACCTACCAGGCGCACTGGGAACTGGAAATGGTCCAACTGTGCTGGAGGTGGGTTGCAAGCTGAGGCATGATGGGAAATGCAGCTGAAGAGCACAGGAAGTGGCAGATGATAGAGGTCCTTGTGTTTCCCTGGCATTTATCAAACTTCTTGCTCACTTGGTTTTGTTGCTGAGCACTGAACCGGAACCTCAGGAGGAATTCTTGTTCTCATCTGTAAAAGTCGCTTCAATGGCTTATCATTGCTCTTAGAGAAGACTGGGTCTTTAATACAGCCCATACGATCTGAAATAATCCATCTCCTGCCTCCTTAGTCTCTTAGTCACCAGACCTGCCTGCCTTCTTCCAGCCCCACTCTCTGTGCTCCAGCCATATTGACTCTCCTTGAGTTGGCTACTAGACCACGGTGCTGCCTCCTGACAAAGGGCCTTTGCACATTCTGTTTACTCTATGTGGAGTCCTCTTTCCTCCCTGCCACTCTTGCCTATTTATTTCCTCCTATCCCTCAGGTGTCAGTTCCTTTTTATTCCAAGAAATGCATCCCCAAATTCCCTGAGTGGACCAATTTTCTTCTTACACTCGCTCATAACACCATGTACTTTTCTTTCACAGCCCTGCAGGAGGAGTAATTGGCAGTGGTACATTGGTATAATTATTTGGTTAGTGTTGGTTTCTTGTAAGTAACACCATCATCAGTATCATCATCACTAAATCAGCGAGCATCAGTTGGGATGCTTATCATGTGCCTTACACTATTCTAAGCATTTTAAAAAGATTTGTTCATTTATTTTAGAGCAAGAGAGTGGAATGGGGCAGAGGGAGAGAAAACAAATCTCAAGCAGACTCTCCACTGAGCCTGAAGCCCAATGCGGGGTTTGATCCCATAACCCCGATATCATGACCTAAGCCGAAACCAAGAGTCGGGCACTCGACCAACTGAGCCACCCATGTGCTCCCATTCTAAGTATTTTATATATATTAACTCATTTAATTCCCATAATAGCTACACAGTTGATGAAGTTTGAATTTGAACCCAGGCAGACTGGATACAGAATCTATGCTCTTAACCACTGTATTTCTGACCTATAAATTCCAGTCCTAACACATAGTTCTTGTTCAATAAATATTTGTGAAAGGATGAATGCATAAATTCATAAAATAGGTAAAATAATGCCAACTCCATATATGCCTAACTCTTAACTGGAAGCAATTGGGTATGATGCACAAGGACCATGATAGAGCAACCCTTCATTTGCAGGAGTACATTCTAGAGATTTGGAAAAGAGTATTGTATGTGCTTTGTGATGGAAATCTTATAAGGTGGTAACCAAAGAGATTAGTTCAATGGTTTATATGTCCTTTACTGTGACCTTTCCCAGTAGGAAACAAAGTAGTAAAAGGGCTGATGTTTATAAACTTAAGTGCTTACGCTCTATTTGCTAAGGGTTCCTTTACATGAAACAGCCCTTGAAAACATAGAAATAGAGAGAGTAAGTCAATGTTAATATCATTTAGGGCTCTGCCAGACTGACTGTCTTGCTTACCCAAAAGCAAATCACTTTCCATTTTCTCATCTCTTTATAATAAGTACTTCACATCTTTGTGTTTTCATCTACTGAGATTTCTCCGTGAATCTGAGAAGATATGTAGGTGGAAAAGTGATTGAAACTAGCTTTAGCACTTTAGACATTGGATTATTATTAGAAACTCACAGACCACTGAATTCCCTTTGCAATACCAGATTTTGATAAAAGCATATTCAGTCTCTTCATGGACTTACCTTCACATACCCTTTGCTGGGAGATCAGGTAGAAAAATATGCCCAAACTTTAATTATTTCTATGTAAGTAAGAGTGCATATGTAGTTTCTATATATCATGTGTTATACTGTTATCAGTTGCATTTCAAGCAGTGCTAACTAGAGATGACTGAATCTGTTTTTTCAGTCTTTGCTCTCTGAATTTGTTATGGTGACAAGTGAGGGAAATATGTGAGGGAAGCATTCAGTAATGGTGTAGGAAGGTTGATTTATGGCTCATGATAATTGGGATGGGGGCAGGAAGTGAATTCAGTAGGTAATCTGTGTGTGGTGTCTGTGTATGTCTGTGTAAATAATGAATGAGTTTGTTTTTCCCACTGTTAAAATTGTTGAACAGAGTGGTGACTTGGATACCTGATTTCTCTGCTCTGGGACTTACTAGTAAAGGAGGAATATAGTATAAAGAACAAGACAACATTGGTCTTGGGTGGTAATACAGTGTATACAGTGTATAATTCTATGATCTTTTCATGTCACAGCCAATGCAGATTTACACTTAACTGGCTTTTGTATAAGATCATGCACAATACAGTTTTGTATCAAATATCACTAGAGGGTATTTAATACATAAAGCAATGAAATTGATATTTATTTATAGGTACTCTTACTAGAGTTGAATATTCTAACTGATGGAAAGAGGAGAGATCCTGACTCTAGGACAACTCTGAGCATCCTGGACAACCTCCACAAACATAGCAAACCCAGAATCACTCATAATTGATCATAATTATCTTTGGTCATCCAATTTGATGTTAGGCTAGTAGGATGTGGCTTTGGGGATGATTCTTAGTGCCAGATAAATATTGGATTATTCATAGGGAAAACTATTAAATGTTAGATGGATAAGACTAAATTCAAAGTTCTTCTCAAAGAATAAGTCAACTATGGATGAAACAAAAAGCTAGACAAGTATCTGGATTAAAGCCCTGGAATCTAAATGAGATAAACACAGAAGCAGAACCCAATAGGAATTGAATGAGAAGGCCACGTTCACATGTCAGCTGGACTTCAGAGTGGAGTTTCAGATATGCATGTACCATCCCAGGTCAGAAATTCAGGAGACGGAGGTGTGGGGGCTGGGATGAAAAAGAAGGGGCAATTGGGCACCCAGAGACTAAGTAGACATTCTGGCCAACTCTGTGAAGGGAGCTCATGGTAAAGCCTCGGTGGGAAGGCTGAGTTTAGAGATTCTGATTCTAGGCATGTTGAGTTTGTATACCTGGCAGCCACAGATTAGATTATTTCCAGATTCTCATTGCTAACCAGTGGACAGCAAACAACACATGCCCATCACTTACTCCATAACTGGCGGTGCGAAGTTGTCCTTGTAACCCTAGGTCCTAGCACAGAGCCTAGCAAAAAGCAGGTGCTTCATAAATGATTAAGGAGTGAATGAAGCAATGAATGTGGGTGAATGAACGAATGAATAGCAAAATATTGTGGCAGATAGAGTAGGACTGTGGCAGGCAAGGGCTGAAATCATCCTTCAAGGACCAATTCAAAATGCCACATTTTCACTATGGCTTTTACTGAGTTAATCACTCCTCTCCATTGTTCCTATGGTGACTTATTTATTCTGCTTTAATAGCATTTATCAGTCATATTGTAATTACATTCTGCAAATCTCCCTCTCTCCCGAGGTACAAAATCCTTGACCATAGGGATTATTTTTTTGTACCTACGGGATTGCATATAGTGTCTGTCACAGACTAGGTGCTCAATAAATGATTACCAAATTGAGTCTGTAAAGTTCCTAATGGACCCCCTTTGATTTTGTGAACTGTGTTTCATTCACTCAAATAAGATCACAAAGCCTTGTGATCCTGTGATAGTCACACTGCGAAATCAGAGCAGTAAGCTCTGCAATATCAGGACTTCTCCCAACCCTTCACATTCTCTCTGAGCAAGGTTATCTTTTCCTTTACCTACTAGAAATCACATATTGAAATATGTTGTCTATGTGTGCTGTTCTAGATTGCCCCATGGTTCATGTACTTCTCTGGATGAAGAGAAATAAGCTCTAGGCATAGAATTGTGCCCTGCTAAAGGACCCTCAGCACTGACACAGATGCTAGGACCACACTGAGGGAACAAAGAATGTGGTCAGAGACTAAGACAGGACAAGGAAAGCATGGAGTGTGTGAAGGAGGGAGCTCCTCTCTTCTTCCCAATTTACTGGGGAGCCCAGAAGTGGCATCACTTTGTACTCCAGTAGTGACATTTTAATTTATAAGCTAAGAATGCACTGATCGCCAACTGCAAAAATTGATTTGGTTGTTCATCTGATTCAACTCATGTCAGAGTTTGAAAGTAATTATGATAGTGGAGCTGATAGTCAGGCAATTACATTGTGTTCTCTCGCTTTCCAGCTCCTTCCCCCTCTTGTTTCCTCCCCATCCCTCCACCCGCAAGGCCGTTCTTGAGGGAAAGCAGTGTATGCCCAAGACAAGAGAGTAATCTTTAAAGAAGTGGTATGTGGACTTCTACAGCACAGTCTATAATAAATAGCAGGTTGTCTGGGCTAGTCCTTTATCTTCATCTAATTTCTATTAGCCTCCTGTGAGATTTGGCCAGATGAAAGGTACAGACTCTTTTGGCCCTTCTTGAAAATATGCAATAGTAAAAGCACATGTATTGTGAAACAGTTACTGTTCCTGACTTGAACTTGAGTCGTGTTTACCATATCTACAGATACGGGTAGTTTTTCTAAGATCTCCTCCAAATCATAATGCAAACAGGAGCCCTGGGATAAGGAGACATTTATGTAAGGTTGAAATCCAGGTCTGTGGTGGGGAAGAGATTTTATGGGAGGTTGAAAATAGCCCTTGAAATAGTGGTACGAAACAGAACAGAGTACTGGAAAGAAGAAGGAAGATTTTTTGCTGGAAACAATACCTGGCATGCACACCTAAAATAATGTAGAAGATGGAGTTAGGAGAATATCGCAAGGCAAGAATTACTTTTTAGTCAGATGAAGAGATTGACAGATAGACATGCATTTATCGTTCTATTTTAAAGGATATTTATTTATTTGCCACAGAAAATTCAATATTTTTGACCCAGCAGAATGGCTTTTCTTGTCCAAAGCTAGTGAAATCAGAATGTTTGGGCTGGAGAGTCTATTCATTCTGGAAAGTATTGGACTATCTAAATTATTTGAAAGTGTTTTTCTCCTGACAATATAAAAAAAATTTCATACCAAGGTTGATGGTATTCAGAATCACATCTCACCTCCAAGGGAACTAGTGGCTTAACAATTCACTGTGACTACCTTAAGATTTAAAAAAGAAAATGAGAACTTCCCTCAAAGACTGGCCTATTCCAGATCCGTGTTTTTTACTATGCACTCTGTTAACTTCTCTTTAAGCCTCATTTCTACTGCCTGGTGCACTGGAATTCGGCACATATACTGTTTTAATGAATGAGCATTCTATACCCAGCAAACCTGTCAGAGAAGGTTGACTACATTGATACTAAGGTGGTTGCCGCGCATGCCATTGGCTTCTGGCTCTCCTACCCTGCAGGAAAATGTTAGGGAATAAACTACATACACCCTCCAAATAAATCAACCGATGTTTATATTATATTAAACAATGGAGAATCATTTTACATTGTTATCTGGGGACTATCTATTTAAAAAAATTGTGGGAAGAGAAAGAGTGTGTGGGAAAAGACCAAAAACATAAACATACAGACTCTCGGGTCTGTAGAAAGTTGATACACATTCTCAGGTTGTCTAGTTCAAAATACAAATTTAATTATTTATAATTTTTATTTAGTGCTATTACATCATACTTCTACATACATCATAACTACATCATACATACATCATACCTACATCATAGGAGCCTCATGAGATCCGTGTCATTACTGTAGATTTGCTAAGAGTTTGAAGTCCCTTTTGTGCTCTTCTTGACCTTCTCATCCAGTCTCTGACCACAGCTTGATGGTTAAGATGAGGACTTGGGAATCAGACAGAATTGGGTCAGAACTGTAGTCTTGCTACCCATTATCTGCATTCTCGAGTCTCCCAGAACCTGTTTCCTCATCTGCAAAATAGCAATGGTAAAATTGACTTCACAAGATATTTAGGAGGATTAAATGGACTAGGATGCTAACACGGCACGTTACTTGGCACAAAGCACATACTTAATAAATTGTGTGTGGTTTTTACTGATTTGTTACTGTGACTGCTTTAAATTCACCCTTTTACCCTTCTTCTGTGTATAGACTTTAGCTTGTTTCTGGGTCTTTGAAACTATCGGGTTCTCTTCTATTTGGACTTTTTGGCTTTTTTTTTTTTTTTTCCCTAAATCACATAACCTCTAGCCACATCCTCCACATGGCAGCAAAGCCTCTCCCTATGGATTCAGAGTCCTCCTTTGGCCTGTCTCACTCACTTCCTGACTATACTCACCCATCACCCTATCTCTGTTTATCCCAAGCTGTTGATCTAGAGTCAACCAGAGTGTCTATTTCTCAACTCATTTCTCAGTGAGGCAACACTACAGATACCGTGCACTCCTTGGGCCTCCATAATTTACATGTTATCTCTCTTTATAACATCTTCATGAAGGAGTCCACAATTCTATACTTCTACTCTTTTCTAGAAAAAAGTACATGCTGAAAGCTTCACGTATACTTCTGGTCTTTGGGGAAAACCAAACAATTCATGAACACTTTTTAAGGGGTAGTTATTTCTTTGCTGTTTCTTTGCTATTCATTTTGAGATGGTCAACTTCTATGCCTCTTAGTTTATATACTGCCTTTAAATATCTCTGGGTTCATTATTTAATAATCACAAAACCTCTACCATGTGCATTAAGCTGAGTCCAATACAATCTCCATTTGGAATGCTCAAGAGATAGAAACTTCCATCACATTAATATCCTGATCAACAGAAAACTTTTTGTTTAAATATTGCTGATACAAATGTTTCTAGTGTACATCATTCATCTTTTCTACCTTAGAAAGCTGTCATTAGGGTCCCTCAACCTCATTTCTGGATCTTGCATGACTAAGGGGTCATTTCAGTTCCCCAAAATGTGGAAGCATAGTAAATTGTCTTGCGTCTGTATCATCTACCATCTCATAAAACCCTTTGGGCAGTATTTCTTTCAGACTGTCTCTAACAATATTGACTTTTGCATAAGATGCATCTCTCTCTCTTTAAACTCAGGCACTTCTGGTTCAGGAGATAAATTTCTTTTTTTAAAAAAATAATGAAACTTGAAACTGAATAAAGTTGTGCTTCTGTTCTGCAGAGTGACCCCATTGCTTTAGGAGTTAGTATAGTTTTGTCTTGTTAGATGCTAAAAACTTATTTCTTTTGGTTCCTGGTGTTCAGTTTTTCCCCTTGTCCATTTATTCATTTGATTTTGATCACTAGCCATATTCTCTACCATTAGACACTCTACCAATTAATTGATCTAATTCAAATGTCCAGCCCATAACTAGGAAACAAAAATACGTTTTGTGAAAAATAGGCATGAAATAGAGAAGTTGGTAGTGGTGTGATACGGGAAAAGGAGTAGGGCCAAACTGCATGGGAATTAATGATGTGTTGAAGGGCACAGGGAGCCAGGAAAGGAAGACAGTGAGCTGATATCTGTCACCAACCAGCAGGATCTGATTCTAACACTCACCCCTTTGTTTGTATTCCACTAAAGTAGAGGCCAGAAGAATTCATATCATGCCCTCGATTATACTCTGGACACCAGGGTTCCAGCTCTCTGATTTATTGTCTTACCACAGCATTGTATCATACTAGAAGAAGTTACATTTCACTTGACCCAGTTCTCTTTTCCAGTCTGGATCAGGGGCACAGTAAAGTCCAGCAAGGACCGAAATTTGTTGGCCTTTCGTGGGACTCAAAATACAAATTGCATCCACTGCTCTGAAAGCAGCTTGCCACACAGTTCTAATCCCAACTCCCAGATCACCACACCGGAGCTAATATTCAAATGTTTATATTGCTGATAGAAAGAATCCAAGGTCATTCATGTTGTTTTACAGGGGCTACTCAACAAAGGTATTTTCTTGTCTCTTCTGTGTGGGAAGAAGAAAAGTCTTCTTAAGTGTTCTACATAGTTTTCATTCTATACAATTCTATGGCTACATTCTATGTAGTGCAATTTCTATTTTACCTGCCCTGTTGCAAGTGAAAGGTCTTGCAGAACATGTTTATGGCCTAAGAACAAACCCGCCTCTTTGCACACCTAAAACTAATATAACAATGTATGCCAATTATACCTAAAAAAAAAAAAAAAAGGACAAACCTGCCTTATTGATAACCACTGGTAGCTGACAACCTTTGGACTCCCTTCACGGCTTGAAAACTCTTCTGTCCCTTGAAAGCATTATGCACCATGCTATAAGTATTAAATGTGTTTTTATTTCCTACAGGGTGTGTTTTAAACAAATTGCCACTTAAAGGAAAAGCTTAGTTAACTTACTAAAATTTAGAACAGAGAAAGTAGCTGTCTCTCTTCTCTGTAGTAGCCATGAGCCAGATCCATGTCCATTAGCCTAAGTCTATTACTCTTCCTCTTACTGTCATGGAGCAAAAGTAGTTGATGAAAACCAAGAGACCTGTTTGGTCTGTGTCAAAACTAAGAGTATGCCCTAGGACTCTGCATCATTTGTAAAGAGTGTTCTGAAAGTGAAGTCCCTATACAAATGAAAACTGTGATTATCATAATCCCTTAAAGATTTTTAGAACAATTTCATCCATTTGACAGAGCTCATGTATGTAATCCATGGTGAATGATATTTCAAATTTATTTGATCCATCATGCACTGAAATCTTTGGGGGCATCAAAAAAAAATGAATGACAGATGTGGTAATATGCTAGTGATTTTCATCATCTCTTGCATTATAGTTCTAAAATATTAATCAACAAATGATTGTCTTGAAACCTTTAGCCAACAGCAGTAGAGTTTCCAAGATATTGCCTAGGAATGCTAAAGAGCCATTACATGATCTCATACATTATATGAGATAACAACATATAGAGAAAAGAAACTGAATCCAATTAGACCTGGGGGAAGAAGCCCATAGGATATAATTATCTGAATTTGGGCTTTTTTCTGAGATTTATTCTCTCCAGTGGCAGGATTCTAGCAGTAGGTCTACTGTGACCCAAGGAGATGAGGATTTTGGCCGCATGTATGGGACAGCATTTGGACTCAGCAGCTCTTCCTTGAGGTGCCCCAGTAAGTCTCTGTGGGGTGTCCAGTGTTCACTGTCTCACAGACCAGCAGAGATGAGGGGATTTGTCTTCTCCAGGCAAGGTCCTTCTGCTGAGAATTGGAACAAGGAGACATATTGCTACTTGCCTGTCTTTCAGGAAAACAACTGCTGTGATAGCATGAATGTCCCAAGAGCTTTGCCTTGATGGAAGTGTGTTTTTAATGATACGATTTCAGTATCCAGCCCTCTGTGGATAGCTTGGCATATGTCTTGTTATATTTAAACAGCACTGACTGATAAAGTGGATGTTAATTGGCAGTTAGTGACTAGGCTGCGGGTCTTTGTTACCCAGGCTCTCAGCTAACTGATCATTAACTAGGAGGAAATGTTTGACCCAGAAGGTCATTACTGTTATTAAGTGGGAAAAGAAATTAAAATGGTCCAAATTGCTTTTTTATGAATCAAATGAGGATTAAAAAAAAGACAAAGAATGGAAGGAAGAAAAAAGAAACAAGCTTGCCGCTATGGTAGAGTCAGGATTCAGAGCCGTGTTTTTCTCTCCCTAAAAGATCAAATAGTAATGTTCATGGGAGAGAGGCCATATTTCCAAAATCTCATTGCTTTATTCTCCAGAACCTCACTATTTTGACATTCACTAAAAACTAGAAATTTCAAAGCATTCATTCTTCAACTCCACCCAAAGAATATAATTCCTAAAATTTTCGAAGCCAATCATTTTGTCCAGATGCCACACAGTTTAAGAGGCCTTGAGTAATTTGTTTAAAAATGGAAATGTGAAAAAAATAAATTAAAAAAAAGAAAATGTGAGTAAAAGTAATGTTATTCCATACATCTTTTTATGTAAAAATATGATATCATATATGTCTTTAGAAGTTCCTTTATCATAAGCTAGTTGTATTTTATTGAATTTTGCGGGGACTTGCTCTGTGAGGAAGTATGAATCCTGTGCATCTTTGGGATTTGTTCTATGACCTTTATGATTTTGCCTCTTAAGTGGTCTCCTCATCACCCTTATCGTGCAAAAAAGAAGTAAATAAAACTGGTCTGATGGGGTGCTGTGAGTCTTGGCAATTAAAACTTCACATGAAAATTGTCTCCTGAGAGAAAATATTACTCTCTCTTTTAATAAAAGGATACAGTTAAACCCTCCCACAAACCTCTCTCCTTCAGATGTATTAACGTCTTCTGTAAAAGATGGAAATGGATTCTTACTTCATTGAAAAATCGAAGTGAGAGAGCCAAAAGCATTTCTATGCGTAAATTGGTTTATGAATATTAAATATCCCAACCTTGGAGCTGACTAATTAAAATAAGAAACAGGAAGGTATGGTGTACTCTGTGCTTAAGACCCTATTGTTTCAGTCATGGGTTTAGTTCTACCCTTAGCATTATTATCTTGTCTTTTCTTTCTCTGGTTACATGATGCAGTAAGGTTTACCTATGGGGTTTCGTGGGTTTACCTTTTACCTCGAGACTACAGAAAGTAATTGAGTTGCTGGGTGATCTCTTTAAATCAGACTTAAAATGTACTGGGTTCCTTTTGTACATCTTTTTCTTTCTCTTCCAAAGATGAGGACTGGACTTTAGAAGGCTCTTTTAGTTACTTTAAAAGGGAAAATGTATCCCTGAACCAAATAGGACTGAAGGCGACGTGCCGCACATGTTTGAAGGCAAGAGCATCTGATCTCCAAAGAATCAGAAAATCTCTTCTCTAGTTGTATTTGTAGGAGCTTTTTGTTGTGTTGCTTTTTTTTTTTTTTTTTAAACAGGTAAAGCTCAAATGAGCACAGCATGGCCCAGATGGTGTTTAAAGCCGCCCAAGTTTCTTTTATGTAACTTTCCCTTCGTCAAGTGTGTTCCAGCTGGGAATCTATTGGGCCGTTAAAACTTCGTCCCTTTTATGTGTTTGTTACTCTCTCACACATGCGTGCACACGCCCGCCCGCACACACGCTCACACACGGGCATAAACATGACCGTTCCGAATGTGTCGCATTAAATCTCCTCCAGCAGGGTGGAAAGTAACTCCGCAAGGCTTTATCAACTGTCTCTCAAGCTAAACATTTTCTTCAGGTGGAAGACAGAAAAACTCTGCAGGGTAAATTTCCAAACAGAGTAAAATTCTTACCCACAGATATGAATTCATTGTAAGGTTTTTTTACCTTCTCATGGAGGCCTTACTTAAGAAGAGGTGCAGACAGGCATTGCATTCATCTCTGGAGTGTCTCTAGGAATGTCCTCATTCAGCTGAGTGTCCCCAGCAGTGAAAATTAGCTTGGCCTCCCAGTCCCTTTACATGCTCGCAATGTGCCTTCCTCCTAGGATTAAGCGAATAACATGTGCTGCCGTTTGTGTAAAAAGGTCGTCTTGCTGGTGCACAATTAAGGTATATTTGACTGGGTGTGTATGTCAGGTGACAAAGGTAGGTTTCCCTGGAGCCATCAACATCTCCTTTTGTCTGTCTTCATGTCTGTCTGTCTCTCTCTCTCTCTCTCTCTATATATATATATATTTTTTTTCATTCCACAACCCGACTTCTCCATATTTACTCTGTGTTCCAGGCAATCCAAATTAGTTTCTTATTCCCATTCCCTCCTTCTTACTTTCCTGGTTCTCTGCATTAACTTGTGCCATCCCTGGACTATCTGTCCCCACCTCTGCCTATAAATATTCTTTTTTTTTTTTTTCCAAATACATTTATTTTATTTTTTCAATGTTACAAGATTAATGGTTCATGCACCATACCCAGTGCTCCATGCAATACGTGCCCTCCTCAATACCCACCACCAGGCTTGCCCAACCCCCCACCCTTGCCCCTCCAAAACCCTCAGTTTGTTGCTCAGAGTCCTTAGACCCTTCCTTTCCTTCTCCCAATGTCCTCCATGCTTTTCCTTATGCTCCACACGTGAGGCCATAAGATAATTGACTCTCTCCGCTTGACTTATTTCACTGAGCATAATCTCTTCTAGCCCTGTCCATGTTGATACAAAAGTTGGGTATTCATCCTTTCTGATGGAGGCATAATATTCCATTGTACATATGCCTATTAATATTCTATATCTTGTCACCAGCCAGATTTTTCTGTTACCATTACTTAAGGACATTTATCTCTGACACTTGCCTACCTAATGATAAGCTTGAGGGCTGAGGCCACTTCAGATGCCTTTTTGTTTCCCCCAAAGCAGAAAAGACTTGAATAAGTGAATGGTGAGGCACCTACTGGGCGTAGCTAGGACTGTCCTTGGATAGCATTTACCAGAATTTGTCTCAATACAAAGGAATCCGTTCCTGGATGAATTCAATGTAACACCTTGGCATCCTTAGCATCATCTGCTAAACAATCTGTTTAAATCTGGGAAAATTATTGAAACACTTCGATGCCGCTTGATAAATAGCCACTGTCTCGAGACCCCAAGTGTCCTGTCCTTTCTCCTGCATCCCTCCCTTCAGGATTCCCCTCTGTTCATATCATAAGGCCTGGGATAGCCAAAGCTTCCAGGATCCAGCTCCAGCGCTATGGTCATTGTCCATTCTGATTAATCTGCTCTCCTGCTGCCCTGATTGTTGAATATTGACTGTTAAATTTTAGAGGACCCCTGCTGATATCATTACTATAGCCAGCATGACCCCCACAGAAGGCAGTTAAAGTCAGGCCCTGTTTATGGGGTATGTCTGCCCTTCACTTGAACAGAGAAGAAACCAAAGCTTTGAAGAGGGGTTGGGGATCCTTGAGTATTTTTCCAGTTTGACTGTAAAAGTTAATGAAGTTAGGGCCCAAATTTAGAATACAAATATAGCTATAGATGTATCTCCTATGATATAAATAGATATATTTTTTGTAGAGGAGTCACTAGGGAATTAGATTCCATTTGAACCTCTGTGTGCTGAGCAATTGGAAGCACATTAAAACAATTTTAAATATAAACATTTATTGCCTCTGCCTATAAGATATTACTTACCTGGGAAATTAAGAGTCCAGTCTGATGTGTTCCGGGGTGTACAGCCTATAAAGCTCTTTAAAACCTAAAGCATATTTATTCTGCATTTAAAGACATTTAGAGACTGCCCTGTGTGTTAATGTGTGCTCTGCGACTAACACCATTTAAACACTCTCCCCCTGCATGCATTAATGTGTGCATCGAAGGGAAAAAGAGCAAGGGATGATAAACTGTTAACTGCACGATATTCAAGTCAGATTTATCTAAGAAAGAACAGTCTGCTGCATTAATGTGAATATTCAAAGATAGATATTTATCTTAATGGACTCAGAGGTACTTACAAACAGCATAATTGCTGAAGTCATTTTACAGGGCATTTATTCGGAATGATTATATTTACTCTTACTTTCTTTATATAAAGAATTCTACTTAAAGGTTTAAGTGAGACAGAGCTAGTGTGACCAAAGGACCATAGGTTGGTTCTTCCTGGTGTCTGCCCAGCCAAGGCTCTTTGGAATGATGAGAAGCAAAACCCCAGATCTCTTTTTTGGCACTTACTGGTCTTTTTGCAAATGGCTGGTCTACTGAAATGTTAAATTGTCCCGGTATCTAGATTACTGCATGATATTTGGCTTAATTTAAACCTATCGTCCTGCAGGTAAGGAATTGACCCTCTGGTATGCAGTTGTAGCCTTGAAGGGAAGTTGTCTCTAGGCTTATCTGGACCAATGAGACCTTGCGTATCTTGAAAGCAAATATGTTCTTGCAGAGCAACTCCCATTCTTGACAAATAGCTTCTAAAAGCATTCCTGCTCCTAACACCAACTAAGGTCAGAATTAATAATCATCTGACAAGAATGAGAAGTGCTTCTGTCTTCCACTCATATCATTTCCACCCTTCAAACAGGACTCCTGGCCTATCCAATTCTATTCAATCCACAGACATTCCCTGAGCCCCTGGTATTCATTTAAACACACATCGTGCACCCAGGCTCTGGTCCAGCACTGTAGTCCTGTGGATAATTTCAAACCAATCTTAAATAACACTAGAATGTCAACAACACATCTCAGAATAGTAACATGTCTCAGTTGCTGATATCCGTTTCAGTCTACCCGACGAGAACATGAGGTCAATGTCATTGTCAAGTTTACAGAGGAGAAAACCAGAGTGCAAAGTGCTTGTGATCACTATGGGCTCCCCTCCAGGGGTAGAGCTTATGTTTTCTGACCCCACACACAACACTTTTCCTTGATAGTATGCTTGGCTCTGTTTGCTTCGTAAGTAGCAATCAGGTAGAAGGGAAAACACAAATCAAATGTGTATTTGAAGAAAGTACTAAGTTAGCCTGCTAGAATATTTTTCAGCCATGGAATCAGGAAGAAACTGCATGAAAATGTGTTGGCATTGTGTTCTAAGGAAGGATATGTAGAATCTTACCAGGTATAAATGGAATGAAATGCAGGTAGAGTTGAGGGAGGGTATAAGCCAGGATATTGTCAGAACTTACCAGGTTTGTTCAGAGCATGACAAGCATTTATTTAATAGTTGCAATGTGGAGGTGCTCACAGGGGCAAACGGTAGGGGAAGACAGTGCTACAAAGTTACAATGGAGCCCAGAGATGGAAGACCTTGAAATTTTTTTAAAAATTATTTTTTAAGTCTAGAATTCATTGGATAGGCAGTGGGATAAATTTAGACCAAGAGAGTGGCACATCGAAAGCTGTGTTTTTATTCTGGCAATGCTTTTTGGGTTCATTGAAGATAGGTAAGTGGAGGCAGGGAGTTTGATTAAAGATTCTCAAGACTCATCCGCATAGGCAACCAACCAGGAAAGTAGACATAAAAAGTAGAATGGAGTTTTAGAGATGGCCTTCATGGGACTTGGTGCCTGGAGGTAGGATGCTGAGCGGCAAGGATTCAGAGGTGACCCTGAGGGTTTGGGCTTGTTCCTGAGGGTGATGGTGTCATAGACAGAGGTGCCATTTTTCCTGGGATAGGTGGATTGCACATACTTATAGGATATTCAGTTCAAAATATATTCTGTCACTAGGGTGAAAATGTTTATCCCGGCTTATCCAACTCCAAAGTGATCTCTCCTCTTTCAAGCTCCTTTTAGACTTCTGTCTGGGCCATGGAGTTGAAATGTGAGAACATTGTAATCACTATGGAGCTTTCCAAGTCCCACTCCTGGATATTATAAAAATGCCACCTGGTGACTACTGCCCACCAAAGGCAGAGACCATTCACATGATGCCTCGCATCTCTCTGATTGCTCTCTAGGCATTGCTCTCTCCATTTTGATTGTGTTCAGCTTCTAGTAAGAGAAAACTTGACCTGCAGTGATTGAAGAGGGGATATATTTTTCTCACTTAAGAATTTTGGAGTCTGGAAAACAAAACTATTTGTTTGGGCTCAGGTCATGCATTTAACAATATCAGAGTCAGCTTCTCGGGTCTTTTGTTCTTTCCTTCACACTTACCAGCTTCTGATCACACGACAGCTGCTACAGCTCCGAACATGTCATCCAAACCCAAGGAAGAAGGGAAAGCAGTGGGACCTGCCATTTCTGCCTCTTTTATTGGGAATAGAATAAGTATTTCTGGAGCCTCTAACAGATGTCCTTATCTATCAGTTTGTCCAGACTGATGCCCTGTGGCCACATCTAGTTACAAAGGAGACTTGTTTAGGCAGGTCACTTGCCAGCCCTAGAAAGGGGGAAGAACAGAATGGATATTGACAATGTCTCCAACACTTGTCTTTCTTGCTACAGTGTAAACACTTTGAAGGCAGGACTGATGTTCCATCAGGCCTTGCCCCCATATCATGTCATGTGTTGTTCCTTCCCTGGAACTTTGCTGGACACACAGAGGTCTGGGAGGGGAAGAGTCTGAGGAGCCAAATCCTTGCCTTGTGTACTAAGCACCTTCCTTGTCTGTTGGTTCCTCTGAACAACCTTAGGAATGTGGGAGCTTCTGAATATATGTTAGAGAGGCTCTCTTCAGCACCTCTCAAAAAATTAAAAATTAAAAAAGGAAGAATTAGAAGAAAAACAAGACTACGTGATGGGAGGAAATCTGTGCTTCTGTAAGAATAGAGTAAGGCCCAAGTGCATTCTTCAGTAATGAATGCATGCAAAGAAGCCTCTTAAATTATGAATGTGGCTTCTCTTGTTCATTGCCCGGTAATCCTGCTTTATTGATTTCTGTTTATTTCCAATCACCTAGAATGAGAGACTATGTTGCTTAGAGATCTTGATCCCTAGAAGATTTTTTAAAGCTACTCTGCTGTATTTAGTTGTTTATTTTTTGCTCAAAGTGATCGAATCAATACGAATACAAACAAAACACTTTTTCCTTTGCTCTCTAGAAGACTAGGGGAAAAAAAATACAGAAAAGCTAAATAAAGATCCTTGGATTAAAAAAAAAAGCTCCGGCAAATGACATATTGATTTCTTTCAAGGAGTTCAAGTGTAAATTAAAAATATTCTTCTGACATAAGTTTTTAAAGATGCACTGAGTCAGCAGTTTTAGTATTCACTGACTTTCTCTTCCTAGAGGACCAGTTTGGAAGTGCGGCCCACTTTTCCTAACATCAGCTGGCTCTGAGTGCTTTCAGAGGGAGGTTTACTTCACTCGGTGCTGCCAGAGGTCCTTGCTTCTGTATCATCAGTTCTCAGTTTGTTTTTGCCCCCCACCACACTGCTGCCTGTGTACATGTTTAAGAAGGCTGTAAAAGTTTTTAGAAAATAATGCGATCGCGGTGCTTTTTTAAAGTGGTTGCACTGAAACTCTTCTTAGAATTAAAAAAAGAGGGAATAAATAAGGCCTAGGGCTTTATTATGAGCTATTCCCTGGAATGTTATTAAACTCCAGGGCGGGCAGATGTGGAGGTGAGGGGGAGTGGGAGGGATGGGCAGAGAGGAGCCATACGAGTGGGAAAGGGAGGGGTACTGGCGCTCTTCTCCCAAAGTACCCACCCGGGAATAAGGCTGGTTATGACCCACACTGGTGAGGCCAGAAGTGAAGCACAAGAGATCCAGGAGCGTAAACTATTTGTCATAATGTGAATTTATAAAAACCACGTTAGAACCCTTTGGCCTGACTCAAAGACAGTTTGCACAGCTGTTCTCAGGAGCAGCTGCAGAATTTATAGGAACTTGTGCAAAATGAAACGAAGGGGCCCCTCCTTCAAAGCACAGAAAAAAAGTAGAAAAACATCAAGCTTTTTTTCCTTTCTCCACAGTCTCTCAGCTTCTCCCAGGATGTTTTATTTGCTATTTGATGCCATTTTAAGTAAATAAAAATAAAAAACTCAAATTGTTGGTATGAATATTACCACTCCTCTTTATATTGCTTGATACTAGTTTAAAATGCAAAAACAAGAGTGTTTAATTCGAATGCAGAATCAGTGAAATAACACAGTTCATATTTCATAGCTCACGTATGCATATGTATTTTATTCGTACCGTATGAGTGCACAAAGAGACTACACAATGTTAACTCACCTGTCTTTATTTCACTTTCTGATATGTGTACCTTCTACTGACACTCTCTACCTTTACCTTACTGGTAGTAAGGTAGGATAAAAAGAAAAAAATCTCTGTGTGGTCCTTCTCTCTCTATTTGTTATTTTTAGTGTAAGTGGTTGGCTAAGACAGAGAAGTAAGAAAGGTTTCCTTGGTTGCTTAGGTTCTTAGAACACCATGGCCTTCTCTCTGCTTTCTAAGCAGCTTTGATTCAAAGGGAAACCACATAGCCTCTGGGAGCCCCACTTCCTCAGTAGGTGTAACATGCTTACCCGTGTGCTCATATCAGAGGATGTGGTGTAAAACTCTAAAAGAAGGAAATGCAAAGGAGGTCAGCTTTGGACTAAGACTTTATCCATAGTCAGTCTTGTCTAGAGAGTAGAACCAACCTCCCAGGAAAAAAGTTTGGGGGATTCATTCAGATAAATCTGTTTGATTCATCATATTCCATTACATGGTGGGTCCACAGAATCCCATGTTATAGAGAACCAAAGACTCCATTTGTAGACGGGGTGGCAAGAAACAGGGCTGGACACACACATTGCATGTATCGTTTTTCCTTATGCATGTGCTCCATTGTCTCGTTGAACTTCTCTTATAAGACACAGGCTCAAAAATAAAATGGCTAAGAACCTCAAGGTGGTGAGAGCAGAGTGTTAAACCAAGCTCAAGGCCCCTGTGAGCACAGAGTCCTGTGTGACTGCCTCGGTCTCCTGCCTGAGATTACACCTGCTCTATTTCTATATCCACTTTGACGGTGGAAGAATGCCGTTGCCTATAAATTAGAAGGAAATTGCTGGCCATGCTGTCCATAAGAAATGAGAAATGAATAGTCTTGGTTTTTCCCACATGAGAGTTCTGTTGTTTTTGCTTCTGTAAATTGTTTTGAATCTATATCTAAGATGAGATAATCCACTCAAGGTGTTTTGCAGCCTGGGAATGAAGAAGGGACATCTGTAGCATGAGGGAATCCATCCTGAATTTCTCAGGCAGCAGTACCTGAAGACTTTCTCTAACTTGGGGTTTATCGTACAAATCAAAGAAAATTTGAATCCATCTCCCAGTCTTCCTTTGTGGGAGGCTGGTATTGTCTTTTAGACATGAGTAACTCAGGATAAATTCTCAATCCAAAGCCGAAATCCTTTGAATTTTCCCTCTCTTGGGGTTTGATACCATGTTATTCAATGCGCTCTCACTTTCCCCTTACAGTTCTGACTCTAATTTACTGCAGATTCCATGTAACTCCCTCAGTATTTTATTAAATCAAATGTCAAATGCACAAAACTTACTTTAACTGCTGCTGTTACTCTGACACCTGTATCTGCCTTTTCTGATATTATATTACATGGCTGAGTGGGAGATATTTTTTCCAGCACAATAATGAAAAATAGTCTTGTCTTTTTATCAGTTGTATTTTACATTCAATTCATTGCACTTGATTGTTCCGGGTAAGTTTGCTCTGCCACATACTCGGTAAGTTCCCGATTGTGCTAATATGCTGTTCCTTATTGTGTTTATGTTGTCTTGAGCTTGTATTTCTTTCTTAGTTTCTCATTAAGCATGAATCTTTCATACTTTCAGTTTTCCAAGGTAGCCGTTCTCAGCCCTTTCCTACATGGACAGACATAACAGATGTTTCCATGCAATGCACACTCTTTTCAGTAAAAATGGCTTTCTATAGACAAAAAAAAAAAAAATTAGGTTGTGTTTGATTCCCAATAGTTTGCTATTTTCCCACTCCTTTCTCCCCTGCTCATCTAGCATACCTTAATTTATCAGTGACCAAAGATTGAGAACCACTCTTTGCTCTGGACTGAATGGCTATCATACATCTTTTTTGGGGAATTGCTGACCAATATCCAAGACTGGCTTTATCCTGTAACTCATTGTCCTCCTCCAATGTTTGGGTCTATTATTAAGCCTTCATGAGGCTGTGATCTCAAACTGCCAGGAAGGGCTGTTTCTCCTATGTTGAGTGGTAAGGTTAGGCTATAAAATAGAGGGCCAAGAGAAAAACCATCCCCAAAAAGAATTATGCTTCTATTTTTCCTATTTTTCCCCAAAACCCATTTCTTCTCCCTGAAGAGAGAGAACATGTAGAAATGAATAATAGTACATTTTTGGTTCAAATTAAGAAAAGCCCACATTGGCGATCTCCATAGTAGAGACTTTTGTATGGAATTTTAACATCCATTAACTGATATCTACATTATTTTTAGTGGGTTCCATTAATATTTGACCTGGTCAATTGCCCCTTAAAAACATAGGCTTGATTTTGGTGATAATATTGGAATAAAAAGCTTACTTAGAATGGAAATACCACCAAAAAATTTTTTAAGAAAGGAAAAAGAAAAGAAAAAAGGCAGCAGGTTGACAAGAAGATAAGCAAGCAAGAAAAGCAGATTAGGTCCTTAGAGCTTCAGCTAAAATTTTGGCATTCCCTTGTAATGGTTAGACCCTAAATACTCAAAGCAAAGTTTGTGATGAAAACCAAAAGAGTTTCCAGTTGAAACACAGCCCAACTTTTCTGACTAGCCATACTAGAGAGAACCTGCACCAGTAAGAAAAATAGCTATTAAAGCCAAACCTTAGGTGTATATAGTCGATAGGCTCCTGGTCTAAATTCTTAGAGATGGTCTGTGGTTGGGTGGGTGGTTTGTGGTTTTTTTTTTTTCCCCTGCCTCCTAAATAATTTGTAATTTCTCCAGGCCAAGAAATAAATTGAAAGGATTTAGAGGGATTTGCTTATCAGTGGAACACCAAGTAGCATTACATTCCTCCTGCTTTTGGGAAGGTACATTGAAGTTTGGTTAATCTTCTGTGGTTCAATACCCCTCTTCCCTCTGTCAGGCTGCCTTGAACAACAGATAGATTAATCCCCCTTCTACCCACTCTCTTCTCCCTCCCCCCTCCCCCTTCTCTTGATCCACCCTTCCTTTTTTGAGCAGATGGAAGAAATCTTAAAACTAGGAAGAAAAGAAAGATGCCACACCACATTTATTTATATAATCTGAGAAGACCTCAAGGATAGAAGGAAAAGACCCCAATCCTTGGCACAAAGTTTGTCTAAGCTTAGCTTGGTTCTTTCACTGTTAATTAAATCTTGAGTCTGCAAAGGGATTTCTTTAAAGGTTAATTCATTAGTAAAAGGTATTATATATCATGCTGTTTTCTCCTCTTGCTCCAGTATATGCAGTGTGGAAAAGAAGAGGAAGAATATGGAGGCTATTGAGAGTGAGCAGAATTTAAAGGAAGTTGGTGGTATTGTTTCATTGAATTCCTATATGATCTGCCTGTGAATAGGGCACCACTGAGGGACCTCACATTAAATTTGTTTTTGTGGCTGATGGTCTAGCAGCTAGTCAATGTTTTCTAGTTGAGCCTGGCTCAAATCCGTGTCGCCTGGAAGCCACATGAGGACAAGGACTGGGTCTGCCTAGCCCTCAGCACAGTGAGTGGCCTATCCTAGGCAGTTAATAAACATTTGTTGAGGGAAGATCAATTGAGTAAATGTGTGCCTACTTAAAATCATATATCAAGAACACTTTTGTTTGTTTTTTATACTCAGTTTTCCTAGAGAGCTCTGGTCCAGTTAACTGAATTAGGTTATGCTGCATGCTATGTCTGTAGCCCAGGGCAATTCTCTTTAAAGCCTTCTCATTCCATGGCAATATGAATCTAGTAAAACACGAGGACATTGATATCTGACTTGGCAAGTGATTATCTCCAGGAGTGGGTAGAGAGAAATGAGAAAAGGATTATTTTGCAAAACTACAATAATGTGAACTCCAGGAGACAGTTTTAAAATTCACAGGGTGCTGTCCCAATAAAGGTACATGGGCACATGGAAGTAAGGCCTGAGGGAATCTCAGAAAGCATCTTAACTAGATGGAGCTTGATCTCTTTGTCCCCGTTGTTCAGAACCCGTCTCGTGGTGTGCCCTGACCTCTCACACCTGAGTATGACAAGTTCAAGCCATACATTTCATTTTCTCACAATAGTGTCAGTGGCTTGTTTGGAAGATAACCGTAAAGGGGGTGTTCAGAATAAAATGAGGGTATTGATAATCCCACCCATGCATCTTACCACGTTTTAAGGTTGTTTCTGTATTGGGCTTGAGTTGCATAGAGTGATGAGGCTGATGGGGGAGAGGGGAGGGTTGAGATTATTGCTTCTAACAAGTTTGCCCCAAGATCCAGTCTTTTTCTGCCTTTGGTTCAGTCTAAAAATAATCCGGTAGTGTATGGTGTATGAGAGAGAGAGAGTGAGTGTGTGTGTGTGTGTGTATCAGGTGGGGTATTTATAAGCATTAATCTCAACTGGGACTATGCAGTGGCAACAATTTGATGGAGAACATCCTAATAGGTATATTTAAATTGTGATGGCCAAGCTTCTTAAAATCTCATTAAAGGTTACAGAGGTACCTAGAGTCTGTGGGTTCTTCTTTAATTAAAAGTATCTTAGACACCCTTTATTTCAATAGAGAATAAATGTTCATAATGCAGCCGCATGTCTCCCTCTCTCCCATGAGATACTTTAAACCCCAGCTTTATCATGGACTAGAAGTGAGAGGGGAAAAACTAAAACACCAAGTATTTGAAGGAATTGAATTCTTTTTAGCATTAAGCAGCTGCAGAGATGCATGGCTGTTTTCGGGGGGACTTCAGAATATTTATGGGCCTTTCTCTTTTCCTTTTTCACTGGAAGAAAAGCGATCATCATTCTTGAGTGTGTTATTTATAATTTCATAAAGCTGTTCTGGGCCAGGACTTATTTTATCTGGCGCTTAATCGCGGTCAAATAACTCTGCTTCCAAGGAGCTGGGTGGAGAAAAATGATTATCCCCCTGAATGATTAGCCTTTTCTCAGTAGAAGATAAAGGGCTAAAGGTGGGAATTTGAAATCACAAATAGGCCTCTGGGCAGGAAGGAGGGGGCATGGTGAGTTTACCTTGAGCTCTTCCGAGCACGGCAGCAGACATTTTTCTCAATGCCAAATTAATGGATGGCGATGAAGGATGAGGGGGTGGGAGGTGCTCCTGTGAGATAGACCCCTCCGGAGTAAATAATTAGAAGCAGGTGATTACAGGCACAATAACTCACTGGAGGAAAATGAGAAGCCAGGTCTGTGAAACTGAGGGAATTGGAAGGTAAATATACCTATAAATTTACTTGGGTGGACAGAGTTTTTGAGCTTTCTTCTGTCCCACTTTATTCTAAGGTAATTTATGTTTAAATAAAATTTATATTAAATTTAAATTTATTAAAATAAACACTGGTAGAAAAAAAAAAGGAATACAAATGCACTAAAAAGCCTTTCAAGGAAAGAATAAAGAGGGTTCCTTCCAGACAGATGTTTTATTGAATTATTCTAAGACCTGTCTTTAGTTTTATGAATCCTAGCACAGAACCGAGCAATTTCAAAATGTAGATTAAAAATATGAAATGTGTATTTTAAAACGGGATAGTATGGATTATTACTTTTAATACGGAACTCAGCTAATATAGAGGGACGGAGGAATATTTTCCTCCCCTGGAGAAGGCAAGGTGAGGTCTTTAACCTCCGCTGTGGAGGGATGGCGCGGTCAGCCCCACGTACTACAATCTGAAACCAGATATAAGTGCCTCCCAAGGAAGGACGACAGATGACGCTGATGAGACATGGGGAGGGGAAGAAGGAGAAATGTCCCATAGGACAGGGCATTAAATTCATGCTCATTATCCAAGTTTGTGGGAGCAGCACAAGAACTCAGGTAGCTGTCATCCTGTCAGGCCAGGGCTTCTTTCCTCCCCTGTCCTACTCAGAGGTGTACAAATAAACTTCTTCTTCATGCCTCGGAGCCTTTGCAAAGACTGTTAATTCCACCTGGAATGCCCTTCTCCTCCTGCCCACAGCGCTCAGCTGTCCCTGCCTCACTGCTGCCTGTCCCTCTGGGCTCCTTTCCCCTTCCCCTCTGCCCAGGAGCTCTCCCTGCTCCCCTGCTGTCTGCTCCCCTAGCACCTTCTGCTTACTCTTGTCATGACATTCAGTTTACTATGTCAACTTTGCCTGTTTACTTGGCCCTCTCTTCAGAGACTGTGAATTCCCAGGGCAGCGGAACTGTGGTTTATCTAGCACTGTATCCTTCATAAATGGCTATGGTGCTTGACACATAGGTGTTCAGTAAATATTTATTCAAGTGATAAAGGAATGAATGAAAGATGAACAAAGCACCTTGATGGTACAGTCATATATCATAGATGGTGGATCTAAGGGTCCAGCCACGAGCAAATTGTTTGGTTTGGAGGTGGTCACAGACCTATTTGTTCTTCTATTTGTTCATAATCTAGATAATGTGGATATTTGACTTGTGGGAGCTATAATATGTAAACACTTTAAGCTTAATCATTGGGAATTATGAGAGCTTTAGACAATTATTGTGAAGAAAAAAATAATATGACGACGGCAGAGAAGGCACCATGATAAGCATTCCCAGCATAACATTACGAATAGAAGAACTTCCTAAAGCAGTTCTATTCCCTGAAGGAGCATGGATGGTGGGCAGTTAAAAGTAGCAGGTTCACTACAAATGTCCACACCACTGGGGTTTTTTTTTAATTGTTTTTTTTTTTATTAACATATAATGTGTTATTTGCCCCAGGGTACATGTCTGTGAATCATCAGGCTTATACATTTCACAGCACTTAACGTAGCACATACCCTCCCCAGTGTCCATAACCCAGCCACCCTATCTATCCCTACCCCCCTCCCAGCCACCCTTAGTTCATTTCATGAGTTTAGGAGTCTCTCGTGGTTTGTCTCCTTCCCCATCCTATCTTGTTTCATTTCCCTCCCCCACCCCCCCACGACCCCCTACCCTGCCTCTCAAATTCTTCATATAAGAGAGATCATATGATACTTGTCTTTCTCTGACTGACTTATTTCATTTAGCATAATATCCTCTAGTTCCATCCATGTCATTGCAAATGGCAA
>CM053609.1:102415505-102474200 GCA_028646535.1 Procyon lotor
TCTAGAAATCTTTAAATCCAGTAAGTGTCAAATTTTCTCTGGATGTAATGAGTAAAAAACAAATAAAAAAAACCCTAGGCCATGAGAGCGAGGCAGAAAGTGAAAGGAGTATGTGTAGACTGAATTTGTATGACACTCAAAATACCTCCTAATCTTAAATTAAAATTGGAGATTTTTCATATCTCTAACTTTATGTTCCCTTGAAGACCTAAATAAACCTGTTGAATTATTTAAAATATATGATTCCATGCAAATAAATTTCACTCTAAGAAACCCACATTTCTTCTTCTTCTTGAAAAAAAGAATTCTCTACTTTTTTTAATGAGTCAGAGGTAAAATTGCATTTTCAGAACATTTACATGGAGAAACCAGCATTGAAACTTAATCATAACAGAGATACCTGCATTAAATGAATATATTCAGAAGAATATTTGAATAACTATCTAAGTACCTAAAATTGAGGGTCAGGGTTTTAATTTTCTTAATTTGTACACATGGATTATAGTCCCCACAAAGGAAGTCGGGATCTGCTTAATATTGCAGACTTGTCTCTTTGCAAACAAACTCTTTCCTTCCCAAGTATGATTCGATTGATATGAAATTGTGCAGTAAATTCATATTTCATTGTTCTCACCTCTTTGGATCCAACAACAAAAAATAAGGAAGCTGGGGAAGATTCAGATGACCACTAGAAAATGGAATTATTGATAAATTATATTATGGGAAGTCAAATTATAGTTAAGATCTTCAGTAAATTAACATTTGTGATCTAAAATATGGGCATTGATTCTGAAATATAGAGAAATTGACAAAAGTCACTTCCCAAATGGAAAAGAAATCTCTCCCTTCCCCTGTCTGACCCCCACTGTCTCTGTCTTTGGAAATAGAAATTATATCAAAATATTGTGATCTCAGGTTAGCTTTTGTGTAATTGAAGATTACCAACTTTCTGAATTTTGTGTATTTATAGTCTTAATATTCTAAAGTCGAAGGCAGGGGTCACAGAGCAGAGAAAAAATAAAAAGAAATGCCTTTTACACCTGAGAAATGGGCATGGCAACAATTAACCATATTGATTTATCCTGCCATTACACAGGATACATTTTTCTGGTTGTCAATTAGCCAGGCTTTTGGCCTCCACTTTTGTTAAACCAGTCCTTGATCAAATCTCAAGGGGCAGTCCTTCCACCAGAGGGCAGACAGTAAAAGGAAGTAAGGATGAAACACATCCATCCATCAATAGGACTGTGCTAAACAACTTTCATAATGGTGGGATTGAGGGAGATGTTTTAACTATTGGCAGTAATTTGAGATCACAAAATAATTACTATTCCCAGAGTGGTTCTCAGATGTAGTTTTACTCCTCAAATCCACAGCCCTCACATTTGCATTCGGTGTTATTGCTACTTTGTTCCTCTTTGTTAGTTACACAATAATATTCAGCCCAGTGTGCGTGAAATTTAAATTTGGCAAAACACCAGGAGCATAGCCTTATTGTGTTCTCCAGGTGGAACTGGGTTCTTAATCTTTATCAGTTTGAGATTCCTCAGTATTTATAATATGAAAATCTGACACTGAATTGTTAAAAACTCATGAAATCCTTAAGGTTTTTATCTGCTGGATCGCCATGGAAAATGCAACTGAAATGTTAAGACAATACTGATTTTGGATCAGAAAGATCCAAATCTTTCTGGATCTTGGATCAGAAAGATAAAAAGTATTTTTCAGAATCCACAGATTAAAAAAACTAAATGTGCTGGTCGTCGACCTTAAATAGGATATTTGTAGTCTGTGTGTTTATAGAAATAAACCTTGTCGTTAGTGTTTCCTGCAAGCTTGAGGCATGAGCAACTTATACATTTTTATTACCAAGAAATGGATTTTTATTTAATTTTAGAAAGATTTTTCCACGTGGAAATATTGACTAATGACATAATGACTCTATTTACAATGTTGAGTTTCCATATGGAAAGATTTTTCTAAAATTAAATAAAAATTCAGTGTATAGTAGAATAGTAAATGCCTAAATAAAATGCCATAGGACTGTCTGAGTGTCACAGTGTCTAGAATCCACCCTGAAGCTTAAGTCTACTTTAAAACACTTTTAATAAAGGGATAATGGAAGTAATCTCAGAAATGTTTTATTTTTGCTAAGAAGAATATAAATAGATGTAAATTTCATTAATTTAATTGCTCATTGTTGCCTATAGATATTAGTTATTTTTACATTTGAGTTATAATACATGTCTAATGTATGCAAAAGTAAATAGGTATTCACACATTTAGATCTAGGCTAAATCCTACCAATTTCTGAATTTCATCCAGTGATTTATAAATTAATACAGTATGTTTATGGGCTCATAATGTTCCCAATTTAATGGTGTAATTTCTGTTTTCATTCATTAGCCCACCCATTGATGAACCATATCTCTCTCTTATAACCCAACCCCACTTCAACCCAAGCTAATTTTTAAGCTATTGAAGCAAATATGTACCCTTTAAACCCTTAACGGTCAATTGCTTTGATAATTAGGGTATGAATAGAAATATAAAAAGTCTACTGATTGGCTAGTAGACAATTACGCAACTGATAGCTCAGGCATGTTGTACAGAAAATGAGTGGCTCATGGATTGACCATTATCATGGTTTTCATAACAAAAATAGTAAATCAAATAAAAAGAATGATAAAAATGAAAAAAAAAAAAAAACCTATTTCTGTTACCCAAGATTTTGTGATATGTTGAGAAGGGAGGGGAATCAATAAGATCAATGTGTAAGTATACACATTTCCATTTGAAAGTTTAATACATGATTTGGGCAATAACTTTTAGTGACTGCTATTTGTAGGCATTAGAATAGGTGCTAGGAAAACAAAAATAAGACAAAACATCTTGAAGGAGTTCATAGTCTATTAGAAAACACAGATAGTAAAATGAAAGGAATAAAAAGAGAAAAAGGAAAGAAAGGGAAGAACCAGTGTGGACAGTGAATGGAAATGCTTAGATTATTCTCAGAACTTAGTGGAGAGGTTGCTAATTTAGAAATGGCATCCCTAAGAATGGGCAAGAAATATCATAGAGGATGATACAAACCAGTGACAGAATCACTTACCCCCAAAAATAATTCTTCTGTATCTTAGTTTGATGGCACAAAATTTCAGATTCACTATGATTGAAAAATTAGTACAATTCAGTAATAAACTTTTTTTTTTTAAGATTATTTATTTATTTATTTGACAGAAGGAGAGAGAGAGAGATCACAAGTAGGCAGAGAGGCAGGCAGAGAGAGGGGGAAAGCAGGCTCCCCGCTGAGCAGAGAGCCTGACATGGGGCTCAATCCCAGGACCCTGAGATCATGACCTGAGCTGAAGGCAGAGGCTTTAACCCACTGAGACACCCAGGCACCCCAATAAACTTTTATTTGAACACACATACAGAAAGGTCTAGAGCCAGGTCTTCTTGGGTAGCAAGGTAAATAAGGATGGACATGATGAAGGGAGAATTTCAAGCCAAACTCATGAGAACTTCCTGACTTCAAATGCCAATGCAAGTAATTGATAACAAGTAGGCTTAATGAAATCATTAAGCAAGCTCCCTCCCCTCCTCCAAATTAATAAAGAGGGATTGGGTTTCTAAGTAAAGGTTTTTATGAGTTTTCTTTTTCTCTTTTTGTTCTGTATTTTTTCTCCCATTAAGTCCCAGTATATATACTGTGTGTATTTATATATATTTGTATATAATATGTGTGCATACTAAATGTATAGCACCTATCATGCCATATATATGTAGACACAGTATAAGTGATATTAGACTAATGTAAACAGAGATTAACAACAGTCCCTGCCATCAGTCATGTGTTTACACAGAAATTCACACCTTCATTTTTACATCAGCCAACACAGACTTGCATGATACTGTTTTAACTTGGCGAACAAAGCATGTGAACTTTTCTTTAGGTTTTGTTTTCTTCTATATCATAATTACAATGATGATTCCATAATTTAGTTATCCTGGGAGGATATCCCGGGAGAGAAAAAATTATACAGATATATCTATCCATATATGCACATTCCTGTGTATATATATAAATAGATATATACCTTGTATATATTTGAAAAACATTTTCTGTCGTTTCACCTCATCTTGTGCCGCATGAATTTTTGGTGGTTCAATTTACTTTATTTTGTTTTGATTCATATTTAGTATTTTGACCATTATGGCTATGTGAAACTCATTGCTGTATTTTTATTGGTAATTATAATCATTTTTTTAAATACTGAGAGATACATAGATATACAAAACAAACAAGGCAACAAAATCTTTTCTTGCCATCCTAATCTCTAATTTCTTCCCCTTCAGCATATTCCTCCAGTATTTATATTTATGCTTGAAGCAAAACAAACCCCAATAATTCCAAGAAAGTTGTGTACAAAAGAATGAAATACTGTGTTTTCCTCTTCTTCCTCCTATATAGATATTATTTTTCCTTTTAATTTCCTTCCTTTTCCCTTTTCCCCATATCTGCACAGGCCACTTGCCTTTCCTCCCCCCACCCCCACCCCGCCCATATAACAATGTAATTAATTGAAAGGAGGACAGATGGGCCAGAAAAAAAAAAAAAAAAGAAAGAAAGAAAGGAAAGGAAAGGAAGAAAGAAAGACATCCAGATACAACAAAGAAACGCATTCCTGCCCACAAATTTCAGATGGCATAGAAAGAATTTTATTGCAGACATAGAATATTTGTTGTATCTTTTATTTCTGGACCAGCCCAAGATCATTGTGTGGCATGCAGTGATAGTTTTGTAGCTAATCAACTAACCATGGCCTTCATCACCAATGCATGGCTGTAATGATGCCATCTTGTGTTTCATCCAAGTGACACATCCAGGCTAACCCAGCAAGTCCAGTGTATGAGTTGTGGGGGTAACTTTCTTTTGTAGTTATAATTTCATGTATTCTCATTTTTCCTATTATTTCCATTGGGTCCCGGCAGCCCCCAAGAGCTGCTCTCATATCTCTGTATGGTTTCGTTTTTGTGTTGGCTTCCCTTGGCTCCACAGTCCAGCATGTGTCTCTTGTCTGGTACATCTGTCCCGCCATCTTGTCTCGGAGCCCACTCTCGTGCTGTTGTTCTGTGATTCTGTTCTCTGTTTGTAATACGTGGTTTGAAACGCTCTCCCTTTATTTCTCACTCCCCTCTTGTTTCTACTTTTAACCTCACCCCTAGGGAACTTCACAAAGAAGCAAAACAAATTTTCAGTCGAAGTGTAAGGCTGATAACTGTGCTTTGCATCTGGAAGTCATAAGTTGCACTTTTTACTGGCTAAGGGGGCAAAACTTAAAGTGGGAAACTGCCAATGGTAACAGCCTAACAACCACGTGGTCAACAACGGGAAACCCTTGTTGATTTTTTTGGCATAATCAAATGGGCTTACTGGTAAAGAGCTGCACGTAAAGGCTGATTTCTGGAGAGGTTTTCTATTGATTATCTTCTAGTTAAATCTTTTCTTCAGGAACAGATGAACAGAAAGATTTTTCAGAAAATGCTAGTAAAAGAGTATCCTCATTTCTGCTATATAGAGCAGTGCCTGTTCTTGAATTGGTAAGGGATTTCTGAAAATTTGAATGTGTTTTATTATGAAATGCATTTATGTTTATGTATTTTAACCTAAAATATAAATGTGTTTGGCAAGGCATCAGAGGGGAAAAAAAAAACAGCTTTTTAACTCACTGGTCCTACCTCATGTATATTTTGAGGTAAGATTATCTTTTGATCTTTCAGAGTCAAATGATGTATATTTTATATATATTTTTTTAATTCATGGAAGCATTACAGAGCCAATACTTTGACTTAGACTAAATCCTTTCTTTTCTCTTTCTAAAGAACATGGCATCCATAACAGCTTTAGTTCTGAGAATAGAGTCTGAATTTCTTGAGACAGAAGTGGAGAGAAGTGCCCAGTTAATTATTCAGGTGTTGGATTATACTTCTGATGATCCACAAAATTTGTGGGATGACTTGGAATGACTTGGTCTGTTTAACACTGATAGTCTGAAGATGAATCTCTGTGACTTCACCTCCTTATTCATAAAGGTTGAGCAAGAGAATATAAAATAGGTATACAATGCATTGATAGATTAAAGATTTTTAAAATAGTTCTAAGATTTCTAGAAGTCTGTATTTCTAATCTGGAAAAGAGAAAGCATTTTGAGGCAGACGGTTTTATGATGAGATGTCTCAGACATGTCAGGGTAGCTCTGTGCTGCTCTTTAGGGGAAGGGCAAGTGGACCGAGACGAACTTTTTAAAAAAGACAGGAAGGGAGAGAGGGAAGATGGAAGAGAGTCAAGGGAGGGAAAGTGATAGGGAGGGAGGGAGAGGCATTCATGATGAAGGAGGAAAAGCAGCTAACCCATAAATGTTAAGAACCAGCACACACACAGCCCTGATACAGTAGTGTTTTCTGTAAAATGGAGCCACCATGGATGGGCAAGTTCAAGCCACAAACATGACAACTCGAAACTGGGAATTGGCAAGTACAGCTCATTAATTGGTATGTGATTACATAGTATTTTCACTGTACAGATAGTACAGACGTCAATCACCTCGAGAGCATAGATGACAGGAAAATGTAGTGATATAACCAGGAAGTAATGAGTTTTAAGTTTTTAATACCTTTGTTTTTAACATAATGTATTTGATTGCAATTTTATATACTTTAATTTTTGATGATGGCTGTTGAACAACTGCTTGGCAAAATTGCTGAAAATGTGCTTGTAATCAGCCGTCAGGAGCTGACTCTAGCAACCCCCGCCTCAGGTACCAAGCTGGGGGCAAAGAAACACAGGATTTATTTAAAATTTTTTTAAGTAATTATGAGTGGGAAACTGTGATGGCCATCTTGTGGTTGAGAAAACGAGGACTCGAAAACTGCTTTTCCAAGATTGCATTATCTGCTTATAGTGGCAGAAGTAAGATTCAAGCCCAAATTCATTTGAAAATGGATATATTTTATTTCTACTGCAGTGTGCACCAAGGACCCAGATTAAACACTTATTAAAACACTAAATTTTGGAGCTCTCATGGGCTCATTTGTGGAGCTTTCACTAATTCCGTTTCCTCAAAGTAGAATTGCCAAACACTCCTCCCTTAGTAACACTGAAGATGAAGAAGATAGTTCCAAGGTTCACAAATTTTGGTTCTTGAGCTTTAGAAAGACATAATAGGTGCATTTCTGAGCACATAATTATAGTCTCCAGCATGATTCCATTACTCAGTTTTTATGTTTTTGTAACTTTTAAAATATAATGACCTTTATTTACTTATAGTATCTGATGCATGTTAATTAACCAACTGCACAGTGAAATATATCAATGCCCTTTACTTCCACATTTCCTCAGAGAGTAAACTAGTGTACTAACACTTAAAACAGCATGAGAACCATTGTATTGCAGAAAAATGACTGAAGCTTAGAAAAGTCATTTTCCTGTTAGATACTTAATCATCGCTTTGCAAAAGAGTTTGAGAGATCTGGGACTTAAAAAGGAAAAGTGTTGGATCTTATTAGCCCTTCTAATTTGATGAGAAAAATTCTGTGATTGGGTTTCCAATAGTGCAATATTTTACTTTGATTTGATGTCAGGGTTAGTTGCCCCTGTGGTCAGCTTTCAGTGACAGCATACATAATACTGAATAGAGTCCCCTGAAGTGATTTCTAGGCCTTCTAGTATAGGTTTGCCACTGCTTCGTCTGTGTTCTTTCATTTGGTAAATACTCATTGAACACTTAATTATAGTCAGGTATAGTCTTAAGTGTTTTATATTTTTAACTTCTTTAATCTTCATAGCAATCTTGTGAGGAGCTATTATTATTGTTTTTACTTTAAAGATGAGTAAATTGAGGCACAGAGGAGCTAAGCAAATTGTCCAAGGCCACACAGCAAGGAAGCAGAAGAAATGGGATTTGAACCCAAGGAAGCCAGCCCTCACGTCCACACATCAGTCACTATGCGATGCTCTTTTTCTACAGCGCTTACTCTCCATTAACCCAGATATATAAAAGAGCTACATGCTTCCTGCATGACAATGACAGAAAGTTTGTGTATTGAGTATACTAAGGGGTTGGGTAATACTTGTTAAGTAGATTAATTACTGTGTCTCTCAAAGGCTTCAAAACCATTGTTTGATTGGGGTCATGAAATTGCTCAGTTATGGTTTATCTAAACAGCTATGGTTGAAACAATTCACCCTGGTTTCCTGTGAGGGGGAATGGTTCCAGTATTCAGGACGAACACCATCACTTCTGCGAGGTTATCCCCTCTTGATTTCACCTCCGTAATAATTTGTGCACTGGGGCTTCTCGCTCATTACTCATCAGCAGTCCTGTTTAGAACATCTGATCGGACAACAGCCCCTCTGAAGGTACAGGCTCTTGGAGTAAGATGCTGCATTTTCTTTATTTCCAAAATAATTATGTTCCTTGGAGCACAGTGTTTTAGATGTTACAGATAATAGAAAGCAACGAAATAAGTGAACATGGACCCCAAAGGACATCTTTCTTAGCCCCTCATTTTTCTCATTTTTCTGGCATTATGGATCTCAGACTATTAAAAAAAAAAAAGTCAAAACCAACAACAACAAACCTCCTCCCAAACCAAAAACCAAACCTTTTTCGGGCCCTTAAATTTTCTTTGCAAGAAAAGGCTCTTAAAAGGATTTATTAAGGACTAAAATTCACAATTGAAAAGCAAGTATCTTTCTAAAGCTGTGCTTGCTTTTATTAGAATCCTTCCAAGGAAACTAGAGCTCGCCCAAGCATCTGAGTGTCTCATTACAAACTATATCGGTCCTGACCAGTCCTGAAGCCAGATTTTCTAAACATTTTCTAAACCAGAAAAATGTTACAGTTGCGAATGCTTGAGTCATCCTCCACCCCCAGTAGTTGCACTGCCCTCTTAGCTCTGAAACACAGAGGTACCTTTATGCTGAAAGATAATGACAGTTAGCAACATTGTATTGCCAAGTGTTCCAATTTGTCCCATCCATCACTCAGTGCAAAGGTCAGGCAGACTTATCTCTGTAAAGGGCTAGAGAGCAAATATCGCAGATTTTAAGTCGTGACCCGTCCTAACTACTCAGCTCTGTTGTAACACAGACGTAGCTGCAGACAATACGTAAATGAACAAGCATGGCTATGTTTCAGTAAAACTTCATTGGCAAAAGCAGGCGTCAAACCGGATTTGGTAGTCTGCTGATCTAAGGACATCTGATAGGCTTCTGATAGTCACATACATGTGACTACAAGTATAGATGAGTCCTTCTTGCTCATTCTACTGCCAGTCTTAACATACATTTGTCGAATTCTCCATTAAGTACCTGAGACCACGTGGGACATGATAGGACATTAAGAACTCATTGTTTCCAACACGTCATTATCTCAGATATGAAGCAGGACAACAAACATTCACTACCACGGTCATCTCCACTCCATGTGCACATTGCATTTCTTTCTAAGACCTTTATGCTTTGCCCTTCCTTTTGCAAATCTATCTTTTGGACTCCCTGCCTTGGCTAGGCGTGGCTGCCTTCTCCCCTGCTACTGGGCCTCTTTGGCAGTAGACTCCTTGAACTCCAGCCCACATGCTGTGTCATATCCCAATAATTCTTCCCCAAAACTTGGCTGTGGCTTATTGAGCTGACAAATGTCTAAATGACTGAGATATGATATTTGCAACCTGCTGAGAACCTCTTCTTTCCCTGTACTTTTTGATTTGTACCTTTATAAGTTTTGTGGAGCAAAGTGAGAAAAACATTCTTGGTGACGCTGGCACAGGAACCGAATTGAGCAGACAAAATGGAAGGGACGTGATATATAGGATTCCTTCCTGCATTGAGGACAAAAGCATTTATTTATGTCTTAGCCCTCTGAGTGTCGGAGGTAACGGACTATGCGGTGGGGCGCAGAAAAGAGCTCTCCTTATGTCCTGAGGACAATAATGTCTTCTACCACCTGGCAGCAGATTAGGCAAGAACAGGCTCTGAAAATAAGGCTCAAAGCCCTATTTAGTATGACTGCGGAAATGGCATCTGTTACTTAAAGATTTTATTTTATGAATTAGTGCTTAGTCCCTTTAGCATCTTTAACATTAGAAATCTATGGCAAACAAACATGAGAAACTCCTGGATGAGTATCGGGTAAACTGTGAAGCCAGAACCCGATGTGTCCCAGCCCCAGGAGGAGTGTAAGATTAACTCTGGGGAGCTGGGATGCTTAGTGACGCCACGAGGAGCTCTCTCCATCAGCAAGGCCTCCTGATGTGGTCCTATGAGTTCTAAGCTCCTAAACTGGCTCAGAAAGAAAGCAGAAAGCAAAACGAAGAGACTATGTAGGGAGACAAGAAAAAGTGAGCCCTCAGGAAGGCTTTAGGGGCAGGAGGTGTTAAGCGTTGGCTTCTAAAACAACGAATTTGAAATTAGTGTTTTAATAAGCCTCTGAGATAAAAGGAATTATAGAAAACAGGAGTAAAACAAGAGTTAATTAAGGCCTATTGATAGATGACCTGATAGGAATGTAACAAAAGAAAGTTGGCTCCTTTTTCTCTCATCATGCCTGCAATAGTCTGATATTTTACTGTGTGGTCGATTGGTTGGTTTAGGGTTTTTTTTTTTGTTTGCTTGTTTGTTTATTTCTTTATTTATTTATGCTTATACATTTTAAGCTTTCCCTATAAAGCAGACGGGCAAACTCAGTCCCCAGGGGCCATCTGGGTAATATGAATAGATAAAGTAGACCAGATTTCACACAATCAGCAATAGCAAGAACTCTGATAAACTGGAGAAAGCGTGCCCTCATTGAACAGCATTAAAATTAAATATATTTAAGATGTTAAAACAAAAATAGGTCCCATGAAAGTCAAACAAGGTGCAGCAATGACACACATAGTGTTTTCCCCCTATCTTTAAAAATTCCTTTAGATCTTACCCCCTCATAAAGTTTGAGGAGTGTGCTCTAAGTAAGATTTCTGGTGAAGGTAGCACTTGGCAACACTCAGTATCAAATTAAACATGGAAACTCCTCTTCCAAACTCCCGTAAGCTAAAGGTCTTTTCTGTATCTTTCTTTTTTTCTAATCTTGATGTTAACATAACTCTAAGAGCATACACTTGAAGAACTTGATTATTTTGTCTTAGGTGACAAAACTGAAACCTACATCGGTAAATTGATTTGCTGAGGGTCATTGAAAACTAGTTTTTGTTAGAGTTAGAACTAAATCCCAAGTGTCCTAAATCCATAACCCATGCCATTTTACTGATACTGTGGATCAAGTTAAAAAAAAAAACAAAAACACTCAGAAATTTTATTTTAAACTGAGATAGTATCCAACACAAAATACAGAGGATGTGTAAAAAATTGGTTTTCTTCTTCTTACTGGCCATTGAGGGGTCAGATCTATAACTCTCTCTTGTCCTGGCCACTAGGGGAGCCAGCTAAGAGGTTACAGACAAATGGTGAAGCAATTAATGGGGACTAGAAGTGGCTTGTGGTACAGACTCAATGTATGCTCTAGTGATGAGTTGTTCCTGCTGTCATCTTCCTACACTGAGGACGGATGATTAGGCGAACTGGAACTATGGTTCCAAAGCTCAAGTGTAAAACCAATGACAAGCCAAGCCAAAACTTATGCTCACCCATGGTGAAATTGGAAAAGTCAGAATAGTATATATAGAATGTCCACAAAGTTAAACTTATAGAATTGCCCTATATTCTGAGATTGTATCTTCTAGTTTTTGATGCTTAAATCAACATCTTTCACAAAAATAATGTTTTGTCATTTGTCTTTAATTACCAAATAAGTTGGCAACTAGATATTAGTCCTTCCCCACAGATTTTTCTTTTATATTTTACTGGTTTCTGTAAAAACAAATAAACCAACATTAAGAAACCAGAAAACAAGATTAAAAGTATTACCTATACTGGCACACTAGATTTAATAGAATTTGAAGACCCAACACCAAAATCTAAAATTTTATTATGAACTAAATGATCTTAAGATGAAGCCCTAGGAAGTTTTCACTGAGGACCCAGGAAATTATTCTGTATGTAGGTCACTTAGATATTAAGTATTAAGATAGTTTTTGAATCCCAGCCCAAAGAGATAAATGAAAGGCACAAAATAGAATGGGAGAGTCCCAAAAAAATTCCAGAATAAATGTTATGAGAAAGCCAAAATCAATTTATAAACATAAACAGACTTAAAGAAAAATAGAATTGCTTAAGGACTAAAATCTAAATTGAGATTTTTTTTCCATCTGAACCCTCATAGCAGAGTAGGAAGAGCTATTTTGCCATGCTGAATTAGTCTACATTTGAGCTAATGTGATCCATCTTTGTGTCAAAAGAAGGCCAAAAACCTTAGTGCCTGACCAAAAGAAAGCATATGATCTATACTAAAGGCAATTACTGGCTTGTATCTATGGTTCTCATCTCCTCCTCCTTTTTCTCTCTCGGCTAATCTATACCAATAACCTCTTGCTTAACAGAATTTATTATCTGAATATTGAAAATACTACACTTAATTTAGCCTAATAAAGAACTATGCCAAGTATACTGAGTATTTATTGGAAATCAGAGGTTTGATGTCCTGAACCAGGTATAAGGATTATATCATCAGTGCTGATCTTTAAGTGGTGGCCAGTAGGTGATTTTTATTTTGTTATTCATTCTTCAAAATTTCTATATAGGGTATGTGTTATCAGCAAATAAGATATCAGATATGTGTTATCGGAAAATAAGGATATAGATGATATAGATATAGATATAGATATAGATATAGATATATAGATATATAGATATATAGATATATAGATATATAGATATATAGATATAGATATAGATATAGATATATGGCTCTATTAGAAGGCCAGCAAGCAAAATCTTGGGAATATTTAGACATAGGAACTCTGCCAGACCAGTAATTTGAAAAAAATAGTGAATTCCTGCTTTTCCCATGAGTTTGAGTTAGGTCCATGGTGTAAGGCTCTGTAAGGAAGTTGCTGGAGGAACTCAAGAGGATGAGGAGGAGGCTAGGGAGGGCTCTGTATAGGTGAGAGCACCCCAGCTCCGAGAAGTCAGTCCTGTTCATCATGTGACAAATGGCCCATGGATGCACCAGGTGGTCCCACAGCAGCAGGAGGCATGAGGTAACCTGTAAATGACCCATTACCAGGAAGTTTGAATATCTGTGCTCGGAAACCAGAAACACAGATGGGATCTGAAGTGGCCTTCAGCAGACACTCGGGAATCTGATGGATTGTACATCCCAGCCTTGAGGTGCTGCATGGTCTCCACTGCCTGACCACCCTCAGCCGTACATCTGCTTGTTGGAGGGAATACAGAGAGGAGAGGAGGCAGTTGCAATGGAGTAATTAAAAACTTTACATTCCTCTCTCCCTACCTCCCTCTTCTTCCTTCTCTCCCTTGATAGGATGTCCAGAAAATTAAACCAGCTGTAGATTAATTGAGACTCCCTGCCTTGTAGGGAACATCTGTCACCACTGCTACAGAGATCGTATGAACGAATTAAAACGTTTGATTATCTTGAGTCCAAAAGAATGCTGTAGTCTCTTCAGTCGCTAGTTAATCAGTGTTTTTTGGTGCTTCTCTTTTTATTTTTCACATCCAGCTTATGACTGTGGCCCTTCCCTGAAGCCGTGAGATATTTCTGCAGATGTCGTTTTCCCTATCTCTACCTTTTCTCTTGTGCAAGAGGGAGAAAGCCCTCACCAAAAGCAATTTTGGAGATAGACAGAAAAGGGCTCCATCGTGAACATGTTTTTAGAAACAGCTGGTAAAACAAATGGTTCAAATGTGATGCCTGGAGCATAGGTATTCAAACAACAGGGTTGTTTAAAGTTAAAAGCAGCCACTCTTCAATACCCACATGAGGAGTGATTCCCATACTGAGAGTGAGGAGATGGGAAAGCTTGCTAAGACTTATTTCTGTTTTGTTTTCTGGGACAACTTCTTTCACTCTTTCGGTGGTGGTAGTGTGTGAATATCAAAAGCTTCCCGTGAAATTGTTAAAATTGTGAGTATCATCACAGATAAAATATTTTTGAATTTACATATAATGGATTTGTAAAATTTTCTTTTATGCTTCTGAGAACATTCCTTTTTGATAGCATCTATGTGTAGTCCAAAAGAACCCATTGGGAAGTCGATAATGTCCCGATGCTATCACTGATCTTATAACCCAGGTTTAGAAAAAAGGCAGTGCTACTAAAGGGCAAACATTTATATTTATAGCCATTAAAAAAAAAAATCCAATTTCACTTTCATTGGCCACATTCAGAGTCTGCTTTATGACCTTCCCTTGTCATGACTTCATTTGTTTACTGAATTGTTTGTTCTGGAACCACTGCCAAATGCTATTACACAGCTTCCTTTATCACACCGATTGGTGAAATAATTCTTTATTGTATTTTTTTTATGGTAGTTCCAGTTTTCAAATTACTTACGGATTCTCTCCGGGTCAGGCATTGCATGAAGGCTGATTTGTTATCGTTGAACTTGATAAATGAATGTTCACCTTATCCATTGCCATTCATGTTGACTTTTTCCTACACTGTGTTCGCTGTGGCTTTGTTTTCATTTAGAAAATTGCAGTAGTGCCCCGAGCAGGGGTAGTTAGTTGGTCACCACGTTATTCCTTGTAGGCTCTTACCCAGTGGAGAAAAGCTCCCTTTTAAAAGCATGCACGGAGAATAATCTTCAGTACCTCCCTCTCCCCACCACCCCGCCTGTCCCATGGATGGGTCAGCACAATGCTGACTCCATAGATGGAACTAAGAAATTTGAAAAAGCGCTTCACTTATTTTTTTCATTTAATAAATACCAGAAAAGTATCTTTTCTATAACCCAGCACATCTATAGCGTGCCTCTGCTGTTTTACCCCAAACTGACCTACTTGATGCGTAGTTTCAATGTTATGTAGGGTAGTTTGGGACTGATTTTTTTTCCTTCTATCATACTAGTCTTGGAAAACATGATCATAAATACTGACAACCCAGATTTTTAAAAAAATATATATCCGTATCTTTATACATTTGCACTAAAGCATCAATCAATAACTTTTGTGGATGGTTCTTGTGATGTAAAAATAACTCCACACTGGAGTTAGAGATCTTCTAGCACTTGTCACACTGGAAATCTGACCATGAAGTCTGCATATGGGTGTGTTTTAATATTATCGTGACCACACATCATACACAAAATTACATACACAGACTTATAGTTACTTCCTTGGATTCTTTTTTTAAACTTTTGATTTTCAAATAATTTCAGAGCTGTAACAGGGTTTGGAGGCAGGGCGAGGACAAAAAAAATCTTCTCTGATGAAATGATATTTGAGCTCAATTATGTGGGGTAAGGGAAAGTTAACTGGGGAAAGAAAAAGGGAGGAGCATTTGAGCTTGCAGGGAACTTCAGACATTAGGAAAAAGTCAATTCATCTCCAAGAGGGAGTCATTTGGGAACAGCGACTGTCTCAGAGGATTTTGTCTAAGGTATAAAAGAAAGAACCTTCACATAAATAAATAGGCTTTGGTGTCCTTTTGTATCTCCTGGTAAGCAGAGAAGAGAGTGAATTTAGTGACTTTGGTGACCCTCCAGTGCCCCTTGGTGGGGAACAAGTAGGCTTTGCGAAGAATGGCCCTATCGTGCGTAAAATGATGTGGTCACCGAAGAAATGTAGACTCCAAAAAAAAAAAAAAAAAAAGCCAGACCATCATTTTTGATACACCAATCCCTACCAATAAAGGAGAAGGTAACAGGAGTAATGTCTGAGATAAGAAGTGTCACCGAAGCCATCTCCAGGGTCTTAAAGTTTTAGATGAAACTTTACCTTTCGGTGTAGAATTGTGCCTTATTTCTTCAAACACATGCAACTTGGACGCGGGAGACTGAGGACCGCATGCAAATTCTAGGCATTCTTACACCTTGCAGAGGCTCTGAGTGAATTAGTCACGGGACAGATCTTTAGGGAAAATAGACATTGCCTCCAAGGACTCTGCTGGAGACGAGAACTGCATCTGTGTGATGGAGGTGAGGAGCTAGAGCCAAGTCCCGATCTCCTCATAATTTACACAGTTCCGCCTTTCCCCACCACCAGCCTCACCACGACGGCCATTATCGGTTAAGTCATTGAATATGTGATTTTAAAGTTACTGATCATTTCCCAGTGTGATTAATGATTTTGAAGGAAAGAGTTTATACGTGCTTTTCTAATACTTGCCCTACCATGAAAATTTGCCTGTGCTTCTACAGTGGGAATAAGAGAAAAATTCTTTGTACTAAGACTTGTAATAATGACGTTTTCTGTTTTGACATATGTTTTTATTATAATTAATAATTATTACTACTATCATAAGGAAATACTCTTTTTCCAAAAAGGAGGTAATAGGGGATCTTTTCCGGAATGTCCAGAACAGGACTTTTCTTTTTCCTTTTTTTTTTCTTCCCCCGGAACAGGACTTTTCAAAGTCACATCCTAGATTGCTAACAGCACTTCAGTACTGGGTGGGAACCGAGTCTTCTTTCTGTCAATTGGAAAATAGCAGGTTTTCTTTGTGTCTGTCGTTGCCCGTGTGTGGCTCACCTTCTGCTTGTAAGAATCCATTCCTTCTGCTGCCTGTTGCACTTGGTAAGATCTCTGCTGATTACCATTTAGATTTTTCAGATTTGTTAAGTGACATAGCACATTTTATGGAGTCAGGAACCAGTAGCCACGAAGATCAATCATGGTGGCCTGAATCAATTATAAATGAATTGTTTTATTGCCCACACAATGATCAATATCTGTGCTGCCACAGAAGGTTGCTTCTAGCCCATGGAAGAAAAAAAAAAAAAAAAATATATATATATATATATATATATATATATATATATATATATATATATATATATATATATATTTAGTTTTATGGGCTAACAGACTTCTCTGAAGTTTTCCACACAGAGAGATTGCTAGTAAGCATCTTTTTCAGTAGAATAGAGCTGAGTTATGGTAACAACATCATTTACCCACCCAGCCTACCGTGGCCACAGAACTCAATGACTTCTTTTTTTTAAATGAAGGTGTCTGCATAGCCACAGTGCTGCTCACTGTATTTCATTACAATGCCTTGCTTCACTCAACACACTTGGAAAGAAGGAAATGTACCGGCAGCTTCAAATTCCTCCACTTCTTCCAAGCCAGGCTTGTTTATCTGTCTGTAGCACACTTGGAGCGTTTGAAAGACTAGTGATGAGGCTCATTCATGCTGTCAAAATGTGTTGAGCATCATGGCTGCTTCCTTCACAATGACCTGGCATGGAAGGATGGAGAAGGCCATTGTTACCACACAAATGACTTGTCGATTTGCCTCTCTTGTGGCTCGCCCAGGGAAGGTGCATCCTTTTTAAGTTTTAGGGAACATTTATGACTATAGTATTTTAGTTGTAACTCTGTGAAATGCCTTAATAAGCTTGCAAAGGATGTTTGGAATCCAGAAATAGTTTGTTCTATTTCAGGGCGCAGGAGGGGGGTGGTGGTACTTTATACTTCCGAAGGATCCTTTATCTAGCCGTGGGGTTTGGATTCAGGCTCAAGAAGTGGGTTTGGGAGTCATGCTCCTTTGGCTCTAGATAATGAACAAAATGGTTTTCTCTGTCATCTGAGAATGGGGGCACCTTTATTTTTGGAATTACCCTCAGTAAACTGCAAAATGTATAATAGAGAGCCAGAAAGAGCAGCTTGACATGTGAATGTTTTCCTTCTGCATGTACTCAACCAGAAAAGGAGGCTAGTGGCACTCAAAAGGAGGCCTTTTACAAAGCCTGGAACTTAGGGACAGCCTAAAGGCCTGAGGGTCCTCCCAGAACCTTGCCTCATGCCCCTTGCCAGAACTAGGGGAAGGAGTCCTTTTTTTTTTCTTTAAGATTGTATTTATTTTTTGAGGGAGAGGGACGGGGAGAAGAAGACTCCCAATTGAGCAGAAAGCCTGATGTGGGGCTCAATCCCAGGACCCTGAGATCATGACCCAAGCCCTAGACAGACACTTAATCCACTGAGCCACCCAGGAGCCCTGGGAAAGGAATTCTTGGTTTACTATTCAGTGGCACAGATCATCTCACAGTGGAGGAGAACTAATCTTCATGTCCCCTTTATATAAAAACTCTTATTTGCCAGAGTTGGGGTAAATATAGACACAGGCAAAGTAACTGCTCCATTTTGTCTTAATGGACTAAAACCACCTTGGTCCCTCGCTTACCTCCTAACTCCTTTGCTCTATATAGGAGACCTGCTCAGCTAACTATTCGGGCAACTTTGTGAACCTTCTGTGTTGTTTGGTGCAAGGCATTGTTGATCGCTGTAAGCCACCTATTTTTAGTCCTCTCCTCATTTCCTTCACACTGATGGATGAAATGGGAAGGAGCTTGAATAAGCTCACTTTTTTTTTTTTTTAGATGACACAAATATTAAATTGACAGATACACTCCTAGGAGGTTCCACTCCATTTCAGGAAAGTGTTGATATGAGGTCTTTAAGGGTCAACAGCCCTATTAGAGAGAGGGAGACCACCAGGGGATCAGGAGGAAAAGAAAAATGAGGGAAATGTCTGGATTCAATAGGAAATTGGAGGTGCTGTGAGCATTTTAAGAAAAATGCTTGCTTTTTGACCAGCTGTGTCTTCTTGTTCAAAGGGACTAGAAACTTAATACTTCCTCTGAAGTCTAAGAGAACTGCAGACCTATCTCCACAACTTTTTTCTCTTTTACATAATCTCGCCATCCCGCAAGAGCTCTCGAGTGTGTGTTTTCACATGGGAACTGGTCATACAGGATGTTAATGCAGAACTAGGACAGGAGGTGGGGTTTCACACATGCAGAGCCAGGAAGTGGCTCCTCTGGGTCGATGAAGGTGTGTGGACTGCGCCGTGTGTTCCCTCCGTGCCTCCGGGAAGCCCACGGAGTCCTGAGAAATGAGGCTCTCTTCCTTAGATACCAGGCTGCTGGGGGCCTAGACATTGTGTCTGGCTTTATTTGATGTTATCAAATATGAGGTTTTTCTAGCTTCCCTTAACACGTCTGGAAGACGAAGCTATTTCAGTCAGGCAGAGCTCTGCTGCTCTTAGAAGCATTGAGGAGGATTTCCTTGTTGGTACCTGCTACTCATGAGAGACGAAAACTGATAATTTGGCTGCTGGCAAAATTCCACTGCAATGGCTAATAGAGAGTTCTGGAAAGATGCCAACAGCAGCCAGATTGCGTGAAGTACTTTAACTACTCCTTAAGATCAGTTCTGCAGTTGGGAACTCGAAATCAGCCTCAGAGCCACTTTCCAATTTCCAGCCTACTCTGCTCTGTGTTTCTCATGTCTTCTGTCACTTCCCCCAAGTGTTATCCCAAAGTGGATTCTCTCTGTGTCTCTCGCACACAGACATGCGTGTGTGAAAATGTCATAGTACTTTAGAACTTAACACTTTCACAAGTGTTATCCCTTGCCTTATACAAATATTAATGATATGATGATCTTACCTATATTAATGATATTCATGGCTCAAGAGAAACACAAAAGGAATCATAGTGTGGACTCTCTCCTAGGTTGCACGGTAGACCATGGCAGGAGGGGAGAGCTAGGTATCACGGACATGGGCTGTGTTACTCAGTGTCTCCCTGACCTTGAGCCCATACCTTAAAATCTCTGCAATGTCGTTTCTTTACCTTTAAACCAGTGCTTCTAAACTGAGGGCGATTTTGCCCCTAGGAGATATTTGGCGATGTCTGGAGATATTTTTGATTGTCACAACTGGTGAGACACAATTTCATCTAGTGGGTAGAGGCCAGGGATGCTGTTAAACCTTCTGAATACACGGGACAGCACTCCTAGGAGAGAATTATCCAGCCTAAAATGTCAACAATAATGAGGTTGAGATACCTAGCTTTGAGATGTAAGTAATGTCTACCCCATTCATCCCAGGAATATGATGGCGCTCAAATATAAATGAAAACATAAAGTTGTCTTCCATGTCTGGTATTAATACTATTTGGCATTGGGCATATAGACACTGCAATCGAATCTAGAGAAGAAAATGGATTTATTCTCCTAGGTTAAAGGTCATAAATGAAACTATCAGATTAAAATATATTCAGTACCTCCGCTAAATCTTGTTCCATAATTGTAGTTTTAAACCAATTCTCTAAACATAGGAGAAACAAGGAAAAAATATTAATCTTAGAAGAAACCTACCATTCAGTGACTAATATAGATAAAGGAAATTGGAATCCATGCAACTAATAGACTTTTCTATTAGCATACAGTTATAACACATCTTTCCTAATAGAAACGAGCTTAAAATAATAAGTTGTTTGGATCACATTAATTAACATTGAGCTCTATTAGATTTGCACCTGAGGTTGGGTTCATTTTACCAGTACTGATGAATATCAAACTTAACAATATCTAGCCACATCCTATTAGAATAAAATATGTTTTACGTTGAAGGCAAATTTTAGACTAGACTTTTAATAATGATCTTTTATATTAACTCAGATAACTAGAGATAGTAAAAAATGAATTAAATTTCAATGAGCCAAACTACAATGTCAGCTATAATAGTAATGAGAATTAATTCTTTTTGTAGCTTTTATTGTGCAGTGGCCTCATAGGTATATATAACTCTGGAGTTTACAAGTCATTTTTACAGATAAATTGTTCCGTTCCTTATTTTTGCAATGCAGTCCTCTTTAAAATTTTAGCTTGAGATCCAGAGACAAGATCTGAATTTCTTCACAGAATTTTATTTACATGGATATTTTTATTGGGAAAGAGCATGAAATCTTTATCAAAATTTCAATAAGATTTATTAAAAAAAAAAAATCAAGAGATCACCCTTAGGATAAAGGCTCATCTTCTCCTAAATGCTCATTTTCACTGAAGTCCTCCTTAAATCATACTGTATTTATTCAATACCAGTATATTAGCAGATCATCTCTAGAGGTACTAACTGATCAATAATTTTAAAATTTTTAATTGACATAGACAGATTTTTTTTTAATTTAAAGATGCAAATCGGAAGCTCCACCATATAGCTAAATTGAATAATTATGCAAATGCATCACAATATTATTTAATTGGACCTTTCGGAATGAAAATACCCAGGTGTGCAAAACTCTTTGCAATCTGGAGCAACCATTTTAACATATATCTGCCAAGTCACAACATCTTGTCTGTTAACAGGAGGAAGAAAACAGCTCAGGCTGCCCTCCCAAGAAAATATACATGAGAGAGCATGTAATTACAGTACATACAAATTCCCATGTTGCTTGTTATGGAATTCCCACTGCATAGGAACAACTATATAGATAGACTGGAACTCCAGGGAGTTGGGAGTTAAATAAGCAGAGCTGTCCCACACCCACCAATAATAGTAACCTATCCTATTAATTCTTAAGAAACACAACAAAGAAAACACAGAAATCCAACAGTTCTTACTACTCTGAGATTTAAAGTACCCCTGGAAAAGCAAACTTCATTACAAATGCTGACATTCCACCCAGAGCCCATTCTCCTTGTTTTCTCATTTCTGTCTCTACCACCTTTCTCTCATCTGATAAGAGATTTCCAAGGCCACTCTTATTACTGCTAAATGAGTTACCTGCCACAAGATGCCTCATCTGATTCTCCTGAAGGGCCCAGTTCTCTTAACCTTTCCATTTCTTGAACCAGCAATTTAACTGAATATTATTTGCTCCTCAGCTTCTCAGCTAAACACACAACATTTTCCATGAAATATCACTGTTGAAAATATGTGAATTGCTCAAAATATAGCCATGTATCTATACTTGTTTACGTTCCAGTAAAGACTGTAACATGCAACATAACATAAAAGGATCTAAATATTTTGACAAGAGTGTTCCGAATTAATACTAAATAACTGAAAATTACAAAGTCAAAATCAAGACCAGAAAAGTTTGCGTTCATTCCCAGCCATAGTTCACCACGACTTGTAGTAGCCAGATTCAGAAACCCTTTATTTTTCTTTGGCACGTTTCTCTTTTCATACCCTGTCTTTTTCAGGGGACAAATAGAATCATGTGAACTTTCCCCAAACACTGAGAACATCTTGTAGAGTCCCTTTCAAAAGCAAGAATGTTCTTTTTGGTTCCATGCCCAGAGTGACAAAATAGGAAGCCCGGTCCTTCTTCAAAACTTGCCATATGCAATTGTCACCCCATGGACTTTGAGGCTACAGAACTGTTTCATTTTGAAATATTTTCCTATGCACCATAACCCTTTCCTTTTAACGATATATAAGAATAAATATATTCACAGAATAGTTTTTTTAACTTCGAAAAAATTCAATATCTGAAGAATTGGATTTTGATTTTTTTTTTTTAGAATTTATTTGTCAGAGAGAGAGAGCATATATGGGGGCAGGCAGTAGGCAGAGAGAAAAGTAGGCTCCCTGCTGAGCAGGGAGCCCAACCTGAGGGTTGGGGGGCTTGATTCCAGGATGTTGGGATCATGACCTGAGCCAAAGGCAGATGCTTAACCGGCTGAGCCACCCAAGTGTCCCTGAATTTTGATTTCTCCTTGCACATTCTTTAGGCCTCTATTGCAGGATTTATGGTTACCTTTTCTCAAGGAGAGCCCCTTTTTGGCAGAACTTTTGCTTCTAGGGGGTAGAAATATAGTGTGTAGGATGAGTTGAATAGCTCATACCAGATGACACAAGTGAGGGACTGAATGGAAGAAATTTGTGGCAACTAATATAATTATTCAAATTGGAATGTGACCATTGCTGTAGGGTTCATATTTTTCTTTGTAAGCAACGTGGATGGGGATTCAGCATAAGCATTGGTACTTAGAATTTCAGCACTAAACCACATCCCTGCAAGGGGCAAGTGGGTTTCCTTGTTGATGATCATAATAGTTACACAAGAAATTTGACAGTGACGGCAGGGAAACATCACCCTATCATCTTGGCCACGGTTAGGAGGATGCAATTCAAATCCTGCCATGCATGGAATAAGCTACTTTCTCTGTGGATGGTTATTTAAAATAGTAAATTTCAATCAGAACTCAGCACTCTGCAATTGATTTCCAAGTCCTCACAATTCTGCATTATTGGGGTAGAATGCTTTGTAGTAAGATTCCTTTCTAATATTGTACAGAGAGAAGCAAAACAAATGTAGTCATTCTTGTCAATAGAGTTCAACTGGGTGCTATTAAGAGGTCAACGAATTTGGACTGAAATGGTTCTGTGCACTGAGAGAAACCCACTTGTAAATGGCAAAGAGGCTAAATGCAATCCATGGCTACTGTTTTAATAGCCCACGCATTGCCCACTTTGCCTCCCAGTTGGCTGTCCTGGAACAACCAGTTCCATGGTGAAGACCAGTCAGGCCTGAGTGTTTCCTCATTGAAACTTGCCAGTTGACATCAGATACACTTTTAGGTCGTTAAAACCAAGAGCCCTTCTTTAGCTAGGAAATGGTCCATTCTTATTGTTAAGCCTGGCTCACGAGAAAGCCCCACCCACTATTCTGGACAACAGATAAAACCAGACCAAATGACAGAAAGCTACGTCATCCAGAAAGCTAACTATCCTTTCCAAAATCTATGGAGCTTTCTTTTGGCCACCATGATAATATGAGCTATCCAACAGAGAAAGAGCTGCTTATAGCTTTAGAATACAGGTGGATAATTATTGCCATGCAATCTCAACACTCCTTGGGTTGAGACCTCCAGAGAACTTCATATATCTGATGATTAACACAGTACAAAAGAGAGACATAGAGTTTTCCAAAGCAATAAAAGTCAGTTGTGCCCAACACTTTCTTCTAAATGCTGGAGTTGTTAGATTGAAAATTTGTCAGTGTTTATGTAGCAGTTAAAAAAAAAAAAATTCCTGACCCATTAGCTCCTTTGTTGTCTCTTTTGGTCTTTTGTTCTTGTGCTGTCTGATTTCTACAGTGGGCCCTTTCAGTGGCTGGTCTGCACGGGGGGCATCAGCTTTCAAACCTTAATCCTTAGATCAGTAGACTCCCCTCTGTCTGTTCAATGTCCCATGTATCCAAGATAATACCCTTAGCAACCTATCCTAGGATATTGTCTTCTCATTGCAAGAAACACAGAAATTATTTCCCCTTCCTAGGACCCACTAAGGAAGGAGTGTTGGGAAGTGATTATGTAACTGACTTTCGATTCTTAAGAGGAAAGGCCATGTAAGACGTGTGTTTCCATTATATAATGACCTAGCATTAAGTGAATGGTAACCACGGTCAATTAAAAATGTTTGTGAGGGCACCTGGGTGGCTCAGTCGTTAGGCGTCTGCCTTCGGCCCAGGTCAGATCCCAGAGTTGTGGGATCGAGCCCCGCATCAGGCTCTCTGCTCTGCAGGAAGCCTGCTTCTCCCACTACCATTCCCTCTGCTTGTGTTCCCTCTCTCGCTGAGTTTCTCTCTGTCAAATAAATAAAATCTTTAAAAAAAAAAAAAAAAAAAAAAATGTTTGTGAAATGACCTTACTCACTTTGGAACAGTTTTGAGCTCTATTAGCAATAGCGCTTAACTTCCTTAAATCATTGGTTCTCTCAAAAGATCATCTTATCCAATCCTTACATTTTACAGGCAATAATTCTCTAGGGCACAGAAAATATAAGTGACTTACTTGAAGTTAAAAAATCAGTAAGTAAGAGGGTCTCCACATCCTGCTTCCTAATGTATCTCCTCCTAAGGTCAAGAGAGCTTACTTTCTTGAAGTTTGGCTTCTTAGTAGGATGCATAAGCCAGGGTGGGGAAAGACCCAGCAGCATCAGATTTTACTCATCTTCCTGGTTTCTCTGGAAGCTTATTGGATAGTTATTTCCATCTCTTTCTCCCTTGTGGCTTTATTCTTTGGGCCACTAATAGTGAACACCATTGCTTTACAAAGTTATTCTTTTCACCATTGATGGTTCCTTGATGTCACTTTCTGCAAAAGTATCATAACAGAATTATTTTCTAGAGACTTTTACATAGTTAAATCCTTGCTTTTAGATTCTTTCTTTTTAAAGAAATGTCTTAGGGACTGTGGGCTCATCAAAGCTCTTCAAATATGAAGGCTGTTTAGAAGTTAAAATGCACATTCTCCAGCATTTAAGCTCTGCCTGCAGTACCTTTGTGTCTTGATTTATGCCCATTAGCCAGATCTACGTACAGGGTATGTTGGGAAATGCCTTTCTACTTTGCAGTAATTATTTATTAGGTATTTATCATGTGCTATGGCCACATTCCTGTGACTCCTCTTTCACTGTCTTTACCCATCTGGTCAACACTGTCCACAAACTTAGGTAGCAGTGACCAAGGACAGTTGTCTACTGTGTGCTCCTGTCATGTTCAAATCTTGGCTGTCCACAAGACCGAAAAGAAGAAAACCCAGGGCCTATTCAGAGTACTTACAAATGCTATTCATAACTAGAAAGGTAACCTCATAGGGGTTGTTGCATATGGCTTTGCAGGCCTTGCATTGTCTCATCTGCAAGGAAAATTTGGGATGAGCCAAAACACAGATAAAAACAGAACTGGTACGATTATCAGGACAAATGATTTCTCTAAGTTTTTATGATACTTGCTCCAGCCCTAGGCCTTAACCCAGTGTATATTTCCATTGCCTTGTGCCTTGCCTGTTTGCCCTTTAAAGTAGGAGAGAGTGGTGAAGACCTGCCACTATCAAAAAAACTCTGCTTAATCATCCAAGGTAACAAGGATTTTCCTAGTTAGTAGTTTACAAGGGCTAATATATCTTGTACCGAATAATATATAATTTTAAAAATCACCTTTATTGTTTTCAGCAAGGGGAACGCACAGGAGCACAGCCTTAGGCCACATGATTTTGCAAAGACAGTACTTGGTACTTACCGAGTTTTAAGTTTCAACTTATAATACTATCCATCCATCTGAAAAAACAAATATGACCTTTTAGCAAATGGCATTGGAGGGGAACCTTACTATAGATTAATACTACGAAACAGGAATAAACTTAACAAGCAAATGTTCTAACAGAGTCACTGCATGTGAGCCCATTAAACTTCTGCACAAAGACAGAGACTGTTAGTGAGTTTCAGGGTTTCAGCATGCTGACTTTCTTAATGAAATGTGGTACAATAGCTGAAAGTAAAACCTTTCATGTTTCCCAAATCTTTTAAGATACCTCCAATGGTCATCACATGTAGTGTGAGAACTTAAAAATCAAGGAACATATCCATCCAAGACAGCACAAGCAAAATAGATCACGGTCCGTTTACTAATAGCACGAAGAAGTAGTATGGAAGCCCACACTGATAAAAGGTGACCTCGTCTAGTAGGGTTCTTAAAAGTGATCAGGTGGTCTCTGGCACGGCTGTTCCCAAGCTGCTGATCACGGTTTCTCTCTCTATCCCTCCTGTGCAGCCAGGCTGGCGACTTCTCCTTGTCCTGACACCATGTTGCTCTGATAGACACGGTAGGCCCCTCGTTCTGAAAGGACACAGTAGCAAGCCAATTCTGGTATCTCCTGGCCTGCCTAGGGCTGTGCTAGTAACATCTGTTCCTGTTCAATGCGTGCAGAGAAAGCCATTTTTATTCATACTTTAGAATGATTAGTGGAGCCTTCCGGTGTGAGGTTAAAATGTAGAATAAAATAATAGGGTCTGAGAAAAGAACAATGTGATGATCTTCTCCAACAATTGATTTATGGTGCTTTGAAAAAAATTTTCTATAGAGTCAATGATGGATTAGGATATTGTATGACAGAAAATGATGTGGGACAGAGATATTTAGAGAGCACTTATAATTTAACACATAAGGCAAACAGCAAAGGAATCAAATCATTTAGGCTACTTTTTTGATAGGTTCTTATTAGGTAACTGAAATATCCACAGTGTTACTCTTAGAACATCTAGAGCATTTATTGTGTGGTCCTAAAATCCATGTCTTAGAAACTGTTAGGTAGCTTTTGATGTGCTAGTAAGATCATTTATTACTCTTTTAACATTTCTAGAAGTACATGTATATGTTTGTATGTACTTTCAAAAATGCTTGTATATGCAGTGTCTCCTTTGATTGATTCAACATCCAGTGAAGTTTATCTCCATTTTACAAACAAGAGTTTATGGCTTACTCAAGGTCACACAGGGTGGATCACAGCTGGGACGTAGTTCAGGTTTTTTCACTATAAGTTCAAACTGATTTTTGCATAAAAAGCCCTTGGGGAACAAATGCAGATATCCAGACATATTTGCCATCCTGTTCCCACTGCCCCCAGGAAAGTGATTTAGTACGTCTGGTTTAAGTGACCTGAGATTGTTAAAAAAAAAAAAAAAAAAAAAAAACAAAAACAGAACAAACAAATGAACAAATAAAACCCAAAAATCCACAACAAGAAACCCTTATAGCCCCTCTGAATATCTCATGGTGCTATAATAATTTCAAAGTCCTAATTGAAATAAATCTGTAGAGATCCTAGGATCTCCTGTAGAAGTTGTTTTTGTGCCTAAAGAGTAGCTTTTTGTCATTTTCTGTGCTGAGAACCGAATATTAACAAACATTCTGTTTCAGGATTACACTGCTGTTTAATTTAAAACACATAGGATTGGGTCCCTTCATGACTATTCAACTTTCTAGGTGTAAAACTTTGGGCAACTTAACTTCTTTCAGCCCAAGTTTACTGATAGGTAAGATATAATTTAATGATTCACTGAAATAAAATACCTAAAGCATTCAAAATGATGTCTGGCTGAGAATAAGTTCTCAATAATCCTTTAGAACAACTCCTTCCAGAACTAGGTTTCTGGTTAATTAGGGTTTTAACTACATAATTACAATTTATATTTTCTTTCTCTTTCCTCATATTTTTAAGAAAATCACTATGGTCATCATTTGGTCATATGCATTCGTCCCTAAGCATCTATCTTTACTAATCCATAGGCTCATATGCATTGAGTTTTTGGAATAACTAGGAAATTTCTTGTAGCTCCTTCTAATCTATAGCAGTTTCATTTACCAAAAAAACTGAGAATAATCTGATGATATGTGTCACCCATGCAGGCATCTCTGTAGTCTTCTGTGCCTCAAGGCTCAGATCGGACACAGTCAAAGCCGTGTAGTCATAGTACACTATCTTGACATCAAGGACACGAGTCTTGGGCAAGCTTTTCATCTTGTTTGCATAGTACTCGTTCCCATGGATTACGAAAATGCCTTAGAGGTAATGATTTATGAACACTGTACGTTCTTTGCAATGAAAATAGATTTTAGGGAAAAGAGGATGTTTTCAAGATACAGTGAGTTGTAGGGTCATGTGTTTTCCACTTCAGTTGTTTCTCATGAACAACTTAGAGGCTTTAAAGGGCCTGTGAAGAAGAAGTAATAGGTTGGGATACCCAGCCACTACCATCCAAAGAAACTTGAGTACAAAGAAAACAGAATTATGGTCAGAGGGGCGCCTGGGTGGTGCAGTCAGTTAAGCCTCCAACTCTTGGTTTCAGCCAAGGTCATTGTCTCATGGTCAGAGCATCAGGTCCCATGCCAGCTCCATGCTTGGTGTAGAGTCTGCTTGAGATTCTCTCTCCCTCTCTCAAATAAATAAAAATCTTTAAAAAAAAAAAAAAAAAAGAATTCTGATCATAATGACAGCTTTTGTGGACAATAAAAGCAAAATAAACCTTCTTGAATAATTTATTACTCTATAAACACAGGCATAAAGCATCAGGGTACCAGTTCAGGAGAAAGGTCCCAGTGCTGCCAGATTCTGCTGTGAGTGGCTTGCAGGGAGGCAAAGATAACAGGAGGCAAAGATAACCAAGTACATTTTTACTACCTGGGTCACCGTTCCTCCTGCTGATAATTTGTTTGGCTCCTTCCTTGCTAGTGCCTAAAGACAAGCATCAAAGTTTGGCAGCTCTAGGTCTGAATATTCTGTTTATTTTATCTTTAGCTTTCACAACTGCAAAGGAAAGCCTGGGTTTTTAATAAACATCCCAGCACTGGTTTATGAAAGGGAGAATGAGTTAGATAGTGATATATTTTTTCAGAAGGCTTTTTCAGCCAGCTGTGGATGACAAGGTCCAATTTGCATTGGAACTGCTGACTAGAACTCAAGGAAATCCCATCTGGTTTAGAGAAGAGTAAAAGAAAACAAAACAGAATAGAGAATTCAATGCCTCAGTTGTTAGTTTGCGAAACATTTACTCAGTACCTGCACTCAGGAATGATGTCACTGAGTGAAATCATTCAGCAGGGATTTCTGGAGCTCTTACTGTATGACCAGGTCTTCTCTAAGTATGATGGAGAATAAGACAGTCTCAGTTCTCACAGAGCTTACCTTCCAATGAGAGAGGACTGAACATGAATGGCAGTGAATCTGCTATGAGAGAATCAGGATCAGTTAGGGAGCATGTTGCTACTTTACTAGGGGCTGCTTTCAGAGGCCTCTCTGAAGAATAAAATTAGACCCAAATCACTGGAGGCAAAGAGCAAGGGAAAGAGTGTTCTTAGAAGGAAAGCCAGAGAAGTATAGCCAGAGGCTGAGACATCCTGGGTCAGAGGAGCTGTGAGGGATCTGTAGGAGATGAAACAGGAGTGGTAGTAGGCAGCCGTCTGATCACAGGGCACTTTCACTGTGGGTCAGGGTACAGAGTTTGGGTTTGGGAAAACCTTTAAAGATCTTACGCAAGAAACAGACTTGATCTGATTTATACTGTACTGTTTTGAAAGAGCACTTTGGCTCACTATGGAGAATGGGTTTTAGGGAGTGACTACTGAGGTGGGAAGATAGGTTGGGAGGCTACGAACGAGTTCAAGCAAGGAATCATGGTGGTTTATGCTAGGACCTGGAAAAAGTAGACATGTGAGGAATTTGTTGCCAGAGTCGAGTCAGTGAAACTTCCTGGTACACTGGATATGTGGAGGTGAGTTGGGGGTAGGGGCCCAAGTAGATGACTAATTAGGGGTTTGTACATCTGAATCAGACCAAAGAGATGGAAATCCTAAGGGAGATGCAAGTTTAGGAGGCAAATGAAATCCAAAGTTCTGTTTCAGCCTTTTTTTTTTTAAGTTAAAGGTTTTATTTATTTATTTGACAGAGAGAGACATCACAAGTAGGCAGAGAGGCAGGCAGAGAGAGAAGGGAAGCAGGCTCCCCGCTGAGCAGAGAGCCCGATGCGGGGCTCGATCCCAGGACCCTGAGATCATGACCTGAGCCAAAGGCAGAGGCTTTAACCCAGTGCCATTCATTGGTGCCATTGAGCCACCCAGGCATCCCTGTTTCAGCCTTTTTTGATTTGAGAAACCTCTTTGATATCGAAGTGGAAATGTTGAGTGGACAGTTGGAGATGGGGAACTGGAATTCTGAGTGGGCTGTGAACTGGAAATCATAGTCCTATAGATGGTAGGCATATATAGCCAAGGGGCTAGGAGGGATCACTCAAAAATTAAGGCAGGGGCCAGCCTGGGGCGAGCCAAGAGGCAGAGAGACGGAGGAGGAAGTAAGTAGGAATCTCAGGCTATTCAAGCCATTAGAGCAAAATATTTCAGACAGGGCTTTCATTTTTCTGACTGGCACACAGGCAGCTTTTTATGTTGATAAAATAAGTATTTTATATTACCGACTGTTTTGGATTTTAATAGTACAAGGGCATGATCATTTGCAAATAATGAGCTATATGCTTATGTTACCTCTAAAAGTCTACCTGGAGGCAAGGCGAGGAGCAGGGGAGCAGTTGCTAAATTCATGGCTTTGAGCCCTCTTTATACTGCTCTTTCTCATTGTTTCACCTTACGAATATATTCCCTCCTGATTAAAGAAACTAGTACCAGCAAGGAGAGCTTTTCTGAATCCCACCCACTTCACAATGCAGAGATCCAAGCGTTGCAAGCTGTTCTATTTTTGTAGTTTAATTTAGCACATATGCACCGAAGACCTATGGTGTGTCCTGCTCAATGCTAGACAGGTTAAAAAACACAAAATAAGCATACAGATTCAGCTTGTGAATCAGGGAACTTTTAATATCCTAAGTGAAGAAAGGCTTACTTGCACTAATACCTAGTTAACATGAAAACAAAATTAAAAGAATAGTAATTCCTGGAAATTTCTTAATGGAGTTTTCCTTTTGTGTATCTTCCTGTATGAACACTTTGGGGAGGAAGGAGCTAAAATAGTACCCGGACCCTCTGTCCCCTCATGTCCTCATCTTACCCCACAGTTCTGATGTCTTTTGAGATATGTGTTTCCAAGGGATTGAAGAGGCTGGAGTGAAGAGCAAGTGACTTGACCCCAGTCACATGGTTTGTTAGAGGATAAGAGACCTCCAGGTCTGTCCTCCTGCCACTAAATAAATTGGTTCTTATGGAAAGGTATCTAAATAAGAGCTCTTCAGAGTCTAACTCACACGAAGAGTGATATAATTATGAAATTACATGCAGAAGTAATAATGCACTATTAAAAGGTGAGCAAGCAAGTTTTAGAAGCTTGCTAGCCTTATTGGAGGGGTAGGGCTAGGACTTCACCAGAAGTAGTAATAATAGGCATTTGGGTTAGGGGTTTGGATTGAGGCTATTTGTTTGACGCTGAAGCAGATGCTCTAAGGATCACAGTTGGAGTAGCACTGACCTCAGCTGTCTGGGACTCGGCCTCCTCTGCTGAATATGAAACCCTAATTTTAGAGCGGATGCTATGGTGTCAACTTTGAAAACAACAGTAACGTCTAGAAAGCCCTTTAGAATTTATAAACACTTTCACATTCAAAACCTCATTAGTCATATAAACGTATCCTGCGAGGTGGGCTAATTGACCAGACATCATAATCTCCATATTATACATGAGGACACTAACTCAGGGAGGTTAACTGACTTGTTCAGTTTCTTAAGAAGCCAGGATAGTGGGCACTATATCCAACACTGGACCTTAGGTCTTCTGACCCTAACATCTCTATCCCACATATTCCATCCCGTGTTCCAGGTGCAAGGCAAGCCATGGTGATGATGCATGATTTTAATGCCTTTATGGAAGCTATAGCCTAGTGTGGGGGTAAAAAAAAGAGCAATCAAACATATTAACTAATTTACTCATTCATTAGTTCAGTGCAGAAATGTTTGATTGGTTATCAGTATTCTAGTTGGTAGGCAAATAAAGATAAAAAAGACTCCATGTTTGTACTAAAGTTCTTAGAGTCAAGTCGAGACTAAGAAGAAAACAACTTGAGTGCAATGGAGTGTTGGGAGTCAGCAGAAATCTCTGCAGGGCACAGCAGGTTCACAAACAAGAATGGAGATGGTAGGACTGAACTAAGGCACAAGTTAAGGATTATGTGAATATAGGGAAAGAAGTCACCAATCAAAGGTCCTTCCACAATAAATGTTCTATTTTACCAGTTTTAAAATGTAATGCTACCCATTATAATGTTGTAATGTATTCCATTCTTATCCACTTAAGTATGAAAAATTAAACCGGGCAAGTAGATCATTAACACAGAAATACGGTTCTGAATGGGCTTGATGGTGTTCTGGACTCTTCTGTCCATCCTGGAAGCTTAATTTATCTTTCTATCTCATAATTTTTCTGTCTCTCCCTATCTACTATAATGTGTAGAAACTGAGTTTGGGGATGGATAGTGCATGAATTTTTTTTTTAAGATTTTATTTATTTATTTGACAGATCACAAGTAGGCAGAGAGGCAGGGAGAGTGGGGTGAGGTGGGGGGGGAAGCAGGCTCCCTGCTGAGCAGAGAGCCTGATGTGGGGCTCAATCTCAGGACCCTGAGATCATGACCTGAGCCGAAGGCAGAGGCTTATCCCACTGAGCCACCCATGCGCCCCGTACATGAACTTTTTACTTGGGGCATTTTTGTTCACCATTAAAAAGAAAATGTTAAATTTTTTATTTAGAAACAAATACCGTGTTTTGGCGAAGCAGGTTTCTTCACCCCTTCTCTGAGCATTACTTAAGTCTGAGGAAGATCTTGTGAGAAATCAGAATATATGCAGGGATCATTTTGTAGTGCAGATGACAGCCATTCCCATATTCCTGGATTCCAGATCCATAGATCTGTAGATCTATGTAGATCCGTAGAGCCTCCCTTTTTATTCTTGGCCAAACCATGATTCAGAACTGAGCCACTGGTTGTCCCAGAAGAGTCCCTCCCTTCTTGCCATGGACGCATTGAGTAGCAATCAGCAAGAATATGTTTTTGGATCTGTCATAGGAAAGACAGATGAAGAGATCCACCTCATAGATCCAATGCAAAAACCTTGAAAATCCTTGGTAGGTATTTGTTCTCCAGACTTTTCTCTTAGCCCACCCTACTTGGAACGGTTTAACTCTTTCCCTGGAATCGCAATCAAACTCCAATGAGGATTGCCTCCTCTTCCTTTCGTCCTCCACTATTTTGCCTCAGAAATTTAAAATATTTGCGGTTATACAAAGTAGTTCATTTGGGCCGCCTTCTTGGACCTCACCTGTACACACTGAGAGTGTCCCTTAGCAAGTAGGCCCCACTCTCCCAAAGAGGCGGGTCTGTAGCCTGAGTTACTTCCGTGTGTCTTCAGAGTGTGTCAAGCACAACTCCAAGCAGTTTAGAAACTTACTTGTCTTTGAAACAAGCGCGCTCCTCAAGATGAATTCTGCCCAGCGTAATTCCATCTTACTGCATTTGATGATTTTAAAAGGTTGACTTTACTTTTAGACAGGGTTATTTGGACACGATGGGATAAAAAAAATGGTTGCATCAAAATATGCTGTTTCAGGTCAAATTATTGTATTATTTGTTCTCAATGGCAGACATAATTGTAAATTATTCAGAACACCCACCAGGTAGAGGCATTGGTACAGAACTGTGTAGTTACTGATAATAAAACCTAACACAGATAGTTGATGAAAGATTAAAATAAAGCTGGACATGATTATGAACTACTAGCAATACTACTTTGTATCTTACATTAGAAATCAAGCTTGTGTTGGTAACTATGGCTGACATATTATAAAAATGTCTATGCACTACAGTTTGTGTTGGCTTCATTGAAACTATGGCTTCCATGGGTTTAAAAAATACTTCTTTTATTTGCAAAGTGACAACCATAAATTTTTCTATTTGATTTTTTAAACCAGTGATTTCCAGAATGTAACTGATGTGTCATACTTGTATGAATTTTAAAACAGGCTATTTTGAAGTAGGTAAATTACTCAGTAAGAAATGGGGAGACCCAAATTGATGAGTATCCTCAAGACACCCTCATAATACCTCTTATTATCCAGGAGTTTGAATATACTGGAAGTATCTTATTCTTTAAGCCTCATACTTAGGCCAGTTATGTTTCCTACTTTAAAAAATTGCCTATGGGAAAAAAAAAAATCCAAATGGCCCATTTGAGTATTATCAAAACTAACTTTGTTCAGTAGAAACATTTAATGCCTTGTGAGGCCATGTGAGTATTTATAGGGTTTTCTCATACCATAAAATTCAATGTTAAAAGTATAATTATTAAAAAAAAGTATAATTATTTAAAAAAATCAGTGGCAACAAAGGTTTTTCTTTTCCTATATGAATGGGATTTCTTTCTTCCCTCCTTCTAAAACCTCCCAGCTGCCCTTTGTGAAGTTCCTACAATGATGATTAACATTATTAAACCAGAGACTAAAAATCTTGGTACGGACTGAACCATGGGGACACATTACTATAATTATTTTAAAATAAAATAATAAAAGGGGCGTCCCAGAGGGGGCCAAAGTCTGACTCATCCTCACAATTTATTCCTTTTTGTCAAAGTCACCTGGAAAATTTCTTAGGGGTGACTAGGATTGTGTCAGAACCAGGTGCTCGCAAGTGTCTTACCTTTGTGGTTTGCCTACCTGGGTTTCCAAGTCCTTGGTTGGACATTAATGTTCCCACAGGGATAGACTATTGAACACAACTCTTGAGATTTCTTCCAGTAGAGGCTGAGGCCATTTCTAAAGACACACACACACACACACACACACACACACACACACACACACACACTCTCTCTCACACACTCCCCCTTCTCCCCTAGCCACTCACTGTCCTCTCCCCCTCTCTACCATTTTTCTCTATATAGACTGGATGGAACATTTGTTTTCCACATGATCTCTAGAAGACTGGTATAGTTTCCCCCACGTACTTGGAATAAACCATGCCCATTTCCAGACTCTGCTGTACTTTACAGATAATGCCACTGTGTTCTTTGGAGTGGAGAGGGGGTTTGCCCCGTTACTAGTACATATCTCTGTTGATCTATATGCTATTCCATTTATCAGCCTCATTTTATGAACACCTTATTGTCACGGTACCCTGTCGATTTGGCAAAACCCCAGAAAACTCATAAGGAGCAATGCAGTTATAACCTCTCTATGACTAACAAAATATGTCTTCTAAGTTTATGAATGAATATGGGATAAGTTTTCTAGAGCAGAACCCACGAACTCATGTCTATTTTTACCTCAGTTCCTGCCACTACAGGCTTTATGTCAGCCCCCAACATGCACACACATGAGCACCCCCTTTCCTTGTGGAAATGGGCAGGAAGCCTTGGGATGCCCTTTGCCCCTACTGGAAAGGCATGAAACTAAGTCCCGTACCTTCCTCCCACCCCCAAATCAGTTTTGTCTTGCCGACCTCTCCCCAACCCTAGCTTGCTGTTGTGTTTTTCTACTTTCCCTAAATGCAACTTACTTTAAGCATGTATTAATTTGATTACCATTCCTACAGTTAAAGGATAATAGATCACCCATTTGTCAATTTAGCCACTTTCTTCTCTTTCAAATGTCTACTTATGACGTACATCCAGACTGCACGCCCTTTTTATTTTTTTAGAGAAGCAAAACAAAAAAAAACCCAAAAATTTAAGAAAATGCAAAATTTCTTTTTAAAGAAAATGTGAAATTTGGTTTTAATTTTGGCTATCACCAAAAGGGGAATCAATATGCCAGAAAACAAAAAGAAAAAAAAAGTGTCCCCTGATCACTCTGTCTGTGCCTCCTCAGCGTGTGCATCTGGTTGTTCATCTCTGAAAGTGTGTGCAATACTTTTTTCTTTAAAAAAACTTTTTTGTTCTTTTCTCCCTTTTTGTTTGGGAACTAAGTGCTTTTTTGTATTATATCTATCTATATATATATATATATATCAGTATGTTTCTTTTAATTGCTAGATCTTTAACTTTAGATTTGGTTTTATCCAAAATTATGAGAAAAAAGTTATGAATTGTTTTCTGCAATTTTTCCCCACTCCCTCTTTAAATGTGGAACAACTTCCGCGGCAGAATCTCCACATCCACATCTCTCAAATTAGCGCCTCGTCCTGGGGAATCCCATGCACCAGGGGTGGCAGGGGGAAGACGGATGACGTCATTCAGACAGCGCCCTTGCTCTCTAGGGAAGTGATCAGTAACCAGCAAGTGGGCTCCCTGTGCGGGCTTGCCTCTCCATCCCCTCTACAAGTCTCGAACCCGCTCCCCTGACTGACTCCAGATGGGGCTGTGTGGCTGCCGGTGAAGTTGTTCCACCTGAATGCATAAATCTAGTCTCCTTGTTTTTGCTTTTAATCTTTTGATCACTATTAGTATTATTTTATGTATTTTGGCTACTTTTAGTAGGAAACAAGTTTCACTGTTTTTATTATTTGAAACTCTAATGGAACTGTAATGATTTTTGGAGTAATTGCATGTTGAAGAAGTTGCAGCTTAGGGTGTGTGAGATTGTGTTAGAGTTCTGTTCTTTATTTCTGTAGATGGGCATGTGTAGGCTCATTTGTTTTTGTATATTGCCCATCCCTTCCTTACAGCCAGAAGCTCTAATGCAGCTAGATCACTCCGTGCCGCCCTTACATGGACATGGCGACTCACTTACACACTCACGCCCATCATCATCATCTCTTGTGTAGTACACTCATAAATACGACCCTCCCCTCTCGGCATCTTTCCCTCTCATACCCCCCTTTCTTCAGCGTTGTTCCAATTTATGTGCTGTCATCCACCCCCTTAAGGAAATCTAAAACTTGTCAAAAAGACAAAAATATTTAAAAATTATATATCTGAGAACCTATATCAGTGCAGAAGTTCATTCAAAACCCTCCAGATCCATAGATTTTTTTTTTTGAAAGGCAAATTGTAAAAGTCAACAGGTTTTTTTTTTTTAATTTTTTAAGTCCTTGCAATCGGAATTATTTCTAATTCAGAATCAATGCCCTCCCAAGCCCCTCAAAGTAAAACTTTGTTAAAGTGCAGATTTTTTTTTCTTTTCATGTTATGTGGTGTGGATGTATGTGTTGTTGCCTCCCTGTATCATCCTCTGTTGTAAATTATTAGATTTGAAAAATTTAGACATTTTGCTCAAAAGTTTTTTAAGAAATGACAAAAAAGCAAGTTACAAGAATGTGGCAATTTTATTTGTCCAAGAGCATTCTTACACAACTTTCTTTTGTAAATTTTTCTTTCATGCCAAAAAACATGCGGGCAATTTGTTGATGTAAGTTGACTATAAATTAATACGGTATGCTTTTTTTCACTTATTTTATGGAAATGATTTCTTTCTTTCTTTTCCAAAAACAGCCTCTATTTTTTATTTGCTTTTTTTTTTTTTCCCTGTCGTTATACTGTGAATGCCTGGTCAATGTTATTTGCTCTCCTTTTCTCTAGCTTACTTTGGCCCTGATGTTGGTTTTATTTTCTATCATATGATTTGAAGACAGTACTAAATATTTTATTTCATTTGTATCCCTCTGCTTAATTTTCACTGTTGTGTTCTGTGCTGAATTGCTTCTAAGGATCAATGTGAACTCTACTGTTGGTAGGAGGGGGTGGGTGAGTTGCTCTTACCCCCAAAGAAAGCCTCGCCTCTTTGCCTGAGCCAACCTGAAAGCCTTGAAAGTAATGGTGGGCTTTACAGTGGGACAGTGAATGGGACCGGCTTGTGGGAGGCCTGGACCCCCTAGAAGAAAGTGAGATGCCTCCAGCTATTATCAGTGGTAACATATCCTCATTTAACTCCTTAGAAAGCATTCAGGGAAATCAGTCCTTTATTGTATTTTCCTTCAGCAAAGGGAAATTAAGATACTCTCAAGTGACTATGGTAGAGTTTGGTTGTCCAGGATCATGCCGGCACCAGCAGCGCAGACCCCGGAATCAATTTTATCCAGAATGAAGGTATCCGGACTCTCGGCTGTTTATTGTCCTCTGGTTATACCTTCCAATGTACAGGACTAACTACTGGGGAAACACACACGTACACACGAAGGTACACAATTTTCTCCCCCCACCTCCCTACCTCTCTCTCTCCCTTCTTCCTTCGTCCTCCCTCTTCCCCCTTCTACCTCTCCTCCCCTTTTTATTAAGAGTTGCTATTTCTCTCCTGGATCTAATCAGGTAAACTTTAAAAAGATTCTACAAAGAAGAAACATGATGATTTTCACATCTTAAGTTTTATTTAGGAAATCTTTCAGGTAGGCAGGTACTGGCATTTTGTGTGACCTTAGGGTTAAGAATACCCCCTGACCTTAAATGTATTTGGGTTAATGCTGCCTTATGCACTTTGGGAACACAGGATCAGTAAGAAGTGCTATACAATTATTAAATGAAGAGGTTACATGTTTCACTCTAATGTCAGGTATTGTGTTATCAGAAACTATTACAGAAACATCACACCATATGGTGGTTAACAGATACATTTCCAACCCAGCAGTTTTAATGAATGGACTTTCTCTCAGTTCATACGATTTTATATTGTTTCATGTGCTGTATATTTTGGGTTTAAACCCAAGAACTTCCTAAATAGGGTGGTATTTTGTTTAACAGAATTTATTTTTGTTGCGGAAGCTATTCATAGGTCAACTTAATAAAAGGGTAATCATTTTTTTTTTAAATATAGGCTTTTAGAATTCTTATAAATCAGTCTTCCAAGTCTGCATTTAAAATAGCCTCAATAATGTAGAACCTATATTATTATACTCGTACCTGAGCATCAGGCTATGTTAAAAAAAAAAAAGGTCAGAAGAACGCAATCAATGGTTTCAGTATCTACAGGCCCAAAGTGTTAGTAGAAATAATACCGGTAACTTAGCACTTTGAAGTAACAATGGGTTCTGTGCTAAATACTTAATATGCATTAACATTAACATGCATTATTATTCACACTGGCGGTTTGAGATAGCCCAAGTCATAATTTCCATTTTTCAGGGAGTTTAAGAACTTTCGGCCAATTCCTAGCTAGTAAGCTACAGAGCTGGGATGCTAACCTGAGTGACTCCAGTGGCAAAGCTCTTAAGCAATAGGTAAATGAAAAACTCCCCTTGACATTCCTTATTTTACAAGAGAGAACCATATCCAGGGGCTTCTCATCTTTACCTGGGCGGATGTTGAAAACAGAATCCGTAGCCTTTCAGAATCAAATCCATTTCAGACAAAGTGGGGGGAGGGGGTAAGTCCTACTTAGAGAGTCTCATCTTGAGTTTTTCTGGAGTCTGCTCCTCGAGTCCTTGCCATGTTTGTCCAAGGCTATTTTTTTCTGAAGGTAGAGAGGAATTACAAGCTTCAAGAGATTTTTGTGCTACGTGCACACACTGCTTTGGCACCACATAAATAGATGAGTATCATTCAACAACTAATTTAGTGGGGGAAAGGAGGATTTTTCCATATTATGCGAATTTCTCAGCAGAGAATTTGAAAACTGCAAATAAGAGGCAAAGTAAAGAACCTAAAAGAAATTCAAGGAACTGGGGCATGGTGTCCTCTCTCAGTCCGGCTCTCCGGCGTCACTGTTTAGGTATTTTTGTGACTTCTTAGACTCAAATATCTCCAGAGAGGCAAAGGTTGGAGCCACACTGAAATTTCGTGCTGCTCTTGTTTTTTTCAGATGACCTGCTACATTCACCATCACCTGCAACATTCTCACAGTTCAGAAGAGTTCTATTAAATTTTTAATACACTGTCTTTTTCGATGGCAGAGAGCCCCTTTTGCTGGGTATCAGCCCTAGACACATGAATTATATATCTATAAATACACTCATAAAGCCAAAAAGCAGGGCAGCCTTCAGGGCTAAAATAGACCTTTTATATCCCTGGTGATCTCTCTAGTTTAAAGAAAAGCACAACCCTGTCAAGAAGGGGTATATATTCCTGATTTAAAATGCTAACGTTTAAGGAATAAAGATAGTCCTTATTCCAAGCCAAAGAAAAATTCTGGGCATGAAATAGGAAATTAGGGTGTTGATGGCCTGCAGGGTTTCTGCCTGTAACCCCCTGTGATTTTAGGCTTGTTGCTTCTGGGAATACTTTCATAAGCACGGACATCTGGTAGATCCCTGACGCCATAGTCTTTGGGCACTGAAAAAAAAAGTATCAGCTGCTCCAGCATTTCTGAGGTAATCACTTTGGATCAAAGCAGATAAACATAAAATCTTAAATAGCTCTCTATAATCTAAGTTATTTCTCTTAAGGATCTAATCATGGGAGAACTATCCTTCATCTCCTCATCTCAAAGGATGTGTGCCCTTGGGATTCTCCAGAACACCATAATTGTCCTAAATCTTAAAGATGGAATTGGATATTAAAATTGATTATACACACCAACTCACATACCTGTCCCAGGCACCTTGCACATCACAGGTCTCTAGAATTTTCCATCTCAGTTTCACTGTAATTCCCATTCATAACAATTCCCATAGCCCAGTTGACTTAAACTGAAGACTTTCTTCAGTATCTTAAGATGCCAGGAAAGGGGGTAGATTATTAAAGTTTTTCTCCTTTTCATTGATGAACCTACCTGCATTGGGCTCACTTTTCCCTGACAGGGGGCATTTATTTTATTTTTTAATCACTGCTGCCAGGATTATTAACAAAAATGGCAAAGAAAACTGAAGATTACTAATTTGGACAGATCCTTTATTTAAATTCTGAAATAGCAGTGTACCCATCATTTTAGTTTTGAAGTAAGGTCTTATGTCATGGGGCTCACCAACCTTTTAGAAGCTCTTTATAAACTGGTAGCTTTAGGTCTCTCCACTTCATTATGAAAATGACAGTTTCTACTTTTTTTTTTTATTTTAATCCAAGAGAGATTAAAAGGTGTTGAATTGAGAAGTGAATATATAGAAAAGGAAAGGGGGGCAATTCAACTGCAGAGTGAACAGTCTGTGGATTTTGTAGACTTTTGACAACAAAGACACTGCAGAACCTTTAGCTAGGATTGAAAAAAGGGAGGGAGGGAAGGAAGCAAATTTAAGACACCAGTTGGGTGTCCCAGATGGTACACTAAAATTGCAAATGAATGCCACTGTGTAATTATGAAGGCAGTGATCTTAATCTCACTTAAAGGGACACCAGCACCCTACTTAACAATTTGCCTTTATATTTACGTGTTCTGTACCAAGCTTTTGCCTTTCAGCAGACTCGATATTCCTTGTCCTTTATCCCTGTTTCCTCTCTCCTTAATATACATGGAGAAGATTTTTATCATTGTCCTAAGGAACAGATGACTCCCAGTATTTGTGCCAGCAAAGAACACACAAGCTAAACCTTTATTCTAAGTGAGATGGGTAAAAAAAAAAAAAAAAAAGAAAAACCCTGTCTTGTTCTCTGAAGGAAAGTGAAATCATCCCTGAGTAATCTCTAGGGAACCTTCAACACATTTCATGGGCCTTCTCTTCTAATCGCCCTTCTTGTCCTTAAACACTGCCTTTTTCCATGGGTCACCTTAAATATTAACACTTGCCACCCCCTGCCTCCAGAAGAATAAGGAGAAAAGTAAACTCAGGGTTAGTTTTAGGACTGGCTAACCTTTAGGGAACTGTGCTCCAAATCCCATTTACAAAAACTAGCAAAAGTTTTAAATTATTCATTAAACATGTTACAGGATATATGAATTACATATGTTCATGATGGTTAAAAAATAAACAAAACTCACACTGGTCCAGTAAAGCAAGTCTGAAGCTTTGACAAATCTGCCAAGATCCTTTCACTCAAGAGCTTGAAAACTCTTGAGCACTAGAAGAGAGAAGCTTAGGGTTAGCATATAACCCAAAATATCATCTTGAAATTCTCAGGTTCATGTGCTATTTCCCTACATAGGTGACATCATCAGGTAGGACAGAGATGACTGGTTGCCTTCCAAATGATACACATACATTATGTCCATTACTGCCACACTCCCCAACCCCATTTCTCTCTGCATAACACAATGTTACTCATTCTGGAGTAAAGCTTCTGACAGGGGAACAAAGGGTTCCTCTCAGGTGCTCTGAAGGTATCCAATAGCCTTCCTCCTGGGACGCCCTTCTCTTCGCACAGCTGCAGTCGGGGCAGGTTAGACGCAGCAGTTCCAACTGAGGCACAGGAAACATTTTTAAAGATCTAAGGTATGGAAAGCCGAGCAGGAGAGTTCTCATTTGTGAGTCAGTCTTTGTAGGAAGAACCTGGAAAGACAAAATAAGCTCAAAGGCTGGTCCACCTAGAACTTTGCAGTAGTGAGTCACACATCTGAACTTTGTCACCAATAAGGGGCACTTCAGCAAGAGCCACATCTGACAACAGATGTTCAAACACCGGCCATCCCATCAGGGCAGTTATTGTGGAGAACAGAGCAGACAAGAGCGTCGTCATACCTGGCTGAGTGCTTAATGACCCAGCTGAGAAATAACATCCTATTAGCAACTCACCTGTCTGATGGACTGGGAAACATGACGCCATCCCTGCTAGAGGATTTTTCTTTAAAACAGCTGGAATACATTTTTGGAATAAATTCAGTGAGGAGATACCAACTGTGACTTCCGGGGATTCTTTCTCTGTTTGAAAAATAACACTGTAAAGAGACACAGAAGAGATCTCGATTATCTTGCTTACGTATATGAGTAATAAACGTGGCCCTACAATTAGGTGAGTAACATCCACCGCAGAATATTTGTGGTACTCATGATTTGCAACACACTGTGATTTACTGAACCACTCTGAACTTTCTTTCCTGACCTAGTCCACATGTTTATAAGTGCGATTATAATAGGGTCTGTGGATAAACCAATTTATTTTTCCCACTCTAGATAAGAATCACTGATTTTAATTTTTTTTAAGATTCTATTTATTTGAGAGAGAGAGATAGAACAAGGAAGGGCAGAAGGGGAGGGAGAGGGACAAGCACACTCCTTGCTGAGCAGGCAGCCCAATGGGGGGCTTGATCTCAGGACCCCGAGATCATAACCTGAGCTGAAGCCAAATGCATTACTGACTGAGCCGCCCAGGGGCCCTAAGAATTGCCGATTTTAAAAACTTCCTTTGCTATCTACATTTCTGAATCTGTGTTTCCCACGAGCATGGATATTTAGTCTGGGTATCTTTAAATATAGTGTCCAGCTCAGCATATATCGCATAGAGCATCAAAGCAATGCCTGAACATAATATGAGATCAGTGCAAAGGGAGTTGTCATTTAATAGACACGGGAATTCCTGGAAAAGCATAGTCAAAAAGGGTTTGTTAGATGAACATTTTAACCTCTCCTGAGTTCCCCTCACTTAGCATATAGTAAATGAAGACTGAACCTGATAAATGTTAAACAAAAGACAGTAGCTTAAAATACTGAAGGCAATCTTTTATGTTCCCTGATCTTGATCCCTGTGATATGGGGAATACATCACGCTCGTCCTCATGGGAGCAAGGAAGTAGAAACCCAAGGAGAGAATAAAGAGATGCTAGGGCTCACGGATTAACCACACGCATGAGCGTGCACACCCACAGTGCCGACGGCCAGTCAGTCTCGCAACAGTAACACAGGTCATTATCGCGTGAGCAGATCCTGGAAACAGCCTACTTGAATTCTATCTAAATAATTACTTGAGAGTATCTTTAAAACCTCGGGATTTCAGATATTGGTGCAAGAGGCATATAATGGGCTATAAATCTGTTTAGAATGATTAGGCCACAACGAGAAAGGATCCATGTGCAGACCCAGGTCATTTTGTCATAATTTCTGATGCCTAACCTATGAAATACAGTCACTGAGAATGACTATGAATTGTGTCTGTCTACAAATATACTAATTGTGTTTTTCTCTTTCTTTTCAATCCCAGGAGGTGAATTAGTTGTCCCTCTTCTTGTAGAAGACCCTTTAGCTACCCCTCCTATTGCTACTCGTGCACCTTCCATTACACTCCCCCCTACCTTTCGCCCCCTCCTCACCATTATTGAGACCACCAAAGATTCCCTGTCCATGACCTCTGAGGCGGGGTTACCTTGCTTGTCGGACCAAGGCAGCGATGGTTGTGATGATGATGGCTTGGTGATATCTGGGTATGGCTCAGGGGAAACCTTTGACTCTAACCTGCCCCCTACTGATGATGAAGATTTTTACACCACCTTCTCCTTGGTAACAGATAAGAGTCTTTCCACTTCAATCTTCGAAGGTGGCTACAAAGCACATGCGCCCAAGTGGGAATCCAAGGACTTTAGACCTAACAAAGTCTCCGAAACTAGTAGGACTACTACCACATCTTTGTCCCCTGAGCTGATCCGCTTCACAGCTTCCTCCTCGTCTGGGATGGTGCCCAAATTGCCAGCTGGCAAAATGAATAACCGTGATCTCAAACCCCAGCCTGATATAGTCTTGCCTCCGTTGCCCACTGCCTATGAGCTAGACAGCACCAAACTGAAGAGCCCACTAATTACTTCCCCCATGTTCCGTAATGTGCCCACAGCAAACCCCACGGAGCCGGGAGTCAGACGGGTTCCGGGGGCCTCAGAGGTGATCCGGGAGTCGAGCAGTACAACAGGGATGGTCGTCGGCATTGTGGCTGCTGCCGCCCTCTGCATCTTGATCCTCCTGTACGCCATGTACAAGTACAGGAACAGGGACGAGGGGTCCTATCAAGTGGACGAGACGCGGAACTACATCAGCAACTCGGCCCAGAGCAACGGCACGCTCATCAAGGAGAAACAGCAGAGCTCGAAGAGCGGCCACAAGAAACAGAAAAACAAGGACAAGGAGTACTACGTGTAAAAACGACACCGCTAACAGTCACGTGAATTTATGACATAGAATTATTTCTATACACATCTATAAATACTTGGAAAATGAGATGTCACAGATGTCAGAACAGTTATTACTATGAGATGGGGTGTACCATGACTATGGTGGGGAAAACCATTTTTAAAAGGACACACACACACACACACAAAGATGTACCTACCTATAAAGTTCAGCCATGGCTGCTTTGATTCAGTCATCGCTCGGAGACAGAACATTCTCTCTGCCCTGCTGTATCATAAAGCACACACTTTGCGCTCTGGAGCAAGCCGATGGCTCCCCCACTTTCGCGGACTTGGAAGCTTCCTTCTCTTGAGGACTTTTCACCCAAGGTAGAAGACTTCATGGCTTACTTGTTCCATAACTCCAAGTGAGTCTGTAATGATGTTTGTGAAGCTTGACTGTAACAATGTTTTCTTTTTTCTTTTCTTTTGGTTTAATTATGTAAAAAACAAGAACAAAAAAAATGAAAAAAATTACAAACAAAAACAAAAAAACCCACCCTTATCTGGTTTTGGCCAGTGTACATGTAACTTTTCAAGATCTGAGGGGAAAAAAAAAAGGCTTTTGGGTTTTTGTTTATTTTTTGAGAATGACTGGACATAAGAAGAAGAAAAAAACAAAACAAAAAAAAAAACTCAGACAACAAAAGTAAGAGAGACTATTGCCATATGAACTCAAAAGCTACCATGGTGTTCACTCTACATATCAGGTTGTGGTATTTCTAGAATCTGTTGTTTGTTTCCTATATGATGCTTTGCTGAACACATAGCAAAATCACATGATGGATGATGGCATTGATTTGTAAAGCTGGTCCCTCAGGATCTAATTACAGAATTTGCTACCCAAACCCTGACCAGATGGGTTTAGGGCTGGTTTTATCAGAGCTATTGGCTTTACTTAACAATATTGTTCCTGTTCATTAGCCCAGCCAAATCGTGGTAAAGGAGAAAGCCCCACAAAACAGAGCCTTTCCCAGGGAAGGTGAAAAGGGGGTGGGCTGGATTTGTGACTGATTGAAATGCATGCACATAATAAAAGACGACAATATTAAAAGTCTGTTAAAGAATCAAAACAGACAGTAGGGGAGTTCAATGTGTGATGGATCCACAAAAGGTCACACAAGCCAAACGTGGCATGACAGAGTGCGAAAGACATAGTTCTTTCCCCCGCCCCCAACATGATGTTTTTCATAGTGGTTTAATTTTGTAGCCTGACACTTACGGATAACTCTGTCTTTCCATTTGCTCACGTCTCCCTTCACCCATCTTTTCTAAAAAACAAATAAATAAATAATAAATGAATAAAGCTGCTGTGACACACACAAAAAAGGAATTTAATAGTATAATATATATAAATAAATATATATACAGATATATTTATCATGGTATGTTTGATGGGATGACTGAAACAGGAAAACTGTTCAGGTCTTGAAGTGGAATGAGAATGTTGTTTTAAAAGAAAATAACAAAACAACAAAAAAGTAAACCTTAAAATGTGAAGAAAGTGTGAGTTTTAGTTTTGTCACAGTTAACTGTGTCAAAGAGAATAACAATCTTCTCAGATTTTGTTTACATATTTTACTACATTTTTGCTGGTATAAATTCCTTAGCCACCTATGTACATACTGCTTTAAGAACTGTCCGTTCTTTTCTATGGGTTTGTTTCGGTTTGTTTGGTTTATATTCCAGTTGTCTTTCTTTTTGAAAAGAGGAAACAATGTACAGAAAAACAAACTGGTTGTGTGGCCAAAGCTAATCCAAAAAGCAAGAGACAAAGCAAGACAAATATTCACACAGAAATGAAGTATGTCTTCTGGAGGGTCGGATACATACAATTTCTTTTGTACAGATGAAAACCAATCGGCTGTTTAGATTTAGAAATCTACTCTTGCTGGTCTTTGTAAGTTGCATGACTACTTCACTTTGAGAAATATCTTGAAGACACGGGGCAAAATGCGCAATCTAAACAATGGTAGCCTTTACGAATGTGTATGGAAAGAGGTGTTCCTCATTATCTGATATTTCGATGTGTTATGAGTTTCGGGTTTTTTTTGTCATTAAAAAAGACAGGATTATAAAGAGATATCAAAGCACGATTTTAGATAACTTAAATGGCCCAACCTATATGAAGTTGATTATATCTCGATGTCTGTAAAAGATTGCTGTTTTTGGAGTCTTGAGGTCTTGTGAACTGATTTCCTGCTTTCTTTCTTTACATTTTTTTGAGTAAAAATACATTTGTTATATTCCTTTCAGTGTAAGTTTCTATTTGGACAATTTTATGGGAACATGTGCATTCTGTATGTGAGCTTCTATCATATTCCCGTTGTTTTATGAACAGACTCTTAAGGAATTTATTTTATGATGTTGTGAAGTTACTGCTTTTTCTTTTTCTTTTCTCTTTTATTTCATATTTGCATTTTCGTTCAAGGATATGCTTAGCAATAAAATGTTCTTCCCAAAACCTTGTATGATAATGCTTTTTTATTTTCTAAACATTCGGTAAAAGATCTTACACTGGAGCTAAACATGTCATATCTTATCAAAAGCTAGGAACATGCAAAATAAAATCTTCTAACCAGTTACTAATTGCTTATATAAATTTATCACAAGTGGCATATTTATGGACTACACAACTATTGTCTGTCAACTGAGGCATTATTATTTAGATTGCTATGATAGGGTAAGCAGAAGGAATACACTTCCGAACAGGTAAGATGACAGAAGCATTGTATTCTGAGAAGTATTATTGAATACTATACTTTTTTTTTTAAATGTCTGGTAACTTTTAAGTATATGCTACAAGTCAACAAACTTCGAACAGTTTTCCAGAACCTTGTTTATATTATGTCTTGAGCCCTGGAAAGCTTTAGATGCCTTCTCTCTAGGTTTCCTGGCATACTGAATTTTTTTTTTTTTTAATTACGAAGTCCAAAGACAAAATATAAATGAATGCTCACATCTTTACAGTTTTCCAGATTTTTTGGATTATAAAAATTCTGCAAATATTCACTATAGCCGGCACCTTGATTCACTGGTTGCCTACACACATGCTTACTTTGCCAATTGGATAATCCATCATGAGACCCCACATTTTTCACCATGATCCTGACATGTCAGTTAACTGAACTGGTGTACTCTATCCATATATAGGTTACCACTTTTCAAAGAGAAAAGCAAATTTAGTTAACCCTGTTTCTTTGGATTTCATTAGGGGAATGATTATGCTCTTCACTATCATGGGAATGGGGAGGAGAAAAAGGTTCAATGATGTCAAATTATGGAAAGTTTATTTTTTGCTGCCTGTCTTGGATAATTTATGTAAACTAAAGCAACATTTATCAATCCCCATATTGTGCCAGGTACTGTGTTAAATGTTTTGGATCTGCGTAGCGTGTTTTTAGTCCCTGAGTGGTAGACAGTATTTTCCTTATCTTAAAGATGAAGAAACAAAGACACAAAGAGCTTAATGACAACTTGGCAAATACATTCCTAATCATATTAGAAGTCAGGCCTTGCTGAAATGGAAATCAGAGGGGTTTTGTGGAATAAGGAGAGGTAGAGACCCAAAAGGGTTGGGCTGGAACCCCACCTAGACTCTCACCATGTATGGGCAAATTTCCCAGTCTCTCCAAAATTTGGCTTCCTCATCTGAAAAAAAGGACACCTCAATGACCTTGCTTTGCAAGGTAGTTTGGGGGAAAAGTGAAATCAAATGTTTTTTAACTGTGACTGATACAGAGTAGGGGCTCAAAAAAGTTACGCTCCTTTGAGTCCTTTGCTATTCTATATACAATAGCTGCCTTCTAGAATTAGAAATCCTGCACTGAATTCTACATTAATGAAAAGATTTAGTTGTTGTCAAACAATATTGGCAGGCCAAGACTAGTCATAACAGACAAAACTAGTCTTTTTCTAGTCATACACTTTGAGTGCAAGCATGATTACATCTAGTAAATATGTGGCGTTGAAATATGGTAGCATACCATATTGTCTGACATACCATACCATGTCTGACAGCACATTTTAATCAAGTGGCCAGGAGTTGGGATATATAAAGAGTCTAGATTTGAGAAAACTTGCCATAGAAAGTTCCAAATAATGGTTAATGTGGTAGACTCATCAAAATCTAAGTAGTATTTGCTCAGATACACTGGTTAAAGTTCATCAACAGAAATACTTTTTCACTGTTGTTCCATGAGGAACTGTTGAGACTACACCATCTCTTTTCAATGTGTTTAACTTTGGCCATAGGCTTTGGAATCTGAAAAGCTTAGTTAAGATCTTGGATCTGAATCCTTGGCCTATCCTTTACTAGCTGTGAAACTCAGAGTAAGATGTGCAGTGACTCCAGCTTCATCTGTGAAATTGGAATGATACTGTCCTCCCCTTAGTGCTATTCTATTAACTAAATAAGCTGATGTGAATGTAAGATGGGAATATAAATTCCCATTTATAAACACAGTGCCTGGCCTATAGCCCTCAAACAATGATTGCTAATCAGGACTTTCTAGTCATTGGGTAATGTCCTAGAAAAAAATAAGCCAAAATTCCTTCTAAAAGTTTAGAAAGGATATATATTGGAGAGCCCCAGAACAATCACTTTACTGTGACCCAAAATCATAATTGTCTTTATTCCCCTACAGTTGAAATCACATTGATTCTTTGAGCTCTCGAGTATTCCAACAGAAGTGTGCATACCCCTATAAAACCCGCTACTTCAATCAACTCCTTCAGTATAGGGTGCATAAGAAAAACTCAAAACAGTAGCCTGTTCATACCCCAAAGGACAGTCTTCTATCCCTTCCAAATTACAGAGTTATCATTGCCTTAGACACCCTTTCAAAACTCTGTATTGGCTTTCCCGCCATAAACTTTCTAAAAGTCACTATTTAGTATATAACCCAAGAACCACTTAAAGCATTTACTCTTGTGATAATTCAAGGAACACTTACTGAACACTTCTGTGCCATCCAATCTACTACTGGCTGTTGTTATTTTGTTTCATTGAAGGCAGACAATGGATACAAGCCTTTATTCTGGTGTAGATCCCTATAAGCTAAAATTGTCTTCACCCTATTCAAGTTGAAGTTTGAGCTTTCTCCAAAGATATCCAAGCCCTGTACTTGTCCCAGTTCAACTAAAATCTTGATAATTCTGCTTGAAATTGGTTTGATTATTAATATACTTAAAGGACATTGACCAAACGATTACTATATCTTAAACTGAGAGACTTAAGGAATATACAACATACTAAAAGAATACGAACTACAACAAATACAAATTAGCTGTCAAAAAAGTACAACCTACATTCTTTGGGGGTTCAGAAGAAATTACTTAAGGGAAGGCTTCAGAGAGGAGATGGTATGTTAGGTAAAACTTGAAAAATTGATAAGCAGAGATCAGAGCTACATGCCATTTCAAACAAAGCACTGAAGCAGAAGCAAATAGGATCAAAGCCATAATTTGGATGGGTCACAGATTGTGTATAAAGTGTACTATGAATGGTATGATGCAAGTTTTTGGAAATTTTGTTAATGAAAGGAAGAATAATGAGAGGATGTCAAGAGGTTCCCAAGGTCAAGGGCTAGCTGTTGAGTACAGAGGACATAAGCATGTTTGTAACTAATACATTCTCAGAGAATGTAAAGGATGATTCAAGAGAGCAAGTTTGCATATAGACATATTACTCTGAACAAAGCATGGGAAGAGTATTCTTTTGATACAACAACAAAGGGGAGAGTGGGATAAACAAAACTGACATATTGCAGTGGAGGTGACAGAAGTAGAGACAGGAATAGTCAGCCTCAATCTTCAAGATAAGGTCAACGTCACCAAACAGTAAGACTGTGAGCACATGGCAGAAGTCGGTTGATAATTCCATGAGGAAGACAGTCAATAAAAGCATCAGTCAGAGGTCAATTGTCATTATCTGGTATTAAAAGTAATACTTTATACGTTTGCTACATTTCTTTTTTATGTCCTGCCTTGAAGTCTAATCTTATGTTTCCAAATTTAGAGTTCTTTCAATTATGTAATGCTTTCTCTAGAGAAGCCAGCCATTTTATACTTTTTTTTTCTGGAAGCATTTGGAGTGAAAGCTAAGAAAGAGGATGATAGGCTGCTGCATGTAACCTACTCAGGCTGCCACAATGAAGTATTATATTGGGTGGCTCACCCAACAGAAATTTCTCTCTCACAGTTCTGGAGGCTAGGAGTCCCAGACCAAGATCTGGTAGGGTTTGTTTTCTTATGAGGATTTTCTTGGCTTGTAGATAGCAGCCTTCTAAATCTGTCCTTTAGTCCATGCATGTGCTGCAAGGGGGCGGGGGAGAAAGAGATCTTCCTCTTCCTATAAACCACAGTCCTGTTGGATCAGGATCCTACTTTTACCACCTCATTTAACTTTACCTCCTACAGAGTCTTTCTCCAATTACAGTCATATCATATGGCGGGGGGCGGGGGTGGGTTGGCCTCAACGTATTAATTTGGGGGGGGGTGACAGTTCAGTCCATCACAGATGTATATGGCATCAGGAATTAGCAAGGTGAAAATTTTAAGAGCTCAGAGGAGTAAAGGAACCCAGAAGCGACTCTAGCTTTGCTGAAGTACTTGCGTAGGCAAGGTCAAAGTGCAGATAAATCTAGGAAACTCTAAACCACAGAATCACAGGACGGACGGAGTGCCAGGATTGGGAAGCGGTGCTAGGGTTGTCTAAGAGAGCGGCCACAGGAGAGAGGAATAGTAAAGGGAACCCAGGCTCAGATCTGGAGGTATATTAAGTGACTAGTGTGGGCTTCCAGAGGTGGTGAACTTTTTGCAGCGGCTATTACGTCCATGGGTTCTCTAGTCAGAACCCCGTGGCTTGTACTCTGCTACTGTGACTTCAAATACATTATTTGATCTGCCGAAGACTCACCTTTCACACCTAGAAAAGGAAACTGTAATTCCCTATCTTATAAATTTGTCAGGAAAGATTGAATAAATTCATGTAAAATGCTTAACTTATGCCTGGCACATAGTAAACCTTAATAAATGTCAGTCATTATCACAGTTTGGCCTTGTTACCTGACTCAAGCAGGCTCAAAATTAGCGACTACCTATGAGGCTCTCCAGCACCAAAAAGGGCATAAAAATAGGGAAATCAGGCAATCACCCTGAGTATTTCCCTAAGTCTTTCGTTTTCCAAGAAAAAAGCAAAACACAGTTGCCTGCTCGTTAGCAAAGCTTTGCCTTCATGCCAGGTGTTCTCTGCTTCCAGGCTCCAGCTCAGATCACGCTCATGCCAGCTCACACCCCGAGACTGCCACTCCTCTCCTGCGTTTCTAGCTCTCAGCTTTCCTGTGGCAGCTGGTCAAATGCTGGGAAGCCAAGACACCTTCAGGAAACCTTGTACCCCTTTATTGATATGCATTACTTTGGTTTTGTTTTTAATTTGGCTTTTTACTGTGATCAAGAATGGTATAATAAACCCCCAATTACCCAGCATCTGACTTCAAGCGGTATTAATATTTGCTGTTCTTATTTTATCTATGCCCATCTTCCCATAAAAAAATATTTTTTTAATACTACACAATGTTAAACAAAAAGGGGCACTGAAAGAGTAGTTATTATTGGGTCTCTTGACCTGAGTCTTGTTCTTAATGTGTTTCAGAGTCCCTAAAACTAGCATTCTTTCTGATGGACAATTAATGGCACAATTCCAGGTCTTTACTCAGTGACAACACAGAGAGCAGATTACCTGCTAAGTAGACTCTTCATCGTTTAATGAGATTGCCTGAAAACAGAAAGGATTTTTCCTGCTTGTGTGTATTTCAATTCAACTGTGCTCAATCACTTTTTGAAAGGACTATAGATTATATACAGCTGCTCTATCTTTTGTGAAATGTGACATCTTGGAAGAGAATCTATGTTCTCCTTCAAGGAAGTGGGTGAGGGAGAATACTACCCACTGGCACCTGCGGAAGCCAAGAAATGCCCACGTTTACTTCTAGAACTGTTATCACAAATCTACTAGCATATTTCCCGAGGGTTATATTCATGTACTTGCAGTAAGTAGAACTACACTGAATTTGCATGAGTCTACACAGAAGAGATAGTTCATTAAGCATATTTTCAAGTTACGATTCTATTACTGCTCCACTGTCTGTTGATAATGGTGATTTTCTCTCCTTGGCTCTCACGCACCTGTAATTTTTGACCTACGATTTTCATCATAAAAGTATCATGGAAGAGAGAGAGAGTCAGAGAGAAAGTTATTTGTAGGCTATTTGAAAGTATATTCTTCTCTATCACAAAGTCATAGTAAGTGTTAGGGAAAATGTTTGGAACCACTACAGACTTGGTTTCTTGGTTTCACGGGACAGACTGCCAAGTAGAATAATAGGTTTCAACGAGTAAACAATTTTCCTATACCTACTCTGTGCTGGCAATTTGCCCCATTTACTTATTTATTTGAAGGGGGAGAACCTAGCAGAGCACATAAATATTCTTCTTAAAACAACAGCAACATGAAGGTCGTCCAGGTTTGCATGAAAGGAAAATCAGGCAGGTGAGGAGTGGTCGGGGGGAAGGTGACTTAAATTAAGGGTGCTAGTAGAACCAAAAAACTAAATAATTTCTTTAGTGTTATGGTGATGTTTTCAACGTTCATACATCACCCAGGAACATGTGCTAATGTGCATGCATGGGTATGAGTAACCAGATCTATTCTGATGTCAAGTTTGAAATGGGAAAACTAGGATAGTTACTCTTCATAATCCAAACAAGAAGGAAGGAAAAGTGGGCAAGGAGAGGAGGGCAGAACAGAAGAGTTGCACTTAAGCTCCTTTTTGTAATTGTTCAGAAGTTACGTCCAGAATCAGAGCATCTAAGATACTGAGGGCTCTCTCTCTCTTCTCTCCCTTTCTGGTCCCCCCTCCATTCCAGAAACAGTGTCTGGCATTAATAAGCTCTGCCCTGACACACACCCACACCCTCCCCACACACCCACACACGTCCTGCATTTCTTCTGTAAAAAAGAAAAAAAAATTGGTGCTTATACTTTTATAAATTGTAAAATGTTTTAGTTACTGTGCAAGTTTTTTATACTGGTCTTTATGTACCTTTTCCTTTTTCTCTTTTAAATTTTAATTTAAAACCTCCTTAAACACTGGTATTATGAACATCATTTCCCTAAAATATATTGTAAAACTGCAAGTCACATGTCTATGTAGTCGGACAGAACTTTTGTGACTTCCTCACTTGGCAGGTGCTAAAGCAATAGTGCTTTTGTTTTGATGAACTCTTCTTTTTTCCAGCTTTCTTGAGAGACGACTGACATACAGCATTGTAGAAGTTTAAAGTGTGCAAGGTGCTGATTTGATGCACGTATATATTAAAAAATGATTATTAGAATATGTTTAATTAACACACTCACCACCCCACATATTTTCTGTGTGTGGCAAGAACACTTAAGATTTACTTTCTTGGCAACTTTCAAGTATATAATACAGTATTATTAACTTTAGTCGTCATGCTGTATGATAAATCTCCAGAACATATTCAACATATAAGTTTTTTATTTTTTTTAAAGATTTTATTTATTTATTTGACAGAGAGAGCGAGAGCGAGAGAGAGAGGCAGGCAGAGAGAGAGGGGGAAGCAGGCTCCCCGCTGAGCAGAGAGCCTGATGCGGGGCTCGATCCCAGGACCCTGAGATCATGACCTGAGCCGAAGGCAGAGGCTTTAACCCACTGAGCCACCCAGGTGCCCCTAAGTTTAAGTTTATACCATTAGACCAACATCTTCCCATTTCTACCACCACCCTACTCCTGGCAACCACTGATCTGTTTCTAGGAGTCAGAGTTTTTAGATTCCACATACGAGATCATACAGTATTTGTCTTTTTCTGTATGACCGGCTTCACTTTGCATAATGTCCTCCAAGTTACTGAGGCATCTGATATGAGGTGTATCAGAAGATACGTCCAGAGTTAGAGCGTCTAAAATAATGAAGTCCTGAGGATTCACAGGATGGCAGCAGAGTAGGAGGACCCCCGACTCCTCTCATCCCATAAACACAACTAGAGAACTACTGAGTTATCCTAATACCCCAGAAATAGGACCTGAAGACTTATAGAACAAGCCCCACAATGAAAGGGAAAGAGGCCACATCGAAGAAGACTGTACTCTAAATAGAATCTACTAGTTTTTACCCACTTTTAGCTCACAATAAAACCAGCTCTCCACCTTTGCTACTTGCTACACAAAAGGGATTAGAAAGTGATTCTCATGTTAATTTTGCCAGAAACTAGACAGTATAAACTGCACATTCAGCTACACAGATTTCTGGGCTTTTGATTGTATCTAGGGAGGATATTCTACAAATATTAAGCCAGTGCATTTCAGAATGTTCCTTTAAAAAAGAAATAATCAAGTCCTCTCCCCTTCCCTGAGGTTTTGATTTTCAATTACCTGATTAATAATATTGAGCATTTTTTCCTGTACTTGTTGGCCACATGCCTTTGAAAAAATGTCTATGCAGGTCCTTTGACTATTTTTCACATTACATTTTTTACATTAAACATTTTTACATTCAGATTTTCTTGCTATTGATTTAGAACAATTCCTTACTGACTTTGGATATTTACCCCTTACGAAATAGTTTGCAAACATTTTCTCCCACTCTGTAGGTTGACTTTTCATTTTGTTGATTATTTCTTTTGCTGTGTAGAGGTTTTTAGTTTGATATAATTCCACCTGTTGATTCTCGCTTTTGTTGCTTGCACTTTTGGTGTCATATTCAGAAAAGCATCGTCATCGATACAAATGCCAAGGAGTTTTTCTAGAACTTTGTAGGAATTTCATGGCTTCAGGTCTTACATTTAAATCTTTAATCCATTTCATTGTAGGAAATTGTTTCATTGTAGGAATTTCATGGCTTCAGGTCTTACATTTAAATCTTTAATCCATTTCAAGTTAATATTTGTTAAGTGGAATAAGACAGGGGTCCAATTTCATCCTTTGGTATGTAAATATCCAGTTATCCTGGCACCATTTACTGAAGAGACTATCCTTTCCCTAAAGAGTACTTTTGGCTTTTGTTGTCAAATATTAGCTACACCTATAACGTGTGGGTATATTTACAGGCTCTCTATTTTGTTCTGTTGGCCTTTGTGTCTGTTTTTAGGTGAGCACCATGCTGTTTTGATTACTATAACTTGGTAAATTAGTTTGAAATTTAGTTTGAATTTCAAACTAACTTATTAGTTTGAAAAACTGGAGTGTGAAACCTCCAGTTTTGTTCTTTTTCAAGATCACTTGGCTTCAGAGCCTTTTGTTGTTTCATTTGAAGTTTAGGATTGTTTTCTCTATTTCTGTGAAAAATGACTTAATTTTGATAGGGACTGTATTGAATCTATAAATGGCTTTGAGTAGTACGGATACTTTAACAATATTAAACTCTTCTGATACATGGAATATCTTTCCATTTATCTGTGTCTGCAGTTTGTTTCATCAATATCTTATGGTTTTTGGTGTATATATCTTTCACCTCCTTGGTTACATTTATTCCTAAGTATTTTATTCTTTTTGATGCTATTGCGAATGGAACTGATTTCTTCATTTCTTTTAAAGATAGTTTTTATTAATGTATAGAGACAGAACTGATTTTTAGATGTTGATTTTGTAGCCTGAAACATTACTCATTTATTAGTTCTAACAATTTTTTGAGGGAATCTCTAGTTTTTTGTTGTGTGTGTGTGTGTGTGTGTTTGGTTTTTTTTTTTTTTTTATTTAGAGTTTTCTATGTATAAGATCATGTCATTTGCAAACAAGGACAATTTTACTTTTTTTTTTTGTTTTTACTTCTTTTCTTATTTGGATGATTTTTATTTATTTTTCTTGCCCAGTTGCTCTGGCTAGGATTTTCATTACTATCTTAAAAAGGAATCCTGAGAATAGGTACTTTTGTCTTTTCTTCTGATCTTACAGGAAAAATTTCAACCTTTTTATTACTGAATATGATGTTAACTATGGGCTTGTCATGTATGACCATTCATATGTTGAGGTATCTTCCTTCTATACCTACTTTGTTGATACATGATGATATAATATACAATGATATCATGAAAGGATGTTGAATTTTGTCAAATGATTTTTCTGTATCTATGGGGATGATCATATGATTTTTGTCCTCTGTTTTATTAATGCAGTGTATCACATTTATTTGTATATGTTGAAACATCCTTGAAAACCAGGGTTAAATCTCAGTTAATCTCGGCTGTCTTTCTGTTCTGTGTTTTCATTCCTCTCTTGCTGTTTTCCTTTGTGAACTGATGTTTTTCCGTAGTGGTATGCTTTGATTCACTTCTGTTTATCTTTGTGTAACTACTACAGTTTTTTTGTTTTATAGTTACCACAAGACTTACATAAAACATCTTATAGCTAAAACAGTCTATTTTAAGCTGATAACAATTTAGCTTTAATCACATAAAAAACTCTTAATCCCATTTCATGTTTTTGATGTCACGATTTATATCTTTTTATAGTGTATATCCATAATTTCAAATTATTTTTAATACTTTTATCATTTAACCTTTATATTAAGAGTGAAGAGATTAACACATCAACATGTTATAGTATTAGAGTATTTTAAATTTAACCACATCCTTACCTTTTTCAGTGTTTTATGTTTTGGAAGGCTTTTATGTCACTAATTAGCATTTTATATCTCAACCTTGAAAAACTTTCAGTGTTTCTTGAAGGGCAGATCTAGTGGTGATGATCTCAACTTTGTTTTTTTGTGTGTGTTTTTTGTTTTTTGGGGAAAGTCTCTCTCCATTTATAAAGGATGATTTTGCCAAGTAAAAACTTTTTAATTGGCATTTTTCTTTCAGCACTCTATTACCCCAATTTCTCCTGGCCTACAAAGTTTCTGCTGAAAAACCCTCACTGATTCTGAGGGTTCCCTTGTATATAACGAGTATTTTTTTCCTCCAGCTGCTTTTAAAATTTCTTTAGTTTTAGACTGCTTTATTATGTCTTAGAGAGGATCTTTCTTGAGTTGAAACTTTCCAGGGACCTATGAGCTTCATGATCTTGGATGCCCAAATCTCACTCTAGATTTGGGTAAGTTCTTAGCCACTATTTCCTTAAATCTTTCTGCCGCCCCCTTTGCATGCTCTTCTTCCCTCAGATTCCAATATGTGTATGGTTTCTTTTAATGGTATCCTACTGTGGAGTTCCGTTTTAAGTAATTAATTCTAACCGTAAGTTAGTGTAGATTACTGTTCCTCCATGACAGGCTTCATTTTAAGCCAGAAAAAGACAGGCCTAGGCTACGGGCGTGAAAGTACTCCTGGAATTTAGAGTCTTCCGCTTCCCTGTGTGACGCCTAGCCCCTGAGTTACTCAAATGCACCAATGAAATGCATAGATTTAGGTAATTGCCATATAAAGAATAAGGAACTCGCCTACGTGTGTAGTGACGTATGTGCTTGTTTACTCGAGTGCATAAAAATGCTGCAAAGGGGAGAGGCGGGGCTTCTCGCCTCAGCACTGCGCTGTGTCACATGTGCCGGTGGGAGCCCCAGCTAGCTGGAAATAAATCCTCTTGCTGTTGCATCCAGCCTGCCTTTTGTG